>OZ020530.1:6748516-7369750 GCA_963971445.1 Ornithomya chloropus
CATATTTATACAGAAGAGACCGAACAGCAATTTGCATGTATTATGCATATGGTAGGCAATGAAATAAAGTTCAACGCTTTTAATTATTCATTATTACAAACATGTTCATAAATTTAAATGAAATTATACGTAAAACATGTTGCCGGCAACCCACCAATGCGTCGAGCATTATGGTAAAATCTTGTTATAACAACAGCAGCGATAATTTGATGAAACTTTTCATATAAAAATTAAATAAATATTAAAGAGCAGCTCATTCTAAAACGACTTTTATTCGCTGATAAAAAAAATTGAATTTTTAATTATACTCAACCGCACATAATGCAAACATTTACGTATTTAGATTTAACCTTTCAACCTAAATTTTTTTGTTATTTTTATGTGCCATAAATAATTGTGTTTTTGCATCCTCGCAACCACATATATCAACACAATTGCCAATTATGGTCATAAAAGTTGAACGCTATGTATTTATGGTCGGGCATGCATAAGAGGCCACACTTCAATTTTCGCTAAACTATAAAATTTCCAACTCGATAATTCATAAAAAGCAACTTCTTAAATGAAAAAAAAGAAAACAAGTAAAAAAAAATGAAATAAACTTGGCTAAGGCCAAATCTTGAATACCCACCAACGATGCACAAAAGCTTCCCGAAGAGTATAAATGTGAAAACAGCTTCTGTACTTTTTAAGTAATGCGGAAAATGATGCTTAAAAAATTGCTTCTTTTTTCAGTTTTCCTAGCATTGTGGGCATATCGCTGGCCCCCTATTTTGCCCAATTTCAATACCAACCAACGCTTCTTCCATGTTTCTTAATTTTTGCGACCAAGGGAAGGATTACCAAAGAACCCACACACTCAGAGAGACAGACAGACAGCCAGACAGACAGCCAGACAGATAGACTCTAAGGTACATATATGCCAGTTTTCAGTATTTGTATAATATATTAAAGTTTTTGAGTTATACCCTTAAAAAAGCCCATAAAGAACTGACCCTTCTTTAGCTTTTGTTTAATTGTACGAATGTTGCGTGTCTGACGACCGATTTGACCGAATTTCAATATCAATCTATATGCGGGAACTACCAATATATCGGACAAGTTTGAACTTGATATCTCTATTTTTTCGACCAAGACTATATATGGATACCATAGACAAACTCACAGACGGATAGACAGACATTGCTAAATCGATTCACAATTTCATGTTGACTCATAATATATGCATTTTGTCGAGTCTCCAACGCACATTACAAACGTTTTGACAAAATGAACATTTCTTCCTATACTTGAATGAAGGGAGAAGAAAAAAAAAGCATAACAAAAAATTTAATACGAATGAGTATTTATTTGGCTAAAAGCCCACAGAAAACATTGAAAATTGTTCAAATCCAAAATAGTTTCTTTTCTGTAATCTTCAATATACACCCGCATGGTTAAGAATAGTAAACTAAAGGAAAAACAGGAAACTACAATAGATAACAAAAGCAAAAATGAATTTTTTACAAATTCATTCCAAGAAATTAATCAAAACGTGTTGGTATGAGATCTAAATGGGAAAAATATGCTAAATTCATTAATATTTGTCTTTTACAGCTTCGTCCTTTAACAAAAAAAACCAACTTGGATAGAAAGGCTTTAAAGATTAAACTCAAAGTGACTGCCTTGCGTCTACATCTATTTCGACTGGTAAGAAGAATTGGAAAAAGAATGGATGGTACTAAGCAAACAGAGCGTAAATCAACTGCGGAAAAGCGCTATGCAAACAATTGGCTGCAAAGCTCACTAGGCACTGGTGATGCACCGCGGCAAAGCGGGAAATTCTTCGCTATCAAAACAGTATCGAATTTTGGGTCGTTATAGTTAGCAAAGTTTAAGACTGGTTTACTCTTACTGCAGTTACGGCCTTTCAAAAACCTAGCGAAGCCTATTTGGTACTAACTTGTATGCTAATCACTTCACAATTATGCCCAAAGATGTCCAATTGTCAAGACGTATTGGTAGCGAACGTGCTTAATTTAAATCGAAAAACACATCCATCATATATAAAAATTTTTATTAAAGAAATTGTAAAATGAAACTAAATTTGGTTACATACCAATTACAAACTCCCTATATTCATATAGAAAAAGTGGGCGTGGCACATTCTATTATACTTTTTATGTTACTAACAATTTGAATTTTGTGTCGATATAAGGTTTTTTTACTAATTGTAGGCGGGTTACTTATATGACCACGCCCATTTTCGATACATCATTGAATGCCCAAATCATAGATATTTCAACTTTATAAGTACAGTTTTGTGGTAGTGAGAGATTTTTGTCGATTGTGGGCGTGGCACTTGACCGATTTTGTCCAATTTAAATACGAATCTACAGATTCTAGAAATATTGATTCAACTCAATATCATAAAATAGATAACTGTAAGCTTTTCAACAACAAACATTTACTCTGACAGAAAAACAAATCTAGATTGAATACTACTGCACATATTGTACAATCCCCAAAATTTCTTTCTGGATGTGGCAAATGGAATAGTAAACTCAATTTACCTCAACACTAATATGGAGGAGGTTATAATCAAATGAATACTGTTTGAATTCATTTCATTCGTTTCTGACTTTCTGAGCAACTAATTCTACTCTACATAGTATAAATGTATATATAAGATATATATATGTACAATATTTATCCTCTGCATGCTCTGTATACATAGCACTACTATTGGTTTTAATGATTTCCTGATTTATTTATGATCAGTAAACGTGATGGACACCATTTCAACAAAGCAAACGTTTCATTTAATATACATTCTGAACAAAATGCAGTTATAATTAAAATATAATTAACATCAAAACAATGAGTTAATAAACAATAACAACACACATATTTTATTAACTTAGATTACACAGGCATGGAAATCGTAGTCTCTCGCATATTCTTCTTATAAGCAAACTTCATCCCGACTTGCATATTTTTCACGTACAGTACATAAAAATAAGTTTAAATATGTATAAATCCAGAAAAATAACTTCAACCAAGGAAAGTAAAGGCAAAGCAGTGAACCAGATAGCAAAGCACAAATGAATTTTCTACAAATTTTTACAAGGAAACCAACGAAAAAAAAAGAGTAAAAACACAACACGTCCGCTTCATAATTAAGGCGATTATGAAAATGACTACAAAAGCAAACACAGCAAGTTAGCAACAAACTATCAGACAAGACATATACCCAGTTAGTAAGTGCTAAAGGCATTACAAGTACATAAGTAGATAACTAATGTCATAGCTAAAAAAAAAAAACAACGGAATGTAGAATAAAACGTTCACCAGCAACTTGGGTTGGTGGTGTCGCTGTTTTCTAAAGTTGGTTTTTTATATAACCAAACAGTAAGCCGAACCCCATGCAAGTATGTACCAAGTACCCCATATATGGAATGTGCAGATAATCGGTTAAAGCATTTCTTTTATTACACACTAACATCTCATTTGGTAATTTTTGAAGCAGGTGCAATAGCGATAGAGAGGGATGTGAAGAGAAGAGAAAATGGCAAGTTACCCAAACAGTTAAGTAACTAATACTTGTTTACAAAGGTGTTTTGGCGTCTGGCGTTGTCTGTTACCAACATCAGATTAGTTAGCATTGATGACATGGTTACATTAAGGACCACATACGAACGTACAGAGAAAAACAAAACCAATTTGATATTTAATCTGCTGATGTACCAAGTTTACAGATACTGTTTAGAAAGTAAAAGCTGAGAACATTAATAATGAAGAAAAGAAAAAAACCAATTATTAATTATTTTGTTTGAAAATCCTTTAAAATGAAGAATGCGGACTATGCTGATGTTTTAACACATTTTCTAATACTGTGTAATGTAATTATAATTAAATGAATAGGGGACGACAACAAATGAAACCGTCGCAATAGAAAATTGTTATGCAGATAAATCTGGAGTTTGATCCCAGAGGTGTAAAAAGCAGCAACAACGAAATCACACAAAAAAAAATATACAGCAACAGCAACAGCAACATCAAGTAAAAGGAAGGATGCTGCCGCACAGCATGCGGGAATTCCACTTCAACAATAACAAACACAATAAAATGCTTGAAAGAGAGAGATAGATAAAAAGGATAAAAGTAAAAAAAATGTCAACATTAATTTATTTATCATTTGACAAAAGTTAAAACAATCTGCCTGCCACTGTAAACTAATACTTTTCATATATAAATGAAAAGTTAAAAGCAACAATAATAACAACAACAACAACAATGCGTATAATGTCAGAGTGAAGGAGTGTAAGGCGAAATAAAAATGTAGAAAAATGTAGAAAAATAAACACTTAACATGGTTGTCAGAAGTTAAACCACAAAAATCAACATAAAAAAAACATACATAACAAACATATACACACATGGAGCACAACGGTAGCAGCAATGCCGCCTTAAAGTACAACTATGACTACAACCAACACCGGCAATGCAAGTGCGATCTCTGTAGAGAGTAGAAAAGAGTATTCAAAGTAAAAGGGAAGTGAAAAAGGAGAACAGGAAGGTACATTGTTTTGTATCATACACAAACCCATACATACACACATCCATACATAGAGAGTCTAGAGGGAGCTTGCTTGCTTGCTAACACACAAGCTTTTATTTTACAAAATCAAACTAAATTTGGCTTAAGCCGAATCTGAAATGCTCTTCACATATATATAGAAAATGTAGGCATGACAGATACATATTTACGCCTACTAATAGTGTATGTATTATGTGTCATTCGAACTTGAACTTGTAGAAGATATATTTGTAAATTGTTGGCGGGCCTGTTATCCAACCACGCCCATTTGTAAGACACCGAGGGATACTCGGAATAATAAACTTAGTTTCTAAATTTGGGACATGGATGGTTATGTATAAAACTTTATCATTTTTATGCGACTGTAAGAGTTTCAACAAAAGACGGATGTACGGACATCGTTAAATTATAACAAATTCAAGAAGAATATATGGAATCTCTAAAATATTCCTTCTCATTAAGTAACATACTTAATATATTCTTCATTTTATGTGGAGAGTATAAAGACTCTAAAGTAGAATGTAGAGGGAGGGACAAGAAAAACAAGAATAAAAAAACCTCCCATAAAACATTTAAATAAGATTCGCAAGCACGATTTAAGCTTAAACAGGCACCCATAAGCATATACACACATATATACACACCACCACTCTACACTATAATTGTGCCTCATAAGAAAATGCTGTCAGCTTGCAAATGCAAGAGGTTTACCACACGTGCACACATCAGTGCTACCATCTTACCCCTGCACCTACAACAAATGACAATGCGACCAACACAACATAACAATAATTGCTTACCAAAGACAACACAACAAACGACGAAGAAAAGAAAGAAAAAAACAAGCAAATAAACATTTAAGTAGCAAGAGAATATTGCCACCGTAAGTGGAAAAAAATCCTTTTAAACGGAATAATATCTAAAATAATAATGTCGAATAGACAAATTGTGTGCGAGACTGAAACAAAACAAACAATAACTGAACACTTAATTATATTGTAAATACCTTCCAGGTATTTGCAGAGTACACAGACTACAGAAGTAAAGTGGAAGCACAGACAACAATAACAATTTAAAGTCATTTTTGATTTGATTCATAAAATCCATTCAAATCTTGAATGTTTAAGATTTTTACGCATGCATACACAGTCCAAGTTTTGTACAAGTTGGAAAATGTTTCAAGACTTTCACATCCAAGGCACCCTTATCATTGAGCCACGCAACTGAATGTGACAAAGAAATCATTGAAAGTTGCAATTATTTGAATAGAAAACTTGAAACTATTTTTGATTCTAACCCCTTTATCAAGTCTTACCAAACATATACAAAAAAGTTTATAAAGCACCCCCCAGGCGTATGAGTGATGTCAATGATTATCTAGCGCGTGCTGTACAACA
The DNA here is from genome assembly GCA_963971445.1 of Ornithomya chloropus. Taxonomy (NCBI): domain Eukaryota; kingdom Metazoa; phylum Arthropoda; class Insecta; order Diptera; family Hippoboscidae; genus Ornithomya; species Ornithomya chloropus. The sequence continues at coordinate 6,754,493 of OZ020530.1, forward strand.
CATTCTAAGAAACTATTAAAATTGTAAATAAACCACAGACAGGATACAACTAACGATTAAAAGTGAAGATGGATGGATAAGGAGTGTTTCTAAATTAAGAATAACGATTCAGTTTAATAATGTCCGTGTGTCCGTATGCTTGAAATCACAAAAAAAGAGAAATTGAATTTTATACAGAATAATATTTAAAATAAGCAAATTCGATTAACAGCCACGCCCACAATTGACAAAAAATTCTCAATTGACAGAAAATAAATCAACACTCTTCGTTATTCATACACGCCCACACGCACGGACTTAGCTATATCTACTCAGATTTTCATGCTGACCAAGTATATATATACCTTGTTGGACTTTTGAAAGCCCCATCTGCAAACCGAACAACAAACTTATTTGGAAAATATACAAAATTTATTGAGTAAACGTGTGAAAATGTTATAGTCGGTCAAGCTCTATCATTCAATACCCTTAAATTATACTAGTTTTTTCGTTACATATAATTGTAGGGTCTAAAAATGGTCCGTTCGAGTACAACTTTGGCCCAGTCAAATATGAAGCTAATTATCTATTTTTCATCAAATTTTTTTCAAAACATATTAAGAATAACGATTCATATAAGGATATAATAGGGAGGGGTTTTAATAATAGTCCGATGCAGACCATTTTCAATACGTTTCCTGTTTAATTCAATTTCAAATTTCATCGAAATATCTCAAAAAATGCGACCTATAGCTTGCGTACAAAATTTACATGGACAGACGGACCGATCATATGTAAATCAATTCAGATTTTCATTCAGAATCGATCAATATGATTAAAGATGGGTGTGGCACTTGCCGCTTAGGAGTTACAAACATCCGCTTAAACTTAATACACCCTTTGCCACAAGTGGTGCCGGGTATGAAAAAGTTTTGAAAAAAGATTGTTCCTTTTTTCATATGATTTTATAAAGATTTTTAAAAATGTTTTCATTATATGAACATAAGCGAATTGTGTGCGGACAGGAGAACTTCCTCTCCCCCTTACCCTCTAACCTGAACTCGACAATATGTACAACGGACACACATAAAGCACGCCTTTACAGTATACTGATATTATTTATATGCATGCTTTTATAAATTTGCAGCAGGAATAGTTTTTACAGTAGAGCTCGCTCTGGTAGAAAAACAAACATCAACAGTAAAAAAATTGAAAAAGAAAAGAGAAAATAAAAGAGAAACATATTGCATTGATTTTTCAATATTTCCATGTTGTTATCTTCTTCTTCTTTTGCTGGTTGTTGTTTATATTCGGTGCTTGCGGGTAAATAATATTATAAACAAACCGCATTAATCATCTGTCTGGGTAAAGAGTGGAAGTTGGTAATTGCAATAAAAGCATATTTCCTTCAAAACATTGAAAAAAACTGAAAAATACTAAAAAGGGAATCATTTGTGGAAACCACAATAAATGATACTGTGGCAGGAAGCACCAGCAGTAACAGTTACTCTACAAATATATAAAAAAAGAAAAAAACAAGTATTTTGGTTTTTCTCTCCTCGGTAACAATGATTTATAAATGATATTAAATATATATTGCATACATTATATAGATAAATATATACTCACTTATATGCTGGCACATGTTTAACTTGTTAGGAAAAGGAAACACAATCTCTTTAAACAGATTTATAACACATAACGTCTAACATGGAAGACATGATTGTAATGCTTTTCTTTTTCATGTAAATTTCTGTACGTACAGCTCACTACATGTGATATAAATATTGACAAGAGAACAACACTTTATATGTGTTACTTTCTCTCCTTCTAAAGCAGACGCATCCAAACACATTTTTTCCTGACAATAGATGTAAATGTAAATTTTATATTCTCACAATTGTCATTCAAATGTCATGCCTCTTCATATGTACATGCATGTGTATTGTAGTCCCTCCCGCTCTGTCTCTGTGGGCGACTGGTGGGTAGCACATCTTCTTAGTAGAAACAATGTGTTATTATTGCCACATTTACATTCATCTTGACACTGTTGCTTAAAACTCTTCATTTATTCTCGTTTTTCGTATGTTCTAATGTTTGACACATTTTGTTATGTTTTTATTGTAGATAATCTTAGAGAAAATATAACAAAAAACAGACACATGTACCACACATACAAATAAATACAAATAAAACAGTAATCCAAGTAAACATTATTTAAATATTTGTGAGATATAAACAAAAAAATGTGTTGATTACAAGATGTTGTGCTAAATGTAATATGTAGATAGAAGAAGAGCATACGTGATGGGTGAAATGTTTTGTTTTTTTTATAATTCTCCAAAAAAAAAAACAATTTTAAAGAAGTCGTTGAAGAGAATTATAGAAAAAAAATCAAGTACTCTCAAACCCTCTCAATACTACTCTCAAATTTAACTTAAAAGATATCCTAAATACCCTCCTCATTTATATACTCACCGAGGGCGTGGCAGGTAGGTGATAGTAGTGCAATAGTTAACCCATTAGTTAATCGGATGCTGCGTTTAGTATAAGTTTTTGTAAATAACAAACGTTGTTGACCACGCCCATTTTTATCACATCGATAGATAAATACAGAAACTTCAAATTTGGATCAAGCTTAATATATTAATATTTACAAACTAAAGAAGGCAAACAAAAGACGGACAGATGGACGGAAATGTCAAAATTTTGTGCTGATCAGAAATTATTGTAGTTGCTGCAAACATAATGACAAATTTAGTATACCGCCTTTTTATATGTAGGGTATAGTATTATAAGATTTTAGTAAATATTAAACAACAAAATTGTTACCTCGATATACAACTTTAATTGAGCTTTAACTAAACAACTTTCTAAAATACATGAAACATTCAAGTCTTTACCATACATCACACTAAGCTTACTTTACAAAATATTTATATATATATATACATATATCACATACTACAATAATCCCAATGTACGATATTTAGGTCATTTGGAAGTTCACATTCTCTATGAAAAAAGCCAATTTATGTGATAAGAGATCGACATGCAAAACACTTAATTTCTGGCACTAAATGTAATTTGCTGCTATATTACAATAGAGAAGGAGAGGGATAGAGATATAGAATGAGGATGAACAATCTTCGTGACAAGTCATTTAAGGTCGTACAACTACAGTTTTTGTACAGAATGTTGTACGAGTAACAAGTGAATTGTGTGCTTGTACACTATTGCTACACATACAACCAACAACATAAAACTATACCCTTGCTGCTCATATAAAAATAAGTATATGCATGAATTTGTATATGTATACATGAGCAAACATGTATGAGTTGGTAAAAGTGTAACATTTCCCATTTTATTTTACAACTACGATAATATTCACTCACTGCACAGACACGTATACTCGTACTCACATAACACATTTCGCATGTCAAATATTTCCATACGCGTAGGTATGGGTAAGTAGTTGTCGTTTATTATATTTGTGAATAAATGTCGAATTTTCTAATAAAATGCGTGGCAATTATGTGAAATGAAAACACATTTAGTACCATAGGAATGGTGGCATTTCACACGGTAGAATGAACCATAGATGGTTGAATAGGTTGTCATAAGTAAAAACATTATCTACTGAGATTTGAGTACAACTGTTGGGTTTTATGTATTTTAATGTAAATATACCCTCCACATAAAATGGGGGTGTACTGAGTTTGTCATTCTATTTGCAACAACCCAGAAGGAGGAGTCAGGGACCCTACAAAGTATTTACATTCTTGATCAGCATTAAAAACTGAGTCTATCTAGATATGGTTGTGTACAAACACTTAGATCAGTATTTAGTAAAATCGGTCAAAGGCCACGCCCACAATCAACAAAAATATATATATCTACCACAAAAATGAAGCTATTAAGTTGAAATTTGGTATACTTATTTATACTTATCCCATTCATTAAAGTGCCGAAAATGGGCATGGTCGGTTAATAGACACGCCCACAATCGCCAAAAATCTATATAACTGCCCCAAAAGTTAACCTATGAACTTGAAATTTGGTATGCATATCTATAGTTATCCCATTTATCGATGTGTTAAAAATGGGCATGGTCGGATAACAGAGACGCTCTCAATTTACGAAAAACCACATTCAACGTAAAACCAGACTTGTAAGCTGATACGTAAGACATAAACTATTAGAGGGCGCAATATATATATATATTTGCCACGCCTACCATTGCGTATGTGGAAAGCATTAATTGTACAATTGGTTTTCATTTCTTATTCTCCACATTCCAATGTATGATATGTATACAAAAAAGGCACTAAGTCTGATGACAGTTAATTTTCGTAGACACGTTTATATATTCAACTTATGTGCATAATTGTGACAAGATTGTCTTCTCTCGGCAACATTAGATGTTAATCAGCTTATAAAGAAAAAAACACTTAATTGTACCTCTGTTCCCTTCCTGCCTTCGGCTTTCTCTCTTTATTATTTATTCCCCTGTCATAGACACTGCTTAGACGTAAAGTGCACTTGAATAGCTAACTAAGGAACAACAATACAAATGTTTTATACTTTGAATAATAAATCATTTTACAGGACACTTCATTAATTCTGGCAAATTTGCTATAAATTATAGAAAATGTGTCTTTCGGAGAAGCCACCCTTAACGGCAAGAAATTTGCTTTTCTATCTTTCTTTATTTACTCTTTGGAACACGTATAGAATCATTACGAGAAAGTGAGGACAATAAAGCAATAAAGTATTCTGTGTTTGCAAAGGACTACTCAGTGCTTTTTTCAACGCTGACTTAATTGTAAAGATAATTTGTCGTATGCCATGTCATGAGATGCAATAAAAGAAACAGGGAGTAATAAAAATTAAATTTTCTTAAGATACTTTTTACATCTATTAGTAAAGGGTGGGTGAGGCAGGTATCTAACTGTACGTTTGTATTATGTATTAACGAATTCTACCTCAAATATACTTTTTTTTTGCACGTCTGCAACAATTCAAATCTTGATACTGGTCAAGAATTTCATTAGGTGAAGTTTATGTTAGATTGGGTACATACTCAATACCATCTTTTCACCAGTGGGCGTGGAGGGTATATGATTACGCCCTCTAATAATGTATGCATTACGTATTAGCTTGCAAGTCGAGTTTTATACTGAGTTTTACACTGTGTTATGCGACCACGCCCATTTTTTACCACATCGACCAAGGGGATATTTGTGAATATATGTGTACAAAATGCCAACTTAATAGCTCAACTTCAATTTTTGACGATTGTGGGCGTGGCTCTTGACCGATTTTACCTATTTTAAATACCGATCTACGTGTAGAAACTAAGTGTTTGTATAAAATTACAACTTAATAGCTCAAAATTTACGCCTATGAGAGTGCCAACAACAGACGGACACACGGACATACATAACTAGATGGGATCAGTTTTTGATGCTGATTAAGAACATACATACTTTGTAGAGTTTCTGACGCCTTCTTCTGGGTGTTGCAAATGGGATGACAAACTTAGTATACTCCCCATCTTATATGAAGGGTATAATAATTTCTCTCTTACGGAGTATTATGGAAATTATTCACCATTCATTATATTTATATATTGTTTTCTCTTTAGTTGCCTTGTTTTTATTGTGTGTGTGTGTGTGTGTGTGTGTATGTATAGGAATGAAAACCACAATATAATGAAATACTGTTAATGAACATAAATCTTAAATGATCTTGCATCACACAGGCAGCACATCACAGCATCAAACATCAACATCACATTGTTAGACGACAGCGACACAAATAAAGAGTTACAGTCAAAGTCAGTGTCTAACACTTTTTGTTTTTGTGTCACTCTTTAATATCAACTGAATCGCCCCCGTTGGCATTATTTGCTACTATTGCTGCTGCTGGTGTTGCTCGGTCGCACTATCTGTCTGTGTGGCTACTTTTTCACATTGAATCGGACCGTTACTGTCATACAATATATATTAACTAAAAATACTGCGTAATGAGTGGGAGTAAATGTGTACAGAGGAGATGTACAAGCACGTTACCACAATTATATACAAATGTACAAACTTTCATTTACATGCAGGAGGTGTAGGTATGTGTGTGTGTGTGTGTAAATATTTGGGTTTTTTCCAACGTATAATGAGAAGTTTTGTTTTCGTAGTAATATATGAATTGTTGTTGTTGTTGTTGGGAGCTTTTTTTTGTTTATTACAAAGTCCAGACAAATTAATTTTCATTTAGTGTGTACGTACAATATAAATGAGTTGGAGTATTAATACTCACCGCCGCCGCAACCCTTGTACATACATGTTGTTATCAGTTGGTATTGGTTTTGAATGAGAGACGGACGGGTAAAGTAAAGAAGAGCATACAACAAAAACCATCCGTTTCCTTTCCATCCAATCCAGCGGACATTTCACCAAACGTGTACTTTGCATTATTGAAACTGCTGTTTGTATCCGGTTGCTTGTGAGTAGAGGGTAGAGATGCTAGTGTTGTGGCTTATGGTTGGTTGATTGAAAAGAGAGGGTTTGAGCTACTAGCACATGTTGCTTGTTTGTGCATAACCCTAAACTCTTATCAGTTTCGCTTTTTTTTTTCCGTTTTTTTCGTTTTTTCGCTTGTCGGTTCTGTTCTGTTTTCACTGCCACACACACACTTCACACGCCATTGTAAGCAGTGATTCGTACATTTTGTTTTGCGATAGACTACAAGTATAATAATTTTTAGTTGGCTGTCAGACTGTAATGCAAACTGAATATAAAATAATGGCGGAGAGAGATAAAAGCGTAAAATAAATTTCAACTTTTCTTCTTGTTCTCTAATTGGCAATTTAATGTACATTTTATAGCATGTGTTTAATGTGTGCGCACGCACGGCTTGTCGGTACAGCAGGGTGGCGTTTAATGGACATCAAGAATTTGTTATTAGCGGTTATTGTAAATAATTACTTTTTGGTTAGTTTGTGTACAGTAATAAGTTGCAATCTGTTTGGCTTTCAGTTGGAGTGCCTGAAAACCGAAGGGATCAGCTATAGTGATAAAAAATATTGTTACTTTCATTTGCTTTCTAAATAGGTTTTCAACCAATACATTCAACACACAATTGGACACAGAGGCAATCAAGGCTATTAGACTCCATGCATTGTTACGTACATTCATACATTTACTTAAGAACGATTTTTTCTCGAGCGTACACTTTTATTTGTCATTAAAAAGCGTTAGAGTGCTTATAAAATATTATATTTTAAATTTGCTTTCAAATATTAATCATACGCCCGTGTGTCCTTCTTTCGTGATGGCAAACATTTAAACAAAGAACTAAAATTTCTTTTTAAATAAACTTTTTTAATTTCTTCAGACACATCTTTCTGTAATACGAAGTAAAATTAGTTAAGTGCCACGCCCACAAAATAATAAAAACTTCTATGGCCACAAAAATAAAAACCTTAGTCCATTCATTGATGTTCTAAAAGTAGGCGGGGTTATATAACAACCACGCCCACAATTAATCAAAGACCTTTTAGCAGTAAATAATTCGATGGTTGAGATAAAATGGAACAAATACTTTAGTAGTCGTTAAAAGAGGGTACAATTGTATACCTGCCACGCCCATGGTATATACACGAACATACGGGCGACTCAATTTTTATGCTAACAGTGAATATATATACTTTGAAGCATCTCTGTCGTCTCCTTCTGGGTGTTGTAAACCAAATACAATTTTTGTTCTAAGTTGTTCGACCACCTTTTAAATATATTTATAATGTACCACTATAAACATAATTAGAAGCTTATTATATAAAAAAAAATGTAATTTCTTTTCATTCCTTATTAGTCAATAGTTTGACGCTTATCATTACTAATTAAACGCCAGAGCTTAATTAAATGTCACAAACAAATGAACGCTATCACATGATCTCTCTGATTAAAAGCCATCAAGTAATCAATTGGCAATATAAGCATAATTACACACATGTATGTTGTATGTGTGTTTACGTACACAAATACAATGTAAATTGTGTGCTTGTGTGTGTGTATGTGTGCATATATCCATTAAAACTGCTTTTAATGCAATATTTTTTAAGGGAAATTGTTGTATTTTGCCGGCACGTTATTGTTGCGATTTTAATGACTTGTAAAAAAAAAAACTGTTTAACATTAATTTTTAATGCATTGCGTACGTCCGTACGTACGTATACTCTTCATAATAACAGATTTTTTTTTTACTTTGTTTTGTTTTGTTTTGTTTTTAACAAATTATCAACAATATATACAGCTTATCAACACATGTAAACATACACATACATATGCTTCAACTTATGCTGGAAACGATGGATAATCTCGTGGACACGATTGTGAATGGCACTGGCTGTTATTATTATCCTTAAAAAAGTGAAATACAATAACAACAACAACAACAACAACAACTGAAACTGCAACGACATTGAATAGCAGGATTGACACAAATACCATTTTCTGTTCACATAGGACAGCAATGTATTACAATGTTAATGTATGTGTGTGTATAAGAGATGTACGTTTAAATTCATTAATTATATGAAACTATTTACCTTTCTGTTCACATGCATATGTTGAGCAATTTCCCTGAAACATTTTTCTTCACCTTTTGCCAGAGAGCAGCAGAGCATTAAATATAAATTTCCATTAATTTCTTGTTAACACAATCAGCCGCATTCCACTTTATTAAACACATTTTATGTTGTTAAGCAAGGAAGAATTAAGGGTTTTTAATATTTACATATACATACAACAAGGAAGACAGATACACGGACACATGAACAGACATGTCAAGATCGATTCAGATTTTGAACATTTATATTTAGTAGGGTTTCTAACGTTATAATCATAAGAACAGCTTAACACAATCATTCCCTTTCATGCGACAGTTTCTCTGTGATCTCTGTGTAACTAAAATATATAAAAAAGCCACAATAACTACATCCCGATCAAGAATACATGAACCTTGTAAGTGTAGTGAAATATCTTTCTAGGTGTTGCAAACATTTCAACGATCCCAATGTTGTTACAACTTGCCGGCAAAAACAAAACAAAAAATTAATGGATATTGTAATAAATCGCATATAATCGTTGACCTGTAATAATAATAAACTTGAGCAGTATTTACAACACTTACTGAGAAAATTTAAGAGCTGCGTGCCTGTGCACAACATAAAATGTAATTAAATCTATAAATTTACAGACAAACGACGTTTTTATTTACATAATGAACGACTTTAAGAATGAGGTCAATATTTAAGGAATTATTATGATTAAAAAGAATGCAAATTGTACAAAAATGAAGAAAAAAAAATTAAATTGTAAAAAAAGAAACATAAATAAAGTCAAAGAGAGAAACCTGTATATAAAATACACACACACACACACACACGCAAAAAGATACAGATGTTAAACAGAGAAATAAATTGTGGTTTATTTAATGGCAAAATGTCAACTTGCATAAAGGAAAAGAAAATGTAAAATTTGAAAGCAAATGAAATGAAATGAAATGAAATGAAATGAAATGAAATGAAATGAAATGTACTTTTAATGGTGAATGGAGGCTTCGCTCTGTGGGAATGAGAGCAGTACAAGAACAAAGCTTGTTCATTATATAGCATCACATACAAGGCACGGAAGGGCTGCGGGGCCCAAAGGCAGAGGAAAACCAAAACCACATTTCTTGAGTAGTGAAATTGTAATGCCTTAATATTTATAATATCACAAGCGTCTCAACCTCAGGGGAGGAGAAGCATTTAAATATATATTTACGTGTAGATACAAACTATAAATGTTTGTCATGTTCTGCGTACGAGTACATAGCATTAAATAAAGTGTCAATTAAACAACGCTTGAGTAAATGATGCTGGAATTGGGAAGGAAGTGAAAAGTTGTACTACTTGTGTACTAAACTTTAAAACGCTTTTCATTTTAAAGAATTAGGTATTTAGATGTTATTCTGCGTGGCTAATACAGCTGAGTAGAAATATGTGGAAATTCAATTTTAAACTTTAGTACTAAGATACTAAATTGTTCTATAAAAAATTGGATATTTAGTACCTAAGTACTAAAATCTACCAAATTTTAGAATATAAAAAGCTAAATACTACATTTTAAAACCTTGGTCCTATATTTTAGTACCACGATACAAATATTTCGTTTTTCTGCGAAAATTTTTAAAAACTTCATAACAGATTTTATTCGTTTCCTACAACACTAAATACTTGAATAGTCTGAGTACAAGCATGGACACGCCCACAATTTTGAAAATATATCCTCTTTGGTACAAATTTTGAATTTGTGTCACATAAAAAAGAAACCTACTGCTGCAGCCAATTAAACTTTTCCTCGCATTTTTCACACAAATGTATCAATTTTCTATTTTCTGCAACCTGACACGCCTAAGCAGAGCGTTACGTTAATTTATTGTCACCTACATTTGTATAGATATAATAGTTTATTGTTTATTTTGTACCCACATATGAGAGAGAAACTCTCATCAACAGAAACCAATTAAGATGTTTTCTCCTCTTTTGAGATCACCTTCATGCATAACAGAATGATGTGAAAAAGCTTTATCGTAAAACATATACTATACACACAAACAAACAGAATAAAACAAGTTTTTTTTTTTATTTCCTTAGGTGTTTTTATATTTTTATACTCGCCGCCCATCTTGGGTGGTATACTAAGTTTGTCACTGCACTTGGAAGTTGGTATTAAACTTTCCTTAAAGAATATAGATTTTGGAATTGAAGGCGCCAGAGACAAGAGTAAGTGTTTCAAGCAATTATTTAGCTAATTAACCATTCTTCAGCAATTCTTTCTCTTTAATAATAAAAATTGCTTTTTTCCATATAAAGACTTCCATTGTAATAGGACCTTATATGGGAAGGTATTCTAAATATGGTTTATTTCGGCCTATTTTCAAAAGGCTTTTTCTTTAGTCCAAAACATCTTCTTGTGCCAAATTTCATCAAAATATCTCAAAAAATATGATCTGTAGACACAAATTTACATGGACAGGTGGACAGACAGACGTACATGGTTAAAACGATTCAAAAAGTGCTTCTAAATCGATCGTTATACTGTAATTAAAAGTGTGGCATTGACTGTTTAAGAGTTACACACAACCACACAAACTTAATATATTCCTAAAGCACTACTTGCCACAAATAGTACAGAGTATCCAAGATTTGGTTTAAGCTAAACATATATTTTTTACTTGTTTTTTGTTGTTGGTATTTTTTTATTTCAATAATTTATACTCATCGGCTTTACAAACCCCACAACTGTGCAGAGAAGCAACAACAATTCAATTAAATCGGAATAAACTGTCAAGTGAATGGAATACAGGACCAAATGTTTCAAAACACTAACAAAAAAAAAAAACAAGAAAAACAAGAAATAAACAAATGTGCAGCTCAAGCATTTGATAAATATCTTCTTTCCATGCCCAGTTGCGGGTGTGTTGCTACATCAAAGAACTTTCTCTTTCTCATCGTATGCTCCATCAAGCAATACCATGTGGGTGGATTCACCCAACTTTCTATCTGAATATGTGACCACTTTAAATCCAATTAACAGAGAGAAAAACAACATTTCTAATTGAAATCCAATGAAGAACAATTGTTCAGGTAGAGGTAAAAGTGGTTTGAAAAAAATGAAGAAATTCTTATTAATGAAATTTGCAGACTTGAAAAATCTTTAAATAAATTTCCATTTTCTTGCAATGATGTTATGCCATAATGCCAATCGCAAGAACAAAATAAATTCAAAATATTTGTCTCTTCCTAAACGCACAACGCGCTTACAAACAATGCCTCGTTGATAAAGTGACAGCCGTGATATTTAACAATAAATGGATAAATATATGTTATGTGTGCCTGCTGAGTACATGCACTCATGTATTCATCATTAAAACGCGCTTAAGAACTTGTCGAAGCGGAAAAATTCACACGTACGTATGTATTTAGTCATTTGCTGCTCTATTGTCTGTCTGTTGCCATTATAACTGTCATCATTTACTACTTGCTCAATATCCAGTGCTTTGCTGTGCTTGGCACTTAATTTTTTTCCTTTTTTTTTTCTGCATCCTTGACTTCCTCCTCGAAAGTGGTATATGGTATAAGTACATATATATGTATGTATATAATATGAAATATGTAGATGGTGTACCCAACCATATGGGCACACACAGGATACTGGAGAAATGGCATCTTTCAAGAGTAATCCAACCAAACAAAAGACACTTATCATGAAAAAGATGCTCTCACACAAAGTGTAGACGATATGAGCTTCACCCACACATCTGTTTATCTACGTGTTTTTGTATAAATTGGTTTCAATGCAAGCATATTCTTATATGATATATAAACAGATAACAGATTTGTGTACAAACGCAATTTAGGTTACAACATATAACATCAGCACCCAAGAAAAGAAATGAATAAAAGGAAATGATGATAAAATATTATGCCAGACTTGACTTAATTATGACTACAAAGATGCATGAAGAATGTAGGTAATGAACTGTTGAGACTAACGTTTTTTTTGTATTTTACTCAAACGGTGTTAAAACGCTTGTAATGTTGTGGAAAGTCTTTTAAAAGAAAACTTTTTTGAAACTTGTGAAGAAGATGGTGAAAATTTCAAATGCAAAGATAGCCGCCTTAGAAGAAATTTACTTCTGACATTTTACTCATCAAGCTTTTTCATTTGATACCCATATCATATAGTTTATAAAGAAAAGGGTAAATATCCTTTTTGAAAAAGCCTCCATGTTGAATTTACTTCAATTTTAAATATAAAATGTACAAATGTATTGCTACGGGAATAAAACTTTATGTTTAATTTAAATTTGCAATAGTAGGCGTGGCACTAAAATGGTTTTTTTCAATTTAAATAAGACCCTATGGATCATATTGATGATTTAATACTCATATCAAATATTTTAACAACAAATTGGTAATTAACCCTTTTGGGATGGCTGCCATGTTGAATTTTTTATTCGGTTTTTATTTTTTGCATTCTACTCGTCAAAACCTTTCGTTTGACATCCATATTGAATAGTTTGGAAAAAACTCGATAATGGGCCATTTCGTGGTTTTCATCGGAATTTAGCTTTTTGTATACTACTAGTGAAACCTTTTCATTTGATACCCATATTGAATAAATTGTGAAAAATGGTATAAAAAACAACTTCGGACGAACGTCCTAATTGATGAAATAAAAAATCACTTAACTTAAAGCATTCTACTCTGCAAGACCGTTCATTTGATACCCATATCACATATATTACAAAGTAAGTGATAATCATACTTTTTGGGTTAACCGCCATGTTGAATATTGTCTAATATTGTATAAATTATAAAAGGGATAATCAGATATCTACCCCACCCATTTCACAAGATGTAAAGGGTGTTTAAGTTTCGTCTTAAACCAAACATTTTTTATTACTTTTTTTTTCTGACTGCATTCGTTGCACGGAAAGAATATTTCAAGATCTAATGAATCATTTGTTTAATGAATGTAATGGAATAGCGCGGCTTTTGTTTTAAGGGATGGCGACTATGAGCTTTTGAATGTACAATACGAGTACATATTCATTTGTGCCAGCCAAGAAGGCCGTAATAAGAAAGAGGCTCTACAAAGCGGAAAGTAAGAGACAGAGAGAGAGAGAGGGAGCGGAACAGAGTGTGAAGGTCCGCTCACGTATTCAACAAAAGAATTTAATTAGCAAAACAGTCATAACGGCATCAGCATAACCCAACAATAACAACAACAACAACAACAACAACAACAACAAATGCAGTTTTAACCACAACCACTAACAGTCGCACATGGAATTGGTTTTGTAACAGATTTAGTTGGAAAACTTTGGAATGTTGATGCACTGGTGCGGTGGTACTGGCTTTCTATGGCTGTATGGGCATAACATTTCTGCTCAAATATGCACAACAACAGCAACAAGAATATTACGAAAATTTGTAGGAAAAATTTAGAAAAATTCTTTAGGTTTAGGAAAGTTTAAAAGTGAAACTCTTGCCTCATGCCTTCCCCGTTATGTGTGTGTGTGAAACACTAGGTATTGCCAAGCACACACACACACACACACACACACACATACAGTTATACATAAAATGTAAAGTTAAACAATTACATTGACACATAATACAAATTTGCACAGAGCTACAAAAAAAATTCCAAGTTTGTACGTATATGTTCGTGTTCAAGAATACAAAAGGATAAAATACACAGACAGTGAAAAGGGAGTGAGAAAGAGAGGTAAAGTCTAAAGAGAAATTAAATTAGTAATACTCCACACAACTCTGCAGCGTGGTTGTGTTGTAATCTAATGTATAATGTGTACCAGCGCTGTATGTGTATGCGAGTGGATACCATGGTACACGTGTACCAGCCCAGACAACATTTAACAAAGTTAGAGGAGCACAGCTGAAACAAAAACTGAAACTAAAGGGACGACGCCAGCATTTGGTATTAGTATGAAAATTTCTACTATTGAAGCAAGTGGAAAACAAAGCGTGACTGGAATATTTTCACTTAATCAAATTGAACAATGTCGTAACAACATTAAAAGCTTTATTCTATATGCACGCCGTACACCCAACCTGTGGTTAACTAAATGGATTTGTTATTTCTCTCGCTTCAAATCCATACAGCTAGCATAATGCTGAGAATGGGCGCAGGCTACAAACCTCATCCGTTACTTCTGCTCGCTTCATTAGTTGCATAGAAAATCAAAAATCTACTTGACTGAAATTTTTTAACGATGACTTTTCAGTTACGCATTAATCATTCTTAAATGTATTTAAAAAACAACAACAACAATAGCTTCGACTTTATGATACGGTATGTTAATGTGAAAACTTGACTCGCCATCAAAACAACATCTTTGTTGAATTTTCAACCTCATTAACATACAACTTAAAACCCAACAACATTTTTTATTGTTTTGCTTAAAATAAAGCAAAGAAAATAAGTAAAAATGTTATAGTCGGTCAAGACCGACCGTTCAATGCCCTGCACCACCCTTTCAATTATGCAACAATTAATTTTAGCATAATTTTTGGAAACGTAAATGTTTCAAGCCCAGAGTCATGGACATGTGGACATATAACAACTCAGATTTTGATGCTCATTGAGAATATATATATAATATATACTTAGGACCTTTGAGGATCTCTTTTTGGTCCTTTTTTTGGTACAAAACAAACAAACCAAAAAAGCGAAGAATAACAATACATCACAAACAGTAAAAAGAAAAACTGAAAAGGGAAAGGAAAGGTTAGTTAGCTTAAGCCAAATCTCGGATACCCTACACATTTGCATTTATTTATATTTATACATACCACGCCCACATATTTCAAATATATACCTAAAGTTGGAATTTTGCAATTTTCTTTTAATTGTGGGCGTGACATATTTAGAATTTCACCGTCCTTTAAACACTATGTTCCATATATCGCACATGTCCAAACCTATTCAGTTCGTCATAATGGTAAAAAAGGTCTCTGACGCATTGTGCCGAATGTTCCAAACAGAATAACAATTTCAGTAGTCCTTCGATCTTATGTAAATATTAGAAAAAGCAGTTTTCTAAAAGTTGAAGAAAGTTTTTCACTTCACATTTGTTAAAACTGAAATCGTTGCTTTTCAAAGGAATTTACAAATATGTGGTCACACGAATCCGTTGAATGCTCTGCAAGTGGTTTTAACAATAAGACGAAATCCTTTTCATATTCTCTTATGACAATTGTGACACAAAATTCTTGACGGACATAAAAATTCTCAATTTTCTTACATTTTCAGAAGAGATCCAACCTACAGTTCGCATTGTTACTTTTTATATATCTTCTCTATAGTAATTTTCCCAATTTATTTAGTTTATATACCGTATATAGAATTGAGTACAACCACTCAACGTGTACATTCCACTGGTCAAATAAAAACATATAATTTTCGTTTTCTTTTTGTACTTCAAGTTTAATTCCCCAGAACCATCTATCCGTACATGAGTTTAATGCTCGGTGCGGCAAATGAAAACAAGTTTGAAGTATTCTAAGTGGTCTGGGATAAGTAACGCAATTGTTTAGTACAAGTATTCCTTTTTTGATTATTATTAAATTGAAAAATTTGGATTTTGGTTAGACTTTTAAGACTTTCATTCCTTATATGAGTTAGGGTTCTAAAAAAGGTCTAATACGATCCATTTTTAAAAGGGTTCCTCTTTGGGGCAATTTCATTGAAATACATATCTCAAAAAGTGACACCTGTATCTTGCGTATAAATTTATATGCAGCTATAGAAGGACAGACGGACGGCTGGTTAAATCGATTAAGATTTTGATTGTAAATCTTTCGGTATAATTGAAAATGGGTGTGGCATTTGCCGTTTAAGAGTTACAAACATACGCACAACCTTAATATACCCTTTGCCACAAGTGGTGCTGGGTAAATTAATTGTATTTTCCTGAAAATTGAAGTTGTTGAAGCTTTAGTTTTTTTTACTCGATACTCTACACAGCCTCTGACGTGATGCTTTTTTATGCCTTTACATTATATTGTATGCTCCTGTAATTGTTCATGGAAACCATTTATAATGTAATAAATAATTTTTAATAGCAACAAAGGCGGACAAGGGTGTCCATAAACATGAAAGTGATAAACAAAATCACTCCACCATTAAATTCACTTAAATGCAGAATACAACAATTTTTTTGTTTATGCATACTCTCCTTCTCTCTCTCTCTCTCTCTCTCTCTTTGTCCAACAAGTTAACGGTGCCAAGGATTATGTAAAATTTTTTATATAATTTATCAAAAATGTTTTTCGATGTGTTTATCTGATAACAGGGAAGAGGTAGTCCTTGTGATTTATAATGTACATAATAATGGATAACATGATGGGTATTATGCATATACACACATACCTATACACGTATATATGTGTAAATGGATAGAAAATATTTTTCATTTCTTAAATGTTTTTTGTTATCTCGTTCCTACTCCGTTTCAAACAGAAGATAAATGACAAAAGTTTCCCTTATTGCTGGATAACAAATTTTTTTACAAATGTCCAAAATATGTAGTCTTTTTTGTTTTTTTGTTTTTATCTAACTAATGTCATTGGGTTTTTGTGTGTGTGAGTGTGTTGAAGTTATTCTTTTTTTATACAATTATGATGTATAGTATATAAATGTGTGCCAGACAAAATGTATAATAAAACACTTTTCTTTCCTGTTGGAATCATAACAAATAATGGTAAAGTCAGCAAAGGACGTAACAGAATAATATAGAGAACAATAAGAACCAAGAATTTCATAATAAAGGACACTTTAATTGTGCATTACGTATTTGTACTGAGAAGAAGCACAGAGAATAGAAAGAGTGAGAAGGATAATTATTTTATAATTTCTTATTTAGCCTACGGAAAGGTTTAGAGTACATTAACAGTTTCACTGACGCGTGACACATACGTTGTGTCACACTTTTTAACACCTGCAGCAGCTACGTGATCCTTTAATTGTTTCGGCCACAGGGATCTCACTTTTTTTTTCTTTGTATTGTTCCAGTGACGGTGTCAAGTTTGTCTGTTTAATATGTTCTTCAAAAGTGAAGAAGACTAGACATGACAGGTATCTGATTACGCTCTTTAATAATGCCACTTAAATACAGATACTTAAAGTCCTTGCTATTTAAAATGACGTAAATCTGCCAGCAGCCACGTTTAATGTTTGATAAGCTAAATAAGGAAACATGATTACTAAACAAATTTCAACTTTATGGCTCAATTGTTATTTCTATGTTATACAAATGGTGGGCGTGGCACTAATTTCACCTTATTTATATGACAACCTGCTGCCGAAACTCCTAATTTATAAAATTTCAGCTCAATATCTTAAAATTAACATTCGTAAGCGTTGCAAACAAAAGACAGACGTACGGACGGTTATGACTAGATTGATCTAGAATTTGATGCTAATCAAGAATACATATTCTTCCAGCAACACCTTCTTGTAGATGTTGCAACTACAATGATATACTCGGTATATCTCACCTTACGGGATGCCTGTGATTGGCGTAGGATGGTAATAGATTTCTTTTATGCATCCTTTTATCCCCCTAAGAACAAATTTCTATAATTTATCAATGTCTTAATAAAGGTTTTCTCCTTTATCTTGAGACCCTTTATATGTATATACGTAGTATAGGTGTTGTTGCTGTTGTTGTATTTACGTAATTTAATATAAAAGTATAATTAAATTGACACGTGAATCAGACAGTGGAAACGTTTACAGCAACCACTCATACAAAGTTGACAGATTGCTAACATTACAAATGATATTTGAGTAAATAGTAGAAAGGGGATGTTCCATCTTATATGTGTATATGTATGTGTCTGTGGAACAAGAACCTTTTTCTGTCATAGAAAGCTCATTAAAAGTAGATTTCATCTATAGCTCATATATCTCCCCCTTCTTCACTTGAATAAATAACAAGAAAAAGTTTCTTAACATTCTCACACTCTTACACTCTCACACTCAATATGACAAAAACAATCTGCTAATGCTTATAAAGGAGAAAAAGAAAAACACTTTTTAGCTGTAAAGGTGACTCTTCTATGGTATAGAAAAAAAAAGATTAAATTGTTGTTGTTGTTTTGTTTCCTTTCAATTTCATAACTTTTATTAGAGTCCTTGTGTCCTTGCTCTTCACAAAATGTCAAACGTTATTATTATCAACTTAAAGTTAATAGCATACAAAACACTTAGTCTGACATTTAGTAGGATTGCACCAAAGGACAATAAAGGATAAAAAAAAATTAAACATATTTTCCTTTTTTTTTTTTTTAGCCATAAATTGTTTTTTATAAAGAAATTTTATATTTAAATAAAAAGCAATATATAAAAACACTGGGAAGCGTGGCATATGCATGAAATGCATACAATTAAATATTTATATAAACATATAACATGAAACATATAACATAAACATGAGTTTACTTATCGATTGAAATATTTCTCATGTTTTAGTTTGAACAAAATGCACATCGATGCTATCATTATTAATCTAACATGAGAAAAAACTAAATTTGGCTTAGGACAAATCTTAAATACCCTGCACAGCTACGTATAAATAATGGACGTGGCTGGTATATAATTACGGTCTCTAACAGTGTTTGTTTTATGTACCAGCTTGAAAGTCGAGTTTTATGCTGAGTATTGTTTGTTGTAAATTGTGTGCCTGTCTGTTGTATGACCACGCCCATTTTTAGCATTTAAAAAAATGGCATAATTACAAAAATATATTCTAAATTTGAATTTTAGAGTTCATTTTTTGTGACAGATAAATAAATTGTTGACAATTGTGGGCGTGGCTCTTAACCGATTTTGCCCGTTTTAAGTAGCGATCCCAGAAACTAAATGTATACAAAATTTTAGCTCAATATCTCAAAATTTTCGACCCAACAATAGATGGACGTACGGACACATGACCATATATGTTTAGATCAACTTAGTTTTTAAGGCTAATCCAAAATATATATTCTTAATAAGGACTTTAATACTTCCTTCTGGGTATTGCAAATAGACTGACAAACTTAGTATACCACCTGTATTATGTAAAGGGTATACCAACAAGAAGGAAAGAGAGCTATAAACATAAATATAAATGCTTTTAAGTGGTGCTACATAACACCTACATGAATGGATTTAAATGGTATTAAAATATAACAATTTTAATCGTTTCATCTTATTTAACATTAAAAGTCTAATCTAGCATCAACAACATGAACACTAATCCAATACAATGTTGAAATATGTGTATTAAGATTAAAATGGACATAATGAGTACAGTAGATGCGTGTATGGATTCTAAATAGAAATTATGTTGTAGTAAGACGACTTTGTTAGTGTCTACACATTTTAAATTCTGCAAATTCCGCTTCAAAAAAGTCAAATATAAGTTTCTTCTTAATCTCTACGATATGGGTATCAATTCTGAAGAAAAAAAAATTCAAAAATTTAAAGTTTTTTTATATACAAAGTTTTATTTTAAGAGACAATTATATGGGGAGGGGTCTCAAAATTGACTAAATAATTACTTTTGACATCTTTTTTTAAGAAAATTTTGTAAAATGCAATTTTTTTCATATAAAAATTTTCTTGTTAAAGAGGGCTTTATATAAGGCGGGATCCTAAAAGTCAACTTTTTAGGAAATATTTTTAATAATGATTGTTCTTGGCTCAAAAAACACCTCTGGGCCGAATTTCTTCAATAAATGTCAAATATTTTGACCTGTTGTAATACATGAAAAAACAGACGGACATATTTAAATCAATTAAGTTTTCGATTCCAAACCAAACGGTTTAATTGTGGGTGTGGCATTTGTCATTTACAAGTTCTAAATATCTACACAAAAATGATGGAGTATTAAAGTCTTTAGATACAAATCTTATCTCCAACACACAACAACTTGAAATGTACTTAAAAAAAAGAACGGGGATTATAATGAAGAGTTGCACATACTCCATATTTTGTTTATACATTAAATATATCCTCATAAGAGCTGCTCTCCACGTATCCCTTCACCATATATTTTAATGCTAAGAAGTTACACGTAACGCAAGAGCCATATACGTACACACTTGTCATTGTTTATATGATATAACTTTTTCCTTAGTTTGTGAATGTGTTTCATTCACATTATAATACTGACAACAAAACTTATGCCCTTATACACGTACATATATATACAACTACTTATACATGCAAAATTCATGCCATTTCGTATGCGTGTCACTTACTGTTTCATATGAAAATTTTTTGTTAATCTAATTTTAAAAAAGGCAAGTTTGTGACATAGTTTATCATATTCCGTATATATCAAGTAAAAGAAAAAAACTGTCGGCTATATATGTATGCATATGTGTACACATCAGTATGTGAGAACATAAGGGAGAGTATACAGGAAAAGCAATACCCGACATCAAGTGGCCCGCTAATCATGTTAACTAACAAATTTTCAAGACTCACTCTTTTAAAACCTAAAGCAAGTATTACAACTATATCCACGCATTCTTTAATAACTATTAAACCAGTTTATATGGCCCTTAGTTAAAGCATAGTTTGGCCATCTTCGCTGCAGGTTACAGTATGGTAAATACGAGCCAGAACGTTTGCAAGTAATTTATAAATTTGTGATGACATTAATGCTTCATGTTCACTCTCTCATAGGACGTCTTTTATTTTTTTACAATTTTTTTCTTTTTTATTTAAAAAAATACACAAAACTGGGACAAAAAGTAAAAACAACCACAACAGCAATAGTTGACCTTAATTTTTTTGCCAAAATTTATTTTAAAGCAAAACTTTATTTTTCATATTTTCTTTTTTTTTTTTTTTCTGATACCCAACAATAGTCGAATGTTTTGTGTGAGAAAATGATGGAAAAATTTTTAACCAAAAAACTTTTTCATTTAACGTTAGTTGGCGAGTTAAAAGTCGTGTACAAAACCACGTAAATAAACACAACAATAACAAGAATAAAGAATAAAGGAAGAGAGAGAGAAAACGCTATTCAAGCGAAAATTAGTTAGAAAGCCCAAAGAGCAATAAATTTTTTTTCCACAAAAAATTGAAAAATTTGTAGAAGCAAATATTGTTATGTAAGGAGAAAACCAGTAAAGAAACTAGAGGTGGCTTTGGCCAAATCTGAAGTACCCTACATATCTATATACAAACAGAGGGCGTGGCAGGTACGAGTTTTATGCGGAATACGTTTTTTTTTTGTAAATCGTAGGCGTGTCTACTATACGACCATGGTGTTTTTTTGACATCGATCCAAATTTCAACTTCATAGCTTAATTTTTGTGGCTTCTAAATAGATTTTTGTTGATTGTGGGCGTGGCTTTCTGACAGATTCCTAATTTAAATAACAACAACTCTGCACAAAATTTTACCTCAATATATTAAAATGTACGACCGTCAACAACAGCCAGATGCACGAACGGATGGACGGACATATTTAGATCGACTCAAATTTTGATGCTAATCAAGAATATATACACTTTGTAGGGCCTCTGACGCCTCCTTCTGGGTGTTCTAACAAACTTAATACACCACCCATCTTATGTGGAGCGTATAGGATTTCATAAAAAACCCAAACCAAAGAGAAATACAGTTGATAACGAACTAAAGCATCAGCTTCATAACCATCAAAAAAAAAAAAATATGTATACGCACACATGCAACGTTTGTACTTAACTGCCATAATATTTGGATTGATTGTTGAGGCGGGCTTTACAAGGGAGTTTGTTGTTTTTTTTGTTTTTTTTGTTTTTTTTTTTCATTTTCTGGGCATAGTTTTATATTGTAAATAGTGCATGCTTCCCCTGTTTTGGTGCTCAGTTTTTAGATGGGTGAGAGAGACAGAGAGGGAGAGGGAGCGAAACAAGTATTACTGGCGTGTATATGTGGGAAAACATTTATTAAAAGTAAAATTATTGATCCTTTGGGTGATTTTTAGCTTTAGCGATACAGCCACACACGCAAACCAACGCAAGGAATCAATAATAACAACAACAATAGCAACGGTAAAAGGGAAAAGTTACTTACATACTCGTACACATACACAGACTTTATTAGAGCGTAAAAATTTGTTGATATATCAGCTTTAGGCAGGTACACTGCATATAAAGCGTTACTTGCGCACTCCACTGGTTTGGGTGATGGCATAAAAGCTATAGTTGTTGCTTTACTAGATGGCTGGTTCATTGCTTGCTTAACTGTACAGGTATCTATAAAAAAAAAACATTAAAATTGAAACAAAATTTTATATTTGGCTAAGGGCAAATATAGGACACCCTGCACATGTATATAGTACATGGTATGTCGTCCCTTTTAATAAGGATAACTAGGTTATATTTTAGCCACTTTACTCAATGACATCGCTATAAATCTGAATGAACTTTAACCAAAAGGGTGTTGAAAGTAAATTTATTGAGTTATTCAGACCGATGGGTATAATCGGTTAAGAGCCACGCCCACAATCGACATAAATATCGACGTGATCGGATGACAGACCCGCCCACAATCCTCATAAATCTATATATCTGCTACAAAAATTGACTTATGGACTTAAAAAATAACTCTGTAGTTATCCCATCCATTAATGTACCAATGGTCGAATGGTTGAATAACAGACGCGTCCACAATTCACAAAAAACCGTACTTCACGTAAAACTTAACTACATTTATCATTAGAGGGCTTATTCATATACCTGCCACACCCACTACTACAGATATGAAGGATATCTAAGACTTAGTCCAAGCTAAATTTAGTTTTCTTACTTATTTTTTTGTTTTCTTTCTTAGGTTCGCCGTACTTCTAGAACTACCCCCGTAGGACAAACGACCCCAGCTGTACTTAATTTACATTCGAATAATTCACTATCAAGTTTCCTTTTTTAATGGAATTTACATACTTGGTTCAAATTAATTCACTTATTCCGCTACGCACAATTCTGTGAGTAACTCAACGTCATATACTCGTACAATACAATACAACGCCATTGCTTACATATACGAAAAAAGGAAAAAATTGCATAAAAATTCAATTCAAATTCATATGGTTAACTTTGTGAAGAAGAAGAAGAAATGTTTGCATTATAATGAACATAACACATAATGAACGTACATGCGAAGAGGAAAGAAATGACAGTAACGACAATATCGATATGATTAGAAATCATCATAATATATCAATATGCCACAAATCCAATAAGGAGACGGCAAGAGAATACAAAATATGAAAATAGCAAATAGTAGTAAATGAAAAATTAAAGAAGTTTTGAGCAAAAAATCACATAACAGACACTCTTTAAAAACTTTTTAATTCGTCTTGGTTATCAGCAAAAACCAGTAAAAGCATATAAGAAAACTAAATTTTGCTTAAGACAAATCTTAAATACCCTCCACATCTAGATACAAGCGGTGGGCGTGGCAAATATATAATTATGCCCTCTAATAGTGTATGTCTTACGTATCAGCTTGCAAGTCTACTTTTGAATGTGGTTTTTTGTAAATTGTGGGCGTGTCTATTATCCCACCACGCCCATTTTTTGCAAGTCAGTAGATGATATAATTATGTATACGCGTACCCAATTTCAAGTTCATAGGTCAACTTTTATGGCAGATATAAAGATTTTTATTAATTATGGGCGTATCTGTAATCCAAATACGCCCATTTTTGGCATATTGATTAAGCTAATATTTATAGATGTACATACCAAATTTCAAGTTTATAGCTCAATTTTTGTGGCAGATAAATAGTTTTTTGTCGATTGTGGGCGTGGCACTTTACCAATTTTGCCCATTTTAAATAGCGATCTACGTGCAGAAACTAAAAATGTCTGTACAAAATATCAGCTCAACTCAATATCTTACAATTTTGCGACCATGAGGGTGCCAAAGAAGTAGAGAAACACGGATATACGGACGGACATATTTAGACCAACTCAGATTTCGATGTTTATCAAGAATTTCTCTACTTCTCTGATGTGTCCTTGTGGAAGTTGCAAACAGAATAACAAACTTTACATACCCCCCAGTGTAAATAAATATATAAGGTGCCACCTAATCACCTAAATTATTCGGTGTGAACTTACAAAAATATATTTTACTGCCCCAACATTCCATAAATATTTCAAAAACATTCATTAAAACTCTCTGAAACTGATAACAATGAAATTATTAAACAAACAAACAAAACAAAAAAACAAAAAACAGAGAAAAGTTTTTGGAAAAATCTCTTCATTGAGTTCATATTAAGTTTCATGCGCTAATGAATGTTCATATTGTTTGCAATCGATAATTATGTGCCATTATATGCAATTATATATTTTTGTACATTTGTGTATGTATGTGCGTGTATTTGTTTGGTTTGGTATTTGTTGTTGTCTTCTTTTTAATTTATTTGCATAAGCTTCCCGCAATTTATTTCCAATTTAATTGTGTTTAACGTTCAATTGAAAGAGAGCATGTAGAGAGAGAGAGAGAGAGAGGGGGAGAATGTGTGTAGTTGGGGTACAATAATTATAATTGACCTAAATTTGCAATTTTTCGCGTTCTCTTTCATTCCAACTAATTTTAATGTTGGATAATAATTCAATTGTTCTTAAATATCAAAAGTGGTTGTATTTGTTTACCCTCGCCAAATGTAGGCGGAGGATACAGATTTGTAATATTTCACAAGTAAAAATTACTTGAAATTACTTCAGTTAATGAACAAAATTTCAAAATCGAATAAAACGTTTTATAAGAAATGAGTGCAAAAATATGTCCCCCTATGGCAAGCTCTATCGTATATTGAGGTCATTTGGTGGAATTAATGTTCCATCATGTATACCCTACGCTCTACTTCGTGCTAATGTATTATTATGAGTATTTGCATTAAATTTCATTTTATTGTGCGGTTTCTTTAGAGCACACACATCTATGGATGCATACTATTGTATTAAACGGTAGATTGTATTTTGTATTGTACTGTTGGCGTGTGTGTGTGTGTGTGTGTGGTGGTTGCCTTAATTAGTTCATAAAATCTGATGATCAAAATCATAAATAAATAGTGAAAACGTGATGGCTGTATGTTTTATACGCTTGTGCACATGTTTAGTTTAACTTCATGACCATTAAAACTCATTTTGGCCAACCGAAATCGTAATAAATTAGTTGTGGGTGTGTGTGGGTGTGTGTGTGTGTATGTCCCACATTATTCAATAAATTTTACCCAAAAACAATAAGTAAAAGTTCCACCAGTCATTAGTTGGAAATTTCTCGAGCCCAAACAATTGAAAATTCCCATTTGCAAAAGCTTCTATTGTATACAGGAAGACGTATGCATGTATCTATGTACGTAATTATATATCTGCTATATTAATTGTTGTGGGATGGTATTGTTTTATGAAATACATGTTATTTGACAAATATTTGAAATATTTGTGAAATTTCCATTGATTTGGTTGTTAATTGGAGTAAATTGCTGGTTGGTGGGTTGGTTGCTACAATTAAGTAAAATACTCGTGAATCATTTGCTTTCTCATATAGTATAATGGAGTAAAACAGCTATTTAACTTCTCTACGTTTAATAGTGTATGTATGTAAGATATCATGTAAATTGCAGACGTGTCTGTTATCCGACCACGCCTTTTTTCTCTTATTGATGTATGAGCTAATTAGATATACTTAATTCCAACTTTATAGCTTAAATTAGTGGATTTTTTTATTGTGGGCGTGGCTTTCAAAAAAATTTTATCTTTTATAATTATTGTAAAAAACAAGTCATAAGATTTCTTTTCAGATTATTGTAAATCTTAAATACTTTCCCCATTTTTATACAAAATGTGGGCGTGGCTTACACCCACTTACACCCTTTAGTTGGTAATTCTATGTCAATTTCAGCACAATTTTTTTTTTTTTGTAAATTGTGGGCGTGTCTGTTATACGATTCCGCCCCTTTTTTATCATATCTATTTCATAAGCTCTCTATAAATATACGAGTATGTATGAAATTTCAACATCGTAGTTCAATTTTTGTGACTGAAAATTATATGTGTTTGGTGGGCGTGCCCCCTAATCAATTGTATCCAATTTAACCAGAAACCAGCGTAAAGTTATTAAACGTAAATACGTACGTAAAAATTCGCACCGATTCATTTAAAATTTACTACCGTGAGCATTCCAAAAACACATAAACACAGGGACGGACATGTTTAGATTAAAATTTATAAACTTTACATATATATACAAACCTAGTATATTGCCATATTATGTGTAGGGTACAAAAACTAAATTTTACTTAGTCTGAATCTTGAATACCCGCAAACGATGCATCAAAGCTCTCTCAGTGTCACTTTACATACATAAGTTAGTATTGCAGCATAATTCCCAGCCTGGTAAAGATAAGAGAATTTTTCGAAAAACTTTACCTATCGAAAGATTTTGAAGTTTTTTCTTTTTTTTTTTACTTGTCTAATATCCTTCACAACGATTCCTTAGAGATGTCGGATCGTTTTTCCAATATTTGTCAATGTTTATATTGTTAATGTGTCTGCATTTTTTTCCATCTCGTTTTTTTCTCCCTTTTTTCGCTTGCAACGCAAGTTGTTTTCAAGGATATACTTAATGTGTTGAGATTTTTGTACTTAACAGAACGTTTTATTATGCTATTATATAAGTTTTTGAGAAAAAAAATGACTGAAGAATCTTCTCTTGGTAAGGAAAATCGTTATTTATAAACCAATGTGCGTTGCTTGACGTTGTACGTGATTGAGGGAGACAAACTATAGTCTAACAAATATTCGTCGTTAACGCTAGATTAAGGATTTCGTTTCAAGTCCTTTTCTATTAAAGTTGTCCACATTATTTTGTTGTTGTTGTTGTTGTTGTTGTTGTTGTTTCCGTTTCCATTTTATGTCCCTTTCTTTTCACATCCTGTTTCTTTCTTTTTTGCTTGTCAGAAATTGCATTGTAATTCCATTGTCGGCTGATTATACAAGTACACACATTGACGTATATATCATATTGAATAACTTTCATGCTCACCCAGATATTTACTTTGCTATATAGCGTACTTAAATAAATGTCAAATGATTCAGCATTATTTCTCTTCCCTTCCATCATTCCTTTCTGCGGTTGTTCTTTCGTCTCCCACTTTCTTTTCATTCATGGCACTTTCATGGTATTGTATAACAAGTAGGAAAATTATATGCGGCTATGGCCGAAGGTTGAATGGTGTATTCTAATAAATTGTGGGCGTGGCCCGTCTGCGCTTTTTAAAGGGAACCTTCTTTTGAAGATATGGAACGCAACGGGCCCAAAACTTATTAAAAATTATTTTGTATAGCACACATTTTGAGATGGGCGTGGTTAATTTCACGCCTTTTGCCGCTTTTACTATCTTTTGCGGTTTTATTTTACAAAAATTAAAAAATCCTTAAAAATCCTTGAAAAAATCCTTAAAAATCTTTGAAAACCCTTCCATCAATCTTTTATTCAACTTTTACAATGGGAGTGGACGCTTTTCACTTTTTTACAGTATTTACTCTCTCGTGAAATTCTTTGAAAATTTAAACTTTTTCAGTTTTTTCATCTGTGGGCGTGTTTTTTTTTCCATTAACCTCCAATTCTTTTGCAAGACTTGAAAAGGATTTCTTAATTTTTATTATTTATTTACCACCTTCATATACACCAGATAGGCGGACGGACAGTATTGTCTAAATTAATAATATATATATATGATATAAATTCGATTTTGCTTTTAATGGGTTCAGCCGCTTAATGCTGAGTTTTACAAACGCTTCGAAAGAGTTCGCGTTCGTAGTAAAGATGAATATAAAAAAAAAAAAATGCTTTCTTCTTTTTTTTTTTTTTTTCATTAAAAATAATTCTGCGAAGACGGAAGACCGTCATCAAAAACGTACCCAACCAACTGAATGCCGTTCAATTGTATTAAATTAAAGTTGAGGTTGTCATTCTCATTCTGTTGTGTTGTTGTTACTATTTTTGTTGTTCTTTCATTTTTTTACATTATTTCTTTTTCTCTGTCCTTGTTGTTGTTGTTGTTTCTTTTCATTCACTTGAACAATGTAACAAAGTTTTTTCCT
The DNA here is from genome assembly GCA_963971445.1 of Ornithomya chloropus. Classification (NCBI taxonomy): domain Eukaryota; kingdom Metazoa; phylum Arthropoda; class Insecta; order Diptera; family Hippoboscidae; genus Ornithomya; species Ornithomya chloropus. The sequence continues at coordinate 6,783,211 of OZ020530.1, forward strand.
CGAATGATAATTTTTATTCATTATTTTTTTTTTTTGTTAAAAATTTTTACTTTTTTTATTTATTTTTCAGATTCGAATGAAGGCATTCATTTTTTACGTTTCATATTCACAAACGCAACTGTTGTACACTTTAAATTCCCACATTTCCTTAAACGTTTACAATAAATAAATTTCAACCTATTTCTCCGGTTAAAACCCAATCTTAATGGCATACTTTTCATCATCATGGGCCACTACAATTAATAATAATTAGCTTTTTGCTTTCTATAGACTCTTTTTCTATAATCCATTATCCTTTTTAAATCCCACTTTAACCTTGTAAAGGTCAATAATAACCCTTACAGCTTACATAATGAAACTCATTTATAATCGAAAACAAGTGAAAATATTATAGTCGGTCAAGCCTGACCATCAAATACTCTACACCACTTGTATTTTCAAAAAAATTCCAAATTATGTCAGAAAAAATTTTTAATTTCTTGCTTATTTATGAAATCAAGGGGGAGGTGTTCAAAAAATGGTCCAATCCTATCCATTTTCAGTAGGGTTCGCCTTTGACAACTTTATAGCTCAATTTTTGTGGTAGATAAATAGATTTTTGTCGATTGTGGGCGTGGCTCATGACCGATTTTGCCCATTTTATATAGCGATAAGTACCTCTACAAAATTTTAGCTCAATATCTCAAAATTTACGCCCCTGAGAAAGCCAACAACCGACGGACCCGCGGACATATGGACATACATGTCTAAATCGACTCAGTTTTCGACGATGATCAAGATTTGTAGAGTCTCTAACGCCTCCTTCTGGGTATTGCAAATGGAGAAACAAACTTAGTATACCCTCATCACTGAGGTGGATGGTATAAAAACATGAACAAATATTAACTCTGAAGTACAATAAACACATCAGGGAAATAAATTAAAACTTTATTGGCTAAAATAAACAAGAAGGAGAAAAAGGACAATAACGATTAACAGCTCTTTAGATATAAATGGAGCAACATTAAAAACTTTTCCTAACACATACTTACTAAGCAATCAAGAGAAAAAGCTATTAAGACGAATTAGTTAGATAGTCTACAACACAACAGTGCTCTCAGACTTACGAAAGATATACAGACTATGCACCATACATAGGTTTATTATAACCACCATCTGCCCGTTTCCCCAGATGTATATTGGAGTATGTAGCAGTTTGTTAAAACATTCGCATTCGCCCAAGAGTAGGCGGTTCAAAACCTCATAGAATCAGCATCGAATACTGAGTCATTTAATCATGTCCGTCTGTCCGTCTAAATTTTAGAATTTTACACATTTTTATAATTTCAAATTTGAAAATTTACAAAATTTACAAAATTTCTCAATTTTTGCGACGAAAAGTGTTTCAACAGCTAACACACATACTGACCGACTTGAATTTTCATGCTGATCAAGCATATATAGTTCTTAGTTGTACTTTTGTCTCCTTCTGATACTTGTACATGGAATAACTAACTTGGCATTTACGTGAAAATTTAAAAATCAAAGGAAACCCTAAAACTTAACCAAATCATTATCGACATCTGTTACTATCCAATAACTGTTTACGGTTATTCTCCCAGTTGTTGATACGCTTGAATGGAAAGGTTGAATATTTTTAAGAATTTTCCACTTAAACGTTTTTTTTATCAAAAAATCACCATCGTTGACCACAGTTTCGCCTTCTTTTTTCCACCCAATCACATTAAGCAACTTCGATAAAGATATTTATACCAAACTTTCAATACCAACACAAATAAACTACTTTTACAAAAGATATAACGTTTAAACATACGGACATACGGACGAGTAGCTGACAACGTATTGTACGGTTGCCAATAAAAACCCCCACTTAAATGCAGACATTGTCATTGACACCATCATTGTCATGATTACAATGATCATTAAGGGAAGAAAAAAAAAACGAAAAACGAAAAACGAAAAATACTTAAACAGCGCTGGTTAGCGAGAACAAGGAGAAATCTCGGAGGATATAACATAGCTTGTAGCTATGGCAGCAACCAAAACTATGCACAAGCAGCGACAATGGGTCATTAAAGGAATTAAGTGTTGCCATTAAAGGCGCAAACAAACATACGCACACATTCCTCTGTATTGATTATGCTACGTAGCATATGTTGGCCACTGTGTTGACACTCACTACGGCGAACAGAAGCAACAAACACTGGTGATCGTGGCAAATAAGCTGTAATTCCAATTTTATCAGCAACAACCAAAACAATTACCCATCCGCATACAAAAAGTACTGAAGACAAAAAATCTGGTCACTACAGCAGTATTATGCTGTAAAAAATAAGCGCTGCTGCTTTTTTATCTCCTTTGTGTTCGGGTTTATGTAAATCTACTGAAGAGGTGTCAAAATTTGTAAGATTTCCTTGTTTTTTTTATAGCCTCCACATAAGATGGGAAGTATACTAAGTTTGTCATTCCATTTACAATACCCAGAAGACGGCGTCAGAGAGCCTACAAAGTATATATATTCTTGATCAGCATCAAAATCTGAGTCGATTTAGACATGTCTGTCCGCAGGCACTTTTAGATCGCATATCGTTTTTAAAAATAGACAAAATTGGTAAAGAGCCACGCCCACAATCGACAAAAACACATCTATCTGCCACAAAAATTGAGCCATTAAGTTGAAATTTGGTATTCATATCTACAGTTATCCCATCAATCGATGTGCTAAATATGGGCGTGGTCGGACAACAGAAATGCTCATAATCGACAAAAATCTATATATTCACCAAAAAAATCGACCTGAATAGTTACAAAAATACCCGCAATTTACAAAAAAACCCACTCCACGTAAAACTAGACTATTTAGAAGGCATAATTATATACCTGCCACGCCCACTATTGTAGATGTGGAGGGTATTTAAGATTTGGCTTAAGCCCAATTTAGTTTTCTTACTTGTTTTTATTTTTTTTTTTAAATAAAATTATAATACATAAGTAGAAGAGAGAGAGATTTTCTTTTTACAACATCACAACGGCAACGTGTTAAATAACAAATTAAGTTTATTAAAGAATGCACTTGAAGCGATGTGAGGTGTAAAATAAACAAAAGAACAAGAGCCCTCCACCATTATTCCACACAAGTAACTGTTAAAAACAGATTTATCAGATAACTTGAAAATTTCACCACACACGACTCGTACATACAAACATACATCCAGCTGAATGCCTTGGCTGCCAATTCACCTGCACTTATGCTTCTTTAATTATAGTGATAAACTTTATAATGAACCATACATACACATGTATGTGTATATGGATGCATTTTATTCCTTATGTTCATCCATTACTTATCTGATGAATTGGTTTTCACACATATGCGAAGCGAGGCGACCAATTTTTTATTTCAATTCAATTTCAGTTCATTACACTTTCACAGTGTTATTGACATCAACAAATAGCTTGAAAATATTTTATATATTGTATTATATGCATACAATACATATAACATGCAGTTCAATGAATTGAAAATTTATTTCTTCATTAACATACACATACACACACTCACACACACACTCTCCCAGACAGATATATGAAGGAAACCAACCAAAAAATAAGAAGCAGATAATTCCTTTGTCGTTTACCCAAACAGTTGAAACATTTTTCCCGTAATTCTACTTTTTAGTTAAATGGTGGAGAGGGAAGGAATTCCTAACATGTTTTCTGTTTTATTAATAAATTTTAGTTCTGCTTGACATGTGTTTAAAAATTATAAATGATTTATAGTTTAAAGTTACATATATATACAAAAAATGGGCGTGGCAAGTATTAAATTATGATCTCTATAGTTCAACTAATAAAATTCTTTAGAATTTAAGTGTTTTTTGTAAATTTGGCCGCCTTTGTTATACAACCACGCCCATTTTTGGCACAAAAATAAAAGGACGAAATATAATTAAGCGCAATAAATTCCAACTGTGCCTGATAGATGACTTTCTTTTTATTATGGGCGTGGTTGTCAACCGATTTCGTCCATTTTAAAGAGAATATCCGTACGACTAAATAAGATTTCGGTCTGTTTTTTCATAGACATGCTAAGAATGCACGAGATCAGGTTGCCTACGCGCCCACACTATACCAAAAACTCTTTTTGTTCAAGATCCGAAATGTAATTTGATAAGTGGTATACGTCCTATTAAAAGATATATTCAAATGAATGCCACGCCCACATTTTGTATGCAGATATGAAGGGTATTTAAAGATTAAACCAAGCTTGATTTAGTTTATACTTATATAATATATAGTTAATTATGATTGTTACTTAAATTATTATCCAGTTTTCACTTCTCAAACTCCTCAGGCTAAAATAAACTCAATTATGGATGTTTCTTTGGAGAAATAATTCCCATTCGCATTAACACAATACATTAACAAATTAAATGAAAATCATACATTTCACAACTACTCTCCAAAGACTTTCTTGTTCCGCATCATACGTTCTAAAGCGAAACTTTAGAAAATTGAACAAAAAAAATTTTTTTTTTTTTGCATTTCCTATCATGTCATTTTATAGAAAGTAAACCCTGTGAAAAAAATAACAATGTATCAAGAAGAAGCATTTTAGAAAATGTGACTTTTATAATCATTATGGGGGAAAAAAAAAAGTTTTCCCATTTACGGATATAACAGGTTTATAAACAAACTCGTACAGAAAAAACAGTTAATCTCATTCTACTACTCTTCAACGGCTTCTTCTTCGTCTTCTTCAACATCATTTTTATCATAGTTGAAGCAACAAAATATTTTTACAATAAGCAACCATGTCACAGACATTGCAACAATGGTGACAAAGCAGGGTAAACATGTGCTGTACATACCCGATGATGGATGCTACTGTATAAACATAGGAATTTATTCGTTTGCATATGATTTTGTTGTTGTTGTTATTGTTGTTATTATTGTTAACGTATTTGCTTTTTTGATATTAAGTGTGCAGATAGATAGATTTTTTAATTCTCCTTTCTCTTCATCATCATTCCTATGCGCTTCCCTACCCAAAGGCAATAAATTATGTGATGATGAACGTCTGTCGCCATTTAACGTTGTTTACGGCGCAACTTATTTTATGTTTTTCCTCTTCTTCTTCTTTTTTGCCTTTCTTTTTAACCACCTTTAGGTGTTTACAGGTAGTCTTGTTTGAAAACTGTCTAGAAATAGTTTATATACGCTACACATGTAAAGGAAGTATAATAAGTTTTTTATTGCTTTTGCAACACATCGAAAGAGACGTCAGATACTGCACTAAATATATATATTAATCATCAGTACTAAAATCTGAGTCGATCTAGACATGTCCGTCCGTATGTCTACGTATGATGGCTTTGATATAATATACTTCAATTACGTCCAATACATTTCTTAGTCTGCTCTTTCTTGTATTGAGCAAAATCATTTAAAAACCACGCCCACAATAGACACAAACCTATTTATCAGTCGCTAAAATTTAGATATGAAATCGAAATTCAGTTTCAGTTCAATTCATATTTATGTTGAGCTAAAAATAGGCGGAGTGGGATAACACTCAGGCTTTTCCGTGTAGAATCATGCATTAAAGTTGCTCAGACATTATTAATGGATGTATTCAAGTATCTGCCACGCCCACATTTTATACATATAAATGGGGAGTATATTTACATTTATTCTAAGCCAAATACTTAAAGTTAGTCCGTCCAACTAAGGAGTCGTCCACAATTTTCAATGTTTTAGAATTTTAGTTGATACGCAATACAAAAATTATAGAGGGCATAATATGGTAACTGCCACGCCCACTTTTTAAATACCCTTCACCCTTCACGCGTTTTCTAGATTCGCCTTAAATTAAATTTTACTTTTTTTACTTGCCACATATATGTCATAGTTATAAAAAACGTGTTATACGAATGTCACCCGTACTACCTAGAACATCCAGTTTTAACTTAATATAAGTACTTATGCGAAAAGAGAGAGAAATTAATTTGTTAGAAGTAATTCTGTGAAGAGGTTGATAATATAAAAATCGTCATGCCACATTTTTTTTATCTCTTGCTAAGCACTTAAGATTAACAGAATTTCAATTAAAAGTAATAAAAATAATATGAAAAGCTACAACAAGTGACACTTTTAATCAGTCAGCCCTAGTAGTATTTTATTCTGAACATCATGTTTTATTTCACCCCAGTAACCCCGGCCAGCCCTAACAACGTGTAACGGCTTTTATTCTTCAATGAAAAAGCGTTTGGATTAAAAGTATTAAATCATGTAAACTCACTGACACTGACATTGAATATCCTCTTCCAGCTGTCCATTTCATCTCATTAATTATCAAATAACTGTAAGTGAAAAAGCAATTGAAAAACCAAAAACCAAACAAAAAAAAAAAAAAGAGAAAAAACACAACAGCATCAGACATATAACAAATATATCCACGTATACAGTAAATGAATAATTTGCTTAATAAATATTTACCAACGGTATGCACACAACGACGGCAAAAGTTGAAAGCTTCTGTGAATGTCGCTTAATCAAAACTGTTGTTAGTGTTCTTGTCTATATATACACAGTCATTGATTTCCAGTTACCTAATCGTTTCAATTGCTTTTTCATGTTGTTGACATTTCTCATCAGTATCTAGCACATAACCATACACCCACACACATAGTAATGATGTCCTGTATGATTTACATCTGTTTTTCTCATGGTATGTACGTACGTCCACATGCTCAACATATTATTGACTATTGACGTTTGATGTAATTGACTAGAGAGAGGGATAGTGATAAAAAAAAAACAAAAAGTCACTTTACAGGAAAGATTTGTTGTTGTTGTTTTTTTCCTCTTTTCTTACTATAATGCCATTCTATTTGCTCAAACAAAATAAATCATTTAAATGTTTTTCATTCACATTGCTCGTAATTGTCTTGGTGCCGATGTAAAGTATGTTAAGTAACATGCCATAGCAGAGTGCAGGCCATCCATCCACCATGAGGAGCACGACATTTTTGCTATAATAGCATAACTAACACAAATGTATGTTGAAGAGGAAACGGAAATTAAATTTGTGGTCATATATTACGTCCATATAAAAATAGTAGCAGCAGTAATTGTATTAAAGTATCAATAAATCCAACTTTGTTAGAGAGAGAGAGAGAGAGAGAGAGAGAGAGAGAGAGAGAGGGAGAACATAAATAAGACATTAAAACTTATACAAATGATTGAACAATCCACGAAAAAAGTTACATTTCGCTGAAACCAAAACTATTTCTTCTACATTCTACGTATAAATTATAAGCGTAGCATGCACGTTATAACACTGTTTAACAATGTACATATTACGTGTTAACTTTAGTTGGACCAAATCGAGTTTTTTATAAATTTAAAGGCGTGCCTTTGTTGTGACTCCGACCATTTTTGGCTAAATATAAACCCAATCGAACTATTTTAAGTACCCCTTCCCATATAATGATATTTCACGAAGCGACTTAACTACAAATTAACGAATTTGTAGCATAATTTAAGGAGCTAAGTGGTGAAGAGTATTAAATGGTCGGGTTTGACCTACTATAACGTTTTCACTTGTTTTTATTTAGGAATGTATTTTAGGGACAGCGAATATGAGAATGAGAGTTTCTTTGTTAATTGTGGACGATCATTTTAAATAGCGATCAAGCAACATGAACTGAAGTCTTTATAAATTTCAGTTTATTATCTCAATTTTTGTACGAGCAAGCTTTTTGTCAATTTTTGGAGTCGCTGTTGAGCGAATTTGTTTATTTTAAATAGAAACCGAGGGCAGGCATTAATCAAATCATTATTTTAATGCAGCCACAAGTACACACGGACATTATTAAATCGACCGGGATTTTGTTGCTAATTAAGAATATATATACTCTGTGTGGTCCCTAAAGCTTTAACCCACCCTAACATACCTTTCAGCTTATGCGTAGGGTATAGCACTAACGGAAAAGTTTTCAGTTTCAACGAAATTAAATTTCATTCATTGTAAAATTCTTAATTGTTTTACCCGTAACTGTATTTAAAACTGTCTACGTGGAGTTAAGTAAATTAAAAGCATCTATGTCTGTACTCTCTCGCATTTTTTTTCTCTTTTTTGTGAGTCTTTAACTCTGTTTAACAATCATTAGTTGAAGGGTAGACGCCATGATGTACACGTTCATGTAACACCGTTTAGTATTTTGTTCAATTTCAGACTTTAGCTGCCATTTTTGTTTGGTTGTCATCATAACTTAAATTGTTTTTGATTTACTTTCATCCGTTTGATAAATTGCATTTGAAATTTTGTTTGATGCTATGTCTCCAACGAAATGTTGTTAAAGTTCAGTCGTTCACTGTATAGCCCCCCAAAAAAACTTTTGACATAGCAATCGTGTGCCGGCAACAAAAGATAGAGAGAGACAGAGAGAGAGAGAGAGTGGAAATGGATTTACAAAAGTTTCAACATAACATGTGCAGAATTACTGAGATATTTAAGCAAATATTAATGGTGTGAATTTGTTAGATGTGCGTGCTTATAAAGGCGTGCTTGCAACAGTATATAAGGATGTGTACGTACGTATGTATATACCGATTCACTTATATATAATGAAAGTGTGTGTGTGTGTGTGTGTGTGTGTGTGTAAGGTTGTGTGGTAAATTACATATATATTGTACACACAGTGTGCGTTTAACGAGCTGCTAATGATGGTAATCATGAATTTTTCAAATCTTTCCTCTTATTCTTCATCGTCATCGTCATCATCGCCTTTCCTTATACACCAATGCTTTGCATTACAAAATTACATTAGTTGCGATGCTTCATTTTAACTTTGTATATAAATCTTGTGTCTTTTATAAACTTGAAGCACTTGCTTCAGTATCTTCGATACTCATACATAAAGTTGAATATGTGTGTGTGTAGGTGTGCATGTATATTTAATTATAAGCTGTTGATATGTGTTTTATTTGTAAAAGCGTACAAAGCACACATATGCGCAATAAATTTAATATATGCCATACAACATACTTACAGTATATGCAGTGTAATTAGACTTTGAGGTTCAGTTAAGTAATATATTAAAATATTAATCTCATTTTCTTTTCCTTAGATACCGTGCACTCGTATACGCAGAAGAGAAGGAGACGATCTGAAAGAAAAAATATTATTATTACATTAATATGTTAATTATATACTTCTACACCCTATAGATAGATGGATTTTGTCATTACATTTGCAACATCCTGAAGATTAGTAATGAAATTTTTCAGAAACCTTCTTCATATAGTTTTCAATTCAAGTTAAACAGAATTGATTAATGCCACGCCTTAAAAGGGCATAATTCTCTTACGCCTACAAAAGTGGAAATTAGTATTTACATATTACCAAGTTAAAAATGGACGCGTCACGCCCACATTCAAAATATTCGCCCATAAAAATGCCAACAGTAGACAAACACACGGACATACATGGGTAGTACAACTCAGTTTTTGATGCTGATCAAGAATATATATACTTTGTAGGGTCTCTGACGCCTCCTTCTAGGTGTTGCAAATGGGATGACAAACTTAGTATACTCCCCATCTTATGTGAAGGGTGTAAAAGAGGGCATAATCTTTGGGTAGGGTATTTCCCACTTCATATAAACGAAATGTTTTCATTTCGTCTATATTGTATACAACAAAAAGAGATTGCTTTAGTATATTGTTATGACATAAGAAGCACTCACAAGCGTACAGCCAACATAACATAACATATAAAAACTTTTAGCAAAAACAAGTGAAAAATCTATCGTTAGCTTGGATTAAATCTTGGACAATAAAACGTGTAAAAATGTTATAGGCCAACAGTGATCACTTAACACACTACAACGCTTTGTTCTATAGTATCCTTAGCACTATACAATATAGCCCCTCCCCGTACAAAGTCCCATTATAATGGAAGTCTTTATATGACAAAAAATAACAATTCTTAATATATGTCGACAATGTGGTTTGTTAGTTAATTAGCTTAATATTTGGCTATTCCAAATTTAGACCCGATCGGACAATGTTTAGAACCTTTTTCCATATAACGTTATTTCACGAAAGGACAATACCTTGCTAAACTAATTGAGGCATAATATGTGGAGCTGAGTGATGTAGAGTATTAAAAGGGTCGGGCTTGACCGACTATACCATTTTCTTTTGTTTAACTTGTTTTTTTATAATTTAACTAATTTTATTTACAAAAAACAAAAACAAAACTTGAAGATTATTCGTTTAATATTGTGTATATACAATATAATAAAAACTTGTTACATTTCATTTATTCGTATTTTCTCTTCTTTTTTCCTTTTTTTGTAAATTTTTAGCATATTTTGCTGTTGTTGTTGTTGTTGTTGTGCTTTTTCATTTATTAACATATGTATAACAAGAGCACAACAGTAATAATAAAATCCCCTGGCAATAATGCAAACATCGCACTAACAATAACAACGATCAAAAATGTAAAAATTTACACATACATATACATACATCGATAGTATACTCAAGTTTATATTTAAATATTGTACATAATGCTTCAAAAATAATAACAAAAGTGTTTGTGTAGTTGGAGCGTCTATTGTGTGTTATGTTTTATATTTACGTGTATGTATGACTTCTCTATGTGCTTTACAACAAACAACAAAATATGTTGGATGTATAGTTTAATTAAAACAAACGCTGAATATACTGCCAACAACCCACAAGGCCCATAAACAAAATCTACCCCAGAAATATAAAGACTGAGAGAGAGAGAGAGAGAGAGAGAGAGAGTAATAGAACTACGTGTGCATAGAAGGAAAAAGCATTGCATAGTAGACGAAAGGTAAGTGGAGACAATTTTCAGTATAAATACAGTTACAAACGCGAAAAAGATGAAGAAGAAGAAATTATATTTGGGTTACAACACATCTTAGACACCCATTATTTTATTTTACTAAAAAGAAATAATTTTTTTGATCTACTAAATGAATTTTATAAAGTGGGCGTGGTCTTATAGTAAATTTTATTCTAGCTTAATAACTATAAAAAATCATTAAACCAATTTATTATTAAAATTTTTTTTTCTATTTATTTTGTGGGTTTGGCCTATTTTTGGTTGCATATATCAAAACTTTTCATAGATAAGTGGGACAAGCTTAGGAAAAATTGTATTAAGCAACATTGTTTTCGTCTTATTTTTCAAGGCAGAGTGGGTGTGTCTTTCAAATTTCAAATTTGGACCCGATTCTACTATTCTCAATGTCCTCGTTTGCTCAAATTTATAGATGGTGCGAATAAGAGACAATGGTTCTAAAATAAATGGCTCACTTCGGTCCATTTTGAACAGAGGGCGTTTTTAAGACCCATACGCAAGGACATTATTTCTTAAGTTACTTCATTCGATTATATGGAAGGGAGTTCCAAAAATGCTTAAAGCGGATCCAAATTTGGCAAAGCTAATTATTGAACCGATTAATTATTGTACGCCAAATATTATAAAAAAATATTAAGAATTGCGAATATTCACCACATGAAAGGCTTTTCTTATAATAGATTGTTTTAGGGGGAGGGGTCCAATGGTTCAATTCCTTAACTTTTTAATAGGGTTCCCCTTTGGTCCAAAACATATCCGAATACCAAATTTCATTAAAATATCTGAAAAAATCCGATCTGTAGATTGCGCACGAATTCTCACAAACAGACAGACTGACGGACGGATAGGTTTCAATCGTATATGATTCAGAATTCTGAATCGATCGGTTTTATTGGGCAAGGATGCTGCAGCATTTATTATTTAGGACTTGCAAGCATCTGCACAAGCTTAATATGCTTCTCACCGCATCAACAGACAGATAGACAGAAAGAAAGACAGTCTTGAATAAATTGATTTAAAATTTAAGGCTGATTAAAAGTATACATTTTTTTTTTTGCTTGTAAACGCTAAAGCCCGCTTTTCAAGTGTTCACTAGGTGAGACTACCCCCCACCTCTATAAAAATAAACACCATTCATGTGAATTTGTGAAGAATTCTTTTGGGTTTTAAAATGTTTGGCTCGTGTATACACAAAAGGAGAGCACACCTACCAGCCACACTTAATTCGTAACGGTAAGTAAAGGAAAATGCTTCATGTAGAGAAAATAATGAAATAACAACAACAACAACAACAACAACAATTATATCAAAGAAATGCTATCGCTGCCGCTGAACAAATGTTTGCTTAAGTTGAAACAATACTTAACTGTGGAGGAATGAAAAGAAAGAATGAAACGAATCACGTAAATAAGAAACAATGACAGCAACAATTTGTATAATAATTTAGATGCTTACAGAACAATTAACCGTTGGACTGTTGGAGTTGTTGTTTCGTTTTAAAACTGTTTTACACTCTTGTACGTTTCAATTTTCTCTTAACTAGAAATTGGTTTATTTTGATTTTCCTTCCTTTTGTTATATGTTCTTAATTTTTTTCCAGAAAGTTTTAATATTTTTCTTTCGCTTCGTTCCCTACATCACTTTCTGCTTGTTTGTAATTCTCTCTGTAACAAACAAACAGACAAATCTCATTTTTCATAATGTATCCAACCAATGTTAAGGGGCTATAAATCAATATGTCAATTTGTTTGTGAAAAATATCAAAAGGAATTGCAATCGTTGTTTACACACACACATACAACACCAACACCAACACCAGCACCAACACTGGCTTCTTCTGCCTTCTCTCTATCTCGTTGTTGTCTCTAAACGTTTTCCATCTCTCTGCTCTACAGTTAGTTTACGTTTCCAATGTAAATGTTGACTTTTTTTTTCGATTTATATTACATACATATTTATATTTACATTCATACACTATATACATATATATGTATATATAAATAATCCAAATAAAATGCCTGTCAAAACTATAAAATACGATTCTTTCCCAAATGCATTAATGCTGCTGTTGTTTCCCTGGTAAGCATGGAATTCAGTTCAAAGTTCAGTGGTTACGTTTGGTTTATGTTCGCTGGATTAACTGGCATAGATATAAATGCTCATAGAAGTGAAGGGAAGATTGCAGATTTTTATAGATTATTACTTTTGTCCATCGGTCTGTCTTTTTTATACCCTCCAAATAAGATGGAAAGTATACCAAGTTTGTAATACTTCTTAAGTTTAAGTGTATAATAGATAAAATCGATTTTTATTAAAGCACGTTTTTTATTTAAATTTGATGTCAAAAAGAGCTAAATGTTGTTTATAAAGCTCTAATTTTATTCTCATATTTACACGTTACTCATACGCTCTGTCGACCCAGTTTTTATAAAAAATGTTTTATAAAAATTCAAGTGCTTGGATATCTTTATCAATTCACCTGAATCAGTTTGCATAAAATAAAGTGCTTTTATTCAACAACATTGCTTATGGAATAAACTGCACCTAAACACATACTGTATGATTTTGGGATAAACTCTTCCATACACTGCTATTCCTTTTATGCTTTACACAAAATTATTGCTTTATCTTTAGTAAAATATTTTATAAACATATTAATAATTTATGTGATTATGAGTTTATATAAAAGGTACGACCTTGAAATAAACATTAAAGTGTATGGTTTACTAACAACATATTTCGTACAAAACAAGTGAAAATGTTACACAAAGTCGGGTTAATTTGACCATTTGATATCCTTTCATTAAATTTAGTTCCACAATTTATGCTATAATTAGTTAACATGATTAAATTGTTTTAGATTTTCCAATTTTGTAACGAATATTATTAATAAACAAATAAGCACAATTTAGAGTAAATCAAATATAACAAAACAAAAAGATCGAAACCCAAAAGAGACAAATACACAAACTAAACTAAATTTGGCTTAGGCCAAATCTTCAATACCCAGCATTTCTGTATCCAAAAACCTGATACCTGGCAGGTGCATGATTGCGACCTCTATTAATATTATTACGTAACAGCTTGTATGTGAAGTTTTATGCTGAGTATAGTTTTTTGTTAATTGTGAACGTATTAAATGCTCGACCACGCCCATTTTTGGTACATTGATAGATAGAGTAATTATAAATATTGGTACCAAAATTCCACTTCATAGTTTAATTTTTGTTAATTGTGGGTGTGCCGACCACGCCCATTTCCACAGGCACCCATGTGGACGGTCATATCTAGATCTACTCAATTTTGAATGCTAATCAAGAATACTTTATAGGATCTCTGACGCGTCCTTCTGGCTGTTGCAAACGCAATAGTAAACTTAGTGTGCCCCCCCTTCTTATGTGGAGGGTATAAAAAACCAAAAGTCATGAATACTATATAAAAAACATAAAAGGCAAACACATACTGAACCAAGTGCACACAACAAAAAAAAAGAATTTTTTAACTGCATGCATAAAAACTCGAGTATATATATTTTTCATATTTAACTATTATTAGAACAAGACTGCTATACCACAAACCATCTGCTACTTGTTTTTTTATAAATATTTACATATAAAGTATAAAGTATGTAAATAAACCAAAAATTAAAATGAACAATAACCATGAAAAACAGAGGAATAAAGAGAGAGAGAGAGAGAGAGAGTGAGAGAGAGATAGGGAGTATAAATACACAAATAACAGTTGAAATGAAATATAATGTAGCCGCCGCTTAAACCGCAACACTAACAATAACACACTAATAAACACAGCAAACTATAGCCAGCACGTAGGAGTTGAATGTTACAAATAAAAAAACGTTGCTTCAAAACGTTGAAATACATACGTATGTTGTTGAATGAATAAAATACTCATGAAAACTATTCAAAATAATTGATTTTGTCTCATTGTTGTTGTTGTTGCTGTTGTTGTTATAGTTATTGTTGTTAAATGAAAAATGCCTTTAGAAAAAACAACAACAACAACATTAATTAAATGCAAATTAAAGCAACCATTCGAATGTACAAACATTGCAAAAATATTAATGGAATAGAGATGGAAGAAAAAAAGTGTAAAAATTATTCTCTTCAATTGAGAGCCAAAACAAACCAAATAGAACAAGTAAGAGAATTAAAATTGGTTTAGAATAAATCTTAAATACCCTTCACATCTACAATGGTGGGCGTGGCATATACATATATATTACGCCCTCTAATAATGTATGTATTACGTATCAGCTTGAAAGTCGAGTTTTATGAGGAACATAGTTTTTTGTTAATGGTAGGCGTGTCTGTTATTCAAACATGCCCACTTTCGACACATCGTTGGACGGAATAACTATAAAAATATGCACCAAATTTCAAGTTCATAGGTCATTTTTTGTGGCATATATGTAGATTTTTGTCGATTGTGGGCGTGGCTCTTGACCGATTTTGCCCATTTTTAATAACTAATTCAATTTTTAGCTGAATATTGTAAAAGTTACGCCCGTAAGAATGCGAACAACAGACGGACACACGGACAAACATGTCTATATCAACTCTGTTTGTGATGCTGATCAAGATTATATATACTTTCTCTGTAGCCATCTTCTGAGTACTCCAAATGGAATGACAAACTTAGTATACCCCCCACCTTATGTGGAGGGTATAAAAAATATTTGAGTAAATATATCGTACGTGTGTATGAACGAAACTGTCAGTAGCCATACAAGTTCGGAATAACTAGAAAATGAAAAACAGTTGACTAATAAAACATTGTTATGTACAATATATGCTGACGTTGTTGCTGTTGGTGCTGTTACTTCTGTTAGCATTGCACTGTTTCCCAGCCTCACACAATATATCATGAGTATTTACAAGTGCTGCACAGCAAAAAAAAAATACATAATGAAGCTAACACAAGAACCGAGACGAACACGTAAAAAATGTACACTTTCGTTGGTTTAGGTGAAATGGAAGATACCCTGTTTATTTAAATGTAGGCGTGGCAAATATGCCTACTTGTTACCTACTGTTTAAAGGAAATATTACATTTCACAGTAATCCTAGAATTCAGCAACATTTCTTGATCATTTGTGAGCCGATCCCGCCCATGGTTGGACTAATTTTAAATATATATTCCGGATTTCAACAATGAGTAGCTAGATCAAGACAGATTGTGAATTCGTTGTGTTCCAAACTTATGTAGAGGATTCGAAAAACCAAAAAACTCCTAACATGACCTTAAAAAAAAAAAACAAAAACCAGCCGAAAACCAACTCAGCCTGATGATACATGTGTGTGACGTAATCAAATATACAATGAAACATGCAAACACACACACACACACATGCACCCGAATATATAAATAAGTGTAACTAAGCATTCACAGTGTGTTTGTCATGCGAGTGGATATGTCATGTCCAGCCGGTTTAGGCTGCCCGATACATACACTGGCATACACAAATAAACCAACACAATAAACAGACACCAACAACAACAAAACGAAATTTCGGTTGTTATTGTAACGCATTCGAAGATTTCGTTATCGTTAACGCTGTAACGTTTCTTCGTAGTTCATTGTTGTTGTAATCTTGTTACTATTCCACCCACTCCAATTATTGAATAACTCTCTCACCCACTAAATATTAGGCAAACTGTGGCACACAAAACAAGACCTATGCTTTGTTTATGAATGACTATACAAATGGAGGTCCTTCGGTGTGTACACAAAGATACTGCTGTAGCATGCGGAAGAGATGTGAGACGGACCTTAGCAAACATGTTGTTTAATTTACTTTATTTACTTGGTACAGTTTTTTATATACGCTGGATTAGCAACGGATTAGTTAGTTATGCCGTTATGTTCTTTCAATCCTTGTCTTATTCTTCTGGTTAAACTTTTCCCTTCTTAATGAAAAGATCGTGTAAGCGATAGAAAATGTTTAGTACGAGTATGAAAAAATAAAAATAATCGTTTTATGAAAATTTTCCAAATGAACTTTTCCATTCTCTGTTGTCAGCATAAGCCATCGTAAGCTTGTTCTGTTAGAGCTTCAATAAAATAAAAAGTTTTATAAATACATTAAATATTATTAAAAGATATGGGTAGCCTATGATGGCACACTTTTTTCTTTCTCCTTTAAAAAGTAATATTAATGAATTTTTAGTTACGATCTTGGAAAACTGGTAAATTCTACTAGTCATATCCGTCTGTCTGTCTGTTCAAGTGTTTCTTGTAATAAACTTACAATTATTTTATTTACGCATGTAGGTTAGTTATACTTGTCAATTACTCAATGCGTAACTGCGCCATCTTAACCTACTTGCCGTTGTAATCATTACTACTTTACCGTATTGTTGGATTTTCCCATTTTTTGTAACTGTGCCATCATGAGCTACTTCCCTTATAATCAATTTGCACGTAACAAAATTACTGCGCTATTGGATTTTTGCACTATTCTGCACTGTTTGTAACTGCGCCAACATATGCTACTTTCCCCTACTCACTATTATCCGATCGTATTAATACAAATTAATTTTATTTTCAACGTATTTTTTTGTTATATAAAAAAACTAACTTGTTATACATATAGGGGCGTAAACTTTCACTTTCTTTTCTTGCTTTATAACCCAAATAAAATTTTTCTTATTTCTACCATATTCTACTTTCTCGCTTCAACTTCTCAAAACTTTCCTATAAAAAGAATTTAAATCAATAATTTTTTTTCTTTTCAATTTCCTTCTCATCGGTGGTATTTGGTTTCTTGTGATTTGCGTTTACAGCTCATTGAGAATCAGTAAAAAAGTGAAAATGAAAACTGGAAAAAAGCAAACAAACAATTTCAATTGAAATTACAATAAAAATCGAAGGGAGAGACACATAGCGGATGGAATTTTGTGGTTTTTTTTATCATTATTAAAAAATTTGTATGCAATGAAGGATTTTTTAATTAAATTTCCTCAATAGCTCTTTTGTGGATTCTGAGCTCTTTTAAATGCACACACACACACACCCAAATGGATAAGAAAACTGAAAACTATTATAATAAAATATTTGAGTACTACTCATACAAATAAACAATTTTGGTTACTTTACGAAAGTTTTCTGTTTGCTCATAAAATTATTTAAAACTCATTTTTGTTGATGAATACTTTTACATTTTTTCTATGACTTTCGAAGGTATTACATTTCGTTTTCACAAATTTCATAAATTTACTTCCAACATTGCAAGCGTAGGCAAATACAATATATGCACATTAGTAAAACATAACCATTGAGCATGAAATGATAATAAATTTGATTCGAAACTGACTTTATAACCATCATAACGTTGATGATCATCATCGTTTTAAGAGTGCACATAAATGAAAAGTTTGCTTTACAAATATTCTCAACAGTTCATCATAGAATATGCATCATATTACGTAAGCGTACGAGTTTGTTTCTATGGCATGAAGCTGCATATATGTATGTGCTGCCTGATGTATTTAGGATTTGTATATTGATCCATTTTTCGGAATTCGCATTTGTCTCTTTGTTGTTGTTGTATTGATGCATTTTAATAGATACATAATTTAATTTACCTAGTAAAAAATTCTGCTAAATTATGGACATATGACAAAGGATGGATATTCAAACAGTTGTTGGAATTGTTATTAGCTTCCACATGAGTCATGAGAGGGTATACTAAGTTTGTCATTCCGTTTGCAACACCCAGAAGGAGGCGTTAGAGATCCAATAAAGTACATATCCTTGATTCGTATCAAAATCTGAGTCGATTTAGACAAGTCCGTCCGTGTGTCTGTCTGTTATTGGCCTTTTTACAGTCGTAAATGAAGAGATTATTGAAAGCAACGTTTTTTTATAGACATTTCTAGTTTCTGCATTTAGAACGTTATATAAAATGGGCAAAATTATGTGAGAGCCACGCCCATAATCATCAAAAATCGATATATAGGGCACAAAAATTAACTTACATGGTTGTAATTTGTTATCTACATTTATAATTACATCATTTATCATTGTGCCAAGAGTGGACAGGGCTGCATAGCAAACACGCCCACCATTTTTACAACAGATCATTTTCAATGTGGAAGTTGATGAATGATACAGAAACAATAAAATATATAATTAAATACATGCCACGCCCATTGTTTGCATGTGAAGGTGACGAGTATTTAAGATTCGGCTTAAGCCAAATTTACTTTTTTTACTTGTTTTAATTATTTAATCTAATTACTGATAATAATTACACTCGAGAGTGGAGCAATTTAAATTTGTTTTTTGTTTTGTTTTGTTTTGTTTTGTCTCTGCGCTCAATGACAACAATAATTTGTAGAAAAATTGATTGAGATAACATCTTTTTTGCAACAACCAATTTAATGGATTTTGGCAACTTGTAAATAATTAATAATTTTTTTTTTTTTGGATTAAAAGGAAAATATTCCCTACACCCATAATTAAATAGTAGGCGTGGCAGATACCTTTAGTATAAATGTAATACATATCACTTTAAAAGTTGAATTCTACATGAAATATATTTTTGTACCCTACACGTAGGATACTAAGTTTGTCATTCCGTTTGCAACACCCTTTTTATTCTTGATTAGCATTAAATACTGAGTCAATTTAAATATGCATGGTCTTATATAAAATGGGCAAAATTGCACAAGAACCACGCCCACAATCAACAAAAGTCTATATATCTACTGCAAAAATTGAGCTATTAAGTTGAAATGTGGTACATATATGTGCCGAAAATGGGCATGGTCGGATAACAAACACGCCCATAATTTACAAAAAACCATATTCATCATAAAACTAGACTTGCAAGCTGATACGTTATTCATACCCAATTAGAGAGCGTAATATCTGCCACGCCCATAGTTGTACATGTGGAGGGTATTTAAGATTTGGCCTAAGCCACATTTCGTATTCTTACTTGTTTCTTTTCACCATTTCTTATTAAATGAAAATGATTAAATGCATTTTTAAAAGAACATTTGTCTTGAGGGAAATATTTTTATTGTTTGCCAAAAAATTATATTTATACGCTTGAATTATATATAAAAAAATTTCATTTAATAAATCTTTGGTTGGCTTCAGAGAGAAAGAAAGAAAATTGAATTGAAATGGTTTTCAAAAAAAGAAAAGTTGGTAAGCATTTATTTTATCCCTGCTCTCCCCCCCCACCCCTTCATAATGACTCAAATGTAACAATTTATTTCCATCAATGCTCGTAACATTAACAAAAAGGAATAATAATAATAATAATAATAACAACAACAACAACAACAATAGCAAGAGTAGTAGTAGCAGTAGCAACGGTGCACACAAAGCAATTTGATTGATATTTTGTCTGCAATTTCTATTACGAACACGCACCAACATGATTTACTTTTACAATACAATCAGGTGCCATGCCGTTGAATGAAGAATGAATAGCAGTAACAATAACAACAACAACAACAACAACAACAACAACAACAACAACAACAGTAACAGCAATAACATTATCATCATAATCATCAACTACTACGTCGTATGGGTATGGTTACGGGTACAGTTTGGTTGGATTCGTTTGTTATTAAGCAGACAATACATAGTAAGCAGTAAGAGTGACAGAGAAATGTATGTACATGTATGTCCTAGCAAAGCAAAAGTAAGTCGTTATTGAGATTGGTAGCATCAAATGGAAATCGGAGAATACAACTGCATTTGAATTTGAGAGCAGCCAAACCAAACCAAACCAAACCGAACCAACTACTCGACAGTAACACTTGATTTGTCGCCTTAACACAAAGCACCGTACGATGACTATATTTATATACTGCACACCTAATCTTACAGTTATTTTCCGTACCAAGTTCAGTGAGGACACGAAAAAAGGTATGCATAGAGCCATAAGCATTACATACCCTGAGCTATCGGCATTCATCTGTATAGATTTGGAAAATAAACGTGTCTGTCCCTATCGGACAATAAACAACAATTTAATATTAATTTATGTGTGAAAAGCTTGCTTAGACAAACATGCAAACGCACACGCATACATAGTGTAAGCACGTCTGATACCTGGACGTACGTACATACTCGTATAATAAACACAAGTGTCTGGGTTACAAAGTTACCTTTACATGACGCTTAGGGGAATTTCGTATTGTTTAAAGGTGTGTTATTAGATTATGCGAATGTGTGTGTGTCGGTGTGTGGGAATGGGCATTTTTCTATCGCTTTATACACTATTTATTGGACGGGTGCCATGTTGGAGATTTTTACAACAAAAACTGCACCTAACCATTTAACCATTAAAAGTGTTGATTTTAAAAGTATTTTTCTTTTTGTTGTTACCGTACGGCTGCACTGGCTGCTGTTGTCCGTGCGGTTGTGGTCCGTTCTGTGTTCTGTAAATGACACAAAATTTGAATTTTCTACATTTACTTCATATGCATATCATGTCATGCATATACATGATATGCATACTTATTGTATTTACAAAAAAATGCAAGTAAAGCAATAATGATTGATATGTAAATGGCATCCAATATGGTTTGTGGACGATTGTTTGTGAGATGTTTCGAAAATTAACATTTTAATGAAAGTAAAGATTTTCGCCAATTTTTCTCAAGGCACACAGAAAAACATTTCATTTTTTTTCCCCTTTTAAACCTTAAGCTGATTATTGGATAATGTTTTTATGTTATATGAACAAAGAAGAAAAATTAAATTTGATTTACGACACAATCTCAATACACTTCGTGTCTATATTAAAATAGTGGGCGTGGCAGTGTACTATATTAACTTAAACATGGGATTCTGGATAAAAAAATCTTATAAATTGTGGGCGTGCCTATTATCTCACTCATAAAAATTGTATAAAATTTGTGCTCCATTTAATCTCATTTAATCATGCTCGTATCACATACTTGTAGGTTGGTACGCAAAACTTTTGCCGACTATTTGACCACATTTCTGTGTAATTTGCTTTCATTTTAAATGAACGCAATTAAAAATTCAAAATATAACAAAATATGCACGCATCTAATCAAATAGAGCGCACTGTGTGTCTGTGTGCCACAGAAGGTTGCATGAAAATAAAGGAAAATGTTGAAAGCATATAATTATTGAGAGAGAATAATAAACATGTGTATGTGATACTATGTGGTAGTGTGTGCAGGAAGAGATTTGATGCGGATGTTATAACAATGAAATGCTTCGGTGCACCAACAGATCCAAATAAATTGATGCATATACATATATACCAAGGCATACGTACACATTTGAATATTCTATTAAATCATTACTGTCTTGCTTGGTACACGCACACACACTCACACACATGCAGTATTTGCAATTTGTGCATGCGTTTCACACACACTTATACACAAGCTAGCGTTAAATAATAAATTTCATCCTGGAAATTTATGCGAGTTCATGCTTTGTATCAATTGCTTGAGTTTAGAGTATAAATGTTGACATTATTTCCTGCATGAAGAACGCTTCCTAGTATCTGTCGCAATATAAATTATATATATTTTGTTTATATTGGTAGTTATTAAAAATTATCATATTGTTGTAAAGGCCTGACAAACCACAACTGCATCATCATTCATCTATGGTGACCAGCGCGACCATGTTTGTGTGTGTGTTTAAATCAAAGAGATGCAAATACAAAATGTTTCTTAAAAAACAATGAATGAAATATCAATATTATGTATTTGGAAAAAAAGGAAAACAGAAATGAAATGTTTAGTTTCCAACCATAAATTGTTTCATGTTCATTCAAGTTTTAATTTATGCATAAAAAGTGCACAGATTTTAAAAATGAAATATCCTCAATAAAATATATCCCAAATAGTTTTTTTGTATTATTTATTATATTTTATTAAAGTGACATTTTTATTATTATACCGGAATAGGAAGATGGACGTACGGACTAATGCAATTATTTTAAAACAATGATTTGAAATACAACACGCAAGTAACTTGGGCCAAATCTTGATTACCCACGATTCTAAAATTAAAATCAAATTTATGAATGTGGGGGCATGGTCGTAATCAAATTTTTAAGTCCATTCTAAAACTCTTGTTCTTCTTCTTCTTCTTCTTCTTTAACATTGTTAAAGTAAATTTGGCTTAAACCAAATCTTAAATACCCTCCACATTAAGCAGGTGGGCGTGGCAAATATATATAAAATGACCTCTAATAATGTATGTTTTACGTATAAGCTTACAAGTCGAGTTGTACGCTACATATGGTTTTTTGTAAATTGTGAGGGTGTCTGCTATTCGGTCACGCCCATTTTCAACACATCGATGGATGGGATAATTATAGATAAGAATACTAAATTGCAAGTTCATAGGTCAATTTTTGTGGCACACATATAGATTTTTGTCGATTGTGGGCGTGGCTCTTGGCCAATTTTACTAAATAGTTGATTTTTTGAAACAAAAATAAATGATTCTCAACATCAATACATTCTCTATTCCACAGAATCCAGAAAGTTATAAATTATACACTATTTTTGAAAAATTTTTTGAAAACATTTGAAAAATATTTTTTTCAATTTGTACAAAAGTGTCAGTTTTGGTATTAAATCAGTTAGAGTGCAGTGGCAGAGAAGTAGGAAACAAATATACCAGAAGAAGAAATTGTATTCACCATAAAATCCACTTAAGGCCATATGTCAAATGGTCATAAAAACTTGTTCTCCCACACAAACCCAGACGTGGCGAACAAAAACCTCAAAAACAAAAAAACAAAGAAAAAAAACAAAAAAAAAATCCTTTTGTAAAATGCCCACTAACACACCTGCATTGTTAAGGTATAAAATTGTAATCATAAATTTTCCCGTTACATTCACATAAAAAATAATTTTCTTTCTACGACTCCTTCCACATCATGATTATATCGTAAAAGTCGGAAGCTCCGAACTGGCGGTAACTGACGGTATAGGGGATGGAAGGGAGGTGAGAAAGCGTAAAAGTCACAGTATTTCCTGTCGCATGTAACTGTAAATGGTTACCTAATGTTAATGGAGACACTCTCACACATAAAACGGATGCAATGGAAATTTCATGAAAGGTACATCAATTCATTCTGATAAATGTGAACAGGCAAGGTGCGGGGTTGGGGTTGATATTTGAGGAAATTTCTTGTGCGTTATTATTACTATTGTTGTTGTTGTTGTTGTTGTTGTTGTTGTTATGATAAAGTGACATGTTTCAATTTTTGACATTTTGACAGCGCAAACAAAACAAAAAAGCAACTGGACAAGGACCATACGGTTATAGTTTCACTGCACCTCACCTATCCTATCTCGCACCTTTCTATCTATTCATCTATTTCCTTTTCTCTTATTCTGTCTCTGTCTCTGTCTCAGCGCTGTAATATCGTTTGGTCAGCGCCCAACAACTTTGTCTGCATGCAACATGCAAAATTGTTATATCGAAGTAAAATAACAAAAAACATATATATTGATGTATGCATGTGTATGCGTATGAGTGTGTGTGTGTGTGTGTTTAGTATACGAGTGGTGGTAAAAAACAAGCAATGCGTTTAAGTAAATATTTGAATTCAATTAAGAACGAAAAAAAAATTGATTTCGTAGCACATTTCAAACTGATAGCTTCCTTGGAAAAGATAAGGAAAAATCGAAATCAATTTAAAAAATATATCACGCACACACACACACACATACCTCGATAGATGAAATACTTAATTTTTGTACCTAAATTTTGCCAATTTTGGGCGCGGCATAATGGACACTGAGTAACGTCACAGAAACTATCTATATAATCGACTCTTGACCAAATTTTAAAAATCTCTACATTTACAAGCGTGACCAGCGGCGAATACAGTTACTTGAGGGTCCTTATGAGAAAGTATCTGCTTTACAACATTTTGTGGCAGATGGATTGATTTTTGTCGATTGTGGGCGTAGCTCCTACCAAATTTCGGCCAATTGAAATAAGAACCTTAGCACACAATTTTACGGACACACGGACAAATTTGTGTATTTTGTTGAGTATTTGATGGCTGCTTCCAAGTGTTGAAAATGTAAAGTTTGATAATATTTTGTATAGTTTTCTGTCTCCTTTAAACTTTTCATCTTTAAGTATGTTTTCACATCATAATAAATGTTTATGTTAATATTGCGTTAAATGGTTATAAAAAGAGACATTTCCTTTACGTATCTTATTAGGTGCAATGGTTTACTTTGTACTGAATCGGATTATTTCTACAAGTAAACGTGCATGTGGTAGAGAAAAGTGTTTGCTCTGCATTAAAGCAAACAACCATTGAATGCACAATAATTTCTTTTCTTTATTTTTATTGGAAAGCCAGAGAATCACTTTTGTTGTTATTGTTCTTATTGTTGTTGTTGTTATTGTTTCTTTTATTATATTGTCAATGCTTATAAATATAGATGCGTTTGAATGTTTCTATATCCGTTCCATTATAAAGGCTGAATACTATCCTTCTCTCTCTCTCTCTCTTCTACCAACTTTCTTTATCCTAATGTGTGTGTTTCAGTTCCTTTCTTTTTATACACTTGTGACACGTATAATGTTACGTATGTTTGTGCATGCATGAACACTTAGGTTTAAGTGAAGCGTATGCGGTGTGTGTGTGTGTGTGTGTGTATCACCCATTCAGCCAACGTGCATCGGCAATCAGTTATAGACAATATGTGTGATGTGTGCTGCTCTCATAGCAACCATATTGTTGCTGTTTATTGTTATTTTCTATATGTTGTCATGTTGTTGTTGTTGTTGTTTTTTTTTATACCCTGCATATAAGAGGCAGGTATACTAAGTTTGTCATTCCATTTGCAACAAACAGAAGAAGAAGACAGAGACTCTGATTCTTGATCAGCATCAAAAATCATGTCGATCTAGACATGTATGTCCCCGCGTCTGTCTGCTGTTAATATTCTGAGAAATGTTAAATTTTACGATATTGAAATGGTTTCTACGTGAAAGTTCTTGTTTCGATTGGGCAAAATTAGTTAAGAGCCACGCCCACAATTAATAAAAGTCAATCTATCTGCCATAAAATATTGTTTCGTAATTTGATATTTATAATAAATGTATCCATATATATAGGCGGAATCGAGCCACGCCCACAATCGACAAAAACCTATTTATTATCACAAAAATGCCACATTTTTATAATAACCGCATCCATCGATGTTTTATAAATGGGCGTGTTTGGATAACAGGCACGCCCACTATTTACAAAAAACCATACTCAGCATAAAACTGGACTTGCAAACTGATACACAATGCATACATTATTAGGTGGTGTAATTATAACCTGCCCCGTCCACTGCTTGTATGTAGATGTGAAAGGTATTTAAAATTCGCCCTAAGCCAACTTTTCTCCTTGTTACTTGTTTCAATTTATTTTGTTTTTTTCCTTCAACAGAAAACGCTCCATGGAATATATGTATATAGAGTAACTAAATATAACGACACAATACAAGTATAAGCAAATCTATGGTATATAGAGTATACCCGTATATTCCACTTATTGAGCGTAAGAGTGTAACCATTATAATGCCATACATGGTGAGAGGGCCACTTTTGCCACTTTCTTTATTTTATTCTTAGATTTTCTATTTTTCTGCTTAAACTACTTTCTTCGGTACGCTGGTTTATATAGAAATTGTTTGTTTTCTTAACCAAAAGCACGTTCCTCTTTAGTTTTCTTGAGTTTGTTTCGTAGAAGATTGGTTTAGAAAATATTTAAGAGGAATATTTTAATATTTCCCAAGATGACATTACTCCCCACATTCCTATATGCTATATATAATAATGTATATAATTTATCGACATGACTTTTGGAAACTTTCCAGCAGTAAGAACTTTAAATTTTTCTGAAAATGACTTTTATCTTATGAGTGAAAGCTGATCGTTTACAAAAACCATGATCATTGCCATTGCAATGAATATCAGAATTGCGCGTACACGAATACGCATTTAAGTACGTTTTTACGTCTGTGGTATGTGGCGTTTAAAATACTATGACCAGAGCTCCAGATGTCAAGAACATATAAATGTTGTTGACTTTTTCTTTTTTGTTCTTTTCTTTATAAATACTCATCATACTATTCCATTAGCAACAACGTGGCAGACATGCCCCCATTTTAATCGGTTCAATACCATGCCCACATTTTACCAATATCTATCTTTCAACCGCAAAAATGTATCAATCAAAATGATATTTGATACAGATCAATGTGCTAACAAAAAGAGGATGGTCATACAACAGACACGCCCAGAATTTACAAAATTCTCAACTTGGTGCAAAACTCGTAGGTGTGTATTTTCATATAATTTATAAATATTTAGTGATTAGAAAATGTGAAAAATAATTAATGCGACCGAGTATTAATTTTTTTTCATTTTCTAATTCAATTATCATTACAGCCGGAAAGTGCGAAAGAAAATAAAAATCTACATATTGTTGACTTGTAAGGTGACACGTAATATAGAACATAGATAATTGCCACGCCCACTGCTGAAGGATATTTAACACATTCAACCCAAGTCAGTGCTAGTTTTCTTATTAAACAAACTCTGAACTCTTAAACTCAGATGCTTACAGCGTGTGTGTGTGTATAGTATGTGAGTGTATATGTATGTAAATGTACACATACTCATATTTCAATATTTTATAAAAAGCACCAAACACCAAACGTGTTGCAGCATAAATTTTTATTATACACCACAATAGTGTGGCACGTCCGTAAATAAATATGTTTCTTATATCAACTCCAACGTTACTGTGTGTAGGTACATACATGTATAAATATCCGAGTACATATGTGTGATCATCGTACATATGTTTGGAGGTTTTTGCTTTCTACTCTATTCACTATTCCGTATCCGTTAAATGTCTTGAAATAAATAAAAGGTTTCGTGCTTCTTCTTAATACGATTATAATTTGTTATTTTACGTTCTGTGTTATTATACGGTTTCCATCTTAATAAACCGTTTTTGTTTTCGTTTTTGTTTTTGTTTTTGTTTTCGGTTTTTATAGTGTTATTATTTCTTAGGAAATAATTAACGTAATGAGTCCTTAGTTTCTAGTTTGTGGCGGCAAAAAGGCAATTTTTTTTTTTTTTTTGGAGTTTTTCATTTATTTGTGTTTTTTTCTTTTTTCCATCATGTTTTTGATTCCTTTGTTCTTCTTAATGTTTTCACACACACATACATATACACATACACATACACATAGCCCCGTTTCTCCTTTGTTTTAGCTGTAATATGAAACGGATGCGGAAACAAATCACTGCCTAGGGTAACATTTGCATGTGTTTTACACTCCATTTCAACACAGGGTTTTGTCTTAATATTCTGCTTATTCTTCTTCTTCTTCTTTCTTTCTTTTTCTGTGTGTTCTAAATATATGCATGAGTGGTGTATACGACGGCATGTAGACATTTAAATGATTACACAAGAGCGTTGTATGTATTTTATATCTTTATCTATTTGCCATGTAGCTGAATGAATATATGATGACAATGCTCGTAACGCAACGTAAAGTAAAGTGATTGATTTCAGAAGACTACCAGAGACCAAGAATTAACAATTTTTCTTTATTTATATGAAGGTTTTATACCATCTGAGTTGTAATTATCTTTAGTGACTAATTTTTAACCTCTTCACGTGGATTTCTCACTAAAAACGATTCTTAGATCATACTTATCAAGCACCAGCAAAATTTGTTGCCTTCCAATAGAGTTCTTCAAGTTCGTTTTTCCATCTCTTCTGCAATCCCATAAAATCCTTTTTATAACATTCCATGTAAAGCTGCCTGGTGTAAGGCAATCGCATTTATAAAAATGAATCTTCAACGCTAAGGTTAGGGCAGAGTAATGGTTCCCTGGGAGGCCAATAAAATACTTATTTTTGCATTAATTAAATAAAATGTGGTTTTATGAAAATTCCAACCACAGAACGAATAATCCAGGGCTGGGGCTGGGGCTGGGGAAAGCGAAATAGAGCGCAGGGTGAGTCAGAGCGACTAACAAAGGAGAGATAGTGTGCTTTAGCTTAAGAAGAAAATTTTCAAGGATTTACATTTTTGTACCCTTAAGGAGAATTATTATAATAAATCTTAGCTGTGTTGTATAAGTTACATGTTCCGTATGTCTATGTTGGTGTTAGTGTTGGTGTTGGTGTTGTTGGTGTTTGATAGTTTTATTTATACGTACAGAAGCCTCAAAGACGGAAGGAGAGGAAATTAGTGAAATTAAATTCATTGATGTGCATAAAATTAAGACAGAGGGCGGTTAATAATCTAATGTACAGTTTTGACATTTTGGACTCTAGTAAATAAGCATTTAAATGTGTTCAAGTTTGCTTTACATTATGCAAATACTATAATACAGGAAGAAATGGAATAAAGTTGAAAATATATGTGTTCAGCATTAGATGATTCAGTAGAAGAATGTTTCCAAAGTACAGTGTTTATCATTAATTAAGTACCACGTAAGAGAAAACCTTAAAGAAAAGATAAAAGTTGTAATAAGTGCAAAGTTTAAATCTTGGATAGCCTCGGGCAGCATTTATATGCAACCAGTAGGCGTGGCATACATACAATAAAGCTTTCTTTTAAGGACTGTTCTGGTATGTGTTAAATTTTAGCTTAAGGATCAAATTTTAAACCAAAAAGAGTTTTTTGGTAAATTGTGGGCATGGCTATCATACCGTCCCTTTGAAATTCATTCATATAAATAAATAAATATGATTAAGTATAACAAAATTTCAACTTTGTATCTCTATTCAAGCAGCCATGATCGAGTTTTACCAATTTTGGGCGTGGCTGCTATTGATACGTTGGCGGTTGCAAAAATTACGATATAAATCTTAAATTAGTATAAACTTTCTTTTTTACACTTTGTTACTAAAAATGGACAAAATCTCTTGTTAGCCACGCCTACAAGTAATAAAAAATTTCTTATGGTCAAATTTTGATCAAATATTGATACAGAAAATTGATTTCTCAATCATTGTAGCAAAAATAGATGGGATTGGACAACAGATACGCCTATTTATTCCTAAAAAAAAGTGGGAGTAATCAACAAAGCCACCTCACAGCCACAAAAACAAAGCTACAAAGATGAAATTTTAGTGATGAATTTATACATTTATGTGTTAAGATTGGGTGGGGTTGGATACCAGACACGCCTACAATTTACAAAAAACCTTATATTCTTGCAGGAACCAACCGTTGAAGTAATATGTAAATGAGGTCGCTAAATAAACGAGTAATAAAGTACTTGCCACGCCCACATCCGTCCTTATGCAAATCCATTTTATGACATACGCTTCATATTTTAATTATATTTGTTTATTGGACAATTTATGATTTACTTAATTTTACTGTCTTTAACAGTATTTCCGATCATTTTTCCCGTTGGATAGGTTAATAATTTGTTATTAAAATTTCCTGTTATATTAAGTTTATGATTTATGAAATATTTTCCTTTCCTTTTTTTTTTTTTTTGCTACTAAAAGCCAAATAAAAAACGTAATTTGGCTAAGGCCAAATATTCAATACCCTACTCATCTAAATGGAAATTGTGGGCGTGGCAACTACATGGTTGTACTATGTGTTATGTATTAAGTCGAACTTTGATTCATTAAATGATTAAAGAAACTGAAAATGTTCATACAAAATATGAACCCATTCTTTTAAAATGTATATCAGGGACAGTGCCATGAAGAGGCGAATGCTTCAGCTTTTGATTCTAGCGAAGAATATTGAAAATATACTTTGTAAAGTCTGTGACACATCTTTCTAAGTACTACAAACGCAATGGCAAACTCAGTTTACCACCACGCATCGTAGGTGTAGGGTATAAAAAAAAGCATAAACAGATGATGAATACAGGAAACTTGTCACAATTATTGAAATAATTATGCAATTGTTTTTATACCCGGCATCACTTATGGCAAAAGGTATATTAAGTTTGTGTGGATGTTTGTATTTCCTAAATGGTAAAAGCCACACCCACCTTAAAATCTGAATCGATTAACCATGTATGTCTGTCTGTCCATGTCAATGTGTGTTCATGCTATAGATTGCATTTGGTCTGAGAATATGTATTGACTAAAAGAGGAACCCTATTGAAAATAGACCTGATTGAACCATTTTTAGAACCCCTCCTCATGTATGGTTTTATTATTTTTTGAGATATTTCGATGAAATTGGGTACAATAACATATATCGGATCAAAGAGGGACCCTATTAATACTAAACTGAATCGGACCATATTTAGAATCCCTTCCCATATAAGCTCCTATTATAATGAAAGCCTTTATATGACAAAAAATCGCAATTCTTAATATTTTTTGACAACATTATGTGAAGAATAGTTAATAAGGTAAATAATGGAGTGTGCCAAATTTGAACTCGATAGGACTATTTTCAGAGCCCCTTCCCATGACTTAGGCGACAATATCTCGGATTTACTTATACACAAATAAACTAATTGTAGCATAATTGAAGGAGCTAATTGGTGTAGGGTATTGAATCGTTAGGCTTCACTTGTTTCATTATACAATAGTTTGCAAGTGAGTTTATGCAGATACTTGCACACACATACTGTATGTGTGTACATAAAATAAAACGCTTTTTAAACACCTACTTATTGTAAAATTAATTGCTTTTGCGTTGGTATTGTTGGGGGCGGATATGGGGTGTGCGTGTATGATAAATGAGGGCGCGCTTCCATTTATTTTTAATTTGATATTATTTTCTGGTTACGGGTCACATCGGTTAGCATTTGTACATGATTAAAGCAATTATTTAAATGTTTCTGCTGGCCCTTATAATTTACTTCACTGTTCTACAGTTTGATTATGGTCAAGTCCATTATTTACAATGATGTATTGTATTATTATTGTTATTATTGTCGCTGCGTATATGCAGTGGAGAGTGCGTGTAGAAACTAAATTAAAACCACCACCTAGAGGCACATTTTATTTTATTTTATTTCATGTTGTCATTGCTGTACGAATTACTCTTTCTAACACCCGGCATATCTTTTAAATTGCAATGCATTAAACACATTTATCCATGTTGACATAATTGTGATGGCAGCTCTAATACTCAATTCAGATATGACAGGCTAATTATCCTAATGGCTTTCAATTCTGCACAATACCGACACAACTGACGTTTATGGAAAAGCAGGAAAATGCCCCCACCTCCCCGCACAGCAACAGAAACGATAAATACATGAACTGTAATAAATTGCCATAAAATACAGGCATTGCTGTATATGTTTATATGGAAAGTTATAGTTGGTCAGGTTGGTTGGGTAAGTATATTAGGGTGTGGTTGTCTCTCCTCGTTCATTGATTATCCCTCCCTCCAACCCCTTTTACAAAACGAACACTTTGTCTATATGTGTGCAGGTGTATAACAATTTGTTTCGAGTGGTATGGCTTGAAGCCATTTGTAATAAGTCAATATGTCGCGACGGTCAATTAATTATTGATTTATATTGTATATAAGTTGTGTACAATTCGTACGTGGAGCAGGTAGTTATGCCTGCGATTTACATATATTGTACATACTAACGAGCAGGAGCTTATGTTGGAGCTTTCAACTCGAAAAACATTCATCTAATGTATTATTATTTAATACTAATGCATTGTTAATTGATTTTCTGATAATTGAATTGTTCTACACATTGTACACATGTGTACATATTGTATATGTGTGTGTGGGTTGAACATGAACATGAACATTGTTCCTTGAACATAACTCGAATACAAACACATTCGAATGGTTGGAAATTCCTTCTAGGTGTTGGGTGAAGTATTCTATTACAAAGTGAAGGCAAAATCACAAACACATACACACACCTGTGTTAATAAAAATTTCGTTTCTTTTTTCTTTTTTATTGATAAAAGTTCATTAGCCCGTGTGAGGTGAAATTTTCCTAGAATTTATGTAAAACTAGGAAAAACAAGTAAAGAAACTAAATTTCGCTTAGGCCACCTACAATCGTGGGCGTGGCAAGTATATGATTACGCCTTTTATTGATTTATTGTATATATTATGTATGAGATTGCAAATCGAGTTTTACGCTGAGTGTGGTTTTTTTTATTGTGGGCCGACCACGCCCATTTTAGGCACATCGATGGGCGGGATAATTGTAAATAAGCATGCCAAATTTCAAATTTCAAAATCCAAATTTCAAATACATAGCTCAACTTTTGTGGCAGATATATAGATTTTTATCGATTGTCTGCTATTCGACCACACCCATTTATGGCTCATTGGTGTATAAGGTAATTTTAAATACTATTGATCAACCACGCCCATAATTGACAAATATTTTTCTATCGGCCATTCAAATACACATATTTATAATTATTCCATCGATCTATTAAAAATGGGCACAATATGGAGAAGCTTTTAAAAATGTTTCGATTTGGTACCCTTTTGTTACCAATCGTGTCTGAGTCAATATGATAGAGTTCTTATAAAATTTAGAATAAAATGGAAGTCAATTGAATAGTGTCTGACCTAACGGAAATTGAAATTATTCCGAATGGATTTAGATAAAATTTATAGTGAAATAGAAAACAATTGGTGGCCTCTGGCCTAATTTTGTGGTAGGTTCGAAAGAATGTAGCCATAGGAAGAGACATCTATAGCAATTTCGGAGTATATTCGGAATGAATTCGGAATAAATTTTTATGTGATTTAGAGTGCATGGATGAATTTCGGAGTAGATTTACAGTAATTGTTGTCGGAATAACGTAGACACCAACTTCGGAGTAAGTTCGGAGTAATTTTGGTATTAATTTCGGAGAATATTCAAAACAATGCGTTCAGGTTTCCAATTTGAGTAATTTTGAAGTAAATTACGTATGAATTCGGAATTAATTAGGAGTTACATACCCGGTCATAGGAGAGAATCCCATAAATAATACAAATCGATCGTTTTGTAATAAAACTTCCATATAAAACTGATTCAATACTTATCCTTGAGTGGCTTTATAAGTTAGGAAATATTAAGCGATTTTCCAGGACATTATATACAAAATAATTGCCATTAATGATAACGAAAATGAAATGAAATAAACTGCTAAACTTTACTAAAAAACTTTAAACGTAAGTAGAACATTAACAACAACATCACAAGTAAGTTTTCAAAAACAAATTACTCACCAAAGAAATTTTCAACAAAACAAACTCAAGCTGGAAATTATTCTAAACATTTATCTGAAAATTTCTTCTTTCGTTTTTTATGTTGAATGGAGAAAAAGTTGTGTTAATTAGTGCGCTATTGGCATATTCCATCTTCCTCATACAGCACAAATGCTTAAAGATTGAACAAAGGAAACCAAAAAGACCAGCACAACAGCAAAATGACAAATGAAAAGGCCCTCCACAAACTACTACACAAAGTTTACGATGGCTACCATAAAATGGAGAAAAAATGTTAAACAAATTTTTTTTTTTTTTTTGTTAATAAGACGATTAATTGAAATGGGTGAAGAAGTAGAAAGAAGAAGAAGAAATAGGTCAAAAATGTGTATTTATACTAGCTAAAGCCAAATGCAAGACACCCTCTTCATGGGACGATACCCACCATGTTAGGGTATGAGTTCAAAATAAAAGTTAGGCGGGGCGTTAATGCGATTTTTAAAGAAAAACTGTTCAAAAGCCACCAAAAATTAAAGTATTTAAGATTTTATTTAAAGGTGGGCGTGTCTTTCAACCGATAGGGCATTATTTCAATACCAACCTACCGGCAAGAACTACTAATACTTTCAATATCCCAAAAAGTGAAATCGATAACGATTCCATTTTTACGATCGCGGTAAAAATGGAATCAAAATATTAAAATCGATTCAGAATGTCACGCTCATCACTTATCTATACAGTTTTTGAAGTCTCTGATGCTCAATTGAGCATAAAAGGTGAATTATTTTTTAGCACTGGATTCTTGCAATGACTTTAGCGTCCAATTAAAGGTAATTTTCTATGATCAACATCTCAATTGAAACTTTACAGCCTTACTTTGGAGTAATAAGGGCCCTTTGACTTAAACCATTTTTATGCTCTTTGGCAGAGATGAAGAAAGGCGGTCCTCGGAAAATTTATTTTCTTAGTTGACCTATTATTAATTTCGTGTAGCGTTGCAACTGCGTCGTTGCAAAATGTATATTTGAGCCCTTATTTAAGGGTTTTTTTCAACCTTTTTTTTTTTTAATAAAAATTTTATGTCACTCCAAGTATAAGTGAGTGCAGAGTTCCTAACTATTGAGTTAAAACTTTATTAAAAAAAGAAGCGTTTAGTTACAGGTAAATGCAATGGTAATGAGAATTATTAGAGAAAGAGAGAGAGGGAAAGTACCGTTACTTTTTAGAGGAAGAGGAAAAGTCAATCTTTCAACTTGACATCATTTATTTTTAACAAGTGGAAAAACTAAAAGCGGCTCAAATGAAATCTTAAATGCCCTTTATAAACATTTTGAAGGCGTGGCAGGTGCCTAAATATGCTGTAAACTAGTGGGTCCACTAACAAGTTAAATTGAGTGCCTAGTATAAATAAATTTTGGTGAATAGAGGGCGGATTTTTTTCGACCACGCCCCACATTTTTGGTAAAGCTAATTATAAATTAAGAAATAAATACCGTAACAAATTCCATATCAATTTTTGTGGTTTTTTTGTTCATTGTAGGCGTGGCAACTGGCAGTGAGAAGCTTAAAATGTGTTTTCAGCTAAAAAAAAATTTTAATTTACTGCCGTAAAAGTGCCAACAATAGACAGACATTAAGACGGACATCAATTCAAATTCTGATTCACATCATGTTCTGAAAAACTTAATATACCTTCCCAACCTATGAGTAGAGTATAAAAAGAAACTTTTTCCTACTAAGGCAAACTTTACGTGGGAATGCCGGAAAATCTAAGAGTAGAATTGTTTTAGAATTTTATAAGTATACACGCATATATATGCATTTATATGTATTTTATATAATAGGAATAGTTTTTTCTAATCCAAATCACAATTTCTGTTCAATAGAAAATTAGCCATAGATTGAAATGAAAGTTTGTAACTTTGCCTGCTAAGAAAAGTTGACGGCTGGATGCCAGTCTGCATGCCTGACGTTTCAAAATGCGGAAAGGCAGGGAGATTAGAGACTAAATGTGTGCAACTTCAAAACAAGACCGAAAACACTGAAAACTAACAAAGGGAGAGGGAGGGAGGGAGAGATTTAAAGTTTTATTACATTTTACTCCAAATAATGATTAAATGAAATGTGCTCGTGCATGTACTTGAACTTTGTTATCCACCTAATATGCTAAAAAGTGCTTTTTAAATCCAGGAAATTATGGCAATTATATGGTACAAAATTTATAAGCACTTCAGCTTAAGTGCAACGTACCACAAAAATCCCATTTTTATAGAAACTGGGTCAGGATAGAAATTATGGCAAATAAATAGAAATGTTATCGTTGAAAAAAGAACCAAAATATTGTTACATTCTGTATGTAATTTATATAATAAGTTTGCATTCAGTTAAAACAGCTGCTTAAGCAGAAATGTTTTTAGTATTATCTGCAACTGGAAGAGAGAAAAAGTTGATCATAAAGAATATTTCTTTTTTTTTTAATTTTAAAGCTTATGAAATATTTAAGGACTAAAAATAACTACACAAACACACACACACACTCACTCACACATACAACACATATTGCACATGCACGTGCATAGTAAAAAATAGAAATTTCATAAATTCATACTGTGCTCTCATAAACACTATACTTCCGGATTACTTAACATTGTTGTTGTTGTTGTTGTTGGTATCCACCTCCATCTCACACAAGTGGGTGTACTAAGAGTGCTATTCCGTTTACAACATTGAGAAGGAAGTCTCAGAAATATATTCTTGATCAGTAAGAAAATGTGAGTCAATCTAAACATGTCCGTCTGTATGTCCGTTTATATAACTGTTGTTGTGACTCTTACGGTTGTCGTTGATATTATTGAAATTGTCTACATTCAGTTCCAGTTTCTACACGATTATCTTTATTGAAATTGTACAAAATCGGTCAAGAGCCGCGCCCACAATCGACAAAAATCTATTTATCTACCACAAAAAATGAGCTAGAAAGTTAAAATTTGGAACATATATTAAAAATTACACCATCCATTGATGTGCCAAAAATGGACGCACTCGGATAACAGACACGCCCACAATTAACAAAAATCTATTTATCTATTTATCACAGAAGTTGACCTCTATCTATAATTATCTCATTCATCCATGTGTAAAAATTGGGCGTGGTTGGATAATAGACACGCCCACAATTAACAAAAATCCTTGTAAGTTGATGCGAAGCACAAGCACTATTAGAAAGTGTAATCATGTATATACCACGCCCACTGCTTAGATGTGGAGGGCATTGAAATATTCACAGAAGCCGAATTTTTATTTTCTTACTCGTTTTTTACTTTGTTGTGTTTTTCTTTTTGTAACATGTCCAACAATAACAAGAATGACAAAAGAGAAGTGTCATTAAACTTTAACTTCTTGTTATACCACACATACTCACATGCACTCTCTGACTCACTGTCTTTTACTTATTTGCTGCTACTCCTGCTGCTCCTGCTGCTGCTGCTTTCGACATGTTGATGATAATAACAACAATAACAATGGCAAATCCAAAAGAAGCAAAGTTTTCGGAAACAATAACGGTACCCACATGCATACATGTATGCATGCATGTATGCGTATATATTTAAGTGTGTAGATGAGCACCTACTTCAACATGCACAGACATGCATATGTTCTCATATATTACACACACACACACACACACACCCATCTATGCACTTGCAATTCTACATTTTAACCAGTGATTGAAAGAAAAACAACTAATTTATAGAATTTTCTCGTTTTAAATAGAAAATCCTACCGTTTCCCATTATTGTATAAAATGTCTTTAAATCGAAACAATTTTCAAAGATTTTTATTACACGCGTGTGTGTGTGATATTGAAAAGCAATAGCTTTACTTGTACATTATCAATTTCATTCCCCCAACTACAGATAGACTAACACTAACACTAACACAATCAAAACTGTATTTTTTTCAAACATGGTGCAACACATAAGGAAGATGAGGAGATGTGATGGAAACTCTCGAGTAAAGTCATGGAGTGAAATTTTTTGGAGAAACTTTAAATATAAAAGTTGTCAGGTTGGAAGAGGAAAGATCAAGTTCAAGAGCGTTTTAGAGACCAATTCATTTTCATTCACCTATTTGTACGTATTTATGTAGCCGTGACTTAAAAAGTAGTCTCAGTCAATTTTTGAAACACCTGTGACTTACATATCTTTCGAAATCATGGCCACATACATTGCATACACACAAACCTCTATTTGTTATAAAATTCCATCTGTGAATAATAGAGACTCCTTCACAACAACCGAAAATAACAAGTGGAAATGTTATAGTCGGCCAAGCCCGACCATTTAATACCCTACATATTCCTTGAAGTATTCAATAGATGATTAATTGGTTTGCATATATGCCAGCATCACATTATTTATACTCTACACGTACATCTTCTCAAAATAAACCCATTTATGTTAATAATTATGTAAAAAATCAAAAGAACAATTATTCGACCACTTGTTTGGTTAGCAAATGACAATTATGGGCGTGTCTTTGGCCCAAAGAAGGTATATGGATCAACGATATTATTCAAAATTTTAAATTGTTCGAATATATATTTAAGCACCTAACAGCGATTGTTTTGTGGCGGACGTATGGACATTATTCCAGCTTAAGCGAATGTAAGAATACAGCTATTTAACATACTTAAATGTACAACGGTAAATGTTATATAATGTTATACTCTGTTAATATTAATACATTCTCCCTTGTGCGAAATAAAATAAAATATTTATGATCCACCCTATACCAAGTATACAGGTACAGAGTACTGTCATGATAG
Organism: Ornithomya chloropus; assembly: GCA_963971445.1. Classification (NCBI taxonomy): domain Eukaryota; kingdom Metazoa; phylum Arthropoda; class Insecta; order Diptera; family Hippoboscidae; genus Ornithomya; species Ornithomya chloropus. The sequence continues at coordinate 6,822,146 of OZ020530.1, forward strand.
CAAAACATCAATTTGACATTGAATCAGCCGTACAAGACGAAAAGAAAAAAGTACGCAATCACCTTAAATCGAAATCCTAAATAACATACAATTATCGCCAAAAATAAACAAACAAAAAATTGACATTTTTAATTGTTGAAAACGCAACGGTAAGGTAAATTCGGTGCAAGTAAGAAAACAAGACAAAACAAAAATCAGTGCGTTGTAAAAAAGAAAGAGAGAGAAAAAGAACTACATGCATATGTATGCATAGTAATAACATGACATATAAATAAGTGTACAACCTCCATGAATCTGTACCGTTACGAATATGACAATTTGGAAATGTTAACACACGGGAGGAAACGATTTTTTAAATCTGATTTTAGAATAAAATGATTTGAAATGAAGTGGCAGGTAAAGTTATTATTTTTTACTAACTCTCAATAATTCTTGTAGAATATATTAGCAACAACGGAAAAATGCCAAGGACTTGTGTTATGGGCTGTGCTATAACCGACCATAATAGATTGCATGCATTTCCAAAGAGTCAGGATAGGTAGGCTACTCTCCACTTTATGTGAATTGTGATTCGAATGTTATTTCCATTCAATGTAGATATAATATCTGGTTAGAACGTCTTTGCGGTGGATATCCACCATCAAGATCCGATTTACATGCTTGTCGGCGCCACTTTCATAAGCGGTTTCATTATCAGTGGGCCTTGGCGAAGACAGCATTACCGGAATATTTTTTACATCCCAATTCAAATTATGTCGCTCCAGAGGAATATGAAGGTGGTGGTGAAAATAAAGACAAATATATTTCATCAAAAGCGGAATCACAACCGCTGCGGAAACATTCTGGAAGAGTTCCAATAATGACTCTGACCCAACCCAAATCGATACAAACGGATAACGTGGAACCGCTGCAGCTACAACATAACACTGAAACTGTTTCCGTAATGAATATGAGACCGCAACAGCACCATATTCAACCCACAAAGATTGTACAATCCACTGTACAAGTGGTGCCCCTAGAGCAATCCACCATATCCTCAATGCCACGTAAAGTCATTGTACTATCAGACAATGGTATACCTGTCAACAGTAAAATGTCAATGTTGCAAAATGTGCCCGTAATTCCTGTAACAGCAGCAACACCCGCTATACAGCCGTTATCCGAAGTAACCACTACAACGGTACACACCATGTGTGAAACGCGAGACATAGATGAACAGCAGCTGGTCGAAATTATTCTGCCAGAAATTCATGTCAAAGATCTTAAGGAAGGTATTCTTCTATATCAAAGTGATAATATGGTGACGTTGGAGTTTTTAAAGCCCGAGTATAACAATACATTGCCGAGCTCAACAAATAACCAACAGAAAGACAACAAAGAGAAAGAAACTAATGAAATGAATACATCATTAAAATTTATGGATTTAACCAAGAAAATTGCTTTAGAAGATAAAGCCAAGGACACATCGATAGTTAAAAATAATCAGAGTACCTGCAAAATAAGCCAAATGCAAACAAAAAAAGATGACACCATCATCAATGTTAAAAAATCGATAAAAATACAAGATCATGTTAAAATAAATGGTGTCATAAAAATACTTAAAATGTCTACATTGAATGTAAATAAACCCGTTAGCAATGTAAATAAACTATCCCTAATAGTTGACAGCAACCACCTGCAAAACGGAACGGAACAAGAATGCAATACAGATAAAAATATCGTTGAAGAGAAAGAAAAATGTTCAGAAACCAAAGACTACAAGAAAGCTAATCCTGGAAGCGTACACCAAGTAACAGATTTAAATCAAAATCTAGTGAATTTATATGCAAAGCATAAAAGTAAAGAAAAATATGTAAACTTAGATAAGCAGAAGCTAATAGAATCTCATGAAGAACATCAAAACAGTCACGACCTCAATGAAGATGACGAAAAGGTTGGTTTTACAGAAGAACAACAGGATGAGAGTCAAGTGGCAGCTTTAGAACAAGAAGAAGATGATGTTTCAGGAAAACTTAACATTTTTGATTTAAGCGAAGCCCAAGAGAATGACAAAAATCAAAATAACGAAAAAGGGACCAACTTTAAAGATAGACTAAGTACTGAAGAATCTCATAATGACACCACGGCTGATGTTCACATTAACAGCACTCATGAAGAAGCTTCTCCGCTAATATGGTTTGATCAAATAGAAATCGAAAGTTACAGCAATAAAAATGATAATTTCTCAAAAGAAACCATGAGCACTCAAGACGTTTTTCTAGATAAAGAAAATCATACTAAACATGATAACTGGGAAGGCAAAAACCAAAAGCCTCTGGACAGTACCCACAAGGAAAATTTAGAAAAACTTGGTTGCAAAGAAAATTATCCACAAAATATCTGCGAAGAGCATTCGGAATTACAAATAAATGAAATAAAAGATAAAGAGCAGAAGGAGTGTGAACGGGTTAATAATGAAACACGTCATTCCGATTCCAAAGGTACTTTAACTAAAAAAAAAAATTTGAAAATCATAAATTATAAAAAACATTCTCTTGAACCGTTAAACGGCAGATGAAGATGACAAACGAAAACCAAGCGGAATTGTTGAAAACGAAACAGCATCTGATTTAGCCATTATCAGTGATCATAACTGCGATACAGCAGACATGACAGCAACCACATCTAATGACCAACACGGAAAAGAAGAGGGGAGTAAACATAAAATGATGTCCCCGGTTGTGGATAAAAAGAATAAAACACCGGATGCCTCGAAATGGAAGGTTAGCTATTGTTTTGATGCATTTTTAAAAAGCTTATAAATTATTGCCATGCTTTGTATAGATCAAAATTATGCCCAAGGGCTCTTTAAAACCAAGAATTTTAAACGTTTCTCGTTCCAATGCTTTAGGGTAAGCATTTAGAATCACGTTCGAAAGTTATGTATATGAAGAGAAAACCTCTTTACATTGCAGTAACAGTTTTACACCAATAAGAAGCCAATTGCGACAATCCACTGTACTGCAACAGAACCTAAAACGTTTGTCAAGGACCAACAGATCTTGTCTAAGTACCAAAAAACTGCAGTTGCTTAAAGCAAACCTCAGAGATCCTCTGTTTGTGGTAAATACCAATGGTACGGGCATTAATAATTCGAAAATATCCACCATTTTAACAACGGCCACTGAAGTGGCAGCGCCTAAGCATGCCACACCTATACCACCACCATCATTATCAACATCATCATCGTCGTCAACAGCAGCAGCCATGGTGACAACGCCAGTTATGTCCCAGATTTTACAAGTAACACCTAAAGGATTCCAGCAAAAAATCAATAAGGAACCAAACGATTCAATAACGAAAGATCCACAGAATCGGAAGCATAAGCAACAAAGTTTATTGAAAAAAAAATGGTATTCGGATATTGTGAACAAGGTGGAGGAGACGCCATTACAACCCTGTGTCGAAGTGCAGACCGAGTAAGTTTTTTACACTTTAATTCACAATTAATTTTAATTTTGATTTTTTTTTTTGATATTTTTAGTTTTCGATTTCAAGGTATTTGTGCTCTGGTGGATACGAACCGTTTCCATTTAAATTGTTTTTATTGTTCCGAATTTTACCCACTATCGTTATGGCCTGAATTTGTGCAACATATTAAAACTAAACATGAAATTGAAAAACAATCCGATAACTTTATAAGTGATCATGATTATACGCCCATGACAAGTCCTTCGGAAAAAAAGCCATCAGTGCGACGTCTGCTTATTGAAAAAGAAATCATTATAAATGACAATGTGGAGGACAACGTCAGTGCAGGTGATGACAGTAAATCCTCAGGTTGCGCATTCACAAAAAGTAGGCGAAATAATTTACGGGAATTGTCGGCCATATTGCAGAAAAAATATTGCAAAACTCGCAAACAAAGCTTCAAATCGGGCGTATTTGGGAAAGCTCACAATCAACTGAAACGGCTTGATAATGACAGGGTGGCAGAGAATACTATTGTACCAATTGATGATAATAATATTATTCAAGATATGACGGCTGATATTATACCCATGCCGGTACAATGGGAAGTTATACAACAAACGCCACCAATACAAACGACACGCCCCAAACAAGTGGATACACCCCTTAAAATAGAACAAGTCAACCCGTTACATTATGTTGCAACACCACAGGGTGTTAACAGCAGATTGCAAAGACATGAAATAATAGTAAGAGTAATGGACAAATGAATGTTATCCATTAACTCTTATTTGTAAACATTTAAATGCATAATTCCAGGCACAACATTCTTCAACCACTTCAACTAATCAACAGCCAATTAATCCATCCCTTGATATATTACAAAATTATGACAATGAAGATGATCTACTGAAGAGTAAGGATGGCATTGGGGTAAGTAAAATGACAAAATGACACTGTTAATGAATGACGCGCAGAAAATGATAAAATGTCAAATGGCAAAAATCGGTCAAAGGACACGCCCACACGCCAATTGATAAAAATATAAATATGAAAGTTGATGCAGCAAGGATTGGATTCGTAAAGAAAACACGCCCACGATTTCCAAAAAGAATAATTTTATTTACTGCCGCAAGCAACCGCTAAAGTAAAAAATAATCCAAAACTTACTTCAAATTTTATGCATGCCACACCCACAGTTACTTATAAATGTAACTTTTTTCCATCTTTTTTTCTTTCTAGATTGTTTTTGGTCAAACCGATCATGAAGTTGTCATCGATTTTCTGCTAAACTTGAAAAACTTCCCATTACTGTACAAGCATCAAAAGGAATGCTATCAAAAGGACTACGATGATGCCATTTTGAGAATGTGTCGCCTGCTCAACGACAAATATCAGTTGGACATAACGGATTTGGAATTACGACGCAGCATACATCGTGTAACGGACTGGTATTGCTTTACGTTGGATGAATTGGAGCGGCACAATAAGGTGACCAGAGCAAAAAGATGGAGAACTACACCGTCGCCACCTTATCCGCACGCTTTTCCCGAATATTTTGAGATTTGTGCACGATTCTTGCCCAACACCCGCGTATGTGATAACCTTCTGATGAAGAATATTGCCCAAGTGGTATGTAAACGGTACAATCAACCCGTTATTTATCCATCGTGGGTTAAATTTCTGCCCATACCGCAACAAGCTGACAACAAACGGTTACAAGCAAATTCCACACCCGGGCACAAGGTAAATAATTGGGGATCTCTTCTCAAACGGAAATTGCCATTTGAAGAGCCTTTAGAGGAAAATAACGAAGTAAGGGACGAAAATGGAACTGTCTTAATAAAGGAGCAGATTGAATTGAAAAAGCGAGAGGTAAGGAAAAAACCTGAGGGTAACGTGGGAAAAACGAGACGACAAGAAAAACCGAAAAAAATATTAAATAACCGAGTGTTTAAGTGTGAGACGTGTGGCCGGGAATTTAGAGACAGATGCATGTTCCGTATACACAAATTGCGCCATCTGCCGCCCCGTTTCAAATGTGACAAATGCACCAAAGAGTTTTATCGGAATCATCAGCTGCAGCATCACATGCGGTCTCGGCATGCGACTGTGCCGCCATTTATCTGTGAATTCTGTGGAAAAACAGTTTCCTCGCAAAACAGCCTCAAAATCCACATTGATAACAAGCACCACAATGTCCGGTTCCATTGTGTGGTGTGCCAGTACACCACTTACACATCGAGTAAATTGAAAAAACACCAAAAGAAATGGCACGTGGCTGTGGAGGGCACAGTCGAACAGTTGTCCCGTCGAAAAATCGCTTACGGCAAATTCAACATGACCAGCAATGGCACCGAACTCAACCACAAAGCCACAAAATTATGGTTGAGTTCAGTAAGAATTCCCGGCATCAAAAATTACACTTGCACGCTGTGCCATTTGGTTTTTGACAACTTGGAGGACATCAAACGGCACAATCGACACTTGCATCCTATTCGATGCATCACGTACATGTGTGTGTTGTGTACACCGAGCAAAATGATTACTAGAAATAACTTGCGTCGCCACTATCAGAGAATACATTACGCGCACGGAGATGAAATCACTGAATTGATGAAACGCAGTAAGCCAGTATTAGCTCTGGCAACTGGGAAGGACCACCCCGCCGAACACGACAACATTAAAACTAATGTGGAAGATTTATACTGTGACTTGATGGAACAGAATGAAAATAATTCCGATCAAGAAGCCTGTGACATTGTTGATATTAAAAAGGAGCAGACTGTCGAAGCAGTAAAATCTTTGAAACATGAAATGTGTTTGCGTAGCAGTTTGGATGAAATGAAAATTGATGATGAGTATTTGGAAACAATTCTCGAGGGCACTACATAAGTACACACATACCTTTCAACTGGTTCCTTTTATGTTTTAGTTTTAATTTAATTGCACTTGTGTATATATTTTGATAAAGTAAAATAAATCACTAACAAATGTGTAAATACTTCACTTAGTTTAAAAATGATCTTCGTTAACACATAAACTAATGCTAATGCTTGCGAAAAAGCCGCCAAAAATTTAACAGCACATTGAAAAAACAGGGTGATTAGGTTTTTTTAATTCCTTTGTTACTTAATACATACTATAAAATAATAAGCAACACCCTGTTCGTTGATTAAAATTATCCCTTTGTCAATTTATACGCACACAAATTGTCAAAGAACTCGTCAACACCAAAAGCTAGCTCGTGTTTCTCGGAGTGATTGTGAAAAAAGTGAATCTTAAATCACAAAAGGTCTATATCAACAGTTGGATAAATAATTAAAAAAAATAAGTTTATTCTCTTACAGAAAAAGCAATCAAATACGGTAAATTTTAGTTTAGTTATAAAAGTTTGCTTCTGAATGCTTGCGAAATTTCTTTGCAAAAATTCAATCATTCTAAAGTGATAGCTGCCCCCATCAAAAGCCAACTTAAGTTATAACGAAAAGTGCTCCTTTGAACAAGATACCATATTGAAACGAACAAATTCCTTACAATATAAATTTAGTGGAGGAAAATTGACAATTTAATAGTAAAATTTATGAAATATACACGTTTTTGATGCAACACATTGGGTGACAATCCAATCACTTTGGAATGATAGCTCCAGCGTTATGTCTTTTGCCAATTTACGCGTTATGGAAGCGTTTGTTTTACTCAATAATACAATTAACGATAATTGGGATTGTGGAAACGTTGTAGCATATCCCTCTACCATGTTTATATGACTTTTGTGTAGGCCAGCACAATATATTTTCATTGCATTGCATTCATTTGATGCATTAATGTGCACTTTGTCTTAAACTTTTAGTAGTAAAATCATGAGTTCATCTGACAATGAGGACAATCTAATTGTTCCGGATGCTGGTATAAATGCTTTGGAAGATCCTGAAGATAACAAGGAGATTGTGCAATCATTACAAAATAGACAAATACAAATAAAAGTGGTATACCGTAACGAAGATAAGCCAGAAAAAGATAAAGCTTCTACCGCGAACAAGCCGACGCCGGCTTCCGCAAAGGCAACCAAACGCTTTATAATGTCGAATAGCAAAGTAAAATTGCCGGAAGAATTTAAAAAATCTTTAAAATTTATGGGGTATGGAATATTTGTATATATAAAAAAAAGTAGGTTTGTTATGCTTATTTGGTATTTGCAGTAAGGACTCACGTGGTTATAACAAATATGTGGCGCCCATGAAAACTTTGCAAAAGTCACCAGAAATCTTCAAGTCTCTGTCTCTGTCCAGAACGTTGCCTTCTGCTGCGGGTAAACGGGAAAAACCTGCTATTAAGATCACGAAAACAACAGTAGGCGCTGACAGGCCCAATACTTCTAAATTAACTAATGTTGTGGACGCAGCACCTAGTAAACTGATTTCTAGCAGTAATAAGAAGCCCAAAATGTCAACATCCAGAGACGTGGAGGATCTTTTAAAACCCTTAAACCCTCCAAAGACCCTGAAACCTGTTGTTGATAAAACGGAAAAATCACCGAACCAATTCAATGCCGCCAAATTTGCTAACATTGTGTGCGTCCCACCTTCCAATGTGACGGTTAATAATCCAAACAATACAAGCTTAATTAAAATCCCGGCTGCCAAACCGGAAGCGCCGCCACCCTTGTCCTCGTTGCTAAATAGTCTAAAGTCAAGTGGAACACAAATTTCTATAGTTAAAGCCAACGAGAAGAATAGTAATGAGAAATATAAAAAAAGCTATAAATCACCTAACAAGTCGGTGAGTGGAAATGTCAATATAAAATATAAAATTCTTACGAATGTAATTTGATTCTTGTTTTTCTTGTAGGATACGAAAAATGTCAGAGTTATGCTGCGGCGACTACGTATGCCGTCTAAAGTCGTAAAGCCACCGAAGTAAGTAAATACATTTATTGAATTGAAAAACGGGAAAAATTAATTATTATTTTTTGTAGAAAAAATCAAATGGAAAACAACAACGTTCGTGTTGCAGAAAAGAAAGCTTTGCCGAGTTTGCCTGAGGAAACGGGCAATGTACAATATTGCATGAAAAATGCAAAACCAATGCCAATACCGGTAGCGTTGCCGTCAACGTCATCAGCAAAATCGCGCCAAGCTTTCCCCACATTATCGGTTGGCACCGAATCACTGCTACTCAATAATCGTGTACAAATTAAAATTCTACCAAATGATGCAAAAAATAATCAACTTGGCAATCGACCAACAACAACAACAATAAAGACAACAAGAAAAGACATAAATCCTGTTAGTAAAGCGACGATTAAAGAGATAAAAACCACACAAACTAAAATAAATAGCGAGGAAATGCCAAAGAAAAATCTAAGATGTGCTGAAGTACAAACGGAGTAAGTGTTCAAAAAAAAAAAAAACAAAAAAGAGAGAAAACCATTTCTAATAAAACGTACACTCCTCTCTTCATAGACGCGGTTTCCGACACATTTGTGGTCTGGTGGATTCGCGAAGTTTCTTCATAAATTGTTTTTATTGTTCATCATTCTTTAGTTTTGAAAAGTGGCCCGAATTTATTACACACGTTCGTATAAAACATCAGAACGAAGGTGGCAATCCGGCTGACAATGAAGAGGGTTCACATACCGATCATACATATTTTGCCATTAATGATGAGGATGAGACTATGAGAATTCTCGATACAAACGAGGAGGAAGAAAAAATGATTATCAACGATCATGCATTAAATGCGGATGGGGATGGGGGGGATGAGGATGATAATGATAATAGTGATGGTGATGAGGATGAGGATGAGGATGATGAGGGTAACGATGAGAATGGGTGGCAACAAATAAACGAAGAAGAAGAGGCGACTGTAACAGCAAACGAACTTTCTAATGATAGCCTGAGTAACTGTACCAATATAAGCCTACAAGTACAAATTTTAAAACCTGAGGAGAGCAAAGAGCAAGAATCACGACAACAACAACAACAACGTAACGAAATAATAGATGTTCAGGATGATGATGACAAAGTAGGTTTCTGTAAAAAATTTAATATTTTCTTATACCCTCCACCTCAGTGATGAGGGTATACTAAGTTTGTTCTTCCGTTTGCAACACCCAGAAGGAGGCGTCAGAGACCCTGCAAAGTATATATATTCTTGATCAGCGTCTAAAACTGAGTCGATTTAGACGTGTATGTCCGTGTGTCCGTCTGTTGGCACTCTTACGGGCGTAAATTTTGAGATATTGAGCTGAAATTTTGTACAGATACTTTTAGTTTTTGCACGCCACGCCCACAATAGATAAATATCTATTTATCTACCACAAAATATAAGCTACAAACTTTAAATTTGGCATGTACATTTATGAATATTAGCTTCATCGGTATGCCTAAAATGGGCGTATTCGGATTACAGACACGCCCACAATTTTAAAAAAACCATACTTAACGTAAAAGTAGACTTGCATGCTGATACGTAATATGTACACTATTAGAAGGCGAAATATACATATATTTGCCATGCCCTTTCTTGTAGAGGTGGAGGGTATTTAAGATTTGGTCTAAGCCAAATTTAGTTTTCTTACTTGTTTTTTTTTGCATCATATCAACTCTTATTATATCCTTTAGGATTCGCTGGATTCCTTATTGCAAACTTTAAACTCCACTCAAGATGAGGACTTTAATCAAAACGAGGAATCAAATGACTTGTATAGGAAAGATCGTAGTGCAAGTGTATGTTGTTTACAGTTTGATACATATAATATTTGTACTGTCTGTACGTCCAAGTTTGGTTGCTTTTTAGGATTGTCACAGTCCCTTTACCGAAATTAATGATCAGGGTGACGAGGATGATGTGGCCCCGTTAAGTGATGACGATTATGTTGATAACAATAATAAAACAAATAATAACAACAACAATAAACGAAAGCGTTCTCGTGAAAATGATAACGGTTCAGATGACGGTTTGTCTCAAGTACGTTCAACTTGTAACTGTAATTATGTCAATAATTTATGAAAGTAGTCTGAGTCCTTTTGGACTTACACTACTTGCATGACTGTGTGCACATTTTACGTGACATTACCCGAGAGAGATTAACAGTTATTTTTATTTAAGGAAATTCTTCAAGTTTATGAAATTTCTGATGAAGACATTTCGCAAGGCTCGAGTAACAAGGCAAAGTCACAGAAGTCACACAACGAAAAGGTAAGCTAACGAAACGCTTTTAAAATAACAAAGAAGAAAGAAGAAGAAGAAGATCGTTTAAAGTAAATGCTAACGAATGAATTCAACAGGTTTGTGAAACGTCTGATGATGAAATGCCCTCCAATGATGAGAACGAAGATGAGGAACCTAAACCTACGGCTGGTTGTGGTGTAAGTGCTTCAGGTGGCCATAACTTGCTATTGAAAACATAATTAAAAAATATTTTTTTTGTAGATTTTGTTCGGTTTAACCAATCGTGCTGTGTGCGAGGAATTCCTTAAGAATCTCGCCCTCTTTCCCATTCTATACTCATCCGAAGTGGAATGCACTCGCAACACCTACGATGTCTACATAATGAAAATGTGTGCTTATCTGAATCGAAGATTTATCTTGGGCATCACAGATTTGGAGATGCGTCACAGCATACAGCGCGTCAATGATTGGTATGCACGCACCATGTACAAAATGAGACAACATGAAAAGAATTTTCCGAATGAGCCGTTTGTGCATCGTTTTCCGCACTACTTTGAAATGTGCAAAGTGTTCCTCCCCAAAAATCATTTACCGCACAAGCTGGTCGATGGTCAGGGAGCGCAATTTAAGAGACATAATCAAAGGCGCGTGTATCCACCCTGGGTCAAAACCAGGGCCGAAGATATTGGCAAAGCGACCAACATGGTGGATGCTGAAGATTCGGAAAAGGTGTTGGGTTTACCGGAGGTCACCCTCGATGATGTACGTCAGTTTTTGATTAAGAAAAATAAGATTAAAGTGGAGACCAGTGAGGCACCTGCCCCGGACAGTTGGCATGAGATACGCGACAAAGCAATTAAAGCTCAGAAGAACAAGAGCTGGGAGCGCATCAAGCCAGCCGAGCATGGAGATTTCAAATGCGAAGTTTGCGGGCGCGAATACACGCTGTGGAAGAAATTCCGCGCCCACAAGTACACGCATCAGCCGCCCAAATTTAAATGCGAAATATGCGGGAAAATGTTTACGCGCAATTATTTCCGGCAAAAGCACATTGAGGCCGTGCATAGGGCCAGTAAACCACCGAGAGCGCCCAGAGCACCGCAATCGGAAAACAACGTCCCGTTGGGAGATCGTCCCGAATTCAAATGTGACCAGTGCGACAAAGTGTACTGTAAAATGTCCTCACTCAAGGAGCACAAGCAGCGGCACGCCCCACCACGCTTCCAATGCCAGAAATGTAAAAAAATGTTCTACACTAGCTCATCCCTGATCAACCATGAGCAGTCGTCACGCTGCCACGAACAGCCATACATATGCGAATATTGCGGCAAGGCGATCTACTCGCGCAGCACCTTCCGCATCCATAAAAAAACCAAGCATCTCAACATCAGACAGTGGTACACGTGTGTGGTGTGCAATCACAAGTCGCAATCCAAACGTTACCTGCTGCATCATCAGCAGAGGCATCATGTGGCGCTGGAAGGCACCTTGGAACAGCTGGCACGTAAAACCAATCCGCAGGGCATGCGTCTGGTGCATTTCAGCGAGGAATACCGCAAAGGTTACTTGTGGCGCAATTCGTTACGGCGTCCCGGCATAAAAGTGTTCAGCTGCCTGACGTGCCATGTGACGTTCGAACGGTACAAAGATGTGCTGCACCACAATAAGGAGAAACATCCCATACGGCATGGAACGTACGAGTGTCAAATGTGTCCACCGCCGGGCAAACTACTGATGAGATCATCGCTGCGACGTCATTACACAGTCATACATAAGGTGCCTATTGAGGAGCTGGAGATGGTGTTGAGTCGCACCAAACCGGTATTGCCACCGAGCAATTCGGACGCCAACGCAACCAGCAATGAAATTGTCCCTAGCAGCGACCTGGACAACCAGACAACAGAAGCAACATATTTGGAAGTCGAAAAAGAGGAACAAGTTGAGGAGGAATCGGAACAAGACCATGCAGAATATTACCGTGCCGATGATGACGATGACGATGATGAGGAAGAAAAGAACGATATGATGGAAGATGGTGAGGAGTTCATTGATAACCAATACATGAGTATTGACGAACACGACAGAGAGGTCAAGGAGGCGGTCAATTATGTGACGAATTGTATGATTGAAGAAACCAAAATAGAGGAGGAGGTAGTCGAAGAGGAGTTGGGCGACGAACAAAGCGTTTACTTGGTGGACAATTTTGATGATCTGGTGGAAGAGGTAATCGAAAGTAATGATGAGGAGGAGGAGGACCACAAACCTCAAATATATTTTCATGAATGAAAACACTTCAATATCGTCTCTTATGTATATACTGCTATGTTTTATTAAAGTACGCAAAATTTAAAATAAAATAAAAAGCAATCACACCCAAAACGATGCAGAAAAGTTGAGTATGTTCAATGAATGAAATGGAAACCCGTCTAGAAGTCATTTCTTAATGACGTTAAGAACGTTATTTGGGTGGCGGCCCGTTCATAATGGGCGGGCGTATACCAGCCAGTGTGCCCAGAGGTGGAGGAGGTCCCATCATACCCATCGGACCGATGATGGGTGGTGGTCGCATTCCTAAAACAGGTGGCGGCATAGCACCGGGCGGTAGCATCATTGGCGGCATACCTGGTCCTTGAGCTATTAAACCCGGTCGTGGCGGTACATTCATATTTGGCGGAGGAATCGCCACGCCTGACTTTGGCGGACCTCCAACAAATGGATTCTGTTGAATTTTTCCAGCTTTAAATGCTGCAGTGGTGGCATCAATTAAATGCTGAGCTTGCTCTTCCATCCATTTCTGGTAGTAAAACTTTACATTATCGCGATGCTTTCGTCCCGTACAATGAGTTTTCCGCACCGATGGCGAGTCGTGTGTTAAATACGTATCACAATAGTCACAATAATATTTTGGCATTCTTTTAGTTCACTTTTTTGCCCTGTTTGATTTTTATTATTTATTTTGTGATTACGAGTCCAAGTGATATTTTACTATGTTTATTAATCTGATAGTAAAAAATTTTCGAAAAATTTCCATCACTAACTTTTGTCATAGAGATGATACTCTTAATAAAACAATCAGTTATTTTCCCTTCTCTAATCAACATGTTTACATGAAGACCTTTTTTAATCAACCTACATTGCTTATGACTTATGACAGATAGCTATTTAAAATGGGCAAAATCAGATATGAGCCACGCCCACAATAAATAAAAATATATCTGCCACAACAGTTGATCTACGATCTAGAAATTTGGTAGGCACCGAAATGCCAAAAATGGGAGTGGTCAGTTAACATATACGCCCACAATTGACAAACAAATATTCATCTGTCACAAAAATTGAGCTATGAACTTGAAATCTGGTCCACATATTAATAATTATCCCATCCATCGTTGTACCAAAAATGGGTCTCATAACAGACACGCTCACAGTTTACAAAAAACCATATTCACCATACTGGACTTACAAGCTCATACGTATTACTCTAATAACACTATTAAAGGACCTGCCACATTAGATGTGTCCAAATGTATGTAAAGGGTCTGTCTCTAAAGAAACTAAATCGGATGTAAAAAGTTTAAAATATAATTAAATAATGAAATAATATATTATTTTATTCCTTTAAATGATAATTTGAGTGTTCAGTAAAATATAGTAATGTAACGTTCCGGAATGAAACGGATAATTCGGATATAAAACTTAGTAGAAAAATTGGGTCACGCTGTGTTCCTTTGCCAGTTTGTAAATCACGATTTTATAAATCGGATACAATGTAATTAAGATTTTATAAAATGTTGGGAAGGAAAAGTAGTTAATCCATGTAAATATAAAATCGACGCATTAAATAAAGAAAAAACACAAAATCAAACATGGTATTAAACGTGAGGTTTTCTAGTAATAAATGACAAACGAAATTCTCTAAAAGAAAACTTATAAGAGCGAGACGTTAAGTGTTCGTGGTACACTAGTACATTTTGCTCACATAATTTTGCTATTTTATTGTTCATTTATTGTATGAAATGTTCAGTTAAAATAAAGAGGAATGGAAGGAATTTTTCAACTGAAAGATTTTCCTAGTACTTGAAGTACAACTTCAAAGAAATATGTGCGACTTTTTCGTGTTAAGCCGTGACATAGTAGTTTATAGCACGAAAAAAATAAAATAACCAGAAACTATGCATTCCGCAAACTCTTTGCCTGCACTAAAGAGAACTACTCGAAATACACGTAATGTTCTGTACACAGACGCAATATTACCCGATATTGGTATTAATGCTGTAGAAGACGGCCGAGAAAATGCATCGAATGATTTCATGCCCGGTGTAAAAATAAGAATTTTGACTAATGAAGAATTAAATAATAAATTAAATAGTAGTGGTGGCGAAAAGACTGCCAAAAGCAATCAAGATATTTCACAAAAATTTGTAATACTAGCTGCCAAGGACATCTCTCCGGAGCTGTATAAAAAAGTGCTGACTGATTTGACACCATTTGGGTAATTTTTCATATATTAAAAAACTATTAACTTGAAAATATTTACATTTAATCTATAATTTATGGTCGATCAATCGAATTTTATTTGCGAACGGTGTATATTTTAGCACTGACAACGAGGGTAATTTAAATTATCTCATTTCTCACGAACTACTTAGAACCTGGCCCGATTTGTGTAAAGCCATAACAACGGTAAGTACGAATGAATGAAATAGGAGAAAACATTACTGCGATAATTATTAATAAAAATAAACTTAATTGTAAAGAGCTCCATAGTAAACCCTTCACAAATATTAGAAAGTGTGGCCCAAAAGACAGTGCAAACTACTACAACCAAGTCGTCACCGCAACAAATGTCAAGTGTGAAATTTTCACCCAATCTTGGGAGAACGACTGCATCTGATGCGACGTTAAATGATGGATCAAATGAAACAGTTCATATGGAACCAAAGAAGCAAATTTTAAGAATGAGTCCCCGCAAAAAATTGCAAACTGCTAAAACCGTAACCGCTGATCTTAACAAGGCTACAACAACAATATCCACTCAAGTGAAACGCATTAAAAAAATTGATAAAATTGGGAAAACTTCAATGAAAGCGACCGAAACATATCCCGCTGAAATCAAAAAAAGTGATGCATCATTCACCGAACAAATACGAAGGATTTTTTACTCTCCCGAAAAACTAAAAACTACCAATACAAGGACTCAATCCAAGTCCAAGAAGAATGCACAGTCTACATCTGCACCGGTATTTAACGTTTCACAAATGCCACCCAAAAAGGCCATTTCCGACGTAACCGAACCGAGTAAAGCAGAACATAGAAGAGGTCGTTCAAATATGTCGCAAGCCTCTGTGGTAAGTACGAACACGACAAACACCAACGCGTATCATGTAAACGCCACAGATGTGAAACGGTACACTGCCAAGCAAAAGCCGCCACTGGAATGTACCAAAACCACTGAGAGTATCGAAACAATTGCCGTAAATACTGATTCAAGTTACATTGAATCAGAGAAGACGTCAGAAAAAATGTCACCAACAGAGTCTGTAAAGGTGAAGAAAACGTCACTAAAGAAAATTCTAATTTTACCGAAAAGTGTAAAAATTAAAAATGTAGACGGTAAAGCTGTGCTGGAAACAGAATCGGGCACCACACATATTTTGCAAATACCAAAGGGGATGGCTCTGAAGCCAATTCCGAAGGCCAATGCGGCCATCAAAGCATGCAAGGAAACGGTGCGAATAGACGCTAGATGCACGGAAGATATACAAAAATGTATAACACAATTAACACCCAGTTCATCGGGAATGAAAATTGAGTTAAAGTCTGACAACTCGTGCAGCACATCAAGTGCTGAAATGATTACGAATAGGCAACTGTCTCCATTGAATAAAGCAAAGAAATCTCCAGAGAAGAAAAATAACACGTTATCCAGTCAAGAGCTGGAATTATCATTATCGCCATTTGTCACTATAAGAGATCCCTTGGAAATTGATACGCTAACTGAACAATATGAATGTTTGAATGAAGAGGATTTTATTGAAAACACAAATGAAATCGATTACGAGAAACTGGAACAAGCTGAGAAAAGTACAGAGCTTTATTTTGAAGAAGTAAACGCCCATCAAACTGATGTCCAAACTTATGCATCTGGTTCATCGAATAAAATACA
The DNA here is from genome assembly GCA_963971445.1 of Ornithomya chloropus. Taxonomy (NCBI): domain Eukaryota; kingdom Metazoa; phylum Arthropoda; class Insecta; order Diptera; family Hippoboscidae; genus Ornithomya; species Ornithomya chloropus. The sequence goes on from OZ020530.1 coordinate 6,838,938, forward strand.
ATCCGAGAAACCCGTTCAAGTCATGAATTTCAAACCAATGTACAAACCAGCCAATAGCCTACCATGTAAAATTGCACCCGCCCAACCCAAGTACGTTGCTAAAGATCTTGTAAGCGTTGTTGCAAACTTGCAATTACGAGGTTGATGTTTTCCCGTACGAGTTTACAACATTGCCGACATTTCGTTCCACTTCCTTTTCCCTTCATTTAAATGCAACTCTGTTTGTTTTTCTGTTTCTGTTTCAGTAAAAAGTTCATCTATAAAACTTTGCGCGGCCTAATCAATTACGATGAAATCAATGACGAGTTTACCATCAATTGCTTCTACTGCACCAGAATATTTGCATTATATTTACCGATGGACTTTGAAGATCATATTAGGAATGAGCACGCAAACGAGACACCCCTCACCAACGATCAACAACTCTTGTGCGACAAGATTATAAGTCATCACAACAATAAAAAGGAGTTGGTAAATAATAATGGTAGAAAAAAACGAAAACAAAGTGAAGGAAGCAAATCCGTGCATAAAGCAAGTCAGGAAAATAATTCAATAAATAGTGCTGAAGAAGTTACGAATATTTTGTCAAACATTGATGAAGATTTAAATCATTTGCTGAAATTAAATATAACAACAAAAGGCACATTGAACAATGCGGACATTGTCGAGGAGGAGGTGTCGAATGCCGATGATGTTGATGGCGATGGCAATTCGCAAATCGATTTTGCAGAAAAGTTGAGTTTAAGTAACTTTAAAAGGGAGAACAGGAAACGTCAGTTCTGTTGGAATGACGCGGCCGACGAGATGCCTAGAATGAAGAAATCATTTTCAGCACCAACCGAAGAAGAAGAAGAAGACATATTTCCATCAGATGGGGAAGAGGATGATGTACCAAAACCAACAAACGGCAATGGAGTAAGTGTACAATAAATAAAAATGTAATGAATGATAAAAAATACGTTTAGTATTCGTGGGCGTGGCTCCTATACAATGACGCCTACTTTAAATCACTTTTAAAGCAGTTGATACATTACAGAACGGTGGTGGAAGGCTGCAACAAATGAATGACTTTTGTAAATTATGGGCGTGGCTTTTGTCCGACTCTGCTCATTTTTCAAAATAAAATTTAAAAACAATAGATGAGCTTACAAGATTTCTGTTGATTGTGGACGTCGGTTTAGAGCGATACCACTCAATTTAAACAGAAATCTGCATTTTTTTTTTTTTTTGGAGTTTTACTACCAAATCACAGATCTATCCAGTCCCATTAATAGGGTTGGATCGTCGTTCGTTCGATTCGGAATGGCGATGACGATACTGTTATAACAATATTAATACACACTGTTGAGGCGGACGTACAGAGTTCAAAGTTGATTAAGTGTAAATTTTATGTTTTGTCTGTGGCGCCTCATTCTGAGCTTCCTCAATAACACAAATATATAATATTTCGATTTTCTTGTTGTTGTCTTTTAGATAGTTTTCGGTATAACCAATCGGGCTGTAGTGATGGATTTTCTGCAATTCTTCAAAACGCATTCAAAGTTATGGGAAACACACATCCTATCAACTGCGGCAGATAATGAACAGGACATGTCCGAATTGGAGGAACTGTGCACCCAGCTAAATGAGAAATGGCACATAAACATAACTATGGAGGAAATCCAAACCAGCCTGAAGCGGATAATACGTTGGTTTAGCATTTGCCTGCAGAAAGCCTTATTTAATGTCCAACGGAAAATGCTCAGTGAGCCACGTCAGTCGGAATATTTTGATATCTGCCTGCAATTGACCAAAGAAGTGCCGACATTGAGTGAAGAAATTGAGGAGTACCTTACCTTCCGGCAAATGCTGCTGGATGTCATGCGGAATGGAAAGAGAACTTACAACAGGAAACAGAAAATGGTGACGTGCAATGTGTGCGGTAAGGTGGAGAGGTCACCGCTCGCCATGTCCAAACATAAAAGATTCCACAAGCCGCCGCAAGTGCAGTGCACCATGTGCCCCAAAATGTTCTTTCAAAAGCATGTCATGGAGCAGCACGTTAGGTCGCAACATTTGAATATTTTGAATTTCATGTGTGAAATGTGCGGTAAAGCGTTTCGCTCCCAGCATTATTTGCATCTACACCAAAAGGCGGACCATTGGCAGATACGCTACACGTGCGTAGTGTGTGATCATAGTTTTAAAGAGCGGCGCAACTTGACCGCCCATCAGGTTAAATATCATGTGCCGGTGGTGGGGGAGTGGTGGAAATGCACAAATAAAGATCCCATGTCGTCGGATGAGGGTAAAAACCGCCCCGGCCGAAGGTCCAAAAATATTGAACCAGGAATCAAAGAGATATTGAAAGAACCAACGCTTGAGGTGATGAAGTGGCGCAAAAACTATCCGCCCAATCCCATATCGAAACGTTTCTATGGCTGCTTCAAGTGTCGCCAACAGTTTGAGTCGTTTAAAGAGTTGCGGCGCCACAATCGATCAAAGCACTATTTACCCGATGACATGCTACTCAATTGTAAAATGTGCCACATTTCCGTTCAACATCCACTCAATATTGTCCGTCACTACGTGTCTAAGCATAACCTGAGCAAATTGGAGGCCACCCGTTTATATCACACGGGTCGCAAGGAATTGGCCGATAAAATAGCCCAAGAAACGGGATACAAGGAGATCCTAAGGCTGAGAAAGACGCCCGAGAAAGAGGATGAAAATGCTTTTGAACCCGAAGGGCTCATAGATGATACATTGGAAGAGGAAAAGTTGTTGGAACTGGAACAAATGGTACAACAAAAGCTGCAGGAAGGAAAATTGCAGAGTTTTTCGTTTAATTGCGAAATGTGCTACAACTTCAACACGCAGGATCCGTTCATGCTTAAATCTCATTACTTTAAAAAGCATAAAATTACGAACTTTAGGACGAATCGTTTATATCACCAAACTCTTATGGAGGTGGAGGAAAAACTCAACTTGCAGCTGGAAGTGCAGCAAGACAATGAAGAAGAAGAAACGGTAGAAGTAGAAGTGGAGGAGGCAGGCCACGATCAGTTAATCGAAGCCGAGTTGATGAAGCCACTTGTCTTTGTCGACGACCAATTGGATGATGTTGACTTTGATAATATAATCTGTGAGGATCCCATAGAGCAGGAGATTTTCGAAGAATACGAAGTGATACAGGGTGTTAATAGTTTAGAGATTCACAGATAAAGGTAAACATAACAAGGCAGGCTCTGCTCTGCTACGATAATATGAGTTCACATGAAGACTCGTAACTAATTTCCATTCTATGTAAATAATGTAAGCGCTAGATGATAAAAAGTGGGTGAAAATCACACACACACAAACAAACGAAAATGTATTGTCTTTCTTTTTTCTAAATAAATTTATAAATACTTTCCAAACCACTTGTGATCTAGGGGCCTCAAGAATCTATGGCAGCCATTTAAATTATTTTGTATAACATATTTCATAGTAAACGGATTCATATTGAGTTGTTCCAGTTCTTTGTTCTCCTTTTGTTTTTCATCCAACAACTCTTGAGAGATGACTTCAGCTTTAAAGGGCAACAAATTGCACACATGCTGCAGCATGGGTTTCACTTCAACAAATTCACATTTGCCCGATATTTCTATAATAATGCGACCACTTTTTATAGGCGTGACATAGTGATCGATGGCACCTTTGCCGCCGCCCATGCGTTGCCCCTGACCTTTCTTGGTAATTGGTTGCCAGGGCGATGGTACCCTCCATACCGCAAACATTCGGCTAACATCCATTTTACGGCCAATGGTTAAACGGATCATTTCCAAATGACCCCAACGCAATCGTCCACCGCCCCTTGCAACAATGCCATATTGATTGTACAGTAACGTGTTATGTACAGGTTCAGGTCCGCGCATTAATCTCAGTTTCTTTTGACTTTTTGGTGGTTTAAGATTTGGCGGATATTGTGGACTTCTTTCAAGCAGACGCAGCTTTGGTCTTTCCACTTGTTGGAAGTCATCGTATTTAACTGGTGGTGCGAAATATTTCAACGTATCGCACCTTACATAGCAAAGAACTTTAAAGAAATTGTGGTTTTGAAAAAGTTTACTCGTGCTCAACATTATTTATAACACAATCCACGCTGGTTCCAATGATTAATTTATTGTTTAATTTGTAGTAAAAATATAGCTCCTATAAAAGTGGTTTAATTAGCACTAAAAACACACCTAGTTTAAGTTATATTTTAGTTACGTTTTATACGCACTTCAGGCGTCAATTTTTTTAAGGCGAAACTGTCCAGTTTTTAATGAACGGATATGCTTTGAATTTCCTATTGACTCAATATCGATTTTATGCATAAAATTATAAAATTCTTTACTTTATTATGTATTTCCAGGTGGACAATTATTATAGTATTTTAATGGTTCCTTTTCGTAACATCTTTCACAGTTAAATTGCATGTGGCAACATTTTTTCCTCATTTTCAGCTAAAGTGTTGCCATTTTCATAAATTTTTCTTTTCTTTTCCAACATCTTTGTCTTTCCTTGTTCTCCGTTCCGCATCATTCTCTTGTGAAAAATAGAATTTTTTTTTATCTAATTAAGCTTCCTTTTGAAAAAAGCATTAAATTCTTAGTAAACAAATTAGTGCGAGAAAAATTTGCAGTCATTTGAAAAAGCATTCAATTAATTTCGATCAATGAAAATATGGTGGATCTTAATGCTATCAATATAGCAGATTACAGGCTAGTGTGCCGCACTTGTTTGGCGTTAGATGGAGATTTTCTAAATTTAAATGAATCGTGCAAAGTGGAGGCGTCCAAAAACATGTCGTATTTGGAATGTTTGAATTATTGTATGCATGTGGATAATTTAGCTGATATGCCCGGCCGTATATGTAGTGAATGCAGTGCTGCTTTAAAAGTTACCTACACATTCATGTACAATGCTTGGCGGGCCCAACAAATACTTAAAAATAAATGGCGAGAAATTGATCAAAACAAAGACTCGCAAGTGAGTGATATTTTACATGTGAAATGTTTCGTTTATTTAATCAATGTAATGCAACATTATTGCAGTTGTCCGATGAGGAGGTGGATATAAAAAAACCGAAACGTTTTCGTTGCAAGGTTTGTAATGTTAAAGTGGAGACTAAGAGATCATTAAAGGATCACATTAAACTGCATTTGGGTAAGCGGCCGCTAAATGTATGATAATGACAAACAAGTTGTATTCACATAAATGCGTAATGCTTAATAGATCTCATTAGCTACAATTGCCAGCTGTGTGTATATGAAACGGGACAGCGGGACTTGTTAAATGAACATTATCAATCAGAACATGGTGTAGAGGCTAGCAAGGAGTTGTTGAAGCCTGTAGCAAAAACGATCAACGATGCAAAACGTAAACAACAAAAACAAAAAGCGATGACTGATGAACCTCTCATACAAAGAGAAGGTAATGTATTGCTTGGTAGAGAATCATATTCGATCTTCTTTTATGATTATATCTTTAGTTGTTATTGAGTATATAAGTGCACCTAATCCGGAAGCGGATTTAAATGATAATTTGGTATTAGACAATGCTACAACAGCAGCTACAACAACAACAACAACAACGACAATAGACAATTCGAGCATCATGAATGAAGCAAACGGCAGCAGCATTACCACCAACACACCAGCACCTGATAGTGATTGTGTTGAAATGGACGTTGACGATTTCATTGTAGAGGATGCTGCGAACAACACGGATGATGATCAGAGTATTTTCTTATAATATCAATACCATTCATTAATAGTGTAATAATGTATTGTTTTTTAGATGGTTTTGAAATTGTTCACGACCTTAACGCCGCCATAAAATCAATAACAACAGCCACACCAACTTCCACCCAGGACGGTTCAATGACACTTCAAGAGTTATCAACGAGTTTGGTGTGTAAAATTTGCACTAAAGAATGTCAAAATCAGCAACAATTGAAATTGCACATGCTAACGCACGAAGGTAACTACATGCTGATTGAGTTTGATGAGAAAAGGAAAGAATTTTTTATCCAAAAAATAATTTTCATTTTAGAAATACCGCATTTTTTCTGTGAACGTTGTACTTTCTATACTTTCTTTAAAATTGATTTACAACAACACTATCGCAATAAGCATAATATGGCCGCCAATAGAGTGCAACTACAACCCAGGAATGGCTTTCAGCCCATCGAACATTTCAATGATATATTGTTGAAGTGCTCGTTTGGATGTGATATGTGTCTGTTTGAATGTTCCACTCAGGTGGAATTGAAACAACATTATAATGATAAACATAAAGCAGAGGCGAACGATGTGCAGTTGAGACCACACAATCTGCCGCCCATACCTACCAGCAAACATTTCACCTCAGCTGCTGATGTATTTTCTGAGTTGAAAAGCGAGGAAATTTGCTCTCCGGCACCGCCTGCACCGCCTGCACAGCAGAACGGAACTAATGTTATGACAGAAAGTCCACCGGATTATCCGAATGGTTTGCGTTGTAAAAAATGTTATGAAACCTTTTTTTATCGTGAAAAACTATATGAACACTATAAAAAGCACAGTGTTGAGGAGAATGCAGCAAAGAAAGCGAAATTGTCTAAAACTAAACAACAACAACAACAACCACCACCACCAAACATTGTGAATATGTTGCTTAACAATGCAAACGCTGTGACGGCTATAGCGCCAGCTAATGAGTTAAGTGTTCCGCGTGCGGCGGAGATAGTAACAACAACAACAACAACACTCAGTAATCATATAAGCGCAATACCACCCGTGGCACAATTAACCTCAGCCGCACACACAATACCCTCCGATGCCATACCGCAAATTGTCGAAACCGATCAAACGGTTGTTGATCATTTCGTTTTCGATTTCAATAACGATACCATTTTCGAAGAGTTCGACGATGATGTCGATTTAGATGCCGAAACGGCCAATGACAATGCTGAGGGCGGCCAGCACAATCATGATAGTGACGCTTTCTATTTAACGTCTGATGAAGAGACCGACGAACAACAACAAGTACGTGTTGTGTCGCATTGTGTGCAATGTCAAAAGAATTTCATGAGTCAATATCAATTTGAAAACCACATGTTCATACATCGCGGCTTGGCACCGTATCGTTGTGAAATGTGCACGAATCTGTACAATACGAAAAAAGCATTGATACGCCACTATAAGGCGGTACATAAGAAGGTGCCGACGCGCGATATGATTCAGGCGAAAGGTGATAAAGCTTTAAATATCAATCAAAACGAGTTGCATATGAATGATGTGGTGGGTAGTGCTGGTGAGGATGAAATTAAAGGTAAATGAAAAGATTATAAAAAAACATTAACAATTATTTTAACAATCTTCTCATATTTTCTAGTTATTACGCTGATGTGTGCCAAGTGTCCTTTTGAAACGCATGATTACGATACCTTAACCTTACATTTGAGCACTTTCCATGCCATTAGCGATGGTGAGTCTAGTATACATTTAGCTTTTCCAACTATCAACTAATGTTGTCTTCTTCTTCATTTCAGAAAATTACATAATACAAAGTGAGTTGATGTTTCAACAAGTTGTCAACAAATGTTTACCATTCAAACGGGAATAGTTTGTAAAAGGATTTTTTTTTTTTTAATTCCCTATATTTGCAGAATTGCCGTACGAGTGTCCGAAGTGTATACGTTCGTTTGTTAGTAAAAGTGTTTTGCTAAAGCATATAGAACACAACCATAGTAATGTGTTGCCAACAAAACAGCCATGTATTCGATCACCAAAAGCAGCACCACCACCACCACCACCACCACAACAACAACAACAACAACATGTACCTTTTAACTTGAAAAATACAATCACTACAAATGAATTAAATATTTCTGCCAACACCATTAACAGCACCAGCACCAAGACCACCACCACCACCACCCCTACCATGGATAATAGCATATCGGGTCTGATAAACTCCAGTACCGGTTGTGGTAAGGTATACAAAGTCATAACTGCTAAATCCTATGATACACAAATGACTTTCGCTCATAATCAACACTTTCATCAACATCCAGAACAATAATACCAACAACAAACATCATAAATAATTAATCACAAGATTCTCAATTCAATTCAAAATTGTTTCGTTGAATAGACAGATTGGCCAACATTTTCATGTAGTTACATTGTCCATGTGCATACATATAGAACGTAAGTGTCCAAGTTTTGTAACAAGTGTTGCTCTAATTATTTCGTAGAAATTATATATTTTTTTTTTTCCTTTTTCTAATAAACGAAATACTATGGTTACTGTAAATTCTGTTTATTCTCTCACTTAATTTGTACTTTTTTTCCCTCTCTAACGGTACTAAGTAGAAGACAATTTCTTTATTTTTCTTTTTTATTTAATAAACTTTTCATATTCTGTTCGTATATTTCATTTGGAAACAACAATAACAACAACAACAACAACAACAATTAAAAAAAAGGCTTTTATAACAATGACAACAACAACTGTTAAATATACCAACAATAGACGATAACATAAATTAAAGAGTCTTCTATGAAATAACAGTAATCAACTGTAAATGTGCAGAAAATGATTACAGAACATAGACAACAACAACAACAATAACAACAACAATTTGATTAACATTCCAATCAAACATCTATAATAAAGCGACTAATTTATATGAATGTCATAACTCCCTCAAACACCCTGTTATACTGGTGGCGATATTTATCAAAACACAAAAAACCCGTAATCAGAAATGGCGCTAAATTGCGATGGAGGCTTTCTTTTTATTTGTATGGTATTGCTCGTGATGACATGAAATTTTTGAACAGAGAAAAAAAAAATATTCTTTTTAAATATATGCCTTGAAATATTTGATACTTATTTTTTTCATTCATATATTGTATAAGTATAAAGTGAAAGTAATTTTTATAAAGATTGATGATTTTCAAATTTTATTATTTTCTCATAAAGTGTGGCGTACTTCAAATATAATGTTTTAATGACATCAAATTAAATTGTAATGGTATTCAATAATAAGTTGTAAATAAAAGTTTAGAAAACAATTTTCATCTCTATACGTAACATTGGAATCCTTTACAAATAAGTAATCGAGTGGTTACTTTAATTAACGGTAATCTTAATTCGCTTTTGGGCACTTGTTTATATTTCAAAGTTATTTGAAATAATATCAGAAAACCTATGGGAACGTGTTAAGGTTGATTATTACTAAATTATTAGCATAAAAATGGTAAGAAAACTGACATCCAATCAAGTGACATAATCGTATGTATTCCTTTTAAGAATGAGAATAATCTAGTAATGCATCAAAGGCCAGACAAGGAAGATGAACAATGTAAAGTAAAAGGTAAGGTTTAGAATTCAATTCAATTCAACTCCACCTCAAACACCTGAAAATATTCCCTATTTCTACAAAACTATATATAAAAATATATAATTATAAATCCGGTAATCACATAAATGAAAGGTTATTTTCAAGTTACTATCGTTACCATTAAACACTGTCGCTCTTACATAGGTTTACCCACTTACCACTGCAAGTGTTGCAATTATTATACATGCTATCCAGAGAGTTTGGCAAAACACTACAAAAAACTACATGAAGTGGTAAATATAAATGGTGACTTGTATAATAATATAATAAAATGTAAGTAAATGATTTATTTTAATATTTTTTGTTTAAAACTTATTCACGATTAATTATAAATTTTCAGCTTCAAAAGTTTCATTACCGCAGAGAGATTATCAAGGTATGAAAGGAAAAGAAATGATAGATGAACTAATAGAATAGATTGTGGGCGTGGCTATTTTCAGATTTGCACCCATTTAAATAGTAACGCCTTCAACCTAAAAGTCAGATTTAATGTCATGTCAATTTAATTAATTGTGGGCTGTTTGACCAAGCCCCTAGTAGGCGTGGAATAATAAGAAATATGTGTACAAACTCTTCAGTTCACAGCTGAAATTTTCTGATAGATAAATTTTTCGATTGTGGGCGTGGATGTCATTCCGTTTTCCTGAAAAATAAAATCAAAAATATCGACAAATGAAAAGTTCAGTATAACACAATGTACTGTTGCCGACAGACGTACAGACAAATGCAGAGACATGACCAGATCGCTTCAGATTTAAATGCTGATTCAGGAATACCACACACATACACCTGTAGCGTATTATAATTATGTATTCAATTGCAGAGTTGACTTTCATTTGCTTGGAATGCCAGAACTATGAAACGAATTCAGAAACAATTATTTATCAACACCTTAGCAGTGACCATTTCATAGAACAAGATATCGGTACATGATCAAACATATAAATGCATTTAATCAGTCGTTTAAATGTTTTTGTAATCATTACAGAATTATGTTTTATTACGAGATTTAATTGTCCCGATTGTAAGCACTCTTTTAAGGATCAACAAGCGTTAAGAGCTCACTTCACTTTGCATCATGGCTTAGACAGCAGCAAAAAGAAAACGCCTTTAACTTTACATAAGTGTCCACAATGCGGTTAGTTGCGAAATTTAAAAATACATACATATTAAGCGTGACATAATTTCTACTCCTTCTATTAACACTTAGGTAAATCTTTCCCAAGGAAAGCTAGTTTGGTGTTGCACAAGAAGGTTTGCTGTCCCAGTGCACCCGTAAAATGTTCTCACTGTTTAAAATCATTCTCCACACTAACGAAATATGAGCAACATTTGCAAGAGGAACATAAAATTGTAATCCAATACATTTGTCAAGTGTGTGAGAAAATATTCAATAAGGCGAAAACTTTAAATTTACACGTTAAACGGCACAATGACAAACGTTTCACCTGCGACAAATGCTTGGCTTGTTATGTTAATGAAACGGAATTGAAGGTTCATCAAAAATTGAAACATAAAGTAATGTGCGAAGAGAAGTGTACACGTTGTGGTGAAATATTTTCGCATCCTATACTATTACGCAGTCACGAGAGGAAGAAAAGCTGTAAAAATGTTCTTCATAAAGCCTAATGAGAATGGAAATGGAAACGATTTGGAATTTTTTTAGAAATTTTTAAAATTTCCGGGGATTTTTTTTTTCCAAATTCACATTTGGAGCACCCTTATTTCCAACTGAGTTATGTTAAAGCATGAATAAACATATATTTCATATATTTTTACTTTTTATGCCTTAAACCAAATCGTGAATACCCCCACCTCCCCAATCAACTTTTCATATTTTCAAAATTGCTCCTTTAGCAGTTTTACTTGCTGTGTTATTTATAATTACTAAACCTTACACATACATAAGCAGAAGCTTTAAAATATTTCTCATTAATTAATGCCATGTAAAAATTTGGACAAGAAATCGGTTGGTTTTGGTTCTTGCGATTCCTTCCAGTAACGCATAATATGACCTTTTTGTTTCCATATCTCTACGGATTCTTTCAGTTCCATTTGACCCTGCAAAGCAATCACAATTACATCGAGTATACGAAAAGCTAGTAATAGATGGATTTACCTTTATAACCAGCATGTCAATAACCCGAACATCGGTAACCTTACTATGTTTAACAAACTCTTCACGTAATTTGGAACGGCACTGCTGTATAGATTTCGGTATATCATAATCCATAACTAAACGGACGAGTAAATAAACAATTTACTGCTAATGGATGACATAACATGAACGTTTGGTACATACCAATATATGGTATTTGACGATACCACGCCTTATATAAATTTAAAACACGTTTACGGGCTTCTTCACGATCTACTGATAAGATCGGACGCACCTGTTGCATGGTCTTTTTAATAGCTTCCCGTCCAGCAGCCATTTTTGTACGTTTGTTTTCAACAAGAATTTACGAAATTAATTTTTCCAAAGCAAATAATTATAAAACAGCTGTTTGAAAAAGTTTATTTGTTGTTGTTAAACGGAGTGGGTAAACAGCTGATATGGAAATAAAAGTATTGTAAAACAAGTAAGAAAACTAAATTTGGTTTAGGCCACATCTTAAATACCCTCCACATCCAACGATGGATTGCATTGCAAATATATATTTCTGGCACATCGATGAATGGAATAACTGTAAATGTGTGCATCAAATTTCAACTTCATAGGTAAATATTTGTGTCCGATATATAGATCTTTATTAACTGTGGTTTATTAAGCGGTCACGCCCATTTTCAGCATTGGTGAATGCTGTAACTATGGGTTCATGGGTCAACTTTTGTAGCAGATATATAGAATTTTGTCAATTGTGGGCGTTCCTGCTATTTGACCATGCCCATTTTTTGCATATCGATTAAGGAGATAACTATAAATATTTGTACCAAGTTCATGTGTCAATATATGGTACTGATATATAGAATTTTGTCGATAGTGGGCATGGCTTTTGACCGATTTTGCCCATTTCAAATATCGATCTGCGTGCATAAACTAAAAGTACCTGTACAAAATTTCAGCTCAATATCTCAAAATTTACGCCCGTGAGAGTGCTAAAAACAGGCGGACACACGGACATACATGTCTAAATCGACTCAGTTTTTGACGCTGATCAAGAATATATATACTTTGCAGGGTCTCTGACGCCTCCTTGTAGGTGTTGCAAACGGAAGAATAAACTTACTATTCCCTCACTAAGGTGAGGGGTATAAAAATACATGGACTACGAAAATTGATTCTTAACGATGTCTATAATAAAATGCAAGCATTTCTTAGGCCATTTAAGAGATATATAAATATGCACTTAGCAATATACACCCTACAATAAGCATCCTTGGGTATATAGAGACTAAAAATGTTGCGTTAGCTTTTTGTACGTTTAACTGAAAATAATTTAAATAACAGTCAGAGTTGTAAATTTTAGGATTAAAATTTTTGCATTGCATGAATTGTGGCAGCTTATCTTCTATTTAAAATTTTAAGCTTTTTATACTCTGCCCCCCATAGTGACAAGTGGTATATTAAGTTTGTGCCGATGTTTGTAAGTCCTAAACGCCAAATGCCACTCCCATATTTTAGTATATCGATCGATTCAGAAGTAAAGTCTGAATCAATTCGAGTCTGTCTGTCCGCAAGCTACAGGTCTCATTTTTTGAGATATTTCGACGGAATTTGGTACAAGCACATGTATTAGCCCAAAGAGTAACCCTATTGAAAATGGATCTTGTGAGACCATTTTTACAAACTCTCCCCATTTAAGTCTTTATATGGTAAAAAAAAAACGCAATCCTTAAAAATTTGGACAAAATTTGGTAAAGAACAATGAATTCTTTTCACTTTCTTTCTTTCACGAAGTAACTTGACAGTGTAGATAGATATAACTAAATTAATTGTAGCATAATTTAAGGAGTTAAGTGGTGTGGGGTATTAAATGGTCGGGCTTGACCGACCATAACATTTTTACTCGTTTATAAAAAGCTGCGACAAGTTTGTATCCGTACATTTTCACACGTGTTGCAACGCTGACATTTAATAAAATTTCTTTTTTCTTTTTTTTTTCATTCATAGGTTCATTAAAAAGCTTTGCTCTCCCATAACCACAAAGCTGTTGGTGTGGGTGTAAGTGTTTTTTCGGATGCAAGCCGGTCCCGTCCGGTGTTTGACATGCAAAGAGAAACTTGTCACTTGGCATGAGTCGCGTTTCATATGTCGAAGTGTTAATATCATAACTTTTCTTGAAGCGGCGTAAAGCACATTGCATGCACTTGTGTATATATATAAACAATCTATATATGTGTGTAAATAGTGATTGTTTTCAATTGTGATGCGACAGACGCGCAAGCGCGTTCATCATATACGAGACGACCAGATTTATTAATAATACAAAGCACGTTAATCACATTTTCCTTTCAAAACTGAATATAAAGTTTTTTTCTCCTCAGCAAACGTGTTTATTGTTTATACTAAAACAACACGTATAACCGCGTGTATTTATTGAAAAAACAAAAGTAACTTGAAACCATATTTTTTTTAATTTTTTTTCGAATATTATCAATAGTTCATTATTTATGCAAAACGTAAAAAAAGCTGAAATCTTTATTTATATAGTAAATGGTATAAAAATTAATATGTATGGATGGTGGGCGCACGGTACTGTGCACCTTATGTTCATGCAAAAAAAGAAAGTGTTTGTTAAGGTGTGTAGGTTGGAAAATATTGTCACAGAGTGAGGTGAACTCTGACTCATAAAGTACAGAGAAATAGGGACGGAGAGAGAGGGCGAGAGGGAAACTATTGTTTTCATATTTAAATATTTGGGATAGGCATTGGTTCTGGCTTGTGGTATACTAAGCGGAAGGAAGTTCCAAATAGGGAAAGTGGGCTCATAAGGTAGCAACGCTGTTGGCTACACATAATAAAATAAAACTCATTACAATAATATTCCAAAAATATTCACAATTTCCAGATGTTGAAACAATACTGTTATACATTTGTACTACAACACAAATACATGTGTAATCACACTGATAAATATATTCATGTGTTACGCACTCGTATACAGCGCATATGAAACTCGCCATAAACTGTAAACAATTATGTAAATTTAGAAGGTTCTTTCTCCACCTCGTTCATATTGTGTAAATTGTAAACAGGCTGGGGCAGCAAGCAGTTCTGGTCACAAGTCTGTAAGGCAGACAATGACATTGTTTGTATAAAACTCACAAGGTTTTTTTTTTCATTTCGTAGAGTTGTTGCAATATTAATTTACGCCTTGTTTTTTTGTTTTCTTTTTTGAAACGTTTTTACGTCTGTGTTTACTTTTCGTAACTCAATAATTACTGAGTCAATATTTTATATTTATACGTATATTCTGCTCCAGTAAGTGGAGCTGTGCAATGTAGTTTTGTCACTTCATAGGCAACATATTCAGAAATCCTGCCGATGCATGTGTGCTTTCCACAGCATTGGTTGTTTTTGTCTGTCTGTCTGTCCTCGGTATGCTTGGGGTTGTAAAAAGGCTGTTACAGACACATTTTCAGTTTTTAAGGTGAGAGTTCTGTTACAAATAGCTTAAAAAAGTGGACAAACACGCCCATTTTTATTAAGTTACGGGTGTTTTTCAAATAATGAACCTTTTTGTAATACAACGCCATCACTTGGAATTATGAAATTTCAAGAAAAACAGCGATTTTTGAATGAAAATGGACAGGACGCTTTATGATGAGAATGAAATTTTAGCTTCTGTTGATCGGGTGTACGCTAAAGGCGATTTCGATCTCTATATTTTAGTTATATGTAGAGTAGAGTAGTTGAACATGTCAAGCATTGTTCTGACATGCTTTATGTTATTTATTTCACGCCCCTTTTTTGTATACCGCCCCTTTTGTAAACATTTCATTGGTAACTATTACTCAGATAAGTGTGGTCGTGCTTATATATTGAAAACAAAATGTAGGGTGTCATTGTATTTTATCACGCCCCTTTTTGAAAAATTAAAATATACTGTTTTTAACTAATAACCCCTTCGAGTTGGAAAATATGTGTTTATAGTACACGGCGTAAATCTGTTTTGAAATTCCAATAGTCCGAGCGAAGCCACGCCCTTTAAACTATCCTAGACACCATCTCAGGTTATCAACAAATATTTTCTACAAATTTTTAATAAATCTATTCACACAGACACGCCCACAATTTGCACAAAGCTTTATATAGGGCCAAATTTGACTTTTACGGTTAATCGTAACACAGGGAAATACTTTAGCGATCCTTAAAAAATGGCCATAATGCCACACCCACAGTTGATGTATAAATGTGGATGGTATCTAAAATTTGTCCTAAACCAAATTTTGTTTATTATTCGATATTATTGGAGCGGTGGGTATTCGCCATTCGGTGTAAACGACAACTATAGCTTCCTTTACTCATTCATTATCTTCAATAAGCTATTTATTGCACCATATATACGTTATCAATTACGGTTAATAAGCGCTAATAAGAAAACGACCAACTTGTTATTAGAATAGCTTATAAAATTAATTATATACATATATGGTTGGTGGTTGTTGGCTTTGCTATATTATGAAAAATGTTCTAATTACGTAAACCGTAAAAATTGTTTCATAAATTTTTTTTAAAGAGTTAATTATTTATTCGATGACGTCAAGAAAGATGTAAAGGTGGCTACTTGTAATTGTGTGTTATGTCCTGCATTTTATACTGCACATGTATATAAGTGTTGGTTAAAACGGTCACGGTCGCAAAAATTGACATGTAATGCTAGAATGTATTACAGACTTATTTAGCTTAGGCAAGCAGGTTTGTATTTGAAATGAGGACAATCGATTGGTAACCATGCCCATAATTTTGTAAATATCTAATAGTACTCCAATCATATAGCCACCAAGTTATAAATTTGTTAAAATAGTTGTAAAAACAAGTAAGAAAACTTTGACTTAGTCCAAATCTTAAATATCTTCCATAACTAAATACAAAAGGTGGGCGTGGCGGATATATGATTATGCTCTTTAATACTGCATGTATTACGTATCAGCTCGCAAGTCGAGTTGTACGCTGGATATGGTTTTTTGTAAATTTTGATCCCATCTATTATTCGACCACGCCTATTTCTGTAATATCGATTAATAACTATATAAAGAAATGTACAAAATTTCATCTTTATAGCTCATTTTTTAAGGCAGATATATTGATTCTTGTCGATTGTGGGCGTGTCTATCTCTATCTCTCTCTCTATCCAAGATTTGGTGTAGCTTCAATATAATATTTTGTCTTCCTCTTTAATATTCTTATTAATAAGTCTACAGTTTTTAAGGTTAATGAGAATCTCGTCCCACTGTAACTCGAAATTATTTTAATTTTGTTTTCGACTACTAGCGCAACCGCCACATAATTCAAAAGAAACTTTTACATTGCCATAGAAAGATTTGCTTTTATAGTATTGTGTGTTTAGTATGAGTTAATAAAACAAAGTGTAGGTTGAAGTGGGCCCAACTGTTCTTAGAAAGCTACTTCGCAGGTTTATACCTTTTTTTTTTATTGGCACTAAAGTATATTTCCCTTAATAGAGACATAAAACAAATCCCCTATAACAAAAACAGCTAACAATTATAACTTATAAAGTCACTAATAGAAGTTTAGTACTTGAACAATATTAGCAACAACAACAACAACAACAATACAGCAACAAAAAAAAAAACTTTTTTTTAGAAATACAATCAACATTTACGAATTGTTAACTACAATAAAATCGAAAAACTTGCAAGGAAAAATACAATAAATTATCAAAGTATCGATAAGGACTAATCTGCGATAAGTTCATTTAAAAGTTTTCTTCAGATATATAATATATATATATATTCAGATAGACAAAAAATGTGAAATATCATCATGTCACGTCATGCATATTATATATGTATCAAAAATAAAAGAAATCGTATAAAATAATCCATCAAAATTAAACGGGGATTTTTATATTATCATATATCATATCGTTTGAAAATAGACGTCATTAACCTTCTAACAGTACAATATCTTTTTTAAACTTTTTAGTAAAAATATGTTTTCGATTTGATTGAATTTGGGTCTGTAACGTTACCGTAAAGCCCTCCCCAGTAGTAGATAAGAGGAAGAATATTGGTTTCTTTTGTTTCTAGAACGAGGCAAGCCCGCAATCGATAAAAATCTATGTATTAGGACCAAAAAGAAACAAATTTTTTGTACCGAATCCGATGTTCAAGTTTATACGAATCATATCCATTATTAAAGAGTGTAGGCCGGTATCTGCCACGCCCAACATTTGCTTATAAATGTATATGTCACATATAGCTTTTTTTCAAGTTTCTACTTAATTACTTATGCCCTCAAACACATAAGTCTAGGTAATGACTTCATATAATAATTAGTCCGAAAAATTTTGATAATAAATTTTATAAATTTTGAAAATAATTTTTTGGTCACAGAAAGACACAGATTATTATTATAAAGATAATAAATAATATAAAGAAAATATTTTTTTTTAATTTTTATTTTTTATTTTTTTTAGTGTCAAGGCATCCACTGTACCTTAGAAAACTTATACTTTGTTGTACACACACATGTACCTACATATACTTAATAATATTTATTGTATTATATTTGTGTTGTATTTTCCTTACGTTTGGCCTGATATTGTGTGTGTATTGTTGGCGGGTTAGTTAACAGCTCTGACACCCAATACCAGTTAGTAACGTTTCTGGCGTGTTTTGTAGCACATTCCCAATTCAGTCTTTTAATACATGTACTTGCAATAATATTATCATTAAATAGTGGTGTTGTTGTTAAAGTTCTTTGTTGGTCTTTTTTTTTTTTTGGAGTTGTGTGCCAGTGACATTTTTTTATCGGTACGTTTACTTTGGCTGTTGGTATTAATGTTTTTTTGCTATTTATTTTTTTTTTTTTTTTTGTGAAATTTTGGTATTTAAAAAATAAACAAAAAATACTTTTTATCAACATTTAAGGAATTTTTGTCAATTTTGTAATCCAATATTATTTTTTTTGTTTTTGTTTTTATTGATCAATTGTTGATGTATGTTTATACATATTATTAACAAGAAGGAATTTTTATGTGTAAACAAAAAAAAAAAAAAAATAAATAAAATAAAAAATAATATAAAACCCGTTTGTTAAATATAACATTCATTTAAATCGCTGGTGTCCATGACTTTGACTTTAACAACGTTTATTAACGTTTATTAACGTTTCCAATTGACTTTAAATTCATTTAATTTATGCATTTAATTAGTTTGCAAGTGTTTTGAGTTGAATTTGCATAAATTAAATAAAACGAATTTTTAATTATTATTACATATAATGTCAGCCCTAAACTGTATGTAAACTGTGTGAATGAGGGGATTTTAAATTTAATTTGAAACTGATTTAGGACCCCCCTGAGTCCTAAAGATTCTCCAATTTAAACCTTTAAATCAAATTTCTGTGAAGTATCTTAAAAACGGTGGCCAAAACCTTGACTATAAATTGTTATGGACAGACGGACATAATTAAATCCATTCAGATTTAGACTTTGAATTAATGGGTGTAACTGTCGTTTAGTAGTTACAAACATCCCCTACCTCTAGGAGTTATAACCATACATCATCTCTACCTCTCTGGTGGAGGGTATAAAATAAAAAAATTACAAAAATTACTTTGATTAGCAATCAAATGAAAAATCATTTACTTTGTTCGTATCTTGGAATATTTAATGTCACTCTAAGCGAATCAAAGTTCAAAGTAAACACATCACTCATTTAATTTATTTTAGCAACAAAACCAACAATTATAAATTATATAAAAATTCTGACGTCAGAAATCACTTTTACTTTTTATGTACAGCGTATAACATTAGCGAATATTTGAACATCTGTTCACAACTGAATAATTTCGATTTTTATTCAACAATCGAATAATTATGAAAACAAAATATATGATTTATAAAAAGAACAAGTGAAAAAGTTAAAATTGTCTTAAATCAAATCTTGATTACCCACCACAGCTAGATATATAACTCGGAAATAAATGGAACCACTTTTCAACTTCCTGTCTTTTATACTTTAAAGAAAAAGGCGTATTTTTACAGTTTTTCTTAGTACAGTGGGCATGTCTTTTAATCATTTCTGCTTGATTTTCAATTTCAAATCGATAAATCCAACTTTTAGACATGGCTATTATTGAGTCCATCATATGCTTCCAATCTTTGAACTTGCTTTCTGGATGTTAACACATCTTGACAAAATTCCTAATACTTATCACACCAACCGTAGGGCATAAAAAAGTTATCAAGCAACGATGAAGCAATTATGTTTTTATAGTACGACAGATTATGCAGCATTAAAAAGTATTTAAAAATAAGTATTAGTTTTTTCAAGTACAGTAAAATGACATTTTAAGCCTTAGTCTATGGAGGATGGTATTATTTTCAAGTGGAAGCTTATGATTTTAAATAGAAAAAAGTCATAGTGTTTGATCATCATTAAGTCTATGGATCCAATTTCGTTATGTTGTACAATGACAGTCTTGAATAATGAATAAAGAAATTGCAAACAGGCGCAGGCTTAGACAATAGGTCACAAACGCATGCTTTTATGACAACCGCAAATGTCAGAAATGTCTAAAGTTTTATAATGACTCTGAACCACTGTTTTTCAAAAAAAAGTTTTTTTTTTATATATTTTTTTTCTAAAGTATTGAAATCTTCAATTACTTGACGAATAGAATTGAAAGTGTCAAAGATGATTAATAATTTTAAAAATAATTAATTATGACGCACAAGTCACAACGGCGTGCATATGTTGAATTAAGATTTTTAAGTTTTTATGTATATTTTTACACACTCTACAGTGTGTAAAGCCTGATACTTGGATGAAAATTTTTCGATTGGCTCAGACTAACCGAGATTGAAAATTCAACAATTTTCTTAATTCCCATCAAAATTACATGTCCGTCCGGGTGTCCAAATTAAAAAGTTTCCGATGGCAAAAATCAGACAGTAAATAAATAAATTTCAAGTTCATGTAGAAAACGGGCAAAATCAGTTGATAGCCACGCCTCCAACTAGTAAAAATATATTATAATTACCAAATCAAGTTGAATATGTTTACCTATTTATTTGTCACTTCCATTCATGTAATTAAAAGTATCATAACAGACACGCCCACAATTTTTGAACATTTTTTTTTCGGGAGTAGAATTCCATCTTTAAAGTAAAATGCTTTAATAGCTGTTAAAAAATGAGGCACTAATATATATGCCACGCCCCTTATATAACATAAAAATGTAAAGAGTATGTAAAGAGTATCTCAGATTCGGCCTAAACCTATAAAAATTTTTTTTCTTTTTTTTTTTGTGTAACGTTTTCAGTGCTTAAGGTCAAAAACGAATTTTGATTCATTTAATTTTTTATGTACACAACAATTCATTATAATGGAAGGAGATCTAGTCTACAATTGACAATAAATGATCATCATCATTATCATTACGATGATCATTATTATGCAGTTAAAGCAAATAGCGGCTACATGACTAAACATTTATATGTATACACATGTACATGACGCTAATAATTCACAGAATGCTAATGAATGAGATGTATAAGAAAAAAAATAATAATAAAATAACAAAATATGAAAAAAATAAACCTCTAGAGTGTACAAATAGTAATAATCGTCAATTGTAAACAATATAAGGAATAAAATCCAATTTCATTAAAAAAAGTGTAAAAAAACTGCACTTGGCTGAGATCAAATCTTGAATACTCATCATCGGTGTAGCACAACTTTCGAGAAGTATATAGGTCAATATATATTCACTTTACAGACACTGCGGACCGACAGACAGACATGATAGATAGACTCAGTATAAGTCTTTGACTCCTCCTTTTGGGTGCTTCAAACGTTTTGAAAAAGTGATATATATACATATATATGCAATGGTGGGTATAATATGCATTTCAAATATATATAAAAACAAAAAAATATGAGTCATCTAAAGAGTTACTTCAGTAAAGTGCATGTGAAATAAAATAAAACAAAAAACCCATAAACCCCTAATCTTTCTAGTACGTGCTTACCAATATTCTCACACACATAGAAGTACATACAATAATACAATAGAAGATCTCACGAAGTTCGCGCAACTCTTACCCAATGACTTATTAGTTTACTTCGACTGATACGTGTCGTCAGGAACCATTTGAGGTTATAAAAATTGTTGTGTTGGCTAATAAGTTTTTATATAATGAATTATGAATGAATCAAGGAAGAAAAGGGTTGGTTGGCTTGATTTTATTACTTTTAATTAAAATCTTTACACAGCAGGTTTTACTCAGTGTGGTTTTCCGTAAAACGTACCGTAAAACTGCTTGTGCATCTTAATTTATTTAGAAAATTTTACTGCAAAAAAAAAAACGTGTTTAAACGTTTAGTTTATTAGCAGCGTATAACGTTTAAGTGTAAAATCATTTTTTTTCATTTTTTACATTTTTATTGTTATTATTATTTATGATTATTTGTTCTTTTTTGTTTTTTTTAAATTAACAGCGATTTTGTTTTCAAGGTTATCGGGAATATTTTGTTATTATTGTTTAATAAAATATTTTAAAATTGATGAACAAACGCATATATTAAATATAAATAAATTATTTATAGAAAATGAATTATTTTTAATACGTAGTTCCTGTTTTCACCCAGGTCCAGGTCCCAATGTTTTTTAGTTCTCAACGTATCATATCTGTTTTCAATGCAATCTAATTGATAACAATGAACATTACAGATAATATCAAAGTCTGAGTCGGTATACACATATCCGTACGTACGTCCGTATGTTGGTGATCCGTTTATGTTTGTCTATTATCAGTTATTGAGCTGAAATTTTGTATAATGAGCCCATCTTTTGAAAAGCAAAAATGGGTGAGATCGGTTAACAGCTGACACGCCTATTGTTTGTGTATAGATGTGGAGCGTATTTAAAATTTAGCCTAAACCAAATTTAGTTTATACTACGTTGTGGCTGTGAGTTTTTTTTTTTATCGATTTAGGGTGTGGCACTTGATCTATTCAGCCTATTTTAAACCGAAACTTGCAGAGAAAACTTGAAAAAGTTCATTTCAATATTACAATTATTGCCGAAAGCATTTCAACCATAAGCGGACTGACGGACATCCACGGTTAAGTGTATTCAGATTTTGTTGCTATTGTAGACGAAATAACAAACTAAATGTATTGCTTATCTTATATGGAGGGTATTATAAAATTATGTGAAAGAAGAAACAATCAGGAATGCTCTATCATCTAATGTAATGACAACAACAACAACAACAACATCTCCATATTATCAACCTACTTGTACTTGTTTACCTACATTCGTTTTTTAAGTAATCTCATAACAGTCGTATATGTATAGATACCACAAAGAGAGGTGGCTCAATTTTTTATTTTCAAGGCGGACACCAAATTTCAAGTGGGTTGTATATGATTACATATACAATTTCATATCTTCAAATAATAAGCAAGTATTTCGACTACTGGTAGTTATCAAATCGTTGAAATTTTTATCTTAAGGAAAAAAATTCCATTTCTGTGTAAATATCGAAAGAAAATTTGTATTGAAAACTATTTAATACATTGACCTCCAGAGGTGATGGAGAATTGGCAACCTTGCCAGATATAAAACAATAAATCTCATGCACGTGACTTGAATGTTTTTTATTGGCAGTTTATCAAGTATAAGTAGTTGAAGGTCTACGATCTAGACTTTAAGATTTAAACGAGAGTTCCAAAAAAACTCATGCGTAAACACATATAAAAGTTTTTGTTGAATTTTTGCCAAAATTGTAAATCATCCACGTCAACTAAATAATAATAGGTATGCGTATAATTGCAAATGAACACGATATCAAGTTGACGTTTTAAGTGAGTGTTTGAAAATGTTTCATTGTAGTATAGTTTGAAAGTTTCTGAAGGTCCAAGGTACACACATTATACAGTTATTTCATTAAAATGTAGGTTAGTGATAATTACTTATAATGTGAAACCTTAATAATCTAAAGTAAAATATTTATAGTTGTAGTTTTTTAAGTGTACTAAATAAGAATTCTCTCCAGCAGAAATTTTAAGCAAAATCGATGTAATATAATTTAAACACTACAATCTTAGAGTTTAAAAAGTAAAAGTGTTATGGTCGGCCAAGCACCATCATTTAATACCGCCACACCACTTAGCTCCTTAAGTTATGTCACAATTTGTATCTGTATCTGCGCTCTTGACTAATATTCACCAAATTTTGTCAAGAAATATTAGGAATTGCTCTTTTTTTCATATAAAGACTTTCTTTTTAATAGACCCTTATGTGGGGAAGAGTTTTAAAAATGATCCGATCCGGTTCATTTTCAGTAGAGTTTCTCTATGAGCTAATTCATGTCCTCTTACCAAATTTTATTAAAATAACTCGAAAAATGCGACCTGTACGTTGCACACACTTTACATGGACAAACAGACGGACAGATGGTTATGGTTAAATCGATTCCGGCTCTGAATCGATCGGTATAAGTGAAGGTGGGTGTGGCATTTGCCGCTTAGGAGTTACAAGCAAGTGGTGTAGGGTAGAAATAGATTAAGTCTCCTTCGTTTATTTTATTGATCAACATTTTTAACCTTATTTTTAAAATCTTTCATTTTTTCAGTGTTGCCCAACTATCAGATTAATAGTATGACTGATTTAACCAAAAGCAAACTGCGTGTAGGTGCAGGCCTTCCCAAAAACACTCCAGATCGGACGCCTACATTACCTGCAAAACTAATGATCAACCATGGTAAACCCAACTTTACATTACCGCGTACCAACAAATTAGAAAATGGTTTCAGAAATGGTTCCACGTCACCTGAGCCTGGTATAAATAACAACACCAACACTAATAATAACAATGTAACTTATAGAACCAACAATATAACGGTAGCGAAAAGTTCAACATTTAATGGCTTACCAAGGCCCACGTATCAAGCGAAACCCATAGAATTGCCGCCTAGTAGTGAAGAAAACGAAGTAGCCAAAGTTGTATTAAGGCGACCGAAAATTCCAGAAGCGCCTTCAAAAGGCGAAGATGATGAAAATGTACCGGAATTTATTAGACGTCAACGACGTATTCAGGAACGTTTGGCTAAAGAGAATGTATTGGATTTCGAGAATCGCCGCAGCGGTTATTTTACGCAGTGCATGCTTTCACCCACTAAAAATAATCGTCAGTCATTTTCACCAACCATGGCCAGTCCAGCAATAGTGCCTGCTTTTGAGAATGGCTCACCTTCAACAACATCTGCAATAACAGTAAACGGTAAAAGAGAAACTGAGTGTGAGGAGAAAGTAGAAAACACTTCTTCTAACATTACTACAAACGGTCATATGGAAGAGGAAGAAGAGGTAGCCAAGGCGATTGAAGAGGTAAATAGGGCTGTTGCGGGTGAAGATGATGACAGCAAGTATGAATATTCTGAAACAGTAGCTGAAGCACAAGAAACACTGGAAGAAAAATCAGCTGAAGTGAAAAATGAAATAAAACGTGATGAGCTTGAAATCGAAGTGCAGAAGATTACAGAAGAAGCCGCCGCTACTGTACTCTTGGAGCAACAGTCTCAAAATCATGCCAACGTTAAGCTACCAAATGGTCATATTAAAAATCATGAAGAAGAGGAACATTTTGCAGTAAAAACTCAAGATATAACCAATGAAGGCCTCGTTTAATCAGTTTCTATAAACGTGTTGGAGGAAGAATTAACGCAACTGCAAGTTGAGGTTAAAAATGTCTAAATAGGGATGAAAAACCATTAATTCGGCTTTCACAGAGTATTTGGAATATGTTGGCAAAAAATTTAATTCATCCAAAAGATGAATAAAAAATAAAACCTATTATTGTTAAATGTTTTCGTAATTTCCGGGTATTACACATTGTTACTTCTTTTCTATTAATTATTATTTTAATATTGTACTATATTTAAGCAATTAAGCAAAAATTGTTGCCAAATTATTGTTACTTTTGTGAAAATATTTAAAAACATTCAAAAATATTATTGAAATAAAGTTGTAAGCTATTTAAAATGTTTACCCTTCATAGGAAAGTTTCAGTAAACAATAGAACCAAACATGACATGCTAACCTTATACTATAAACTTTACCTTATGTGTTGCCGGTCTATCTGTTTTACTTTGAAGAACATTTCATTCATGATTTCTGAAACACCTGTCGCACCTAGCAACGTCCTGCACAAACACAACAATGTTTAAAGTGCATTTTCCCATTGCTTGCTACCCTCGATTTTTTGGACACACAATACATAGAACTCCTCGCGATGGGTTGCATATGAACAAAGGAAATAAAAGTTTTATAACAGAGGGTTGAACTCTGCTTGACTGACCGTTGCACCATCACTACAATACATATAATCGATTGCCAACAATACGGTACAGCAACTGGCCAGAACAAATCAGAAGTATAAAAGCGCTGAAAAGAACGTCACTTGTACAAAAAACGGGGACATACAAACATTTTCATTAGTGACATGTAAAATTGGAAGAAAAATTTCTATAACTTTCTGTTTTTCAGTTTGATATGGATTTAAGTTTGAAAGGTTCGCAGGTAAGACCTGAGTGGAAAATATGTGTGTATATTAGAGAAGAATAACTCGAAAGTATTTCTCCTGTCTTTCAATAAAAATTCAGATAAATTTGGCCATACGACAAAAACCGAAACCAAAAGAAAAATTTACAAATCTTGTAAGCACTAACGGCGTAGGCTTAAGGAGGCCTCAATCAGCGAATCTATTTGAAAAAAATAGTCGCTCGCTGTGGCGTATAAGGCGACCCCAATCGGCTGATTCAAAGTTTTATAAGAATATTTACAGTCGGGAAGGTGCGTATGCACAAGAAAACGATTTTACAAATTTGAAATTGAGTAAGAAGAATGTAAGTATAGTGGTAAGTTTAAAAAGTTTTGTTGGCATTATTTAAAAGTGTACTCCACGTTAGCAAAAGCGTTCTCAATCGATATCATCTTCAAGCTTGTTAAAATTACTTTTGGATGAGCCTATAAAAAGGCCTTGGTTATATAAGGAGTGTTCAGTGAATAGTGATGGTGATTCAGAATTGAGTTCTTCACGTAAGAGTGGGTATAATTACTTAATGAATTCTTTGGCTCCAATTAAAATAAATAAATTGTCCGGTTGTGCATCTATGCTGGGAGTGGAAGCGGCGAAACAAACGATAATATCTTCGGAAGATAATTTAATTAAAAATCGCAACTTATTAGCAAATAAACCTGATCTACCAGGGAGAGTATCCTTTTCGAAATCGCAGCAACCAGATGTAACTAGTGATCATGAATCTAGTGACTATGAAAATGGTACTGCGGCCAAAATAGAAGATAATATATCTGCTCCCGGTCCTGTGGAAACGTCGAATTATAATTTCACATCGACTAACAACAGCCACACTCTTAACAAAGAATTATCATCCTTGAGTTTGAAGAAATCTGTTCATTTTGGTGGTTCCACAAATGGTGAAGATGTATTAGCCGAAACTTTCGAATATCCAAAGTGTCCATCAGAGAATTGTTCTTGCAGTACACGCAGTTCAACTAGCAGTAGTCAACAAGATTGCCCAAGTTCAAAATGCATTTGCGATTCCACCAATTGTAAATATTTTGCAAGTTTACAAAACGGCAAAAAGTCTTTTCTAGAATCTTCTGAAAAATTGTTTGTAAAAGCTTCTGTGAACTCATTAGCTAACGAAGAAGAATCTCAAGTTATACGAGATTACAAAAATGTTATGAGCTCGATAGTACAAAATTCCGTAGTAAAGAATTTATATGAACATAAAAGTTCCCCAACTACTGATTGTAAAGCGGTGACCGTAGCTGATTCCTACTATTCAAAATATTCGCATAGTGGAAAATCTTCAGAATCGTTAGAAAAACCAAATAATCTTATGGATGTTCCCAAAGTGGAATTGCCTAAAAAAGATTTACTAAAAATGGACAATAAATTAATCACAAAACCCATCACCAGTACCAGTAATAGTGTTATTAACAATTATTTGAAAGTCGTAGCTTCCACTTCGTCAATGATTAAAAAGAAAGAAAACAATAATGGAATAGAAAATAATACTAACGGAAAAAAAAGTATGGAATCTGCCCATGAAGATACCAAAAAGTGTTCCACTAAGAATAAAACTTCTTCATCAGTTGCTACGCAAAAAACCAATGGAAATATGAAAAAGGCTAAAAGCTTTGGCAATTTGAGAGAAGACTCCAATTTGGATGAATTCGATATGGATAAAGTAGATAGCTGGATGTCCATGCATGATACTTTAGAGAAAAAAACTAAATCTTCTTCGGTGTTGGATGAAACTTTTGAAAATTTTACAAGAGAAACTTTAGAAGCTATGAAAGCTTTGGACAGTGACATTCAAGAACAAGATAAAGTGGAAGAACGGGCTAGAAATAAAGTAGAGGAGACAACAAATGATTCTCAAGATGATTCTACTTATGATGAAATTGTTTCAGTTATTAAAGAAATCGAAGAGGATAAAAAGAAGGGTAAAAACAAGTAATTAAATAATTATTGAATTTTTCATAAATTTTTTTCTTTATTTGATTATAAGATAATTATGCAGATGGAGAATTAGATTTAAAATTTGGTTCCACATCTACTTTGACTACAGCACGTAATCGACCTGACAGTAATGGTTCTACACAAACTGTCGATAAATATCAGGATATTTTAAGTTATCTGGATAATGTAGAAGACAGTTGTGAAAAGACATTATTGGAGACACGGCGTTCTATGCCCGATACCAATCGTTCCGAAATTGAATTTATTGTAGAACCAGATGTAGTAGAAGATGTACCCAAGTAAGATATAACCTAAGTTTATTAAGAACTTTCCCTATAAAGAGCTCATGTATAGGCTTTCGGACTTGTTAATGTTGCCCAATCATCAGTTAGCCCGAAGAGTGGTAGGTCTTAGCTTAAGATCTAACGAACTGGCCAATGCTTTACTATTATCCAAAGAACATGTTATGAAAATACGTACTGAAAAGCAAAAGACTATACGTTCGGAGAAGGCAAATGCTGCTCAGAGAATGAGAGAACAGAAAAAACATTATGAATCTATAGTGCAAAGGCATCAAAACTTTATAGAACAGGTATAATGATTTTCTACGAATGATAAATATATGAAATCTTTCCGTTGCAGCTCTTAAAAGACAAAGGATCTCTTTGTGAAAAAGTAGCCGCTTTAACGAGACGTTTGGAGAGTCAAAATCAGGCCTGGGAACATAAATTGGAAACAGAGATTAGTAGAGTGAGAGACAATACTTTAGCAGCTGAGAAAATACGCAGAGAACGATGGGTTCGAGAAAACACAAAGAAAATCAAAGTGAGTTAAAAGAAGAACCCTTTAGCTAATGTTTTAAGTTGTTGGTTTTTTGTGCAGGAATTGACAGTTAAGGGCTTAGAGGCAGAAATCAATCGAATGACTGTCGAACATCAACGTGAAGTTAATGAAATAAAACGAGAGCATCAACAACAATTGTTGGACGCTGTCGAAGAAACTCGCACAAAGTATGAACAAATTGAAAATAGTATCAGGGAGACGTGTGCTCAAGACAGAGAGACAATTATAGCCAAAGAAAGAAATGCTATAAGAGAGAGGTAAGTTGAAGCTTCTTAAAAGCAATTTAGCTAAGATTAAATCAATTCCCTTCGCAATGAAAAATAGATTTGAAAAACAATTGGCTGAAGAACGCCAGGCGTTTGATGAACAAAAACAAAAATTACTGGAAGATTTTCAACAAGAGAGAGAAAAGCTTTGGCAAGATTTGAAAACCAAAGATATGGATTTTCAAAATAAACGTTTAGATTGGCAAAAAGAGAAAGAAGAAGAAATGCAGGAAGCCATTGCTGAGTTGCAAGAGAAAATGAGCAAACAAGAGGAAAAATATCAAAATCGTTTGAATACCATAGAGAAGCAATACGAAGCCGATTTCGAATTGTGGAAAAAGGAATACGAGAATGAATGCAAACTGCAACAGGTAGAAAGAGAGAACAATATACGTCAACATTATAGAACTGAAAGAGATCGACAAATCGATGCCATAGTGCAGCGCATGGACGCCGAAGCTGTTAAAAATAGTGAAGAATTTGAACAGAAATACAGGCAAGTAACGAGAAAATGTTCCATTAACGAGTAAATATTTTAATGCGTCGATTTTGTTTATAGTCGCTTAAAAGAGAAATATGAAAAGGATTTAGTAGAAATTGAATCTGTAGAAAGGTCACTGCGTGAAAAATATGCCGATACTCGCAACAAATTGGCAGAATCCGATGCTCAGATGCGTAACTTTCAGGCTGAAATCAAGCAATTAGATATGGAATTGGAGCATAGCAAAAAGGCAAGGTTCTTATAATTAAAATGGAAAACTTTTTTCACTTCTCAAGTTATTTATAGATGTGTTCCGATTTTCTTAACGAACGTGAACAATTACGCGAGAATCTAAAGAGCGAATTACAGAATGAAATACAGGCCTTGAAAAATGAACGAGATCAAGAAATACAACAAATACACAAAAGGTACACCCGTTGACATAATTCAGAAAGTCATTACAGAAGACCTCTTATTTTAATTTTTGTATAGAGTGCAACAAGCTATTGAGAAGAAAGACACCACTATTGATATTTTGCACAAAGAAAATGGAACTTTAAGAGAACGCTGCTTAAAGCTGGAGGCCATTATACGTCAACAGCGAAAAGACTACTGTGTCAAGTGAAAGAAAGAAGAAAGAGTATTGTAATAAATCTTTTGTATTAACGCACAGTGAAATGTAATGTTCAGCAATTTGTTGTGGCCGACTTTTAGGCGAAGCATCTTAATAAATTTTCTTATAAAGTGTTTATCTTGCCAGAGTTTCTTCTTTAATGCATTACTCGTACTAGATGGAGGATTGTGGAAAAATATATTTCAGAATATATTTATATATATATATATATATATATAGATGTTGCATGGGCCAATTATCAGAAAAAATAGTTCCTATGTCGGAGAAGAACGAAACGATATTGTAAAAATGTTGGATTAAACAAAAATATGCAATTATGCAAAATTCCCTTTAAAAAAAATTACTTTTAAAAGATGCTAAATTTTAAATTATATAATTAAAAAAAAAATTGAAAAAATTCGTCACTGCTTGGTTTCATATTCTATTTTATAATGCTTGCTTCGCATACAAATATTATATTAGGTGTGTGAAAAATATGCCGATGCTCTATATAAACAAAAACAACTGCGCAAATATATGTGCGCACTTTTTTCTCATTTGTTTTATTTGTATATTTTCTTATATAAACATTTCCGTATTTTTTAACTTTATTCATACTGTGCCAATATCTAGAAGTATTGTTGTTAGTTAAACGCTTAAATGACTCATAGCAAGTGGTATGCATGTTTTTTTCTTTTAATAATATTGTAATATTCAAATTTATTAGTTATTTATAAGAGTAAAAAGCAATAATTTAAAAATATTCTGGAAGGAATATTAAACTCAAGTGTACTTCACTCATTCAAGTGTATGCAAGCATATGAACTGAGTCGTAAAGAGCAAAACAGCTTTAAAATACTCAACGAATGATATAAAAAAGGTGCAGCTGCATTTTTTTTTGTATAAAATATAATAAATAATATTAATATGTGCATGAAATATTTGAATAAAAATTCAAGTAAGAATGATATTAAAAGCTACTACAGACCATTCACATTAATTATAAATATATTAGGAGATTTAATGTTGTTTAGAAAGAAATCCCTTACCATTGGCACGTGTAGTGTATGATGGCACAGATATAAAATATTTGGGAAAAACTGTCATGAGTATTGCTTTTTTAAAATTTCTTTTAACCAAACAAAATTAATAAACAAAAAAAATATACGGAAATAAAAATTTAGACCATTTAGCCCTGTAGTCTCACTGATGATGGCACTGTATAAATAGAGATGTAATATATTTTACTTGGAAAAAAGTGGCTTATTTCCATAATATTACCAAAGATATATCAGGTTTTCTTAAATAAAATAACTAACGAAAGAAAATAAAAATTGTGCCATCATACCCTACTCTATCTTATATGACAAAATATATATTTGTCATATTGTTTAAGAGAGTTTTATATA
The DNA here is from genome assembly GCA_963971445.1 of Ornithomya chloropus. NCBI lineage: Eukaryota > Metazoa > Arthropoda > Insecta > Diptera > Hippoboscidae > Ornithomya > Ornithomya chloropus. The sequence continues at coordinate 6,870,645 of OZ020530.1, forward strand.
AGGTCGAGTTCTAAAAATCAAAAACCTATTAAAGTAGAGTCCATTTTCATTTCTTGGCCCTGTGAAAATTTCATTAAAAAATATAAAGTATTGTTGATTAGAAGGAATGTAAAGAGAGACAGACGGACATTATTAAATCGATTCAAATTTTTAATTCTAAGCTGAAGGTGTGGCATTTGCAAACATCGGGAGAAATACAAAATACTCTTGTAGCACTTTGTGCCGACTACAACTTATGTAGATCTTTGACCTGTTGCAAAAGGGAACGCCACGCCTTTGCGGTAAATGTTTCATATTATTGCAAGTTTATATTTGTAAAATATTTTGCTTGCTGGGTTATGCAAATACACTAACAAATTCAACAAGTGTTCTCTTCATGTATGTGCGCCTACGCAGAGAGATTTACTTTATCAGCATGACATGTTATTGAGCATTAACCAGAACCACTCAAGCAAGCTTCAGCTACCCAATTGAGTGAGTGATAATGGTGTATAGTGAATTTATTGCGTGTGTGTGTGGTAAAAATCTTCACACAGTGCTCAGCACCAACATTGCAGATACTAATTTAATGTAAAACGTGTTTACGCTGCGAACGGTTGTGTGGATATTTTAAAAATAGAACTGAAAATAAAGAAGATAAAATCAAAGTAGAAAAAAGCTAAAAACACAAATCACAGTACTTGATAAAATATTAAAAAAATAATAAAACAAAAATTAAAACCTATTCATAATTAATAAAATTTCCAGATTATCGCACAATTGGAAGTTAATACAACAAAAAACGAAGCCTTTACTTTGCAAAAATGTTCAGCTCATTTACAGGTAAGTTAAATTAAAATGAAGATTATTAAAAACAAATAAAGTTTCGTGTAAAATCATTAAATTACACACACACACTGTAACACATATGGCTTTAAGCATTAGTCATCGTTTTTTTCAAAGTTTCAACAGTCAATTACGCTACTCTGTACATACATCCTTCCCCATTTGACCCTGAATGTAATTGTAGTTGTTTTATAGAAGAAAAAAACAGGATTTTCTGTATAGAACACTCACATACGCATACGCATAGCATAAACTTCTCTACTGTAGAGTACTTATTGTATTATGTCATCCTAAGCATTTACAGACTACCACCAACACATGCATACTTGTAAAATTTTCTGGTACAGATCTTTTCAACAATCTTTCCTTATTGTGATAAAAGAATTTTGAATAAAAAGCAAATTTCCCTTCAACTGCTTATAAGTTATAAACGGAATGTGTTTTACACACATTTTTCTTCATTTAATTTATTGTAGTTTCATCTTATTAGGTATCGATACAATTCCATATTTATACGTACGATATAATATTTCAATCATACTTGAGTTGTAGTGTATTGGCATTTGTGGTATTTGCGGTTAAAATATAGAAGCATCGCATCATCATCATCATCATCATCATCTTCAATGGCGTAGTTTCTTAATGTATTGTTTACTACTCGCGTATACTGTAGCAGATGTATAAACAAATGTCCAAAGGCATTTTATTTATTTACTCATTATATACTTGTGTATGTATAGGTAAGGAATGCTATTCATTGTTCTATATATTTAAAAAGAAAGAAGAAAGAGAACGAAACCAAGTTAATTATTTCACAGTCGTAATCGCTGCATTTAACAGCAATTGCTTTTAGTTGTTTAAAATATTGAAATACAGTTTTTTATTACCCATTACAACTGTACCCTCCATAAAAGATTGGGGTATACAATCTTTGTCATGTACTGTGTAAAGTCTAGAAGGAGACTGTATAAAGTATAAATTGTATGTTTGTCTTGCATGAATATTTGAGTCAATGTGTTTGAGCGTCCATCCATTGTATTTTTTTAACTATTTTTATATATATTCATCTGAGACAGCGTCAAGTCTGAAACGTGACAGTAACTAATACGTTACAGGTTTTTAAAACTACTCTGATGGAACTATTTTCTTCCGATTACCAATGCATTTTTTACAGCTTATCGGAGGTTTTTCGCGTCTTCTTTAGATAGATGTGTCCATTTATATGTCTTCTTTATCAGTTTATACATATTTGCCTTTGTTCACTTTAATATATTTATAATTTTTCAAATTTTTAACTTTAAATTTTGCGACTTGTTAAGAAGAGTTTCATGTTCAGCTTTAACTACTCATGTAATTTGAATCGCTTTCAAATACAATTTTCTTGAAATATATATTATTTACATGATAAAATATCTTTGTTATTGGTTTCAAATGGCGAAGGGATAAAAAGTATTCAATTATTCTTTCATTTTTGTTGTTTTAAAGTTATTTTTAAAGAGAAGACACCTAGAGAAAAACCTTTCGCGTTCAGCGTTTCAATTTTATTTATCATATACAGTATTTTAAAGAATTCAGATTTTAAATCGATTTAAGCAATTTTGGTAATGTAGAGAAAATTTCATAAAAATTTAGCCCTGTCACCAACGACTCATTCTCAAACTTTTTAAACGAAATATGATATAAATATTACAGATGAAGACCATTATCCAGATCCATTACATATGGAATATATTAAAATTTGCAAAATTTGCTATAAAAACTATAGGGTAACTATTGGTTAAATGAATGGCCGACAGTATTATTATAAGTAGATGTGCTGCATTGCCATTTTAAGTAATCGATGATTTGTTATTTTATTTGTTGCATTTGGCATTTGTTTATAAACATTTATAGGAATACCATCACGTACTTACACGTACAATAAATAGACACCAATTTTAGAAGAACAAAAGATTAAATCATTAAAATAATTTATACAATTGGCAAAGTTACAAAAATTGAGACTTTGAAGAGAGAAACAAAACAAGGGAAAAGATTAATTCAGCTTAGGATTAATCTTAAATACTTACTACTGATGTAATGAAGCTTTTTATGGGGTTTATGTTTGCTCATAATTTTGAAAGTAGTTTACTTAGCAAAACTTGAAAATGTATGAAAACCTGTAAATGATTAATTTGAAAAGTGGATTTAGACCTCGGAGCGAGTTCTTTAGAAGAGATTTGTGGAAATTTTTTTCATCGCAACATAATCTCGTTATCTTTTTTGTTGGAAAATTCCCGTTTGTACGAGGGAGGGCTCTGAATTTTTAATATAGACTAAAATTGAGTTAAAAACAGTCCATATTTTTAGTGAAATATATCTTTAGAACGGTGCGAACGTTGAAAATTTTAACAAACGCTGTGAGCAGCTTTTCTAAGGGTCTTACGCCTAGGCCGTTTTTAAAAAGACAAGCTCATATATCAATTTTCAACTTTATGTCCAATTTTAATATTAGTAGCGTTGTATAAAGGTACTCCGTGTATGATTAAACTAGCCATTGAATATCAAATTTCCGTCAAATGTGAGAATGCAACCAAAAGAATGATTACAATAGACGGATGGACTGACACAGCTTAGATCTAAATCTTTCACTGAATATCAGCACTTCCGCCACATTTGAGAATGCAAGCGGAATAATGTTTACAATAGACAAATAAAACTAGATTCCATATTGATTCAAGACATATATACAGTGCTCAGGGCCTCCCGATGGGAGTGTCAAACGTTATGATAAAGTATATGTTATACATCTCTAATCGTCGTGGGTATAAAAAATTAACATTAACCTGAAAGAAGTGGTTTTCTTCAAAGATTTCTTTATTATCTAAAGTGATAATTGACTTATACTGCAGCTGCGATATGTTTTCTAACAAAAACAAGTGCAAACATGAGACATTAATTTAAGTAATTATCACTTGAAAAAATTGCACTCAATTGAAAACTTTTATTTCAGTGACCAGTGAACAATAGATTATGATCTGACAAGACAGTACAATGCTCTTGTGTTGAGTTTCTGATAATTTTTTCATTTTTTTCCTTCTGTATGATATGTATTGACGTCAAAAGCATATTATAAATTATACATACTTTAGAATTTAATGGTTTCCCTAGTACAATAAAACAGAAAATCATTAGAGCGTTTCATAAATGCGCTTCGTTTTATATTTATTTCGGTAGTGTTTTGAATTTACATTATATTCTCATATATGTATACAATAACAATATAAACAATATAAACATTTTCATTATAAACTTTCACGCTGTCGCTATATTTTTTTATATTAAGTGCTTATCTCTCTTTCACTCCTTCATAAATATCTATAAAAATTGTATATAACACTTGAAGGATCTTTCTTTGGCTAATATTTCAATAAAATGTTTCTTTTGAAATCATTTTTTTTTACTATCTAACACGCAGACAGCTCTAAATGTAAGTATTTGTCTTTCTCTATCTCTTTCTATGTATAATACATTCTACCGTTCTATAGCGTTCTTTTTTAGAAAGTAATTATTTTGAAAATGTTGAGAATTTTTCTGTAGTGTTGTTAATTACGATTAATTATATACTACACATGACTGTACTACTCTATATAAATGTATATGCAGGGGATGGACAAAATAATTTGAACACTGGATATAAAGGGTTTTGCAATTGCAACCCTATTATAAATGTTAGCTCGCTATCAGTTAATTTTGAGTTTCGCTAACTATTCCTCTTCGCCGATGATGTTGTCGTCACAGACGCTCAAACGCACCAACAATTTTCCCTCTTTCGAAGTCCGATCGCCCTACAACGTACAATATTTGCTATGTAAACTGTGCAGTATATACGTGTAGCATTATTTACCGGTTTTGCCAACAAGATGTACTACGATGTGTTCATATTATTTTGTTCATCCCATTTTTATGTAAGACCATACATTTTTTTTATTTATTTCATTAAATACAAATTTAAGTGCTGGTGTGTTCACAAAAAATCACAGCAAATGAAAAGCGAAAGTACGAGTAAACAAACAAACAAAAAAAACCAAAATATATTACCTTTACAACTAAGGTGTTAAACAAAAATATCTTGAAAATAAACATACTAAACTATTTGTGCGAGTGTGTGCGAGCATGGATCACATACTGTACGTGTAAGCGCTATGTTTATTAAACACAGGCAATAAACTATTTCGCTGCGGTGTGTAATTACGAAAATTTTGTATTTTTTTTTTTTTTTTATAATTTTTTTTCGAGTTCATTGCTCTTTTGCCCCAGAATTGATGATCATCAGTCAAAGAGACAGAAACTAAAACTAAAACAATCAGAGGAGATTTTTTTCTATGTTTTCATTTGATCAGTTTTAACTCTCGCATTATATGGTTACATACCAATGACTGACACCTACTCTATGAGTTATGTTGAACGGATGTACTCTTAACAATGTATTCAATTGTATTCAATTGAACAAAGTTTTCTTTTTTAATTTCTTATAAAAATATTTTATAAGACATGAGGAAATGATAAAATATTAAGTGACACTTTTTTAAAATTTCAAAAATTCTTTATACAACAAGTGAATGTTGTATTGTATGTCTGTTATAATCAACCATTTGATACCCTATACCACTTATTTCCATAACTTGTGCCACATTTAGGTTGGGTTGGAACAGTAAATGGGAGTCACTGTCATATAAAATTCACTTTGTGGGAAAGTGTTATTTGGGGAAGGAGTTCTAAAAATGGTCCCATTGGCTTCAAATTGATTAAACTCTTAATAATTTAGTCACCTAATGGCAAATTTTTCATGTAGAGTCTTAAATGAAAAATAAATCGATCAAGACCTTTTTCCATAGAGACCGGTTTTTGGCCCAAAGGCAGTACATGTGGCAAATTTAATCAATAAAAAATGAAAAATTACGAGAGGGATGTAAAAATAGGTCGATCAGATCCATTTTCAACAGTAAGCGTCATTAGATCAAAAGAACTCTTTCATCAATTAATATCAAAAATGACGATCTGTAGGTTGATTATAAGAAATAGGCAGACATAGGGACGGACATTATTAAATCGATTCTATTCTGTGTTTCCTTAAGCATTGTGTTCAGAGCTACCTATAAAAAAATACTGTTGAATAAAGGAACAATAAAAACTTAGTTTAGACCAATTATGAGATACCCTATACATTTATATGTAACCTGTAGACATGGTACGCAAAACAATATTTCTACCTCATACTTCTTCAGCATTAATCTTCTCCATAATCTCTATAACTCTTAAGCGACAAAGGTCCGACCTATCTTTAATTATGCGAAACGCTTTAATACTAAAATCTGAGTCGATTTAACCATGATTGCCTGTCCGTTCACGTATTTTTGATAATCTACTTACAAGTCGACATTTTTGATATTTATTGAGAATATTTTTATACGGAGTCGTCTTTTGGAAAAGGAAAAACCTGATTGACTCCTCTCTAGATAACGAAAAAGTTTTTATTAATAAATATTTCTCTATTTTTTTATAACCTTGGCTTCTCTAGTAGGTGTCACCCTTAAATATAATTGAAAAATTAAGGCATACTCATATTTAGTGCTGTCATGTAGGGTATTAAATAGTGGGGAATACTAACTATAGCATTTTCACTTGTTTATTCGATGGCAGAGTGTATATAAGTTTTGCTGTGTCTCTGTGTGCCTTTAGTGTTCCAGAAAAGGTGGTGCTTTGATTGAACTTGTACATGTTGTACTTATAGAGGAAACACATAACCTTGAATTTTATATAAAAGGTGTGTAAAACATATGTTTCGTACACTAGATACAAAAATAAACTTGAGCAAACGATGTTGTGCTATTTTCTAGATACGTCCATTACTTTGTGTTTAAAATTATTCTCTTCTTCTCCAGCTCTATTGATTTTTGTTGGTTTGTTGAAATGACTTTATTTGTGTTTTTTTGTAAAGAAGAAGAATAATTTATATGATGTCATGTTTAGAAAAGAATTGTAAGGATTTTTCAACTTCAATTTTCACATGCGCCACCAAATAAGAATTGAGTACTATTAGGTATAGTGTTAGGTTAAGGGGGTTAATCCTTGCACTTGCCACCTTCACTAAGGTTGTTATATAGGCCATGCTACCGTGAATAGACAAATGTTATGCTAATTGAATGATGGCGTGTAATCTACAAGGTTAACAAAATAATTGATGAATCTATGAGTCTACTGAAAAAGTGAATTTTTTTAATCTTAAGACTAAAAATTCCTGTCACTTGTTAATCAATGCAATGTCTGTTTGTTATCATATTTGACTTTATGAACTTGAGCATAGCACAACAAGGAATCTCACAAATTATTGCCAACGCAATTAAAACGTTTAATTAACTAAAAAATATATATGTGTGTGTATAAATTATGAATAATATTTTGCCTACAAGCCGCTCAGCTTGATATGAGTTGCATATTAAAATAAATAAAAGAAGCCTAAGGGGAGATAGTTCAAAGCAAGCACAATATACGTATAAAGTATCAGCAAATTTTGTAAACATAAGCATAAGAGAGATTGAAATCTCAGTAGACGAGACTCTGTAAACTTAATTAACCAACATTATTTTTTATGCCCTCCACATAAAACGGGGGGATACTAAGTTTGCTATTGCGTTTACAACACCTAGAAGGACGCGTCAGAGACCCCATAAAGTATATACAATCTTGATCTACTCATCTATACATGTATGTCCGTGAGTCCGTCTGTTATAGGCATTCTCACGGCCGTAATTTTTGAGATCTTGAGCTGAAGTTTTGTATAGACACCTATAGTTTTCGTTCGCCGATTGCTATTGAAGTTGGGTAAAGTCGGTTCAAAGCCACGCTCACAAACCGTTGAACGGTATTTAAGATTGGGTTTAAAGCAAATTTAGTTTCCCTATTTGTAGAGTAGAGTGTTCAGTTTTATAACGTAATAAATTTATTTTTTCTCATAATACAAATATTTTATTTTATATAAATTTCCGCTTATATGTGAACAGTTTTGTGAATGCTCAAATAAAGTTTTACGGTTGGTTGATCGTGTCTGACTTACATAAGCAATGATTTATTTAAGTAGTACGTATAATTTATGCTTAACTATATAACAATGACTTTTACTGAATAAATAAATGAAATTATTTGTTAAAAGAATTTCTTGAAAACTTAATCCCGTACTATAAAAAGAGCATGAGAGATATTATGGTTGTTGTGGGAACAGCAAGTACAAGAGGTACATTTATCTTAGGCTAAATGTATGATAGCCTTCATACATACATGTTAACAAAATGGGCGTGGAATATTTCTTGAAATCTAAAATATTCACCTCAACGACAAAATCTGGAACCAAGTTTATTTTTGTCAATTGTGGGCGTGTATGTTATTTAAAGTAAAATTGTAGGCGTGTCTGTAATCCGACTGCGCTCATTTTTGGCACTTCGCTGGATGGAATAATTACAGATATGCATGCCAAAGTTCAAGTTCATAGATCAATTTTTGTGGCAGATATATAGATATATGTCGATTGTGGGCGTGTCTGTTATCCAATTATGTCCATTTTTGGCACATTGATATATAGGATAATTATATATGTATAATAAATTTCAATTTCCAAATAAATCAATTTTTGTGGATTATGTTCGTGGCACCTGATCGATTTATTTCATTTTAAATGCAGAAACCAAAAGTGTTTGTCTGTAAAAAATTTCAGTTCAATATCTCTAAATTCATGACCGTCGGTATACCAACAACACGCGGCCATATCTAGATCGACCTTGTAGGATCTGTGACACCTCCTTGTGGGTGTTGCAAATGGAATGACACACTTAGTATAAGCCACCTCTTATGTGGAGGTTACAAATAGTATATATTTGACAAATAACCAAAATAACTTGTATGAGTAATAAAAAAGAAAGTTTTTAAAACACACATTAAATGCTTATGGTTTTATTTTTAATGGAATTTATGAGGCATGCCCCAAAGGGCTGCAGTTGTTTCGTTACATATTATAAATGTTCTTAAACTTTTAAATGCGTTGTAGAATATTTAGTTGGCTGGCTGCCTAAGCGGCCGCCTTTTCCGAATACATTATATTCCACCGAACATGCATTTGTTTGTATCATAGTCTCGCATGTATAGGCATTCAATGTGTATAAAATTATACACAAATTGCCCTTGAATGGATACAGTATGACATCATCATCATCAAATAAAACAGCAACAAAAACAATAACCACTACTACCACTACACTAATGCGACACTAATATAACATCATCAATAGCAAAAATTACTACAAGAATGAACAATTTATATAACATGGAATGTATTTATATTTTAACGTAAAGTTAAGTGTGTGTACGCTGGCGTCAGAATATTGTATGTTGCCTTGTAGAAATATGGTGAACTGTGTGAAAGAGTGTTTGAAAGAAAATGCCAAAAATTTTATTTAAGAATAATTATACAAAAATTTTTTGGCACAACAACCAATCAAACATTCGTACATATGAACATGTATGTGAGTTCTTTCCGCTACTAAATTGATTGATCTCTTGGTTAGTATTCCATTTACATATGCCTCCTTGTGTCCATATTTATTGAAATTGTCATTTCCTTCCACAAACTTGTTTCTTATTTTCTTATCTTTTTTTTTTCTTAACAAGTTTTCGGATCCCGGTTTTTATTTTTTTTTTAATTTCATTTATTTATTTTTTCTTTGCATTATTCATGTATACCTACACTGCTTTTTTAATTGGTTCTTTGGTTTACACCTTAGCAGAAAATCTCTTGATTTTAATGGTTCTTTTTTTACATACTGAACTGAGTGTGATCCGTAAAATTGAGTTCTTTTTATGATCATGTTTTCAAAGCCGGTTTTAAAGCAAAAAAAGAAAAAAACAATTTAACAACTGACGTGTTGCATACAATACAATATAAACTGGTACACATGCAATCAGTTTTTGGGTCGTTTAGAATAAAATTTTTATTTTATGAGAAGAAAGCTTTACTTAAGAAAACGGCTCGAAATTTATGTTCTTTCTAAGCTATAAAAGTCTCTAATAATTGCTTTTGTAATCTATTATAAGAAAAACTATGGTCTAGGAAAATACTGCCTTAAAACGGAGTGTAATTCCATTGTGATATGGAATATAGAACGTCAGTAAGAATAATTCCAAGTTTTAAACAGTTTGAGGTAGATTCACTTCTTAAATCTACCACTAAGAGGTTGAAGTTGTATACACTTTATTGAAGTGTTTCTAACACCCATAGGCAAGCTTCCAAGGCCCTCATAAAGTATAAATATTCATTAAAATATTCTGAATCGTTATAGTTATGTTTGCCGGTCTGTCTGTTTGTTTTGTCTGGTTTCCGTACACAAAAATGGAGATATCGATCTTAGAAATAAGATACAATCGGTTGAGAGACATGCCCACCACTGTATAATAACTAAACATTTGAAAAAGGGTTTTATGTTGAAGTGCCCTTTTGTAGCCGAGTTCGCTAAGGCTTTGTCTTAATGTGCTGTGCAAACTGTGAAACGCCGGCTTAAATGCGTAGGAGCAGTGCAAAAAAATTTTTTATTTGAAACTTAAACTCGTTTGTTGTGTTCCAAAGGGCAAACCAACGATAGCTGGGAAAATATGATGAGATAAAGAAGAATAAAGAGCGAGATAGGGACCGCATAAAAGAAAACGCATAAAAGTTTTCGCAACACAATTATTAAGTATTTTTTTGTCAAAAAGTTTAAAAAAATGTGTAAATGAGCTATATAGAGATTTATTTCCAATTAGGGCGTTTTATGGAGGGTTTGATCCAGGCCACAAATTTACATAAAAAATATGCAAATTTAAACGGAAAGACAATGGACAGAGGGATGGACATGGCTGCAACGATTTAGCAAGTAATTCTGCATTGATAGGTGGGTCCCTCTTTATCAGCCTAAATTGAAATAAAAAGTTGGAAAATGCGGAACAAATTTCACACTTTCGCTAAAGGAAGGAATTCCTATTATAGAGAGGCAATAGTGACAAAACGATTACTACTTTATTATACAAATTATTACACCCGTACTACTATATAAAGTATAGCCACACATGTAGGAATCTACATATATATTTTTGTTGTATAAAATATTCATTGCATTACTTCATTCTAATTGCGTTTTATTACATTTGAAATAAAAGTTTTCACATTTTCATTCAGACTTTATACCTTTTTTTCTCTATGTATGGTGGGTATGATTTTTCCAGTAATGACACATCACAGTCAGTTAAACGGTAACCTTAAGTGAAAGCGGTTGTTTATTCTGGCAGAAGAGTAACACAATAAAACAATAAATCAAATAATTAAAATTAAAATTGATGCACAGTGTCTACTACTATTTGATAACAACAACAACAACTAATTGAATACAATAAAGAAATGTTTTCATGTAATTTTTATAATATTAATAATTTATTTATATATAAAGAATGATTAAAAAAGTATGCGAATAAGTCTTAATTAGAATTAAGAAGCTCAACCAATCTCAATTAATTGCATAAGAATACGTGAACTTGAATTGAAATACCTTCACTGTCATGGTCAAATTCATTATTACAGGGTGCGGTCTAGAAAATTCGCATGATATAATGAAATTTTGCAAAAGTTTTTGTACAATTAAACCAGTTTTTAGAAATGCATGAGAGTCTCTTGATATGTAAAATTTTAAGGAATATTTTTTATGCAAATAAGTAGAAAAATATTTATAAACAAGTAAACAACTAAATTTGGCTTAGGCCAAATCTCAAATACCCTCCACATTTACAATGGTGGGCGTGGCAAGTATAATTAATCAATCGATCAATGTGTGAAAAATAGGCGTGGTCGAATAATAGAGACGCCCACAATCGACAAGAAATCTATATATCTGCCACAAAAACTGACCTATGATCTTGAAATTTAGTATACATCCGACCGCGCCCACTTTAGGCATTTCAATGGATGTGATAATAATAAGAAGTCAGATTATCTAGTTCGGGAAAGGGTATTTAAAAGGACTGATTAGTAAGGACAACGAATGAACATATTGAAGTCTGCGTCGCTCTGTATTACGTACTAATTGATCACCTTTGAGTTCCTACAAAACATGTATTCAACTTCTTAACCGACGATTGGTTTCTTACTTACTTTACTTAAAATTACTTTAAAAATCCTTCTTATTCATAAATTTATTTAATCTTTTCTATGGCAGCAAAGACTATTGGAAGTTGGGAATTTAAATCTATTGTAATATATTTTAAATCAAAATTATACATCGTTATAAGTCGTTTTTGTGAAATATAAATTCTTATAATTAGTTCAAGAACAATAAGTAATTTAACTTGGAACTGCTTTTTATAATATTTGGCTTCCAAAGTTTAATTAATAAACTTTAATGTTCTTCAAGTGAAAAAAAATATTTTAAACTATAAGTTTTTGCATTTATTATGAGCACTTCCCATCATAAATAAACTTTATTAAAAAATTCGTTTTAAATTTTTGAAATGTTTCTAAGAATAATATCTTCTTATATTATATAATTAAGCACTGTTTAGCATGTTAAGACAGTAGATTTTATAATCTTTAAATGAAATATTTCTCATCAAAACAATGACTTTTATTTTTAGCCGGTTTGAAAAATTTGGGTGATAAAACCGCCAATCTTTTCAACAAGAAAAAAGATGAAGCTGAAAAGTTGGCCAAAGAGAAAGCCGAAAATGCTCAAAGAATGGCTGAAGACCAGGCCAAGAAAGTAGGTGAAGCTGTACAACAAACTAAGAGCGATGCAGAAAATTTCGCAGTAGGCACTGGTAAGTAAAAGAAAGAAATAAAATATCATTAAATATGATACTAAAAATTCTCTTCTTCTCTAGCTAAAGATGCAGCTGGTTTGGCAGCATCTCAGGCTCAACACGCCGGTCAAGCTTTAGATCAAGGTATTAATAAGGCAGCCGGTGCTGTAGATAACACCAGGAATGTTATTAATAGTTCCGTCCAGCAAGTAAATACAGTAGCGGCCAATACTAAACAAGCGGCCGCCAATATAGCAGATGCTTCGCAAAAGGTAGTTGCAATAAAAAAGATTGAGTGAATTGTAATAATTCATAATTGCTTTTTTTTATATAGGCTGCTGCTAATGCTGTAGATCAGACTAAGAAGGCTGCTAATGAAGCTATAAATAAATCGGTAAAAGCTGCCGAACAAGTGGTCGATCATAAAATGAAAGATGCTGAACATGCTGTAGACGATGTCATGAAGACTACCAGCCAGGCTATCGATCACAAAATGCAAGAAGCCAATCAGTATGTTGATCAAAAGAGAGACACTGTAGAGAAGGTAAGAACAAGAAAGAGTTTTTAATGGCAACCGTTAATATATTATTTATATTTCAGACTATCCATGATACAGCTGCTCACGCTCAGCAAAGTGCTGGCCAACAAGCCACCAATTTGCTGGGTAAACTTCATTTGGGCAAATAAACGGTTTCTTACATTTAAGTTTTTGTGAAACGATTTTAAAGGAATCTCATCTGAAAAAAAATCAATAATTAAAGAAAAAGTAATGCAACAAAAAGAATATTAATGCTTTCGCCTTTTTAAACATAAAACTCAGACAGTGAGATGTAAAAAAAAATTGTGCTCCAAGTTTTCTTCAAAAAGGGTTTTCGGCTTGTCCAATTAAAACAAACTTGATCTTGAAACATTTAAAATCGTTACGCTGTACTAGTTGTAAATTAAGTTAACAATAAATGTCCATTAAAGATATAAAAAATATATAAAGTGCACGGCATGGTAGGACGATGTATTCTTCCCACACATCTACTGTATTGTAACAAGCGCACTCGTCTCTACAGTTTATTTTATACTTCATTTCATATATTTTTGACAAATATTTGTTCATTTTTTTCTTCTTTATTTTATATAAATGCTTGTTAACGCAATACCATAGTTATGAAAACAAAATATATATATTTTTAATATACATTTATAAAACAAAATATACAAAATAGATAAGCAAAGCTTTTTATGTGAAAATCGATATATTTTTGTAAGTGAAACTTTTCGTAAAACATAACGCTAACATTTCATTCATTGCAAAATTAAGTGTTTGGATTTTAAGTCACTTTTTTTATATTCTGTATTACACGGTTGAAAATTATATTCTTTTAATGTGTAATTCATTTTTTATTATACAAATTAATGTATTATTATTTGTTTAAAATTGTGTGGAATTATTTCTTTCTTCTTGTAATTTGTTTAAAAAATTTGTTTAATTGCGAACTGTTATGGATTTGGAAAAATATGTGAATGTACGAGTTATTTAAAATCACGAAATATGAAATAAATATAAATTTAGTTTTGAAAAATTCAACCGTTTATATTTCTATTTCGATTGGGTCAAAAGGGCTTTCATTGATATATTGTGAAATAGATCACGAAGCAAGCGTAGCAGCTTCGACTACTGTTCTGTAAATTCTTATGATTCTACTTAAAAGAAGCAGGGAGAGGTGATGCTTCTTCGATCCTATACATTCAATTTCAATCGAACTAGGTGCACAAATTTTTATAATTTGTCGAGTTGGTCACATAAAAGTCACTTCGTGAAATATCGTTATGTGAAAGAGGGTTCAAAAATTAATTTCATCGGATCCAAATTTGTACTCTTTTAATTTTTAAATTGATTAAATTTACTGCCTACTTCTAGGTGTTGCAAACAGAAGAATAACCTTAGTACACCTCTCATCTTATGTGGAAGGTATAAGTGGCTCATGTAGATTCATTATAAGAAGTAGATGGTCGGATGGACAGACGGGGATGGCTTGATTTTAAACCGAAATGTGGATATTGTATTTGCCGCATAGAAATTACAAACATCGGCACATTTGTTGTATTACTCTGTAGTGTGGGTTATAAATGATTTATTACTTAAAGCGATAAAGTTTCGTTTTTAATAAGCTTTATAAACAAAAAGCATAGGTTCGTGTCTGCAATAAATTTGTGTACATTTTTTGTCGAAATTAATATCTACCGCTTTATCCAGTTCTCTTAAAATTATTTATCTGGTCGAAAATTTTCAATTTTTCACCATGATTATCTCTAAAAGTAAATTGGATCAGAGGGGAATATTGTAATAGATGATCTGGTTTTAGAAAAGAACATGTTAATAGATTTTAACAACTACATTGAGGTTCTCCAAAGAAAAACACACTTCTTTACACCATCACCAAGCTGCAGAGACGATAATCGCTTAGGAACTTTAACTTTCCAAGCTTTCTCAGCTTAGAAAGTAGCAATTTTAGTTCTTCAGTCTCGCTCAGTAAAATCTAAATATGTAAATAAAAGGACACTTAGTTAGTTAATTGAGAAATCCTTTTAAAAAACTTAATAGTCGAAGTCAGATTGAAGCGGCACTCTATTAGTCTTTATTTGTCTAGTTGTGATATATCTCTTAAATTTTGATCAATATTAAACCCAGGGAGAATAGAGGACTTATTGAACCGGAGCACTGTTCCTTATAACGATTTCTTTTAAAGATGAAATAGAGCAGAAATCAATTGAAAACTTGCTCTGCGAAGAAGTAAGTACGCTAATATAATGTAAACAGATATCGTGAAGATCTGAGAATCAGGTTCAGGTTTAAAACGATATGTTACCTACTTGCTATCTAATAAATTCGTGCCTTACTTTTGGTTTGTATTTTCGGAAAGGACCCACGTAGTATTTGATACAACTGTAGTTCATAAAGTCTTCTTTTTACGACCGTAACATCTCTGCAGATGTTTTTGGAGTTCTAGTTTCCTCAAGGTAAGGTAAGACGTTTATGTTACGTTTTCAAAGCGTACATTTAAATAAATTTCTCCATTTTTAATCATTTCAAAATAAATAAAATTCATATTATTAACTTATTAAATGAACTGCTTGTTAAATGTATGTACAATACAATCTTGAAATATTGATTTCAATTAATTTAATTGACCATAAATAACAACCGGTGATGTATACAATAGGGTTACGTTCCAAATCATAGTAAATTGTTGTTGAAAATCTTTACATACTCGTACGTAAGCATTTTCCTAATAGAAAATTTATTGCATAGAAAATGGGCGAACGAACGTCAATAATATAGATTTATTTCTTCCATTTGTCCATTTCATTTGTCGTGTTGTAGAATAAATGTACACTAACACTTATTACTGTACCCATAACATATATTAATTTATTTGTGTTAAGTCCTGGCAGTGGTAAGTTAATCCTTTCACCGTAGCTGTTCTAATTGCTTTGGTTACTGTTATTGCTGCACATATAATTGCTTTGGTTGATTTTCTAAATAAACTTTTTTGAAGCAAGGAAGCCAGCAGTGTAAGGTGAGGTAGTGTGGATAAAAATGACTGTGGTCACTAAAAATAAAAAAAATATCCCTAATAAAAGGATTATTGTTATATGCGATGCTGAAGCGAAAAACCCACAAAATAACATGTAAATATAATTAAATGAATACTCCAGTATGAATCTCTATAAACTCTGTGCACGTAATGTTTGGCCATCATAGATTAAAATATATTTTATAATTTTTGTAAATTTTCCATATTTTTATAACTCGCACTACTTGTGGCAAAGGGTATATTAGGTGTGTGCGGGATGCTTGTACCTAATGAACGGAAAATGCCATATCCATCTACAATCGATTCTGAATTGATTTAACCATGTCCGTCTGTCTGTCCACGTAAGCCATATACGCAAGCTATAGGTCGCAAATTTTGAGATATATCGCAAAAATTCAGTACAAGGACATGAATTAGTCTAAAGAAAAACTCTATTGAAAATTGACTAAATCGGACCATTTTTAGAACTCCTCCCCATACATGGTCCTATTTTAATGAAAGTCTTTAAATGGAAGAAATCACAATTCTTAATTTTTTTTTGACAAATTTAGGTGAAGAATAGTTAATTAGCTTTACATTTGGCTGGGTCAAATTTTGAACCCAATCGGACCATTTTTAGAACATCTTTGCATATGTATGCAAATACAACCAAATTAATTGTAGCATAATTTAAGCAACTAAGTGGTGTGGAGTACTAAATGGTCGGACTTGACCGACTATAAAATTTTTACTTGTTATTGTATGAGTATAATAAAAATCTGTTTGTTTCAAATTTACTACACGTTTAATACTTTTATATATATGTACTTAGTATTGAAATAATTTCACATCATTACGTTCCATGATATGATGGTAAGCTTATTAAGAGCAGTTCATAGTCATTTCTGCATAGCCATAGGGCGTCCATTAGTTATCTTACTTGATGCTTTGTCACCGCTTTAAATGTCCTTTATTTTAATTAAGGTCACTAGGGGTAGTGATACTACAAATGCTGCTGATTTCAACTAATTAATAATAAAACACAGCAAAGGCAGTCAAATAATGATGATAAAAATACATTCTATGTGAGCCCCCGAGGTTAGAAATTATATTTTAGTAGCAAAACAATAGCTTCAACGTTAAATTGGAAATTATTCACGCACATATATAACATATATGTATATACTGACCACATATAAAGAATATCTCTGATAATAATGATGATGAATGTTTTACAATATATTTTGCACAATGAGTGCACTTAAAACACGATTAGTGCATGACGATAAGTAGTTGGAATGTAATTAATCGTGAGGTGTCGCTGGTTTCATAATATATAACAAAAATATAACAAAAAAAAAAATATAAAAAATGTAAAAAATATATTAGTTTGGCTAACACTGAATTTTAACTATCCTATATATATTTATATATATATAAACAGTGGGTGTGGCAGGTGTATGGTTACATCCTCTAGAGTTTATGTATCAACTAAGTAGTTGAATTCTGTGCCAAATAAGTTTTTTTGTTAATTGTGGGCGTGTGTCTTATCCGACCGCGCCCATTTTTTGAAAATTGATAAATGGAATAATTATATTTGAATACGTGTATCAAATTCAAACTCAAATAGCCCAGTTTTTGTGACAGATAAACCAGTTTTTGTCGATTGTGGGCGTGAACATTTTTCGTACTACGACGGATTGACTAAATATACCTACGTGTATACAACTTCTTACATAAATTTTTATTTCTGATTGATTGTGGGATTGTGTGGCTCTCAATTTCAACTTTAAATAGCAACATACGTACAGAATGTAAACAATTTCAGATCAATACCTTAAAACACGGACACACGGACATATGTATGGATATAGCTAGATTGATTCAGATTTTAACACCATGTAGAATCTCTACCTCCTCTTTTTTCATGTTACATACGGAATGACAAACTTCGTTTATAACTTAGTATATATACAATTAGCTGACGGTATTTTTTTTTTTATAAAATTGTACATAGCGACAAATTATTGTAAAAATTTTCATAAATAAAAGTGTGCGAGTGTGTACTACGTGTGTATGTGTAGTAAATGCATGAAAATGTCTGCGGGTTATAATAATGTAAGGCCATCACTAACATGATTACATGTATGTGTGTGTGCAAGAGTTACGTGGTTCACAGAATGCATGTGT
Source organism: Ornithomya chloropus (assembly GCA_963971445.1). Lineage (NCBI taxonomy): Eukaryota > Metazoa > Arthropoda > Insecta > Diptera > Hippoboscidae > Ornithomya > Ornithomya chloropus. Next base: position 6,889,079 of record OZ020530.1, read on the forward strand.
AAGCTGACATGTTTAGTTACAATTAGTATGGCTTGGCCGGGAGCTTTTACCTCTAGTTCAGTTACTTTATAGTGTTTCCGTTAAGCATAACAAACGATCTCTCCCGTAAGGGTATGTGCATGTGTATGGTATACGTTAAGTATAAGTTATAGACTAAGTGCATGATGGTGCTACTTGGGTTTCTTGAAAAAAAACAACAAAAAAAACACCAAAAAATATTGATGTGAAATTAAAGTTCATTGGGAGAGAGGGAGAAAGAGAGTGCACGAAACTTGAGCCATGTATTAAACACTTAATAAAAATGTCGGCTAGGATATATATGAAAATCTATGAAGTGAAGGAGAGGCAAACGTAAAAAAATATAAATATAAATAAATAAAAATTCTAATAAGCACAGCACGAATAATAATTTAGGGAACGAAAAACTGTTTGGTTATTTAAATGCCAAGTTAAACTATAGGTTAGCATGAGCAAACACATACACACACGTACATACTCAGGATAACAGAATGGTTTGCATGTTATCCGGTTGTGACATGCACCAAATGCAATAACTTGACGAAGTGAAACGGAACAATGCTTGTAAAAAGTAAAAAGTACGGTTGAGAATACAATGCAACAATTTAACATTAAGTCATCAACTGCTAACAAACATATGAGAAATGGGCAAAACTTTTTAATTCAAAAGGGAATTTCATTTGTTATCCTTTTCGCAAGAAAATGCAAAAACAAATAGAATTTATAAAATGAAAAGCTCGCACACACACACATAAAATATAATATGACAAAAAATGCATTTTAACTATTAGGCAAGAATGTTTATAATAATAACAGTGCTGAGGAACTTTTTCATTCTATACATTATCAAATTTACAACCGCAGCGTATGGCGAGTCATTTGACTTTAAAAATATTACATGTGCTGCTTATAAAGAGAGTTCGTCTTACCATGAAGGACATTTCTTAACAAATCGTTCGGTTATCGTTCACTTGTTTGAATGGACATTTCTTGATATAGCAGATGAGTGCCGCACTTTTCTGGGACCCAAAGGATTTGGTGGAGTACAGGTATGAGCAAGCAGAAAACTACGAAGAGTAAGAAAACTAAATTCGGCTTCAGCCAAATCTTAAATACCCTCCACAGTGTATGTATTACATATTAGGTTGCAAGTTGAGTTTTCTGCTGAGTGTAAATTTTTGTGGCAGATTACTACATTTTTGTCGATTGGGGGCGTGGCTGATAGATAATTTTTTTTAATAGTAAGCAATGTCTCAATTGGTTTTTGCCCAATTTAATCTCATATAAAATATTCAGCTCGATTCTCAATTTTTATTTTATGAGTGTTTCCACAACAGATGGACACACGAACGTACTCAGCTAGATAAATTCAGTTTTTGAGGCTATTCAAGATATATCATATTTCATGAGGTCCGAGACGTTGTAAATGTGATGACAAATTTATATACCACTCATTTTAAGTGAAGGGTATAAAAAGGAAATAATTTTTCATTTAAAAACAATTACCTCAGATGGATTATTCAAATGTTTTATTTTTTTTTTGTCGCTGTAGTTATCTCCCGCTTTAGAACATGTTTTCATTAAAACTCCACAATTTCGTCATCCTTGGTGGGAACGTTATGAGATTGTCTCTTATCAAATAGCTTCACGTTCTGGTGATGAATCAGATTTTTGGACAATGTCACGCATTTGCAATGACAATGGTGTCCGTTTGTATGCAGATGTCAATTTGAATCATATGGCCGCCTTACCATCCATCTACCTAAATGACAGCTCTTTAGATGACTTAGTATTGACTTCCAGTAATCGTAGTGTCAATATTAGTAATTACAATTATCCTGACGTTCCATACACAGCTGATGATTTTCATCATCAATTTTGTAACGACAAGGATTTAAAGAATAAAAATGATATGCGCAATTGTCAGAGACGCGGTCATCCAGATTTAAATCTCTCGCATGAAGGTGTAAAGGAGAAATTGATTGGTATGCTTAACCATTATGTAAAAATGGGGGTAGCTGGCTTTCGGGTGGATGCTGCCAAATATACTTGGCCGAAGGATATAAAGGTATTTTATTTAAGTGAATTGAATAATGTCAATGGTACAGACAACATTCTTGGTCCATGTAATTGATAGTTTAAAAAAAAAAAATCGGTTAACAGCCACGCCTTTAATTAACTAAAATCTTTCTTGAGTACAAAATTAGAGTTACAATGAAGAATTCCAATAGGTACTTACTTTACCCACAAAGATGTCAAAAGTAAGACGCTTCAGATAACAGACACGCTCACAATTTACAGTAAGTCTTATTTAGTGTAGGATTCGACCCTTAAGTTAAAATTTATCATGTATTGTAATTTTAATTGCCACGCCCATTACGTCCTTATAAACGGGGAGAGTATTTATTTTTTTTTCTTTTCTTTTATTTTTTTAAAGCATATTTTTGATCATGTGACCGATTTAAATGTGGACTTTAACTTCCCTCCCGGTTCCAGACCATTCGTTTACTACGATGTTTTCGATTTAAATTTAGATAAAATATCCAAGTAAGTTACTTTTCATCTCTCTTATTAAACATAAAGATTTAAATTACTTTAAAGAACCGAATACTCTCGTTATGGTATGGTATCAGAATATTTGTATGGCATTGAATTGGCCAACATTATAAATGGTAAAGTATCACTTACAGCGCTCATAAATTGGGGACCAGCCATGGGATTTGTGTCTTCACAAAATGCTTTAGTTTTCGTCGATTCGCACGACACCCAAAGAGTTTTGCTGAAAGAATTGATGGGCGACCGCAGAGTGTTGACTTATCAGCAACGTAGCAAATACATTGCAGCAAATGCTTTTATGCTGGCGCATCCGTTTGGTCGTATTAAGAGGATTATGAGTTCGTACTATTATCCACAAACAGATGTGCATCGGGGACCACCCTTTACAGCAGAGGGTGATGAAAACGATAAAATACGTTCTCCTTCATATAATGAACACAATCAATGCCTGACAATATCAGGTTGGGTATGTGAACATCGCTGGCCGGTCATTGTGCAAATGGTGGCATTTGCTAATTATTTCAGCATTCAAGGACAGCAGGAAGAGAAAATTTTATATTTTCAAACTCATGGTCCTAACCAAATAGCATTTTGTCGCGGTTACAAAGCTTTCATAGCCATGAATAACGATCCCATCAAAGAGTTTAGCAAGTCTGTTTATACTTGTTTGCCCACAGGCCGGTATTGTGACATTGTAACGGGTGGCATAACAAACGTTGACGGGGAAGTGTCATGTGCGGGCCTCAGTTTGCTGGTCAATGAACGTGGTTATGCTGAATTACAATTGCCGCCTCGAAATGATGAAAAGAGAGACAATAATATTGATAAACTGGAGGAGAAGGACAACACAGGCTCAAACTATGGTATCTTGATTGTTTATTTGGAATCTAAATTATAGAAAAGGAACTTGAGATAGAGAGAAAGTATTTCTGTGATTACTGATTAAAGATAAGCATAGAAAATCGCCTAGAAATGAAATGAAATACAATTTCGAATTTTTTTTAAATTACACGATTTTCAGTTTTCAATATGATTCCATTTTAACAATATTTTTATCGTATTTTAACAACTTTTTGGTATGTTTTTCGTTGATTGAAAATTGTAGTAAAATTCAGTTTTTCTTGCGGCTTTCCATAAGAGAAGTACAATTTATTTAAAATAAAATTTGCGTTTATTTTCAAATACACTGAGAGAAATATAAAAGTAAACATCAATAAATGCTAAACCTTGCTTAACAATACTTTGATAAGTTTTATTCAAACTCTCTTAACCTATGTTTGTTGTACCCTGCACTACGTGTGGGAAAGGGTATATTAAGTTCGTGCGGATGTTTGTTACTTCTAAACTTCAATCATTCCAAACGATTCAGAATCAAAATCCGAATCGGAACCAAAGATAATCAAAGATAATGATATTTTACGATGAAACTTCTGCCATATAAGTTTTTGTTTGCAGATACATCTTAACTAATTGTAGCATAATTTAAGCAGCTAAGTAGTGTAGGGTAATAAATGGTCGGGCTGGACCGACTATAATATTTGTCCTTTTTTTATAAAGGATATTTTTCTTTGAAGCGTACTTTAATACGTTTTCGTAAAACATATGTTTTTCTTAAATGATTTTCCTTTCTTGCTACAATTCTAACAAAATTCAATTACAGCAATTTTCGACATTATTGCCAAACACAATTTACTAGCTACTACACTGGTACCCTACCCTTTCACTCAAAGCCAGGAGTTGATTCTATTATGATAGTTAACAAGACCAGAAAATAAAAACTATGTTTGGCTTAAGCCGAAACTTGAACCCTCTTTACATTTAATTGAATTGAAAAATATTCATTAAACAATAAATAGGGTTTTTTGCCAATGCCACCCTGGATATCTTTGGAAGAGTGAAATGTACAAGCGTTGCTTTTAAAACAAATATTGAAGAATTTTATCTCAGTAATCGATTTTTGCATCAAGTAAAGTTTTTGGTAAATTTTGGGCGCTTCTGTAATCCTATCCCGCCCATATTTAGCACATATTTATGCGTCGCATCAACTTTGCAGTTTTATTATTATATCTGTAGGAGATTTATGTTAATTGTGGGCGTGGCGTAAACTAATTTTGTCCATTTAGAAAAGCCATATAGAGACAGGGAGTGGAGTCAGTTAAATATCCAAATTTTTGTAATAGTAAGCTTTTTAATGCAGACAGACGGACCTACGGACCCTTTATAATTACACTGAGTCAGATTGTAATGCTGAATAATCAGCTCCTTTCTAGAGCACTTAAATGTCGTATGATAAGCTTAGTATACATTCCATTTTATCTAAAGGATTAAAAATAAAAAAAAAGCAACTGCTAAAAATTCTAAAAATGAATTTAAATGTGGAAGGAGAGAAAGCAAAAAAGGTCTCACATAAAATTATATAAAAAAAGGGCATTTCTAAAAAAAAAAAAAAAAAAAAATTGTTGTTTAGCTCATGATTGCTTGTGCTTTGGTAACATTTGGTATCGGTGTTACTATCTTTAAATTAGATACATTAATTTATTTTCTTTCGTTTTTCTCTTTTTTTCGATTTCACAAACTTTCTTCTTATTGCTAAAAATAACAAAATCTATTGAATATTTATATTAAGTGAATTTCTGGTAATTTTCTTGGCTAAATATTATAATAATAACAACAACAACAACAAGGAGCATTTTCTTCTTTGGTTTCTTTAACTACCACTATAATGCTAAGAAGTAGTTATGCTAGCAGTTATAGTTATTGTTGCTGCTAATGTAATTGATGCTAATAGTAAATAGTAATTAATATTAATCCATCAATTATTAGATTATTAGATATGCGGATGCATTAGTATTAGAGTTATTACATTATATATAAAAACTTTATTCATATCCTAGTTACTCTTATCAAACATAAGCAAATGTGGGTGTGGCCACTATTTCTAAATGAAATATATATGACACCTTAAATGGCAATCGAATTAAAAATGAATTAGATTAATAGAATTTTTTGTTAAAATAGTGGGCGTGTCTGTTTTTCGATACCGCCTACTTTTAGAAAACTCTTTACGAACTATTTATATATATACAATGAATTTTATGGGGCGTGGTTGAATATTAGCCACGCCCATTTTTTTATAAATACCTTTATTTGGTACAGGTCTCGATTTCTTAGATGCATAATATACAGGGGATGAACAAAATAATATGAACAATATAGTAAATCTGGTTACATGATGTTAACATTGCTTCCGCCTAAATAATGCGACGCATGCGTATTGGACAGTTTACGTACCAAGTCTTGTAGATTATATTTAAGTGTATTATACGCTTTGTTCTGCGATTGATAAAACAAGCGATCGTTGAAATGTATGAACTAAGTTTAAACCCTCCCCTTTCTAGAGTTATACTCAGATTTTTTCCATTTTTTTGGTTTATTAAATGTTCAAGATTTTATTTATCACTGATATTAAGGAAAACACAGGTGTATGATGTATTTTAAAGAGCATAACTGTACAAAAAAAGAGAATGTTAAGAGAATACTTAAAAAAAAGCACGTGCTATGATTTTCTTCCTATAACTTGTGAAATCTGTTGCATTTTCATAACAATACAACGACTAACAGAAATAGTTGTTATCTTAACATAGCAATGTTATGCTAGCAGTAAAACGAGAAACGAGGTAAAGACTGTTGTAGTAAAAACTGTTCCAGCGTGCATGCACAAAAACGAAGTGTTTGCCATCGAAATGTTTCAGTTTATTAACGACGGTCAACTAATAAACATGAAATAAGAGAAGCGGAAATGGATACTATATATATAAATATATAAATTTATATATATTTATAAAACAAAATGTGAAACATTATAACTTAAAAAAAAAATAGAAAAATTGAAAAATTCATTTTTTTCAATTTGTGTTAAATTGTGTGAAAAAAACACTTGTGTAAAAACATGTGCGAAAGCTTTCTGTTTGCTTAATAAATAAAACGTTTTATCAAAGCAATTAACGCGCGGTTTTTTGGCATGAATTGTTTAATAAACACAGCATACAAATACTACTAAACACGGACCAGTCAGATGGACAACTCTTTTTATGAACTTTTGTGTTGGTGTTTGTATGAGTATGTGAAATATTTATGCCTGGCTTAATTGAATAAAATTTTTTTTTTTTTACTTTTTTTTCCTTTTTTTTAAATAAACGATAAATATCCAAAAGTGTGTTGTTAGCAAACAATAAATGTCATAAAAAGAAATATTAATCAAAATTTTGTTTAAAAAAACCTGAGTAAAGTAAAAAATAAATGAAAATGTTTTAGACGATCAAGCCCGACCATTTGATACCCTACATCACTTGGCTCCACAAAATTTGCCATTTAAGTCTCTTCGTAGACAGACAGATGGACATGGACAAATCGATTGATTGATAATTGTGGGTGTGGCATTTGTCGTTTAGGAGTTACAAGCATCCGCACAAACTTCATATATACTCTCTGCTGGTGCAGGGTACAATTGTTGGGCAATAAAAATAATATTTTTTACATTAATTGTTTTATTAACAATAAATCCTGCCAAAGTAAACTTGTTTAAAAAAGCAAATTTATTTACAAATTAGAAAAAAAAACATAACGTCTACTCTAACAGTTTATTTATTTATTTAACTCTACTGTGATTGTTTCGCTTGAGTTGATGTTGTAGCTGCGTTTGGTTCGCGCCACCAAACAAATGTTAATGAGTTTTTAATGCATTTAATAGGTCACACTGTACATTGACATTTAATTAAAATAAATGTCTATGTTTATAAAAGTGTAGCATTTATTTACCCATTAATCTTGATTATATTTCACTAAATGTCCATCCGTCCGTAATTTGGTTTTTAGTGTGTTAGATGTTTTTATAAAACTACAAACCGACTCATACTATGTTTATACATGGTTACATGCTACGCTAAGATCTTGAGCATATTCACTTTATCAAAAGGTTGGGAACATGTAGAAGAAGTTTTCAGGTAAACTTTAAACGTCATTTAAACGTCAGCACTCAATGTAATTAAAGTAAATGAAACTCCGCCTACAATTCATTATTATACATAAATATTATTTCAATTTAATAAAAAAGGTTGCTTGACATTCTCGTCTTAAACTGTAATTGTAACAGTGATTTATATACAGTTTGTTACAGTTAATGAATAATTGTTGGATTTCTAACAATGTGTCTGTGGTTGTATTTAGTAAATTTTAAAGTATTTTTTTCATTTGAAATTAAACTAAAAAACTACAACAACATCACCAAAATAATAGATAATAATAGAAACCGCTCTAACTGACTTTGTTATACCCTACACTCAATTCAGTTGCATCAGTAAACTTTATATGGAAAATGATGCTAAAAATAGTGCGATCGAGTCTAATTTGGCACAATTAATTATTAACATAATTAACTATACTTTATCAAATATTTATAATAAATAAAAAATTTTAAAAATTTTAGTTTAGGCTTAATCTTAAATACCCTCCACCACCTTCTTCCAGAGTGGGCGTGCATTATACCCGATTACGCCTTTTAATAGATTTTACATATAAAGCGTTTACATACATAGGATTTTGCGCCAAGTTCAGTTTTATGTAAATTGTGGGCGTGTCTATTATCCAATCGCACCAATTTTTGGAACATCCCAGGAAGGATTAAATATTAATATGAGTGCCGCCTCAATCGAATTTAACTTTGGATAGATTGGATAGAATTTTATCGATTGAGAGGATATTGTTCGATATAAAGGAAATATCTGTACAAAATTTCAGCTCAATATCTTAAAAATTTGTGACCAACAACAAATAGACACAAGGACGGACTTACCTGGATCGACTCACATTTTGATGCTGACCAAGATATGTGTACTTTGTAGGTTTTCTCATAACTCTTTCTGGTTATTACAAACGCAATAACGAACTTAATATACCTTTCTACCTAAAAATGGGATTTATTTAATCAAAAACAGACTTACTTTGAAATAACGACCGTATTTCTCTGCCAAATCTTATCAAAAAATATCTAAAATTGCAACGTCCGGTTAAGAACAAGAAATACATGAATGGACAGAAGGACATGGTTTAATCAATTTAGATATTAATTCTGATCCCATTAGTTACAAATGTGGCATTTGCCGTTTTGAAGTTATAAGCAACCACACGATTACAATAAACCCCTTTAACCACTTTACCATCGGGTAGAGAATAATTAATGAATGAAAAGTTTTCATCCCAACGCAAGAGATATTATTTTTGGCATTTTCATTTCAACTTTCGTGGCAACAGCAAAACAGCGAAAATGTTAAAATAAAAAACAAATGCCCAGAAATGCGGATGAAAAGTAATTTTATACGTAAAAAGTTATTGTTGTTGTATATTAATTAAAATTAATCAGTACACAGGTACAATCTGTCTTGTAATATGAGAATAAATTGAAAAGTGAAACTTTTTTGGAAGAGTGAAAAAATACTGAACAATAAATTAATACAACTTTTTTAACAGTATCAGTAGAACGAAGCAATGGCTATTATTTACTACTTTAAAAATCGTAAATAATGCAAGAATGCGAGTAAAACCTAAAAAGACATGATTCAGTAGCACTTCTCTTAACGCACTTAAAGTTCATTTGCTTTAAGAAAAGAACCTTTGTTCCATACAATGCCGGTAATTTCTTGTAACTTGCATTGCCCAAAACACAACATAACATAACTTGTAGTTAATTACTATTTTAACATAACTTTGCTGCCGACTGATCCATGCATTCCATCATAAGTATCTGCATGCAAACAATAGAAATCTTGGGAATCTTAAGAATTTTACCATAAATTATTTACTGCTCTTTATCTCTCGTTTTATGATCAGATATGTACACATTGAGGCCCGCACCTTGAATAAAAATCTTTACTTTATAGAAATTTTAAGGCAGCTAATCTCAAGCAAAATACTTTAATTTGATAAAGTAAAATATTCAAGTCACAAATTTATATGGCACTCTTACAAGTCGGTGTTTGTCTGCTTTCAGACAATATGCTTTTCATTGCATTGTGTCAAAGTCAATGATTGCATTTAAATTTAAGTTGTAAGGTTGCAAGTGTTGTTGAAAAGTTTTTAATACCATTTAATGCCACACAATCGAAAGTTTTCTTAAGATATAGTATTTGTTGTTGTTGATGTTGTGGCTGCAACAACCACTGGGACTATGTAACATTTTAAGACCAACTTGAGTAACAATGAAAACTAAAAATAATTGTTTTTGGCAACTTTAAAAATTACGCAATTTTTTTTTGTTTTTTTTAAATAAACTTTGGCAGAAATGTTTAATTGTTTTAGGCACAACATTCTATAGGAATACAGAGAATTAAATATTTCAATTATAGCTACCACATTGCTTGTATAGCCTCCACATAAAAGGGCGGCTATACTAACCTTGCCATACCGTTTGCAATATCCAGAAGGAGGCGTTTGAGATTCTTGATCAGTATATAAAACTGAGTCGATTTAGACATGTATGTCCGTACGTCCGTGTATTTGTGTGTTGTTGGCATTCACACAATTAAACGAATAAACAAATTCCTTATCCACCGCAACGTTTGACGGTGGTTTAATAAATTTTTTTATATTCTCTGTTAAAGTTAACCGCAGCTGCACCATCAATTGTAACATTATTGGTATCATTTTTAATCATTTTAATTATTATTTAATATTAATCTTTCAAGTATTAAATGATAAGTTACATGAGAGTGCTTTAACTACTTTTGAAACTTAATATGATAACATATAAAATCAATGATTTTTATTGGATTAAAAGTACAAATAAATGTGCTGTTGATAGCAACTGAAATTTATGATGTGTAATAAATAATTTATGCAGCAAAAAAAACAACATACAGAGCTCTAAAAGTTACTATGTGAACTTAGGTGATAACTTTGCCTGTATAGTGCCGCCATAGAGATAGATATTACCTCAAATCAAAAAATGAAACATCAAATTATTCTTCTCTTTATTTCAATTGTTTTAATATAGTTTAATAATTCCAAATTATATGATGCGAATCAGGGTATCTTTAAACAAACGACTTCGTGTCCTACCTAGTACTACTAAGAAGTCAAGTTACTTGAGTTATATTATGGTTAGATTAACACCCATGTCATATAGCTTCATTTTGTATATGTACTCCTCCGCGGGTTTTCTTTTTACTTTGTCGTAGCCTCCTATTCTCTTAATTTTTGCTCAACGGATCCACACCATTGTCTAGGTTCAGGATGCAATGTTCCCTTTCTGTCTGAGTGTTTATAGTTCTACGCAAGAAACAGATTCATTATGGAAATTTATTCATGAACGAAATCAGGGGACCTTCTCAGTACCTTCATTCGTATCTCAAAACACTACTTTTCGGACTTTTTCCAATTTCGTAAAAAATATGAACGAAATTATATTGTAAACCCCCAGTTAATTGAAGGTATAATGCAAAATAAATAATTGTTAACTAACTAACTTTAAATGTTAGTTATCATGTGGGCGTAACATGTAAACAATTGCGCCCACTTTAACATCTTTTGAAAAAATGAATTTTACACCAACAGAGTTTTTGCGAATTGAAAAACTTTGGGCTCTCAATGGTCCCTCCCATTTTTTGTACATTTTGCACAAATGGACACATTTTTGTATATAGGAGAGTTTCTGTTTTTAGTGGGCGTGGCGTGTCCATGTAAATTCTTCAAGATTATTTGTTATAGTTGTTAAGAATATGTTCACTTTTTTTTTATAATTTTCATGATATTTTGTGAAAGAAAAATTTCTTTTTTGTGAAAAATGAAAAAGTAATTTTAAAACTCTGCAAATACTTACAACGCATGTTTACATATGTTGTGTGAAAATCATGAGGTTTTATATATACACGTACATGTTTTTTTTATGTAAAATATTCATTGTTCAGTGTGTTCACAAAAAAATATTGTGGTTAAATGAAAATTTTATTCATTAACACCTGCGAGCGGAAAAAATGAAAAAGAGATGCGCAAAAATGAAGAATGAACAACATATTATATCAAGTAATTTTTATATACATACGAGTATAAAATTCATTTATATTATACATGAATAAAAACTTTATCTTTGCAAATACATTTGTGTAGAATTTTTTCTGAAAAAGTTTCACTAAATCAAAAGTAATTTAAACGCTGAAAAGGAAATGATCCATTTGTGATTTTGCTGAGATAGAAATAGTAACCTGCTGTATATAACATTTAAAGAGAATATGGAGCAAAATTTTTATACCAAAGATATCGGAGATACTAAAATTGCTTACTCAGATTTATCAGATTTATAATAGTTAAAGGAAAACTGTAAACATGTGAAAAGATAGTAGGCTGTATAACATTCCTTCCACTAAGTAGTTTAGTATATTACAATGCATGCTCATACTTGTCCGACTAAAGTGTTTGGACTTAAATTCGTATCTATGTAAAGTTATGTTTTAATAGAAAGAAATTTCCCAACAAAACATTTCTTTCTTTATGGTTTCCCTTTTTATAGTCTCCTTATAAGTATATTAGGTTCGTTATTCCGTTTCCAACATCCAGAGGGATGCAACAGAGTCCTTACAGAGTATATATATTCTTGATCAGCATCAAAAACTGAGTCGATCTAGACATGTATGTTCGTTCTTCTTACGGTCGTAAACTTTGAGATATGGAATTGAAACTTTGTATAGGCATTTTCAGATCGCTATTTAAAATGGGTAAAATCGGTCAAAAGCCACGCCCACAATCGACAAAAATGTATAGAACTCCAAAAATATTAAGCTATCAAGTTTAAATTTCGTATGTATATTTATAATTAACTTATCCATCAATCTGTTAAAAATGGGCGTGATCGAATAACAGATATGCCCACAATCTACAAAAAACCAAAAAACCAGTGTACAACTGGACTTGCAAGCTTATCCGTAATACATATACTATTAGAGAGCGTAATCATATACCTGCCACGCCTACTATTGTATATGTGGAGGGTATTCAAGATTTGGCCCAAGTCAAATGTATTTTCCTTACTTGTTCTACTTTAATATGTTCTTTGTGGTAACTTTTAATAAAAAATTTTCTAAGCAAAGTTTTAAGCGTAGAATGTCTGCCATAAGTGTCAACTGGAAGAAAAAAAATACCTAATGAAAGCTGTCAGTTCCAAATTTTTCTTTTCCTTTATTTCTTTATAAACTAGTTGTTGTTGAAAGTATTAGGATGTCAGTCCAGTATAAGTTTGCCAAGTTTTGTAGTGCTTTTAAACTATACGGAGAAAAGTGTAATAGGAAGAAGGCAAGTGTTACATGAGTCTAATTACAACAAAATACTGGCCACGTAAAGTTATGTGAACAACATAAGTTGACACCATGAAAAGTGACACCAAACTAATGAAAATATGCACAATTTTTTTTTTTAATATTTAGTAAAAAATCGACCACCAAATAATATAAATTTATATGAAAAATATTTAGTTTTTTCAATTTTTTTAAAGTTAATTTTTTTCATATTTAAATTACTCTTATCTGTGGAAAAGGTAGCGAAATATCTTAAAAAGAAACCTTGCTCCGGGTTCTGAACAACACAAAGAAAATATAATTACAAAAATGTTTATTTTCTTAAGCCGCTTAAATGTTAAGCTGCAACCAATCTCTTGCAAATGAAATTTAAAAGAAACAAGGAAAAAAACTAAATTTAGCTCAGACCGAATTGTAAATACTCTTCGGATCTACAAACAAAAAATGGGCGTGGCAGGTATGTAATAGAGCTCCTATATATATACAATATTGTGTTGCAAGTGGGATTCTCTGATAAACGAAGTCTTATTTTGAAATTGTGGGCGTGTTTGTTATTCTGTCACATCCATTTTTGTTCCAGCGAAGCATTTGTGCACCTAATTACAACTTCGTAGATTAATTTTTGTCTATGAAGAGATTTTTTTTGATTGTGGGCGGGGTTCTTTACTGATTTCGCCCATTTTAAATAGAGATATTCATACAGTAAATATAACAGAAGGGGTTGCACAAAGTTTCACCTTAAATTTTGAGATATTTTGATGCTGCTCAAGGATATTTATACTTAATACATAGGTTTTCTGACGCCTCCTTCTAGCTGTTGCAAACGTAGTAGCTAACTTAATACAGTCTCATCACTAAAGTGCTGGATGAAAAGAGTAAAAAAAAAATGTGTAAATGTGTAGAAAATATGTGTTTTTTTGTTGCATTGCAGTATATTCTTATGTAGTGCACGCGCTGTTTAATTGGAAACTTTTATGTGTAGATGAAACGTGTTGTGTATTATGTGTGGTCCACATACTATGTTTGAAGACTTTCCTATTTGTTTGTGCTAGAGTAAAGCAAACAGATGATTATTCCATTTCTGGTATGTACAAATGTGAAAAGTATTACAAGGCAAGACAAGGCTTGAAAAGGTTAAATATTTTTTAATATAAACAAGTACAAAATGTATATTTACCTTGAGATACATCTTGAATTCCCATCATTGTTTCATAAAATTAACAAATATCTATATTTGATGCAGAATTGGGATTGTCAGTTGACACTTATTAGAGTTGCTGCACTTATTTACATATTTATATGCACCTGGTTTTTATACCCTCCAATACCTAGAAGAAGGCGTCAGATGCCCTATAAAGTATATATATTCTTGATCAGCATTAAAAACTGAATCAATCTAGTCATGTATGTCCATGTGTCCGTCTATTGTAGGATTATTCATGGTTCTACATTTTTGAGATATTGAGCTAAAAGTTTGTACAGACACTTCTGGTTTTTGCTTAGAGATTGCTATTAAATTTTGACAAAATCGATCAAAAGCCACGCCCATAATCGACAAATATCTATTAGTATGGCATTAAAATGGAGCTAGGAAGTTGAAATTTGGTGCACATATTTATAATTATTCAATTCATTAAAGTGACAAAAATGGCGGATAACAGGCACGCCTACAATCGACATAAATCTATATATCTGCCACAAAAATTGACCTATGAACATTAAATTTGCTTAGTTATAATTATCCCATCCATCGATGTGTCAAAAATAGGCGTGGTTGAATAACTAATAAGACCAAAATTTACAAAAAACATCATACCCAGCGTAAAACTTAATTTACAAACTGATACGATATACACTATTAATCATAATCATATACCTGTCAAGGGCACCCTTTTGTATGTCGGATGTGAAGGGTATTTATGATTTGGCCAAAGCCAAACTTAGTTTTCTAACTTGTTTAGATATTCATTTTTATTCAACCACTTGTACAATATTTACGATTGTCGTGCAAATCCATAAAAACATGTACAACACATTACCATATATTTCGTTTTGTATGCCATTGTAACCTCAAGTATGAGTATTATTCCCTTTTATTGAATAGTTATGTTATGTTCCATAAATAACACAAGTCGCAGACGATAACAATAAAAAGAAAAAGTTAACATTTTAAGTTAAATTCAAAGATTTTATTTCTTTATATGGTACATGGGTAACAATGCTTAAAGGAAATGCTCAGGAAATATTTTACGGTTTTACGGTTTATTTTTCTTTTTTAAAGCCACCATCATGTGTAACTATGTGAGGATACAATGTTTGCAACGGAAACCCAACAAGGTATATAAATTTTGAATCAGCATCGAATACTGATCCGATCTGTCCGTCTGTCCAGTTTGTGTATTCTGTGGTAATCACTCTCCGGAAAGATATCATATCCAAACCTGTCTTGTAGTTTTTCAATGCAGTTCGGTATTGAATTTGGTTAAATTTGATCAAATGACACGCCCACAATGCAACAAAAACTGAAAAATAAGCAAGTTTTTAAGTAAAGCTTCCGTAGTCCTCAAAAATACACCTGATATTCACATATATACTTCTAGGGAAGCCTTCGTGTAGCGATGGTAAGTATTCAAGGTTTGGCTTCAGTCAAACATACTTCTTTTATTCATTCTACATTTGCTGATGCGACTTGGCCATATGGACTGTGGCTAGCAAGCTTTCTATTTATAAAATGTTAACTATTATGTTTATGCAGTTTATGATTGTTATTGTTGTTGGTTTTTATGCATTTTATTTATATAGGAAAATTGGCTCAACAATCAAGACAACCATAAAACTAAATATCCTTTCTTCGGAGATTTTATTGTGCATTATGGTTTGGTAAGGATTTCCAGTTTATTCTCTGACATATTTTTCAAGGATGTGTAGTGTAGTAATGTCGTAAAAGCATATACATGTACAGTGTACGTTTTATGCAAAATCATTTTAATACTTTATACTAAATATTTACAATTCAATTCAACCACTTTGAGTACAACAGTACATATGTATGTGCATAATATTTTTATAAAATGTTCCAAGTGCGGTATAGAATAATGTCGAATAATTGAAAATGAAGACTTATCAGCACCCCTAAGGAATACATAGACCGTACGTTCTTCTATTCAAAAACAGGTGAAAATGATGTAGTCGGTCAAGCCCGCCCTTTTAATACTATACACCACAATTGGTAGATGCGAGGTATTGATAGCTTTTTTTGCGAAATATCATTATAAGGAAAAGGGTTCTAAAAAGGGTCCGATCAGTCAAATATTAAGCCAGTTAACTACTCTTTACCCATTTTTGTCAAAAATATTGCGATTTTATGCCCTTTATAGACTTTCATTAGATGGAGAGGGGTTCCAAAAAAGCTCCAATCCGGTCCATTTTTAATAGGGTTCCTCTTTGGGAGCCTTGTACTTTCTTTAAACAAATTTAATCGAAATATGTCATAAAATAATTGGACTTTGTATGGGGAGGGGTTCTAGAAATGGACCGATTCGATATATTTTTAATAGGTTTCCCTTTATATAAAAGTATAAAATATGGCTAATACATGGCTTTGTACTAAATTTAATCCAAATATTTCAAAATATGCGATCAGTAGCTTACGCACAAATTGATGGACAGACGGACATGGTTAATTAACTCTCTTCAGATTTTCATTCTGAAACGATCAGTATAATTAAAGGTGTATGTTTGCCATTTACGAGTTACAAACATTCTCACACACTCAATATACGCTTTACCAAAAGTGGCGCAGGGTATAAAGGCTAGCGATCAAAATGTAGATTCTTTCACTTCAAAATTTGATACACTTGACGTAAAGTCAAACGAAATGTTATAACGGTGAGAGGTACTCTTGATCACCATAAAATACTCTTCAAATTATTCCTGCACAAATCATAAGCAAGCGTTTAATTAATTTAATTTGATTTAAGCTGAGCACTGAAACAGCTGATAAAATGTTTTTATTGTAGCGATGCATGCTAAACAAAATCTTTACATACTTGTACACATAATTACAAATATGCATTATACACGGAAATTATGCGTTAGATTTATATTTGCATATAATAAAAATGCACAAACATACGCTTCATTGGTTTATGATCATTTTCATTTGGGTGGAAAACTCATTTACATAAAGCTGATTTAGTAGCAGGGCACCGCAACCAACCATTACACTGCGGTTGGTTGTTACTGCAATTTGTTTTTGTTATTTTTTCTTATTATATATTTTTTTCATGCTTTCATTTTTACACACGCGTATACGCAAAGGTTATTATTATCTCACTGGGTTTACGAAATTTCGTAGTATTGGTGGATGGATGGTCAGCACACATCTCTCAGTTATACGGTAACTGCACATTAATCTACTATATGATTCTGTTTGCATTCCCCATATGTACGTACATACGTTATATGCAGAGTTATGTGGACTTGTGCCTTTTTTGATAACTTACTTACGTAAGTGTGTAAGCACCTGCTCTGTGAATGTTTGTCTATCCCTCTGTCCTCCTTTTTTGTTTTTTTTTTGTTTCCTGTTCGCCTTTCTAACGGCCACAACTGTCTTTATTTGCACATTGGGAATGTTATGGTAATTGCTTGCCAACTACCATGTAAACATGACTACGGACACACAAACATTCTACTTGGAAATATACATATATTCACGTGCGTTTGGTTAGAGACAGAGTTGGGGAGACAGATAGATAGGGAGTTATCTGTCTGCTGTGTGCTATGCATAAAAATCCTCTTCAACGTATTCAATAGTTAAATATTATGCTTTTATATATAAAAGTAAGTGTGTTTGCACAAGTGCAAGTATGGGATTTTCTGTAAAGGTTAGGTGAAGATGTGTAGATTGTAAAAATTAAAGGCAAGTGGGGTGTGTGGCATAGATTATGAAACCCTAACTGAGATCAAAAAGAGGTCAACAATATTTGAGCATTTTGTGCAGCGTCGCTACATCTTTAAGGATTCATTTTCAGTTTGGTTATGAAAGTAATAAAAAATGTTCCTAAAGATAAGATTCATAAATAAAAAACTAAAAATCATGTTCAGCATTAAAAAATAAGTTCCTAGAATGGTTGTGCCGATAATATATAATTCAATGAAGCGTACACTCAGATTTTCTTAATGAAATTATATTTATGTTATGTTTCATAATAAAACAATAAAATAAATGAAAATGTCACAAAATGACAAAAAGTTAATTTTTGTATATATTATAGACATATATAAAACAAACAAGAAAATTCTATTCGCAAACATTTCATTCAACATTTTCATAAATGAAAAGTTTTTCGCTTAAATTGAACTGTTTTTCACTACCAGCTAACGGATGGATTGTTGTAAAATTCTATAACCGACTAACTAGATTTTTATTAAAAAAAAAAAAAAAAAAAAAAAAGGTGGAATTTTGTAGGTAAATATTTTTTATACATAATTGAGTATGCATACACACATATGCATAAATTTTATTTAAAATATTTTAACAAAGTATAAAAAAGTAAATAAAGTTTTAATATTTTGCAATATTTATTTATTTATATTATATAAATAAATTAATTAAAACAATAATGAAACGAAATTTTTATTAATATATAACACAATATGAAAAGAATTTAAATAAAGAAACATATAAAAATAAATAAAATCAAATAACATTTTTCAACAATATTTACAATGAATTAAAATAAAAAATATGAAAGAAAAATACTCAACAGCAGCAGCAGCAATAACAACAACACAATAAAATAATAAATTAAAAAATAAAATAAAATAAAATAAAATAAATTAATTAAAATAAAATAAAATAAAATAAATAAAATAAATAAAACAAAATAAAATAAAATGAAAATTAAGTTAAAAAAGTATACCGTAATTGTAATATATAAAAATATAACCATTATTCTCCTCATCATTACTTAGTTTAAGCAAATAAATACTCCTTCTTAGAGGGACTCACAAAATATAAAATAAAAACTTATAATTTCTAAAAAGAAAAAAAGAAAATTTCAATAAAAATTTTTTATTGGAAAACTCATGCAAGCACAACTAAAACAAGAACCACAAAAACAAAATAAACTTATTACATAGTACACTCTTTTTATCTATGTTTTTTTTTCATTATTTTCCCCCCACATACACTTCTTAATTGCTTTTTGTGATTGTAAATAACTGTAGTCTAACTCAGGGCTGTATTAATTATAAAAATTTATTGCATATTTTGTACAAGTATTCAAAATTATTTAAATTCTCTTTCAAATGATTTTTATATTTGAAAATATAAAAATTGTTTGAGTTACATGCGTAATGCTCGAACTTTTGTTCACTTGGCTTGAGGAGTTTTATTTTATATGAATATTTAAATTGTGAATATATTTTCTACGATATATATATATATAGAAGTTGGACAACTTTGCATGTACAATGAAATGGATTACTGCCTTTAAATCCAACACTTATCAATATTGAAGAGAATACATTATTATATACAAGCAACTTTTTATTACAAAGTACAGTGGAAGAGTTGTTGGAATATGCTTGAGGGTTCCTTTTTCCAATCGGCTTTTTATTATTATAACAATCATTATACATTCTTCATTGACTTTAAGCATACAGCTATTAGATTTATTACCCATAAAGAGCTTAGAGTCATGTATGAGCAGACGATTGTGCCACTTTATTATATGGTTTAGATTTTTATATATATGTTACGATTTTATTGCTCCCGCACTTTATATTCAACATTTCTTGTTTAACAGTTATTACATTTCAATTTGTTATGCAAATGGTGGCAAACAACTATATACTCGTATTTATATTAAGTGTTATGTTTATGGTGTAAATATTGTTTCTGTAATATTTATAGTTGGGGAGAAAAGTTGATATTTAAAGTTTTGTACATAAAATCTATGAAAATTCTGAATTATATATCATTAGGTTATCATTATAAGGTTGATTGATTAAGTAACGATTTACATTTGGCCCAACACTCACAGGGAATTTCCGTTGTTTACTTTATACTGTTTCAAGGGACAAAGCGGAAAACCTTTTCCTCATCAACATTTGTCAATAGTGAACATTCCTCTTTAATGAATGTCTCTATTTAATGAAGGGGTGACAAATCTACAACCGTTAAGTTGGTAAGGTTAGGAGTGACAAATCATTGATTGATTTAAATGGGTGGAATAATTCCTAAAGTTTAGTGCCGGGATAGGCAGGAACTTAACTTCAAATGTTAGAGCCGGTCAAGCCCGACCATTTAATGCCCCACTCCTTAAATCATGCTACAATTACTTTAGTTGTACCTGCACATAGGATTTAGTTATAATTTGGTTTATTTATTTATTTATATTCTATCCATGGATGGTCTAAATATGGGCGTAAACCTAATGTATAAAATCAGGCAGCCATACTAGTTTAAGGTGGAATGTAACTCATATTTCAATAGTCTTTATAAGGAGGTTGTAAAAGCATAACTGCCATGCCTACTATTTCCTATAAATGTGAGGTTTTGGTCTATGCTAAATGTAAATTTCTTACAGCTGAAAGAAATGATGAAGCATATATATAACCCAAGAAAAGGAAAATGTCAACTTAGCCATGTCTGTCAGTCCATTGGCTCAATAATCCTTTCATTTATATACAAAACATCCGTTTTGTAAATCATTCCTAACGCACCATTAGTTTATGTCTATAATTGTTTATGAGTTATACTTAAATAAATGAATTTTATGTGTGTTTGCAGTAGTAATTGTTTTTAATGAATTTCTCTTCTCTTCTCAGTTATTGCAGCACTAATTCATTGCATATGATTTTCATTAAATGACAATTTTCATTTAAAATGAAATGCAAATGTACAAATGGAGTAGTAGCAAAACAACATTATTATCCTTTTCTTTCTCTCTCTCTCTCTCTCTCTCTCT
This sequence comes from Ornithomya chloropus, assembly GCA_963971445.1. Taxonomy (NCBI): domain Eukaryota; kingdom Metazoa; phylum Arthropoda; class Insecta; order Diptera; family Hippoboscidae; genus Ornithomya; species Ornithomya chloropus. The sequence goes on from OZ020530.1 coordinate 6,909,969, forward strand.
CTCTCTCTCCATCTAACTAAGTAGAAAAATTGTGTTTTAATAATTTCATTAAAACAGAATTTACAAATTGTTCATTACAAAATTACTGCAACTGAGAGTTTGATATTATTACCTTTACAATAAATGTAATTAAATTATATTAAATTAAATGTGTGTGCACATGTTGTATATATAATATGTGCACATATTATATATGTAATAAATACTATGAAATTACAATATTATTAATTTTTGTGATAATTTTGTTTAATTGGGAGCTTTTTTTAATAAACTTTGCGCATCTTTTCCCGCCAACCGTACATCATCACATCATATGAAGTGTGATGATGCGTAATTAAATTGTATTACAATTAACCATTCTCATGATTCCCCTTTTTGTGCCATGCATGAGTGAAATATAAGCATAAAAGATTTAACAGTTCATGCTAATAGACTGGACTGTCCGAAGCATATATTTTGAATTAATTTAAGCCTGTCTCTTTAATTACAATTTACTGTGTGTTTTGGAATAGTTCCATTGTTCGCACCAATCTTTTGTTCAATTTTCTTAAGAGGAGAGTTCAAATATCATAAGTAATAAAATGTCACTTATACGCCATGGGGGATATATGTTATTATCATTCCCACATTCTACAATAGCCTGTATTAAATAAATTTGAATTTCTATTAAACATTTTCATACTTGTCATGGGCTTTTACATCCTTCACCTTATCGATGAAGGTATGTTTAGTTTGCTATTCTATTTGCCACATCCACAAGGAGGCATCAGAGACCCTACAAAGTATATATATTATTGATCAGCATCAAAATCTAAATCGTTTTAGACATGTCCGTCCGTGTATTTGCATGAAATTTTTTACAGACATTTCTAGTTTGGTTTTTTATTTATTTATTTTTTTACCGGTGAAATCTATACAATGAACAATCTAACACGGAGAAGCAGTTGGAGCAATGACAATTTGTTAAGTCGATAACTGGTTGTTATAGTTGTTTTTATATAACGTCATTTATGTTGTTTGGGTATTGACCTGATTGTCAACATATTTCATAACTGCTTATATTTGTACTTTTATTTGTTGCAAGTTTTTTATATATATCTCCCCATATATCTTTTTTTCTTTCTTTTTTTTTTTTTTTTTTTGTATAAAGCGGAAATTTTTATTGTCACAGTTTGTGTTTTGTTAGTTGTTGAGATGGATTGTAACCACGAAATCATATTTAACTGTCAATAACAGTCGTAAATAAAGGATATTAAGCGTTATAAGAAAACATTGTACCTTCTGGGATATAAACGATCTATTAGAAAACTAACAAAACAAGCAAATTTTATATAAAATATAATAAAATCATACTTGTCATGGGTTAAATTTTAAGTAAGCTCTTCATCTATATATTAAGTTATACAGTTATAGTTTTTTTTATTCAGCGAACAAGTCGAATTCTGGGGTTTTTTGTCCGTTGTCTGACGACGTTCATTCATAAATAATGTACCAAATATTAATTCTTGATATTCTAGATTTTTGGAGTGGTAGATTTTCGTTGATTACGGACATTTGGCCTCGATCGGTTTTACGACAATAAGCCTATGAGAACAGGAACACGAATATCTTGACGGACATGTCAAGGTCAACTCAGACTCAGACCTAAGGCGGAGGTAATAAAAACACACACGTTCAACTTTTATAGATTTTTATATCCTGCATCACTTGTGACATTGAGGATGTCAGAATTCATTTAACCATTTCCGTCTGTCCGTCTGAAATGTAAACTTTGTTGCATTTGTTTAAATATTTCGATAAAATTTCGAAAAAATCTGTATGAATACATGCCAAAGAGGAGCATTATTGAAAATGGACCGAATCGGATCATATTTAGAACCCCTCCCCACATAAGGTCCCATTATAATGAAAGTCTTTAAATGGCAAAAAAGAATAGACAATCATCTAAATTTGCACTTGATGGGACTATTTTTAGAACCCCTTGACACTACTGACACAACTACATTAATTGTAGCATTATTTGATACATGATAAGTGGTGTAGGGTATAAAAAGGTAGGGGTAGACCAATTATAATGTATTCAGCAGTTTCAATTGTAGGCATGCATCTGAGTCTATTTTGTTAGAGGGACATACGGACAAATATGATATTTGAAGAGTTTCTGACATTTACTTTTTAAACGGAACGAAAAACTGAGTATACCCCCATCTTATGTGTAGGGTATAAGCTGTTCTTGTCATGAATAGCAATTTATAACAAAACACGTTTAATGAAATTACACTTGAAATCAATAAAATCACTTAAAAACGCTACTCAACAACACTCTGACGAAGTGTAAGTAGTTACACATAACGACTCAATAAGTTCTTCTTCATCATCTTGTTTAAGCACTTAAGCGTAAACCCTCTTATGAAATAATACAATAACGTTAACTATTGTATTGTTATCGTGAGCCATTACAAGAGTGTAGAAACTACTCATGAAGCGGAAATGTTGCTAGACTAAAAAAGAAGAAGAAGAAGAAGAAGTAGAAGAAATAGAATAACACTAGTTAGCTAATAGAGACACTAAATACTACACAGTTTCCGCATTTCTATGTTAAATTTTTGTTTAAGGTACTGTTGTACGGTATTGTTTAAAATGGTTCAGAGCGGCGATGTGTAGGTTTTCGAATTGCTTTTGTATACAATCAACACTTCAACTAAAGAAAAAACCTAAATAGCTAACAATTTCAAGAGACATGAGGGTATATACGTATATACATATAATTCAAAATGTTAAGTAAAATTTCCACCCGTTAGAAGTACAGAAAGTTAACAAAGTCAACACAGTTAACATGAAAAGGAAATGAAGGGAAATCCGTGTTAGTTATGGAACTAGACGTGTATTGTCTATGTAGTTAAATTCCATGATTACAAGGATAGATAGAGTTTGAAGTAAAAAAGTTGCAAATATTTGTCAACCCCCCAAAAACGAGAATAGAAAAAATGTGTTATAAAGTGTCAAAACGAAAACTATTTAAAATACTTGTTGTTGACAAAAGAAAATGAAGTGAAAACACTTGTTCTTGTACTCCATCTCTATTTTTCTCTATCACACTCTCTCTCACTCTATCTCTATCTCTCTTTATTTTAAATAAAGAATTTTAACAAAAGGACGTTTGACTAAGGTCCTACAAGTGCTATTTGGAAACGGATATCCTTTTGGCAAGCATTATTATACAATTACATACTTGTCTATGTCTACACAAAACGGTTGAGAGTGAAATCATTTCAGGAACTGTTCCATTTAATACAAATTATAAGAGTACGAGCAAAACCAACGGCAAGTATAATAACAACAACAAAAGTTACAACACTAAGTGGCTACATTGTTGTTAAAAAGTTTATGATTCTTTTTCTTTACATAATATTCCATTTGAAAGGAGATTCCGAGTCCTTTCTTACTATGCATTTTTACTGTTGAAACTTCTTTTTTGACAATCTTGTTATCTTTCATAATATCATAATTGTTTGATATTTTTGGAAACCAATTTAATCAGATACAAAGTATACAAAAGTTTGTTAAAAGCGTTTGCAATTATCAGAAGGAAACGCCATAGATCTTATATAGTATATATGTTCTTGATCAGCACCAAAATCTGTGTTGATTTACCAATATCCGTCCGTACATCTGTCTGTTGTCAAAACGTTCACTATAGTAACTTAAATATTTGAAAGCCACGCCCATTAGTGACAAAAATCTACTATAAAACGCTAATAAACAAATTCAGATATTGGTTTAATTAATTAATTGGTTTGGGTCCGTCTGGAATTTGCTGTTTCAGACTTACAAACATTCGCACCTTGTGGTGTAGAGCATAAATATTCAGGAAAATGGACTTAGTGGTTTTATATTAAGCAGCAGCTTTTATCTGCTGCTTTTATTTTTGTAACACTCGCAGCTAATGTGAGAACAACTTTTTTGTGGCTTGCTTAATGAAATTCTTCTTTAATAAATTCCTTCGCACAGGATCGTCTTTAGGAAATTAAAATAATAATTTTTCTTAATAATGGTCTAGCTTAAGGCAGCAAATGTTTCCTAAAAGTCAAAGTATTCTTATCGTTTTTTAAGTACTTCTCACAACTGCTAAATCTGCACTGCTGCTAAGCTATAAAACGAAACCAAAATGGTTATTGGTAGCAAAACCTCACAGCATCATAACGTTTATGAAAATAATAAAATGAACAAAATTTTTTTAAAACATTATATATAGTTTAGCCAATCAAAAATAATCTTATCGATTATTGTTCATCGACAGACAAAACAATAAAATCATGTACTGAGGCTGAAATGAAGTTGAGTAGGAAAGCGAAGAAGAAAAGGAACAAGTTTCTTCATTTCATTGGAATTTATATAAAAAAATTTAAATAGTTTTGAATGTGAGATAGAACATTAAATCGAGCTCAACGCGCATTGCATGGAAAGAGGGTGAACATTCAAATATTTTTACGACTCTACAAACTAAATGTTAGCATATTATTTACAGGTAACTTACACTTCAACACATACTTCCATTATATAGGTGCGAGTACATGAACATATGTAGAGTAAAAAAAAAAACGATATATGGCCCAGGACCGATAAAAAAATTATAATGAAAGTCTTTATATGGCAAAAAAAACGCTAGTCTTAATATTTTTGGACAAAATTTGGTGAAGAATAACTATTTAGCTTAATATTTGACTGTGCCAACTTTAGACTCCCCATCAGAACATTTTTAGAACCCCTTATCATATGTGGCAACACCTCGTGTTTATTGATACAACTAAAGTAATTGCAGCATAATTTAAGGAGCCAAGTACTGTGGGGTATTATTCAGTTGAGGTAAACACCTTATGTTCTTATGTTCTTGCTAAGTGTTTGAAAATTTTCTCAAAATATTTTCGCATTGTTTTTAAGTGTGTTTATATAAATAAATCGTATTTTTTTAATACTTTGTCATAAGATTATGTCTTTGTACAAATACGCCAAGTTTAAGTGTGTCATAAAATCCAAACATAATAAGTTGTAGAATATGGAACTTTTGCCAGTATCGCAACGTTTTTTATCCTCTATCTCTTTCTCTCTCGTTTATGGTTCTCTTTTATGGGATATTGACGCGCGAAAGAACTCATTAAGAGTTTACTAAACCAAATACACACGGGAGTCTAAAAACAAGAAGAAATCATTATACGAAATAAACTGCAGTGCTAGTTATCCTGCATAGAACAGAGTTTCATCTGTGTTCTTGCTGTTTTAAATGGGTGCGAAGAACTTCATATTAAATGGAGTGTAAGAGAGTGGAAATTAGTTAAACGTAAACTTCTTATCGGAATTATTTATGTTTTCTCAAAATAATGCAAAGTATTGCACAAAAATAAGAAAAGAAGACAAAGAAGAAGAAACCAGGGTTTTTTGTATAGATATCTAGAAATAAATTGTATAAAATATTTTTGTGACTTGAAACAACTTTGGCTTAGTTTTGGGCCTGAGGTGAAATGTTATACAATGTAACTGTACAGTTGCGTTGTGTAACATATACTTATAAGTTATATGAGGATTACATCCCCCTGACATATAATTATTTAGTCATTTATACTTGTACGTGTATTTGAGCTCCTTAACAAGTCACATGCACCCGTACGTATACATACCGAAATACATGCACATTTGCATCGTTTGAATATCAGATTGCGTGTCCATGCGTTCATCCATTCAAGCGTAATACCTACAAAGAGTTTCATACACAAATGTTCATTTCGTGGTGTAGCGACCAAAATTAATATTGTAGCAAATATTCCCTAATGACATATAAATACATGATACGTCAGACGTTCCATTTGAAGAGTCTGTAATATGCTTTCATAACAAATTATTCAGTGTACAATACCTTTATGCTTGGTTGCCATGGAATACGGCTTTTATGTTTCAACTCAAATAGATAAAACCACTAAACTAAATAGTATTACAAAGTTGGTTGTATTTGGCATAATTTTCAAGAAATTAATGTTTACAAAAAAAAAAAAAAATTATGTACCGATAAAATTTAGATTTAATCAAAAACGGCCAAGAACCAAATACCTTATTATTGAAAAACAGCAAAATAGTAAATGTATCGCTTCTCTTGTCGATATTTTGATGCCATTTAATAGTTATTGATCAAATGAATTCATTGATGTAAGTGTGACATTGCTCCGATCACTGTGATAGATTAAATGATGATTTTAGTCTACGGTGAAAAACCGTACTAGAGAAAAGTGACTCATTTTTACTCAACATTTATATCACACAAAATATTTTATATTCATAAACATTATAAAAATGGTAGAGAACTTGAATGATTTTTAAACCAAATATTATCCCATCAACACTTTAAGAAACGTTATGATATCATATTTTATTTACATATTTAAAATTACGTTAAATGAACTATAAATTTCTCCACTTTATCATCTGAGATAAAGTTGTATGATTATGATAAATCTTAAGGGTCATTAAAATTTCGTTAACTTGAACGCCTCAAGTGTGCACGTGAGCTATATAAATAATAATGTTGTCTTTTTAATTGCGTCTTTCTTTACAGAGATAATTGAAAATGGAATTTATGTGGTGTGTGGATAAAGGATAACAGTTCCTAATATGAAAATAAATTCATTATTTTATGCATTTATTATAAAAATAAATAAAAATATAAAAAACAAGTAAGAAAACTAAATTACAGGCATATGACCACTCCCTCTAATACTGTACATATGTATGTATTGATTAACAGTTTGAAAGGGGAGTTTTATGTGGAGTATGGTTTTTTGTAAATTGTAGGCGTGTCTTTTATCACATCACGACTATTTTTGGCACAACGATGGATGAGATAATTATAAATGTATGTACCAAAATTAAAGTTCATAGATCATTTTTTGTGGCAGATATATAGATTTTTAACGATTGTGGGCGTGGCTCTTGATCGATTTTTCCATTCTAAATAGGGATCTGGGGCGGAAACTAAAAGTGTCTGTACAAAATATCAGCTCAATACTCGAAATTTCCGCCCGTGAGACGGACAGACGGACACACTGACATACATATCTAGATGGACTCAGTTTTTCATGCTGGTACATCCTTTTGTGTATTGCAAATGGACCAACCAACTTAGTATACCACCCATCTTATGTGGAGAATATTAAAAAAAGGTTGAAAGAGGAAATTAATAGAAACAAAGAACAGAAACATTTTGTTGTTGTTTTATGGAAATTTTCTTAATTTATTTGTACTACTATTTTAATTGTTATGATGATGATTTCTAGTTTCATTCTTTTCTTTCTCTCTCTCTCTCTCTCTCTCTCTCTCTCTTTCTCCCTGTGAATGAGTCTCATCAAAAAGTCATTTATTAAAGTTGATTTTGTTTTGCTTTACTTTCTTTGCTGCTTACCGTCCTTGCACTACTACAGGAAGAATATATTTTAACCATTAAAAAGCCAGCATGGTTCCCATTCAATTAAAATCTTAACAAATCAATCTTATAATTAAATTTTGTGGAAGAGTTTCACTTTACAATGAAATTTTATAAAAAATTTTAAATGTTTTTAAAACTTTCTTTGTCAATAAATACGTTTCAAAATACTTTAAGAAGATTTAAAGGTTTGTATTTAAATAATTTCAAGTAAAACCTATATAGGTTAAGGACTTGGCGCAGAAGTTGTTTGTACTGGAAAGTTCTACTTATCAACCTCCTGAAGGTCTATAAGTATGAATCCAAATTCCTTAATAGTCTGCCTAACCCAACATTCGCTACTTTGTAGAATAATATTGTCTTTTTTTATGATAACCTCTCTTAAGTTGTATGCTGTGAACGTCGTCAGTCATAACTAAACCAAACGATAATGGGTTTTTCTTTTTCTGGTTTCCACCTGTAAGTAAATGCGCATTCATTTGTTAAGTAGCAGCAGCAGCAGCAGCAGCAGCAGCAAAACTTTTCTTAATATTGCTGTTATTTCTTTCACTTCATTTTCTTTCACTTAGGCACTTTGTGTAATTAATGTATACATCGTTATTATCATTAGTATGTATTTAACATTTTCTACAGCTTTACATTAGCTTTCTTAAGATGCTCTGGGCTCAATGCAGAATGGTTCTTAAAGTTGCAAAATAATAAAAAAAAGGGAAATATTCTGAGTAAGATATATTTACATATATACACATATACTTCACAATGTATATATGTACTCTACAGTATGTAGTCGTTACAATTATCTCTCAGAACTTGTAGTTCTTATAACTGTCATTGTTTTTTTTTTTTTTGGTTCTATTAAAAATTTAACTCTTCATACCATTAAGCAAATACTTATTATTGCTATTTTATGCTCAAATGGGAAAAATATGCAAATATGCACCAAGGGGAATCGTCCCTCTGTGAAGGGGGCCCTTTAATAAAAGCAACATTTCACTCGCGACGCCCAACTCTTGGACATGACTAGATTTTCACAGTTTTAAATGTTAAGTAAGATTTTTATATACTTTATAGTGTCTTTGAGATCTCCTTCGGGAATAAAAAACTTAGTAGAATGTATATTGTTATAATGGGTGGGGGTATAAATTTGTTTGCATTTCATGACAATACTGCATGTAATCGAATATATTTCTTTAAACTTATAAATAATTTAATAAAAATACAACTTTACTTCCCAGTAGTTCTACTCCCATCATACACCATGACATTCGCGGTAGAGTCTTTCCACATTTTCTCTTGTTAGATTTTGCCATTGATACTTGTCTTCTGTACAGTTTGAATGTTTAGAAGCAATCGATTTAATGCAGCTTTTGTATCTGTTAAATGGTGTGTATAAGGGTGTGTGTATGAGTAAAATTGTAGGTTTTTTTTATAGAATATTTGCCCCCACACCTTCTTACACTTTTACTTTTATTTCAAGAGTTTTTTCAGTTTTTTTTATTTTTTTTTTATTTTCACCATAAAGCTTGCTTTTGTTTTTTTCTATTTTTGTGTTTACTGACACGTAACTCGGTGTTGTATGACATATATTAAAAGAAAAACGAATGTATGGAATGTTTAATACGGCGTACACATACTACAAAGCCCGACAGTTGAGTTCTTTTCAGTGTCTATCTCAAACAGTAGATCTCGTCTTTGTCTCGTTTATGAAATGAATTCGACAACGCTTAACATCTTCTCTTTCTATGCATATGTGTGGGTATAGAAGAGTCTATATAACGTGGATATGGCTGTCAAGCATTCTAAACTGAAGCTTTTCATGTCAGTGTCACCACCAAGCACAGCGTTAGCAACATTGCCAAAAAGCAGCAGATGGCTGATGTCGAAATCCCCCTAAAAAAATGCTAAATATGCACAAACTACTTATAACGCAATAATAGTTGAATTTTCACTTTTGAAATGCTTCCTTTACACTATTAAAATGTAAAATTTTTAATAGGTTACAGTCAGATTTAGTGAAAATGCCTCTCATGCATATCTCAGATTTTATATTTCGAATGAACGGTTATTAGGTAGTTCTTCAGTTTTTCCTATTTAGTTATATTTCACTGTAAATAAAAAATTGAATTTTCCATCGATTTTTTAAGGTGTTGTATGCGCATCAATGTTCCCGACTAGCTGCCAAGTTTGTTTAAGCAAAGGGCGTGTTTCAGTTGCAAGTATATGCGTGTTTACGTCAAATACTTGTCATTTTTTCCTTTCGTTATAATAAATCAAATCATGTTGTAATGGTTAGAACAATAGCAATTACCATATTTTCCCAGCAACATTATATGCATATTAAAAATGCATTAAATTGCATATATTTTTAGGTTTTGCTCTTCAAACTCTTGTAAAATTGCGAAAAATGAACAGAAAGGAAAGATGTTTACATCGCTAAAAAGCTAATATTCCTAATATTTGTATAAATTAAGAATTATTAACTTTTGTGATTTATATTGAAGCGAAATGATGCAGTTTTTCTGTAATAATGTATTTTTTTTTCATGATAGTTTCAATTGATCATAGAAGCTTTCACGCTGGCCTGATCAAGCTCAAAGTTAAACCAATGAATTTTTTTGGTCACTTATTATCGATTGGCATCAAAATTTTTATAAAAATTTTTTTGAAATTTTTTTTTTTTTTTATTCCTTAATTATAGCCTTTGCTAAAAAAAGTGGACAACAAAGTAAAAATCATGCGATTTTACTCAAACTTAGGACAATTAAGTGTTATAGCAAATATAATTAATGTACCAAGTTTCTTAGGAAAATATCAAGAATTGTGTATCTTTCCCTATAACGATATTTTCATAGAGCGCCGAGTGAACACTTTCCTCCTTACCAAGTTTAAACTATTGTAGCCATGCGTAGAAGAAACATTTTTACATTATGTGAAAGCTTATATTTTTTATAATTTATAAGGATGTTTCGTTTGTGAGTCACTTTTCTTAAAAAATAGTTCCATAATGATGAGATTGATGATGATTTAAAATGACTAAAGAGGACTGTAATCGATTTATGCTGAACTAATCAGTCCATGGCCGTGCTATTCTCTCTGGTACTTATATGTTTTACGTGTGCTTGTGTTTTTTTTTGTATTTTATTCAAATTTGATGAATAATTCTCAATGGAGTGCTTGACGTGAATGATTGCTGCGGCAGCTAAATTGGAAGTACCCTTTACCGTAAATGTATGCACATATTTGTTATTGATAACATTGCCACTTCAGCGACCTTAATGTTACTAAAATTCTATGTCAATATATACTCGTACTTACACGTACATACATATCCTTACCATGTAATCATTTATTTTTTATTTTTTCATGTACTGTGGCAAAAAAAAGAAAAGGTTGTTTGTACAAGTTTTGTAACGTCCATGAATGATTAACAAGATGTTAACTGTAGAAAAAAGAGAAAAGAATTTATAAAAAAAAAAAAATATGCTTATAATAGAATTTTGATGTGAGTATGAAGTATGTCAGGGTTATAAACGTATGCAAGGGACAGTTGTTCATTGTGTGTGCCATTCAAAATGATTATAGGTATGTACGTGAAAAAAATGAAGGAGGGAAATATACTTAAAGTCATCGTAAAATATGTAATTGTAACCATGTAACCATGTATACAAGTCCGATTAAATAATTGACTTCCTACACGACTTTCTTTGTTTTTATACCACCCACATTTTATGTGGGTGGTATACTAAGTATGTCATTCCTTGTCATACCTGCCACGCCCACCATTTTAGATATAAATAAGATTTGGCCCAAACTAAATTTAGTTCTCTTCCTTATTGTAGAATTTTCCTGCTGTTTTGCAGTCAAATTGAGTGAAAGCGGGCTATTCACCGCTTATACGCAATGCGTTGTATGCCTGTAGTTGCAATTGCTATGGAAAACATGAAAATTGCATAAATTTTCTAATGATAAAATCGATTTCATGTTTGTTTATATTACAATTTTAGCTGGAAATTTATAGTTGCAGTCCAGTTTTAAAAGTTATACAAATCAAAGCAATTAATCAATATGAACAGCAGGACCACCACGCAGCACTTACATGCATTATAACAGACACACCCTCTCACACAACTGACTGACTGACTGACTGACTGACTGACTGAGGTTATAGAGAAGTATACATTCAGGGTACGTACGGTATTGATTGTGAAAGGAAATAGAATTTTCTGTGCAAACATGAAAATATTAACTGACCGCCCCCTGATGGTATCATGGCAATGCAAAGAAATATCCTTAACAGATATGTTTGTCACTCCAACGTTTACACTCACTGACCCTGAGTACACATAATACAAAAAGCGACATTATGGTCGGTGAAAAGTGTTAGAGATGAATGGTTGGTGGGTGTGTATCATTTATATTCATTATACATTATTATGTGTTCACAAACGCATAACATGCTCTCCTCGTATCATAATTACAATCTAAGCTATTAATACTGCACATTGGTGTACAGGAATACATATATATGCGCATATAGTACAATATTTATACCATGCTCCACTTGCAGCAAAGGGTATGTCAACTTTGTGCAGATGTTTGTAACTCTTAAATAGCAAATGCGGGCCTCACTTTCACTTACATCGATTCAAAATCAAAATCTGAATCAATTTATTCAAATACGTCTGTGCGTCTGTCTGTCCATGTAAATTTGTATGCAAGCTATAGGTCGCATTTTTTGAGAATAATTCGATGAAATTTGGTACAAGGACATATATATGCTAAAGGAAGGAACCCTATTGAGAATGGACCTGATTGCACCATTTTTAGAATCCCTCCTCATATAAGGTCCGATTATAATGGAATTTTTTATATGACGAAAATCCTCAATTCTTATTTTTATATCAATTTCAGCAACAGACACATGGAAAGCCAAGGCTAAATCGACGCAATGGCTTAATGCTGATTAAGATTATGTTCACTTTTATACTGGAATGTGTGCGGCTTCCTATTCAATCACATATTCGAAAAGAATTACTAATTATTGGTTATTATCCTTTCCTTCATTTATCTTCTTTCTAATACTTTTCTCCATATTAATTCATCTGTCAGCACCAATAATATTGATTAATAACAATTATAGTCTCTTGCAAAGTTATTGTCCTGCTCAAGATAAATATTACTTATGTTGTAATCAATTCTTATTAAAATTTCATTAAGTATATCCAACGTTTTAGAAAAAAGGAAGAAAGGACACTGCAACTTCTTAACACAAAGTAAAAATTGTATATTTATCAGTAAACGCGAGACATTGTCATAAAACTCATTCAGCTCACTTAGCTTGTAAATGAATTCCGCTTTCATAGAAAGTAAATTATATGGGCGTGGCACCACCCATTTCGTTAATAAACAACCATTTATTTTGAAAAAGTCATTTCCTAAGCAAATGGACAGTGCCACGCCCATCCATTCAAGTTCCCCGCAAAGCTACAGAAATTTCCAAACGTTTTCAAAAATGTATGTGGGTAAGTGAAGGGTATTTCATATTTGGCCTAAGCCAAATTTAATTTTCTGACTCGTGTTACTTGTTATTCTTAAAGTCTAATGCCCTGACATGATGAACATTTTTGCTTTCCCTCCAGTTATTTTCTCATTTCCTCTGACATAAATTCCACTAAATTGTGCTTTGGGGGGAAGCAGCTATAAAATGAATTCTTAAGAACAAACTAGTTGAAATTTTTTGGTTTAATTTCTTTGTGAATAATTTTTATAGAAATTATATGAAGACGGAGCTGAGTTACTTCCTTTCATTTGTTATACGAGCAGTGTTGTTGAATTATAAAGGGTAACAAGGGGTTCATCATTGTGACCATTGTCTCCTTAAAAAGTTAAATGTTCTTTTATAGAGTTTGAAAATGTTAAATTGAAAGCAAAAGCTATACAAACATATATTATAAGTATATAATAATCATAGAAAGAAACAGGTTTATGTCAGGTTTATATTTAAAAATTTCTAAGGCTCCCTTAGTAGGTTTGGTATAACGTTTTCATCACTCAGATGGAGGCATCAGAGATCTTGCATATATAGTCTTGATCAGCATTAAAATCTGAGACAATCGAAACACATCCGTTCATGTGACCGTGAGACTGTTGTTGGAACTTTCACAGTCGTCAATTTTGAGATGTTGAGGTAAAATTTTTTGACCATACTTCTTGCATAGATCTCTATTTAAGATCGGTTGAGTGCTTAGCCCATCATAACCAAAAATTTCTCATAGCCCATGACATTAAACTTTGGTATAAATATTTATAATTAAAGTATTCATTGAACTACCCAAAATGGGTGTTGAATATTCGACCACATCTGAGGTATAAATTGCTATATATTTGCCACACTTTGATGGTGGAGGGTAAACAGTATTTTTTGTTGTTTAATTTGGCTTTTAAAGCAAATTATCATCATTTCTTTTTTTCTTTTTTGCTAAGAAGCTTAACTTCAATACAAAGTAAATTTAAATTTTAAATAAAAACAATTATAATGCAATCAAGTATCAAATAATCTCTTGATAAAGCAATGTTAAACTCAGAGGAAGAGTGAAAGAGGGAGACGCGTTAACAAATAGAGATTAAAGAGATTTTTTTTTTTGATCCCCAAAGAATCCAATTAACCAGTAAAGAATGCGTATACTTATATAATAAGGGAAGGAATTAAAATATGCGATTATGTTGAGGTCAAGTTACTATATGAGAATATGTAGTGGATGGGGGTGCCATAATATTAGCTAATAAATACAATAAATGAGTGCCAAGTTGGAGTTTCTATGAAATACAAAAAAAAGGAAGTTTAAACAAATTTTAAATGCAAGTGAGAAGCTTGTTGGAGAACAAGAAAAAATCTCACTTTTAGTGTATAAATCGAAATAATGCACTATGTTGAGTGCCCCTACTTTTGAAAGAAGACTAAGTCACAATTTCTAAGAACGTGAAAAGTTGAAAATTTCTTAGCATATGTTTAAAGTGAAAATAAAGCGTAATTATATCATGCCACGCCCACATAAGTTACTTACAATCATATAGTGTACTTCACCTTCGTCCTATACTATTCATAGCTTCTTCTTCTTCTTCTTCTTCATCAATATATAAACACGTGCAACGAAATATTTCATTGTCTTGTAGTTCGACTTTACGTTGTGTCCTCCTTTTGTTGTACGTATATGTTTTAATTTTACAAATGAACCCAATTGTTTTTGAAATACACTGTCTCTCTCTCTCTCTCTCTGTTTCTCTCTTTCTATGTTTTGTATGTTTTGTGTGTGAATGCCAACTATAAACCATTTTTCAATTGCAGAAACGTGTAAACGGCCAACAACACTACAACAAAATCCCAACCAAATGACAAAAGACAAAAGCAAGCAACAACAACAAAACTGAACTGAAAATTAAATTGTTGCATGCAAAAACAACAATAACAACAACAACAACAACAACAACAACAACAACAACAATAACATTAACAATGAACTTAACAAAAGACAAGTTGTTACACAATGGAGTTTACAGCTAAATTATGTTAACGACAACAATAACAACAACAACAATATATAAACAAACAAACAAACAAACAAAATACCTGTAATAAAAACTTCACACAACATACGTCTCACACAACGGCATATACTTCAACTTCAACTACAACCTCAACTGGTTTTAACAATTTTTTTGCCAAAAAGCAGAAGTTATCCTGATTTTATGACAACAACAAATACAACAATAGTAATTGTAATAGCAACAACAGTAATAATACAAAAGCAATAACACCAACACTAACAACAACAACAACAACAACAATATTAATCTCAATAACCAAAATAACAACAAAAAGAACAGAACCAGCAACGAAATCAACCAGAACAAATACAACAACAATATCAACAATAGATGATAATAAAAACAATCACAACGACAGCAGTTATACCGGCACCAGCACCAACAATAACAACAATACAAATAGCAGGAGCAACGCGAACGCCAATGCCAACGTCAACAACAATAACACCAACAAGACTCTTAGCAGCAATAAAACAAAAAGCAAAAACAACTTCAACCCTAACACCGACAATCTTTAACAACAACAAAAATAATGGTAATAACAAGAGAATTAACAGCAGCAACACCAATAGCAGCAACAGCTACGACAGCAATCAAAAGTTTCTAAATTTGTAAATTAATAGATAAAATATTAAATATAAAAACAACAACAACAACAACAACAACAATCTAACAAAATCAAATTTAATAGAAAGAGAAGAAGAAGAAGATCAAGAATTTTTATAAAAGTGTTTGTGATTGAATTGTTTATGTAACAACAATTAAATATAATAAGAACAACAACAATAACAACAACTCTACAAATAATTTTAAAGAAGAAACATATTCTAAATATAAATTATAAACTTTTAGTTGGAAAAAAGAAATTTTGGTTTTGTTCGATTTTGGTTTTTCGCTAAATGTGTAAAAGTGGGCATAACAACAATTTATCCATGTCTGACTTTTGGCAAAAAACGTGGAATTTAAAATGTCGGACGTTGAAAAGGCGATCTCCGGCTCAGTAGATGATGAACAACAACAACAACAACAGCAGCAACAACAAACATTACAATATAACACGACAACAGAAAACCTGAACACAATACCAGATAATAAAAATCTGTCTGTAACAATATTAAAACCGTATACAAGAGACGAAGAACAATACAACACAAAGAATAATCACACGAAAAAATATCAATTACGAGAAGAGAAAGATAATAATTACCAAAAAGAATACGAACTGACGGTAAAGGAAGACGGCAAACATTATACACACCGTAAAATACAACGACGACAACAACAACAGAGAGGAGGAACAGGAAGAGCAAGAGCAAGAGGGAGGGGAGAAGAAGAAGGCATCCAGGAAGACGAAGAAGAGGAAGCCGAAGGTAACGTCAGGTGTTGTTTAGGTGGTATAATCAAATTATTCCTCTCTACTCCGGGCCTGGTGGCATTGGTGGTATTATATTCCATAATGGGTGCTCTAATATTTCCGTTGCTTGAGGCGCCAGCGGATATTAACAAATCAGCTTTAATAGCTAAAAGTCGCGAGGAGTGTCTTAAAGAATTATGGATAATAACAGGTGAGTGAAAAATTCAAATCGAGAAAATTTCCTAGAAATTAAATTATTTTTCGAAAATTAAATGCTCTGAACTTTCTTCTTACATTCAATTGTTGTACAGTAAGTAAATTAAAGGGACAATGAAGAGCAGAATATGTTGAATATCTTTAAACAATTGATTGCTTTATCTTCATATGCTGGCGGCTACATTTCATTTGCCTTAATGATATCAGTATGTTTATACCCTGCCTTACTAGTGGCAAAGGGTATATTAAGTTTGTCCTTAACGGCACATGCCACACCCATCCTTAATTATACCGATCGATTTAGAACCGATCTAACCATGTCCGCCAGCTACAAGTCGCATTTTTTGAGATTTTCAATGAAATTTGATACAACATTGGCCCAAATAGGAAACCTATTGAAAGTGAACCGGATGAGATCATTTTTAGAACCTCTTCGCCTACAATTATACTTTACGAAAAAACTTATATGGCAGTGTAAAGGCAGCAATCAAATAAATTGTGGCATATTTTAAGGAGTCAAGTGGGGTTTTTTGTGATATTAAATGGTCGGCCTTGACCGACTATAACAAATTTTCTCTTTTATTGCATGAACTGCTTTACAACAATGATCAATTTCAGTCCGCGTCACATACTTGTGAAACCTTAAACCACATACTACTGCAACATTCTTATGTCTACCCACTCTTTTTCCCATTCACTATTTTGTTCATTGTTTGTGAACATTTTGCCAATCATCGAATAAAATAAAAACAAACAAACAAAGGAAGAATCCCATTAAAATTTACCATGAAATTATATATTTATATGTAACCTGTGTTAATACATAGCCACGTATACGTGTTTGGTTTACACATACATATATAATATACAATAATATCAGATAGCAGGCTATTCACTACAATTTGAAAGCGTTATGGCAATGCTGGCCAGATTGTACAATTGCTATCCGTATACGGTGTGTATGGGTGCTTTATTGTGCGAGCAACATATCGTATAATTAAGTGAATTTTTAATATTCTTTTGTTTTGTTTTTGTAGCCATTTACAAAAGTGTTGCTTCAATCCGTTTACGTTTCTCCGCTTATCGCTGCTCCGTAATAAAGAGTAGTAATAACTTTTATTGCCATATAACATGAAAATTTATTTGGAAATAATTTTCAAAAAATTTGATATTGAATTGATATTGAATTCCTGGGCTTAATCAGTATCGATTCACAATTAGACATCTCGCAATTAAAAAAAATAAGTTTCAAACTTCAACAAACTTTGCTAACCTAAGCCTTTGGAAAAAAATTAAAGTGAAAGTTGGCCTGATTAAGTCTTATACCATAAGGAGCTAATATGGCAAGTTTCAACAATTGTGAATGCTTTCCTTACAACGATATTTTCATAGTGAGCTAAATGAAGATAAAAGTTTGAATTGTTATAAGTCTAGGTGTGGTAAGGAGAGCCTATGTAAGGAATTTCCACTAGAGACCAATCAATCAAACGTAATCGATGTTCTAACAGTAAACATTTTTGCATATCTGAACATTTTCCCCTCAGTTACCTGAGGTTGAGAGTAAAACTTCCAAAATAAAATCAATAAAATTTTTTCACATTTTCAAAATCAACTATTTTTGTACATTACACTCGAAAATGTTGAAAACCCTAATTAAGCGTGAAAGTGAACAATTTTCATTGGCAAAGTAATTTTGTAAACTCTGTGCAAAAGTTTTTTGCGCGTAATTTGTGTAACTTTTCTTGTAAATATTGACAACTTACGCCATGACATGCTATTGAAAAGCATTTCATCAATCATCAGCTATACCTCTGTCACTTTATACTTTTGTACTTTTGTACATTTCCCACAAACTCTCTTAATTAGCATTACTCGTTGCTGGTGCGAGAACACCCACCAATCTTTAATTACTTCAAATGAGCAGAGTAACTATTGACAACCAATTTTTCCGCAACAATTTAATTGGCTTCCTTTTACCAATTAATTCCTTCAAAGTTTCAACCAAAAAAAAAAAGAAAAAAGAAAATAAAAAAGTTAATTGAAATGTAACCTTTTCACTACGAATCAAACTACACAATAAATATATGCACCTGTACACAAAAGCAGACATGTTTCGCCATTTTCCTGAATTTTATGTAAAAACAACTCAGAATGTTATAGTCGGTTCAGTTCGACTATTTAATATCCCACATCACTGCCATTGTCACATAAGTTTCTTCATAAAATGTCATTGTATGGGAAAGGGTTCCAAACATGGTTCGATCGGGCCCAAATTGGCCCCAGCCAAACACGAAGCTTATCAACTTCTTCTTTACCAAATATTAAGAATTGCGTTTTTTTTCATATAAAGACTTTCACTATAATAGGACATCATACGGGGAGGAGTTCTAAAAATAGTCCCATCCGGTTCATTTTCAGTGGATTTCCTCTTTGGGCCAATATATGAAACATCAAAATATCTCAATAAATGCGATCTTTAATTAGAGCAAAGATTTAAATGGACAGACAGACGGACATGATTAAATCGATTCAGATTTTGATTCTAAATCGATCGATATAATTGAAAATGGGTGTGGCATTTGCTGTTTAGGACTTACAAACATCCTTAGAGACTTAATATACCCTCCGCCACAAGGGGTGCCGGGTACAATTAATAAGTATAAAAAATTGAAATTTTTATAATAATAAATTTTCTTTGTTATCTAATAAGTTTCATGTCTTTACGTTTATTGGCTTTTTCAGAGAAATTAAATGTTTTGTATGAACGCAATTGGACCATGTTGGTACACGAACAATTGAGACGTTTTGAGGGCACTATAGTAGCAGCCACACGCAACAATGTGATACAACAGCCGGTGGGAGCGAGTATGGTTGGTAAAGCACAAGATAGTGACATCAGCAGTGGTAGTAGTAGTAGTGGAATAGGTGGTAGTCACGGTCTAATGCTAACTGCGGACTCATCTAATGCTCTCCACGGTCAGTCAGCACCCACGCCCGACCCTCTCGATTACACATCCCGTTGGTCGTTCAGTGAAGCTCTATTATATTCTGTAACTGTGATAACAACTATTGGTGAGTGTGTGCAGCATACAAAATATGAAAAGCTTTTCATCCATAAAAATAATGAAATCGTTCCGCCACAGCTTTCCACCCTGTTCTGTACTATTAAATTTTCATATATTTTGCTTCCTTTGTAATTTCGTTTTCCTTTTAATCAATTATACTTTTTTTTCTAAGGCATAAATTTGTTCTCGTTTTTTGTCTCATGGTCACAGGTCAAGGCAGTCTAACACCACGTACAGCTGGTGGTAAAATTGCAACGATCTTGTATGCTTTAATCGGTGTACCGTTGATGTTGATGTGTCTCTCCAGTTTGGGCACTTTACTGGCCGATGCTCTACAGTGCACTTATGCACGATTGTGTTGCCGTTTTGCCCAATGTGAGGTTAACACGGGAGTTAGCGGCAAGGCCACCAATGCTATGGTTGAAAAGCAGGCCAGCAACAACAGCAAACGAAAATATCATCAGCATTATATGGCTGCAGTAATAACTACAAATAATGATGATGATGATGATGACGACGACAACGATGATGATGATAAACTACTGAGGCAGCAAAAATTTAAAAATGTATATCATCCCATGAATAATTATAATATTCAGAGTCAGGGAAGTGGGGTGAGTTGAAATGTTTGATTAAAAATATATTTAACTAGAAGTAATTTATAAAAGGCCAGCAAAATAGTGACCATACTCTATCCCAGTTGATGGCTAAACACTTTAATGTCCTGTAATAGAAATAAGTTAACCATAGACCAAGGTTTAAACTCTCGTTATACAGCTAACTCTAGGTATTTTTGTTCTGCATTATCGATGATTGAGTTAATTATAAAAGTTTGCCCTAAATTTTAATTTTGTACCTCAATTTTTGTGTATTATAAGTAGATAATATCGATTGTGGGTGTGGCTCTTAACTAATTTTGCATCACTTAGTCTGTCTACGTACAGAAACTCACAGTTACAATTATACTTAAATCTGCATTAAATGGATAGACAGACAGATGGTCGTTTCTAAATTTGTTGAACAATATATTACTTTGTCTTTTGCTCAAATAAATATCTAAACTTAACATACTTACCTTAACATACTTCGTGCAGCAGGTATGAATGATAAAAAATTTTCATTTCATTGAAATAATAACAAAATAAAATATAATATATAAAAAATCACAAGAACTGTGAAAGTTTCAACCCAGAAAAATTGAATAATAGAAAAAAATATTAAAAATAAAACAACAACAACAACAATAGCTATAAATTATGTGTATATTTATGTATACACGAGAAAAAAACAATGGTTGCTCGACATATGAATTCGAGCATGGAATAAATTTTAACCCGAATTCATGTTTACGTAACAGTTTTTCTACAATAGTTACGAACAAAACAATAATAAAAAAAAATTGTAAAAAATCTAACATTTGGACAGAGGCAAACCTTAAATACACTCTACGTTTAAATGAAAAAAGTGGGCGTGGCACCCTCTAAATTTGCTTTATATTTGCTAGTTACGTTTTGGACCGATTATGCTCAATTATACTGAATATAGGTTCAGTAACTGAAAATGTTTAAAGAAAATTTTAGCTGAATCTTCCCAAGTTTAGACCTGCCAGCGCTTTAACAACGGACGCACGGACAATTCTATTTAAATTGACGCAGATTAAGAATAATGTCTTTATAAAGTCTGTCTTTTTAGATGTTTTAAATTGGGTAACAAACATGGTGTATCCTTATGGTGAAACCTTCTCCTCCTCTTTTCCATAGAACTGTAAGTAAGTCAGTCAGGTAAGTCAGGTAATAAAAAGTGAGAGTGAGGGAGATTGGAGTGAAGATTGCATTCATTTTAAAATCGTATATAGAATATAACATTAAGAGCAACAATAACAATAAAAATGCAGTAGCTCAAGCTTAGCGGGAACTGCAAGTACTACAAAATGCAGCAACACTTAAACTTATGTGTATGCTGCTGTATGCGACGCGTTCGCAGCTTAATCAGCGTGTATAACAATTTTCAAATTCTGAACTTAACATGCACCATACAGCTGCACAATACAACACATTACACAGTTCACATCGGGGACAAGTTCTTTTTATTGTTATTTCATTCAAATTTCACATTTTAACAACTTTATCGTCAACTCTTTTCCACTCACTAGTTGTTGGGTCTGATGCTAGTGATGGTAGCTGCTTCCCCCCCCTCGGTGAACAGGTGGAAGGTGAAAACTTGAAAATTTTGCACTTTTTTTTTTATTGTTACATTATGAGTATACTTGTTGTTGTTGTTGTTGTTGTTGTTGTTGTTGAATGTAAGTTCAATTGTTATGTTCGCTGTTATTGTTTTTATTTATATGAAAATTATGCACTCTATGGGTAAATTTTTTGCAAAGTTTTCATAAATCTCAATGCTGAACAGCGATTGCAGCCACCATTAGAACAAATCTGCAGTTTCGTTTAGTTTAAAGGGTGTAAACGAGAGAAAAATGAAATATTTGAATGGAAGTTGTGAAAATCACATTTCGTCATATTTAGACTTCCTTCAAATTGAATTGGTTTCATTCCATCTAAAAATTTTAATAAATAATTTCTCCGTTCGGTAGCGCAGATTACGTATTGAGTTGAAATATGCCACGCTGTGTTAAAAGACGCTTTTCAAGGTAGATTAAAATCTTCACAAAACCTCAAATTTGCACCAATGACTTTATCGGGTCGAAAATTTTGATTCAAAATTTTTTTCGGAATTTTTTCGGAGATAGATGGTAAAAAACGTCCAATTGAACTCAAACCTGCCACAAATGAACTTCGTACTAACTCAAATTAATGTGTCCAGTTCCATTGGAAAATAACAAAAATTGTAGGATTTGGCCATCAAAAGAATTTTTGTTGGTGCGCCAAGTAAAATCACTACAATACAAATTTTGAACGGTTGTAAAATTACGAAAAATTAACGTAGAAGAAACCTTTCTACATCATTTGAAAGCTTATATTCTTAATATTTATTTGAATGTAAAATTTTTCATTTGCGATTCATATTGAGTCAATATTAGCTATATTTCTTTTTATATTTTTCTTAAAATCAAAACAGTGACCTGATGAAACTCAAACTTGCACAAGATTGCGAAAAATTATTATGGAACAAAATTTTGTACGTCGATAAAAAGCTGACATTCTTATTATTTATTTTGTTGTTTTGTTTTTGATTCATTATAGTTCGAAATGTTTTTTTACTACGATTATAAAATGCTCAAAATTTAATAAAGTTATTATTTTAATCGTGGCACATAAAGTGCAGTACCATTCCGAAGTGGACAAGAGTTTTGTCAAGTGTCCTTCAGTAAATTGTCTTGGCAAGTTTGTATTTTAATTTTTTGTGGTCTCCTCAAGGCATACTTTTTTGAACTGTTTGTCAAGTGCTATATTTGTCATAATGATTGTCTTTCGTTTGCAGACGTCATTTTGTTGGCAAACCATTTCATTAATAAATTAAACTTAACCAAGTCATATACATTGCTCCCAACTCACATACATTTATTCTACTTGAACTTCAACAGAACTTTTCAGAAAGTTAGTAACAGTTTGGGAAAACTTTTGCTAAAGATTTTGGTCAGTTTAATTTTGATTGTTTTAAATGTTGTTCCTGCTTATACTCAAAGAAAATTATTAAGCAAAGTCAACTTTTTGTGAAAGTGTAAAAAAATATTGTAAGACGGATATGTTTGTTCCTGTTCTTCTTCTTTAACACATTGTTGTTAAAAGTGTTTTAAGGACAATTTTTGTGTTTAGATGTGCAGCATACTTAAGATTTGCTTTAAGCCAAATTTACTCTTCTTTCCTTATTTCGTTTTCTTATCTTTAAACAAAAGAATAGTTTGAAGAATTTACACCAAAGTAGAAATTTGAAAAGTTTTTCCTCTACAAACACCTTTGTTCAGGATATCAACTAACTTATAGTTACTGGCTTGTCCTAAGGGCTGGTACATAAGATACTGGGTGTTGGAAGTTTGGCTAGTTAAAGTCAACAAAAATTAACGTCAAATTTAAAGGTTCAAAGTTCAACAGGTTTTTTTTTGTTTATATTTGAAAAGTTGTTTATTTTCTTGATTATTTTTGGGTTTAGGGATTAAGAGAAAAGGCATACACCAAGCTAGTTTAGTAGTGTTTGTATTCAGTTCATAAACGTGCACAACTTAAAAGTGTTTCAGCTTAAAATCTCAAAATTTACGACCATGAGAATGGTAACAACAGACATACATATCTAGATCGACTCGGTTGTTTTTTGAGTCTCTGACGCCTCTTTCTAGGTATTGCAAATGGAACGACAAACTTAGTTTATTAAATTTCATCAAAAATGTCGAAAGTTTGAAGGGTCTCTCTAACTATTTTCGTTAATTTTCTAACCACGTATCAAAGTATCACAAGCGCAAGAACATTTTCAATAATTTCTCTTTAATGAACCACTAAAATTTATTAAAACCAAAACGAAATAAGTCCAATTATAAAATTTATGCTTTGTCTTGATTGGTTGTACAGTTATCAATATTCTCAAAACCAAAACTAAGCAAATTTTCTGAAACATTTAAACCAATTTTGTGAAATTAAAAAACTTAAAACAACATGTTCGATTTTATGTACACTTGTACATTGCTTCCAATATCTAAACAATGTAATAGGAGAGAGTAGACCAAAAACCGCAAATAAGACGAGAAGTGAAACCTTTACGTAGTAGATGGCATGTTGTGGTAAAATGCCAGGCATTACCGATACTCCATGGAAGGGAAAGAAAAGACAAGGCAAGGCAAGACAAGTTAAGCCGCAAAAATCAAAATTGACAACACTAACAATATCATCAACATTTGAAGCAATTACTTAACAATTACAGATTCTACCTTCGACCTTTCCCTTGGTTTCACTTGGACATCCTTAAAATTAAATTTAAAATTTAATAAAAACACATAATTTATACCCTACCCATTCTAGAACAAGATATATTAAGTTGGCAACTGAAGAGGGGACCTCTTCAGTTGCCAACTGCATTGGCTTTTTAAAGTATATCTACGGATTTACCGTGTCTCCCAACAAGTTCTGTTGAAAAACTACATTTTTAGGTAGTTTTCTATAGAAATTTGGCAGAATTAGTGAATGCCACGCCCAAAATTGTTCAACATTTTTTACAGACACAAAAATAAAGAAATATAATTGAAACTTTATAGAAAAAATATGATGAAAATGGGCAGGATCGAATAAGTCATACGTCTATAATTAAGAGAAACCCGTTATTAGTTCCAAATTCAACAGAAAAGATTGAATTTATTACAAAATAGTATTAAAAAAAGGCACATCTTGCCACGCCCACATATCAAGCCATATGTCAAATGTACGTTTTATACCCTCCACTTGAATTTTTAAATAATATATTGGAAATGGACGGTATCGAATATCAAACACGCCCCTATATTACAAAAATTTACTGTTGTTGTTAAATTTCAATTTTAGTTTGAATGAGTACAAGTACAACCGTAATAAAAGATATATAGGTCACGCCCACAGGTCCAGTAGAAATGTGTAAGGTGTTTCAGAGTCGCCTCAGTCAAATATAAAAATAAAATAATTACTTACTTTTTAATTATTTTCTTTTCTTTTTATGTAAAGCTCGCTCCTGAATGTAGACTTTACGTTATTTCTTCACAATTTAATTAACCTGTCAACAACCATGTCGTTGGGCAAACAATTCTTAAATATTTAACATGAGAAAAAGTTGGCAACTGTCAACTAAAGAATATTTAAACAAATAACTGTTAACAGAGCAAATATTAAAACTATTTCTACCCAGAAGAAAACTGTGTACAATTGTAAAAGCAGAAAACTAAAAATATTGTGCAAAACATTCACGTCCACTTAACCGCTCTCTGTTAACATTTTACTTACATTTTTTTTTTAGTTTTTTAACGATACTTCTACTACCACCATTTCGAGTTGGCCTCATCTCATTTTTGTTGTTTAGTTTTTAATTCGAAGCCATTTTTAGTGTTTGGATAAACTGAACTGGATATGCTCTCTACACTTACTTATTATATTTCTCCACTGGTCTGCTTTAATGTTTGTTTTTACTTCCAAGTACCATGAGATGTGTTTTTTGAATCAGTTGTAGAGAAAAGTGCCTTAATTCCACTCATTTTGAATCATATACAAAAAGTTATGTATTCACGTTTTATTTAACGTTTAAAAGTTTTGTTCCGAATATTATTTTAATTTTTCATTTTTATTTTCTGTGTATTGTGTAGATATGGTGGTTGAGTACAATAAATAAAACTGAAAAACTTTCCATTTTTCCGCCATACACTTGTACTTGTTAGGCGCACTCGTTAAATTTTCAATTTTTTTCTATGCCAAGTTTAAAAGTACTTTAATGCCAACACTGGGCATTAAAGTGTTTAGGTTTTTGTTTAGTTGCCGCTGTTCATACTCCTTAGAGTAGGTATAATAGTTTTTTTATTGCGGGGAGTATAACGAGTAAACTAGTTTAGGCCAAATATTAAACAGCTCCACGTATACGTACAAAAGGTGGGCGTGGTATGTATATGATTACGCCCTCTAATAGTGTTTGTATTGCTTATGAGCTTGCATATCGAGTTATACGTGGAGTATGGTTTTTTGTAAATTATGGGCACGTCTGTTATTAGACCCCGCCCATTTTTGGCATATATACGAATGGGATAACTATAGATATGCATACCAAATTACAAGTTCATAGAGAAATTTTTGTTTTTTGTCGATTGTGGGCGTGGCTCTTGACCGATTTTGCCTAACTTCAATAGGGGTATGTACCAAATTTTAGCTCAACATCTCAAAACTTATGCCCCTAAGAATGCCAACAACAGACATATGGACATACGGACATACCTGTCCATATCGACTCAGTTTTTGATGCTGATCAAGACTATATATACGTTGTAGGGTCACTAACGCCTCCTTCAGGGTGTTGCAAATAGAATGACAAACTTAGTAATGCCCCATCTTATGTGGAAGGTATAAAAATATAACGATTTTATTATAACATTTGTAACACTTACACGTACTCTCTAGGAAAAAGGGAAATATAAAATGAAACTGAAAATGTTACATAATTGATGCGGCTAATGATAGATGGATTATTTATATGTTTATATGGGCTTGAAATAGGTCTTTAAATGGTCTTTAAAGGGTCCAAGTTTGATCTTCATTTGGTAAAATGTTGACTTTTAATTCTCTTTTATTTTCATTTTACAATTCGTTTAATTTAGTCGAACTATAAAACCTATAAATACGATGCTCTTCTCGATGCCAGTTATTACCACAAAGAAGAAGATGATGACGAGAACTACAAGCAACAGCTTCAGCCACATACTTCGCATAAGCAAGGTAAATGAAAACAAGTAAGAAAGGGCTGTATTAGGCATACACCAAATCTTTGACCCAATTTCACGAAATATTTTCCCACATAAAGGAGAAATTCTCGGTCCCTATTTCTAATTATTATTTAAAAAAAAGTTAATATGAATTTTTTAAATATGTGAAAATCCTTTCTGAATATTTGAGCAAAATTTAATTTTAGTATTTGCTATGGTTGGTGTGGAATAATAGAAAACAAAGACAGACGGACAAAAGACCATTGATACTGATCAGGAATATATATATTTTTTACGGTGTGGCATGATGCCTCCTTCTGGTAGTTGGCACAAAATCAATATACCCTCATCTCGTCATGATCATTAATTGATTTAAACTATAATTGGTTGGCACGGTTGATGATACAAATTTCCACCTGAGGTGTAATAGAAAAGGTTTTGTTAAACAAATTCAAATTTCTAATTAAGCAATAAAAAATCAATAAACAACAAGAATTTTCCATTAATCTTTTCATACATGTACACACTGACGCACATGCATTCACAGATGCTTGTTGTAGACCTTGGCTGAATAATGGGGCGAAAGCAAAATGCGAACAATATGAACAAACCGCTTGTCAACAATTAAAAACACCCACCGATTCTACAACGAGAACACAATTTCAACAACAACAACAACAACAACAACAACAGCAATATAGACGTGATATCATGTTGACAACAGAGGGCCACAAATTGTCTTCGACGCCAACAATGGTAAGAGGTGGTGGCATTTATACTAATACTCTGGCTGGTCTTAGTATAGATGGTATGGGTGTTGGTGGTGTTACACATTCACTCATATCATCACCGCAACGTTACTTTGCCCATCCATCGACGATGGCCACTTATCATATCGGTGCCAATGCAGTGAACGAATCAACCATTAGACCTCTAACGCACATATCAAACCACCCACAACAACAACAACAACATTTTATGGCTATAACCAGCAATGCATTACGTTTTCCTGATACAACAATCAAAGACACTCAGAGAGCAGCCACAGCAGATGCTCAGCTCGGTATGCCTAAACAACAGACAGCTACAATTTATGTACCAGTCATTACTAGTAATAGCAGTACGACCAGTACTAGCAGTCAAAGTCAAAACAATAACAGCAGCAGTGATTCAATGTTATCCAAATCATCGTTTATGAAATATCAAACGATTCAACTGCCAGAGCAGGCTTCATACGGTTTGACGTCTTATATAACCAATACATTAGTCAATCAACAGACAATACAGCAAAGAGAGGAAGAACAAGAAGAACTGCCACCACCACCACCCGCCTACCAAACCACAACAGCAATAACAAAACCAACGGCAACCGCAGCAGCAGCAGCAGCGGAAATTCCGCTACAACAATATGGTAAGTAACACGCACTCATTTAAACAAACCCAATTCCTAACGTAAGGTTAACTTGGCGTTAAAAACCAATTCATTGTGTCCTCCCCCGTATAAATTAGAAATTGAAAGGTAAAAAACCCAATATTTATATGGATGAATTGATAAATGAATTAAAAAGTGCGAAGAATGAATATTCGGTTGGTGGCACATTTCCACAGTTTTCTAATTTATTTCCGATAGATGTACATTTTCCAACAATGAGACAACAGTACACACCAAACATATGACTTATATAGATTAATTATAATTTTTTGTTGCTTTTGTTGCTTTTGTTATTTATTTCAGGTACCCTAAGACGTGCTAAATTTTTAACGAAGCCTTTACCCCCCGAAATCAATACGTTG
Source organism: Ornithomya chloropus (assembly GCA_963971445.1). Classification (NCBI taxonomy): domain Eukaryota; kingdom Metazoa; phylum Arthropoda; class Insecta; order Diptera; family Hippoboscidae; genus Ornithomya; species Ornithomya chloropus. Next base: position 6,938,849 of record OZ020530.1, read on the forward strand.
TTGCACGAGAATGATTTGTATGGCAATTATGATTTAATACAACAACAACCGCTACAACAACAACAACAACAAAATACATTTTTCCTATCATCCGTACTACAAGGTCCAACACCAACGGAATTAATTGTCAATACAACGTTACCAACAGCAGTCGATATTAAAAGTGTAGAAACTACAACAACAACTCACACCAAAACCAACACCAACAATAACAATAACTTTAGCAATACTAGCGTATCAACTGGTTTTGTTTCGGATAGTGGCAGTACATCAACTGTATACTCTGTCTTGTTGTCAACATTGGTGCCAACAACTATCACAACAATGACACCAACACCAACAGCACCATCAACGACAACATCCGTGTCGAATAGTTACGGATTTACAGATTTCTGTAGTACATCAACATTAATGCCAAATAACATACATCCTTATGCAATAGTAACAACAACAACAACAACAGCAACAACGGCAACATCAGTATCAGCAGCAGCAGCAGCAACTATAGCATGTACTAACTGCAAGAGTAACTTGGTAAATAAATGTGAAAGTCATGAATCAAAAGCAACAATAACAGCAACAACAACAGCCCCAGTAGCAACAACTGCTTTAGCCCCCTTATACATGAATTCACAGACACAGTTGCACGATTGTGGTCCAGTGATGGCTACTGATGCCACTCTTGTCCTAGACATCACCGAAGATGAGGACGATGCTCAACAGCACCAACATTTAGAGTGAGTGAAACAGTTTTTCTTTACATATCCGCAACAACAGTTTTAAATCAATGCAATGAATCGCATAAAGTCATGACTGTGTGTGAATGTGTGTGTTTGTGAATAATGGAAAAGCATTTAAATCATGGCAACATATCATCAACATAACAGAAAAAAAATGCATTTTTTTGCCATAAGCAGCAGTAAAGTTCAAAGTTCATTTAACCAACAAATTGAAATGTTGTCATGTTCACAGAAGCACACAAATTCACCTATAATGTCTAACTTGATCCATAACTGGGTTTATTTACACCGATTGCATGATAATTTTTTTATTTAGTTTTTTCCGCTCTCTTTCTTTGCGAGTTCTGCTTCAATAAAATATAACCGTATTGCTACCGTTGTTGCCTAAGAGCCATTTAAATGTCCCGACTGTATGTTTAGTGTGTGTGTAGAATCACACGTTGGGTGATTTATTAGATTGGCACCCTGAAGGTAGGAAAAGAAATGCTCTCTTGTGATATTTTATTTATTGAACGGGTCAATATTTGTTTAATAGTGGTTTAGCAAATACTGAGACCGAGTGTTTGCGGTATGCGTGAACATGTTGAAAGTTAATTAAGATAAGTGGAAATAGTCGATTATAGTCGGCCAACGTCAGGCACCCAGAATGGCGTAGTAAGCAAATCTTGATTATAGATATTTTTTAAAGTTCTACAACTTAGGAACGGCTGGACGGATTTTGTTCAAACTGCTGGTGAAAGCTTGTAAATTAAGTCAGCTTTCAAATGAAGTGTAATATATGGGCGTGGCATCACCCATTTTGTTAATAAACAACCATTTGTGTTGAAAAAGTCATTTCCTAAGCAAATAGGCAGTGCCACGCCCATCAATTCAAGTTCCCCTTAAAGCTACAGAAATTTCCAATCGTGTGCAAAAAACTTGACCAAAATCGGAGCAATGGTTTTTTAGTTATAAGCTAAGCAAATTCGTCTTTATTTTGTGGTCGTAATTTTGAAAATCATGCAAATATAAACATGTTAGCAAAATACCAGGCGCCCAGAATGGCGTAGTAAGCAAATGTTGATTATAGATATTTTTTAAAGTCCTACAACTTAGGAACGGCTGGACGGATTTTGTTCAAACAACTGGTGAAAGCTTGTAAATTAAGTCAGCTTTCAAATGAAGTATAATATATGGGCGTGGCATCACCCATTTTGTTAATAAACAACCATTTATTTTGAAAAAGTAATTTCCTAAACAAATGGGCAGTGCCACGCCCATCAATTCAAGTTCCCCGCAAAGCTACAGAAATTTTCAAATGTTTGGCCACGCTGAAGTGGTGCAGGTTATAAAAATATAAGATACAAAAAATTGTTAATCAGAAGAAAGGAAAATTTAAATGAAAATGATAAAAAAAAGCAGGATTGTAATCTACTTTTCTCACTAAGACTAACAATAATAAGGGAAGAGGAAGCTAATTGATCTGATTTAAGGTAAAGAGTTACGCAATCACGTTATAACGTTTAATCGTTTAATAGCTACAGCAGTAGCAGCACTCTGTGTTTATTATACCAGAAGACAGACTTAGAGGAAAAGAAAATAAGAAAATGAACGTAATATTTGTGTACAATGCATTAAGCTGAAGATGAGGTTGCTTTAAAGCAAACAAACTGAGTAATATTATGGGGGGAGGAGTGGAACATAATTGACTTGTTTATATGATACGAGTGTAACGGTTACTAAACGTAAGAAAATAATGCTTAAAATAAAATAAAAAACTCTTCCTTTTTCCTTCGCTTCCTTTTGCTTTCTCATGGTCATTACATTTTCATTGCAGTAATTGTCCTCATGGTACACCATCGCGTATGCCCTTACTGCCAACATCGTCCTCTACGAAATTAACTACCTCTGCGCAAGCGGCAACTCTAGGTGCCAGCACCATTCATGATAGTGAAAAACGGACATTTCAATTTCATCGACCCAATCTGACAACATTTCATCGCATGAATGGTATTTTAACACAACAGCAGCAGCAACAACAACAACGCAACCAACTAACAATAGTGCCAGCAACAGTAAGCGTACAACAACATCAACAACATTTTCCTTGTAAATCTCTTATAATTAATCGTAAGGGTGAATGCAATCTTCATACAGCACCACCGCAGCCACAACGTAGAGCTAGCATGTCCGGGTTATGTTATGGAAATTTCCGTACAGCCGACCATACCGACACTTCTGAGGATGAAATGATGACCTTAACTAACGGTCAAGAAACTTATAAACTTCAAAATTTACAGACTGATTCTCATCCAGATGTAGGCCATGATTATGAGTTAGATAACAATTCATTAGTTTCTCTACAACCAGTTTTGGGCATAGACGATCCTCAGGTGCCCATGTCGTTGGTATTGTTAATATTAATTTTCTATGTGTGTTTGGGTACGATGATATTTGCCTTGTGGGAGAATTGGACCTTAATAGATGGCGCTTACTTTTGTTTTGTCACCTTAACCACCATCGGTTATGGAGACTTTTTACCCGCCCGTACCTTTAACGGTCCCCAAATACAATTGTTTGCCTGCTGTGCGTATTTGCTGTTAGGTTTAGTATTGGTAGCGATGAGTTTTAGTGTCTTAGAGACACAATTAATGTGGAAGTGTAAACGTTTGGCGGTGCGACTGAAACTGGCCAAAGATTGATGTTGGTGCCAACATCAGTGGAGGCAACATAATGTAGAAATTAAGTTTTTGTAAATAGATTTCCTGCTCTTTCAATTGTAAGATACACAATTCATCCTAGGTAACATAAAGAAAATTACTTGTAGACATTTTTGTGGATGAAAGCAAGTTTTATAAGTTTAATTAATGATTTGAAATGAAATATTTTTTCAACGTATTTCTTACAAAACACACAAGTCCACCAAAAACATGAACGTGTGTCTATTTGTGTCATAAGGTTATAAATTTAAGTGCATAGAAATAAAATGTTTCATAGTAGACTAATACGCCCCCCAAAAAAAAAAGCAATCCATATATAAAATCATAGATCTTCGTACTCACAAAAAATCAATCACGACTTAATAATTCAAAAACTGTAATATAAATAATAAAAAGAAACATTAATAAAAGATAATTTTATTTAAAAAAAAAATAAACACCAAGTTTTTTTATTGATTAATCAAAGGAATAAGGTAAGAAAGTAATAACTTGTATGCGAGATCAAAACAAATAAAACGGAATCAAAGATACCGGAGATCAATAAAATAATATGAACACCATGCAAGATAGTTGACAACACTGCTTCCGTGTAAATAACGCGACGAGTATGTATTGCACAGTTTATGTGCCAAGTCTTGTGGGTTATATTTCAGTGTATTATGCGCTTTGTTCTGCGACGCCATGCCATGTAAAGAATTTTCTTCTGCGTTCTTGTTTCGCAATGTTACAACCGTTCAAAGCCTGTATTATAGGGAAAAACTTCACTTGGCGCTCTATGAAAAAATTGTTAATTGTTAATGGTAAAAACTCACAATTGTTGATATTTTTTGGTGAAACTTGACGCATTATTTACATTTATAATAAAGCTCCATCAAATCAACTTTGAGTGTAATCGGACAATTTTAGTTTTTTTGTCAATTTTTTTGCAAAAGCGTAAATAAGACAAAAATTACGAAATTTTGTGAAATTTTTTTAAGGAAATTTTGATGCCATTTGATAGTGTTGGATAACAGGAATTCAACAGTGTAAGTTGAAGTTTGCTTGATCCACTCTAGCAGCTTCTCTAAGGCTTCAAAGCTAACATATAATTCATGAAAAACACCCTTTGAAAGCTTATATCTAACAAAGCAGTTTTTCTAAAGGTCCACCCGTAGGACAAACTACATAATACTAAACAATAATAATAGTTAATGAAATCAATAGTTTGAAATTATTTGATTCTGTAAACATGGCAATAAATGTTCATAAATTAACATAACAAACAAGCCAATAATTATTTATAATCAAATACATTGTTGCCTAACAATCATATTACAAATACAATAATATTGCACAATATTTGTTAAATAAATTTTTATATATATAAAAAACAATAGTCATAATACTCGTATTGATATTTACCCTCTTGATTATTACAAAATTTGATTTGTTTTTCATATAAATGGATTAAATTTTCGGTTGAACTTTATTCAATAATATTTTGCATACAAAAGTATGCGACAATTGATTTGGAGAGCTCTCTCCTAAAAGTACGTTACATAAATAATTAAAATAGAAACTGTTGCAATATCCACGAATTCATCAATATTGTTATATTTTCATTTTATTGAGTAATTTATTGGTGGATGGTTTAGTTAAAATATTTTATGTTCCACACGTACAAACAATATGTAAATATATAATGTGATACGTACATATTATCCAAATATTGCCTTTGTGTAGGTTCTTACCTAATTTGCATTTTATAACCATAATAAGGTGGTTTTTATTGGTTGTGTACCGTTTTAGTGAACATTTATTACAAAATTAATATTAATTAAAATGTGATTTTTATCGTTTTATTGTTGAGTATGATTATTAGTAACAATATTGATATTTGTATAATTTAATACATTCATATATGAAAATTCGAAACCCTTTCATAGTGAAGAAGAATAAAAGTTTAAGTTGCGATATTTCTACCTAAATTGAAGCTAAATAAAGATATTTCTACATCACATAATTCATGAAGTTTCATTGAAAAATTTCAAAAATTGTACACTTTTCCCATATAACGATGTCTCCACTGTATATAAACTCTTCTTTTTTCTTTTTATCTACCTGAGTACGTTTATTATATAATCTCTTTTGCAAATACAAACTTAACTTTAATTGCTGTAAAATATTGCTGTTGTTTAACTCTCTCGTTCTTATTGTTTTGCCTACATATGATAGACAATATTTGAATTATGTTTAAAGATAACTATTAAAAGAAACTTTTCTATGTTGCTCCATGCATCAGGGTTGTATACACATATGTATGTTTGGTCTTGAAACCACACAAATAACTTAAATGCTCCTTTAAATTGGAATTTGTTGTGCCTTTTTCTAAATCCTATTCATAAATGTGCAAGTGCATGTCAAATATTTATATAAATTAAGATTTTTGTTTAACAAAAAACTTGTCATTACCTTAGTACGTCTGCAATATATATGTTTATAAGCCATAGTAAATTTAAATCTTTTAATTTTCTGTTGTTTGCATGTGCTTACAGGAAACTTTTCGGTATGGTAATAATAATTTATGAGACAGTGTGTTTTGAACTTTTGAAATATTTAGTTAGTTATTTAAATCACTTAAAGTATTTAAGTTTGGGCTTTCTTATCCCTCTTAAATTGTTTAATTGTTAAATTGTCTGACGCATGCACATTTTTTGTGACATAAATATTAACACAATAACACTTAAAATATATTAACAAGGGAATTAAAATGAAGCTTCTTTTGCGCCTCTGTATTACTCCTAAAATATAGTTTAAGCTTCCCAAGTTGAAAAGTAAAAGTACATTGGACAGCCATAGTTCTAAGAGATCTAAGGTGAGGTAAAGTCAGGCAAAGCCTGGTACAATCTTGCAATCTGTTCTTCTATCCCAAGAGCTACGCACATACTTAGGAAAACACTAGTTTTCTGTATAATTTTAAAGATTCCAAAAAACTTTATGAAAACTTGATCTAAAATACCTCCTTAATTACTTCTTTAAGATTTCTGTTAAATTTCAATAAATTTGTTTTTTAATTTTTCTATTGCATTTATTTTTCATTAAGTAGCACTCTCGTGCCTGTGTTTCTTTTAAAATATTCCAATTTTGTTTTAAGAATATCTCTGAATTATTTATTATATTCTAGCCCTTGGGCTAGAACTGACAATGGAAAGATTATCCACAGAATGTATTGGAGAATTGTCATCTAAATCTACAAAATTGATGTCAAAATTTTTCGGCAAATCACCAAACCCAGGACGACGTCTAGCTTGTCCCACTTCTATGGCAAAGGGCTTGTGTTTAGGTTGTTGTTGTTGTTGTGGTGGTGGTTGTTGTTGTTGTTGTTGAACTTGTACTTGCTGTTTCAAGGGTTGTGGTGGTGGTGGAGCTGATTTTCTTGGTGGCATACTTGTCTGTCTAGCTAAAGCTGCTGCAGATAATGTTAATTCGGGTTTGTTTTTATTAGCACTGTTCGAAGACATTACCGGTGGCCGTTTGATGGCTTGCGTTTGTAATTTATTTTGCACAAATGGCTGGCTAGGTCTGCTATTCATATTAGTATTATGTTGAAGATTTTGTTGATATAATTGCGATTGTAAAAATTGCTTCCTTGCTTCAGTTACATTGGCATTCTGTTGGGGAGTATCACTCATGCCTTCAGTAATCATATTTAGCAACTCATTCAATGTGGCAGTTTTTTCATCTTCAAATTCTATGGGTATGGGTGATTCACGACCATAACTTGGAGGAGGTGCAGAGTGTATTAATCTAAAATATTCAATTATTATTATTATCATTATTAATGATAATGGTTTTTTTTTTTAAGAAATTAAATCATACTTCTTGGCTTCCTCTATGGCTCGACCCAAATATTGTAAGTTTTTGTAGCTATCTTCGGTGCAACGGCCGATTTGTGAATTTTTCAAAGTACCCTGTAACACAACAGTCCATTTTCGTGAAGTAGATTGAGCAGCCACCATGCGAGCCACTCTTTGGAAGCGCTCTTTGGGTGTTTCACCTTCGGGTCTTGAGGGAGCCTTCTCTACCAGCACTTCATTCATAACCTCATCATCATCATTGTCATCATTAAGATTCTGTATCGGCATTACTTGGAAATCCTTCATTAGTCTACGCTCCCACACTTTAGTCTTTTTAGCACGGCACGCTACATGTCAATGCAATGTGTCAAGTACGTTTTTGTATAATATTCACGACAACTTACGTTTATCTTTCTTATTTGCTGATGATACGTCCATACCATTATTTTCGAATACTTCTAACATTTCATAACGCATAGTGGATATATCACTTTTCACCTCATTGATGTCATCTTCCGTTACTACGTTTTCTTCAAATTTACGATGTTGTGCGGCCACATAACGCCATACCAATGAACGCATTATACCATCATAAACATTCTCCTCATCTTCAGCTTGACGTTTCTAATAAAGAGAAAGAAATAGATTTTCACTTGTTTTAAAAGTAAATTCTTTTGAATACTGCACGATACCTTAGATTTCTGGCGATTAATTTCTTTGCTGGATTTACGGAAAAGTCGCATAATTAATTTAGTGGAGGGCAATATGTTAAAAGGCGGCGGCAGAGTGCCGCTGTCCTCGAAATAGCTCATCCATAATTTAGTGCGAGCAAATTTCCATTCAGTATCAGAATGTTCCTATCAATGAAAACAAAATTGTTCAAAACACTTTTGCTACACGTCGGTAATCCATTCCTACATCAATCATGGCGTAAGAGTTGGACATCATGGCTATAAGAAGATTCAACAACACAATCACATTAATCACACTGTAGGAGCCAAACATTAGTAAGCCCCAGAAACGTGTATACGATTTAATGCCAGTCAATTCGAAATCATCCAAACCCACCATTCCAAAACTCGCCCAAAACAATGACTGACACGATTCAAACAAACTGCAGCAAGAAGAGAAGAAAGGAAACTTCAAAGTGTCACTACATTATTCTTAGCAAAAATTAGCCAACTCACTTGCCAAAACGCCGCCATTTCATACATGAATCACCATTGTCGGCCCAATCGGCCTGTCCATCCGGCAATGAGTAGCACTTCCTCCTCTCCAAATCCGCAAAATACCATAATAATTGGTTGAGACCACAAGCAAAGGCAAATAGTACCAAAGAGTAAATGAAAAAGAATTTCACAATATCAATGACCATGCGCCCCAAAGAGATTTGTAAAGGACCCAAATGTGGATTAATCGAAAACATATGAACCAATTTAAGAGCGGAAAAAACATTAGCAGCAGCAAATAAACCTTCAGCTATTAATTGAGGATCAAAATCATTCCATTTCTCACGCGGTACGTATGCCATTTGCGGGTCATAGGCTATTTCAGTGGTTTGCTCTATATAAGCCAAAGTTCTAAAGTGGAAATATAAAGGAAGTGAAAATACAATATAATGTACTAATCAGTAAACGATTTATTGAGGGGACTTAATTGCCACTTACCTAAAACATATCACACTTAAGTACAAACTATTTCTTAAGAAATCAATGAAATTCCACATATTTCGCAAATAATTACGCAATCCTAGTGTGGTAATCTCTTCCACTTCCTCCCATATAAAACCAAACAGATATAACACCACCAACACTTCAAGCTTAGTGGGCCCCTTGCCGCGCTGTCGCAATTGTTCTTCAGCCAACTCCTTTTTCATACGTTCCGTACCAAGTAAACTTATTAAATTATCATCGGCACGTTGCGAAACCAAAATTAAAATAACTGTTCAGTGCAAATAAATAAAATAGGGAAAGAAAAATGAGATGAAAGAAGGAAGACAAGTAAGATAATAGATAAAATACATAAAAAGTGACAGCGCTGCATCTTTACATTTTTTGTGTAAATAAACTATTGTCTATACAGCATGTAATATGAAATGCAATATCTTGCTTGCGTATAAGATCTCGTAACATATGTGTATACTATTATTTAACACAGTTGGGAATATCCTTTCATTATTTTTAAAACCCTATAAATCACTTTAAGCTGACAGACAATTTCAGGATTTCAGATAAATGTAATGTATTTGTAATGGACATATTTGCAGTAAAAGATTTGTAGAATATACTTACACAGGAAAAATAAGTAGGAGGAGGCATGAACTAGAAATTTCATAAAGGGTTTACGCAATAAAATGGCGGTTTTACATGTGGGCGCTAACATATAAATCATGCAATAAACGGGAAATAGAATGGCCACCTGAACAATGCAGCAAAACTTCTCCATCGTAGTTTTGCGGCGAAAACCCGGTAATCCTTCATACCAAATAGCAGCCAACAGTTGTTGTATATTGGAGTGGGAAACAAACTAATGCGAAAATATTTATCACTTGGAAGAAATTAATGAAATCATTAGCGTTTCTCACTTTTTTCTGTTTATAGTAAATGGCCTGAGTTAAACGACTGAGAGACATACGATCACCCTGTTGGTATGTTGCCAATTCTGGATCATAGTTTAATATAATGGCCAATTCATTGGAGGTTCTTATTTGATCCAATAAATCTACAGCAAACCTTTGACATTGCCGACGCAACTCCATATACTCAAATTTGCACTCCTTAAGACCGAAAAGATGGAAAGTTTTTTATTCATTACACTGACTAATATTGTACCTGTTCAGTAAAAGCTAAATTCCTTAATTCCCATGATAATTCAAATGCTGTCAATATGGGATCGTTTGATGTTAAACAAATCAGTGAAGGGCTAGCCAAGGCTTTATAGGTATTTACTCGACAGAGGGAATGGCGTAAAGCATCTTCCGATGACATGCGTAAACATTCTTCACAACCGCATCTATAGAAGAATATTTGCAAATGATAAATGGCCGCTAAAAATTGTAAAATGTCTGTACGTTCATCTTACTTGATATCATGGGGCACTGGAACAGCAGCTCCTCTATCTAACAATAATTTTAAAATTTCATAATTATTTTTATGAGCTGCCAAAATTAAAGGTGTTATATCTGGTGAAAACATGGCTGTATTGATGTCAACCTTTTGCCAACTCTGCAAAATTAAAAAAATTAAAATGTAAGCCTTGAGGACAAGGTAGACAAATTGCTAATACTTCAGTAAAAAGTAAATTACTAGTCATCACAAAACTAGGCAATATGTGTTTTTAAAAGTACAGCCGGCATGTATGTTACATTTGTTTTTTGCATGACAATTATTGGTTACAAATTAATTATGTCAAATATTCTCAATAACAAACTTTGTCACCACCATTTCCCAATACTTATTCCATATTGTAATCTTCATTTTTGTCATTTGAACAGACATTAAAGGAAATACTTTGACAAGTTTTGTAAAGAACGTGTTTAATGATCGATTCTTAAATACTGATAATTGTAACACTAATAATAAAGCAATTGAGTTTTCTTCCAATTAGTGCTCTGTCATAGCATTCTTAATACTTCCTTATTCGTATGAAGATAGAACATTACTTTTAAAGATTTTTTCTTCTTCATCTTCTTTGTTCTCAATTTTTCTTTATTATATAGAAAAATAAGGCTAAATACTTACATAAAGTTGACCCTCTTTATAAATTAATTCTTCATGCTCTAGCAGCAGCTCAACAGCTTCCACAAACTCAGCACTGATGGCATGTAATAAAGCATCTTTGGTTTCTACACCCATAATAACTAAAAGTTCTACCATTTCCAAGTTTTCATTATCGATAGCTAAAGTTAGAGCACGTCTACCCAATGGATCCATACAATTGATGTCGATGTGATGGCGGCGAAGGGCTTTTTGTAAAATACTTTAAAAAGATAGTAAAGAATATGATAAAAAAAAAGAAAAGTTTTAGTTTCTCTTAATAAGAATAGCTTTGTTCTTCACAACAACAACAGTAATAACAAAAATATTTAACTTAACCTTAAGAGTTTATAAAACAAAAATCAATAATTGCAAAAAATTCCTTAAGTATCCTTTGTTTCCTGCCAATGCAAATTGGCTTTAATTTATTTTTTAACGCAGATAACCTCAGGATTGTTAACATTCTCTTGTAATGTTTCTTTAAAAGAATTTTTAAATAGCTTAAATGAGAAACCTCTAAATAAATTATATTGTAAATATTACTTGCTCAAAACTGGACAAGGGAATTTTTAATAATTAAAAGCTAAAAAGTATGTTACAGTAATTTAAAGAATTTCAATAGTTTGGAAGGGAACAAGTAAAAATGTTATAGTAGGTCAAGTCCGACTATTTAATACCCCACAGCACTTAACTCCATATGCTATAGTACAATTAGTTTAGTTGTGCCTATTAGTTACTTCGTGGCATATAATTATATGAAAAGGGGTTCTAAAAGCGATCCGATTGTTTGGCATATAAAGACACAAGTGGTGCAGAGTATATGAATTCAACTTCACATAGCATACCCAGGTAAGTATAACCATCATACTAATGTGGATTGCACTCATTCGAAATGGAATTGTTATATGAATGTAAGCATTCACTCACGCCACCTTAGTGCTCTCCACAGCTCAACATTTAAAATCCTCAAACTGATTATTTGGACAAACCACTGAAAAAGAATTGTCTAAGTAATTAAAAACATCATAATGATGCTGTTGACTAAATAATGATTATATAAAGTAGACACACAGTGAACCCACAAACCGGATACTTCATCTGGTGTTTATAAAGACCACAAATTGTGGGCATATAATACCCATGTAAGAATATGAAATTTGCTTGGCCAGCAAACCTTGATTGTTTTCATAGGCTGGTGTGACTTTAGTATTGTCATTAACATCATCACTAGGTATCTCTCTGTTTATTTAGGGTGGACTTTAATAAACTTGTAGTTGAGTAAATGAATGTTCAGACTTTGGTTATGTATTTTTGAGGTGGACCAGTGATAAATAAGGTAAGTACGTAGAAAGAAATGAGCAGGAGAAACGATTGTGACTTTTTGGTCATAAATAAATACTGAAAATAATTGCTGTTTTATTAAACAAACAAAAATTATGCATAAGTAAAAATATTATAATCGGTTATATGCAAACATTTAATACCCTATACCTCTGAGTTTCACATTTTATTTCTCCAAACGCGAGACATATAGTAGACACTTCGTAGGAAAAGGTTATATGAAAAGGCGTTTTAAACATGGTTCGATCAAGCAAACCCTTTGGTACAGTCAATTCTTAATCTAATTGACTGTTTTCCATCAAATTTGGCCTCGCCTCGCCCACTGTGAAATATGGAATTTTTGTTAAAGTAGGAGTAAAACTCAGGCTAAAGTATTCACAAAAAAATTCCTTCAAAACCACGCCCCTAATATTTAAGCATCTTTGATAAAATTACATTTTATATTAATGCTCCAAAGTAAAGGGTAGGCAAGCTTTGGTGTACGCCATATGCAACTTTTTCACTTGCTGAGTTTATTTCATGTTTATTCTAAGCAGTACACATAGCACACACATTCTCATGGGAATTGCCTTCATTTGTCATTTTAAGAAAAAACTGATAAATTACTTCTCCCCCTGAGCACCTTTACAAGTGCAACAAAGTACATGCAAGGGAGAGAGAAAAAGAATCTATTTGTTGTGCGTGTGTGTCCTTATAAACAGCTCTGCGTCTTTGCACAAATAGCTGAAAAAGATTGTTAGTAACTTGGAAAAAACGTTGAGGAATTTATTTTTATTACAAAAGAAAAAAAAAACGAAGAATCCGTTGTACTGTAGTAGTCAAGAAAGGTAGAGAAATGTGAAGCCAAATATAGTTAGAATTGAATTTGCCACTCTACAGTTAAATCGATATCTGAACAATATACGTTCACGTAGCAATGAATGCAACACGGAAACTTGTGAAAATCTGTAAGAGTATATTCCTCGGTGGTAAGAAGAGACTCTTTTTAAAAGCCTTACATACTTACTTGCAAATAATCCTCTTTAAAATTTATTACTGTTGTTGTTGTTGTTGTTGTTATTATAATTATATTTTGTGTTACATTACACCGAACACCTAGCTACGAATTGCAAACACACTTACCGGCGTACATTTCCTATATCACCACGTTCAACAGCCAAAAGAAATTTCTTCTCCTCCAATTCCAGGGGTTGCGGCAAACCCACCGGTAAAGTAGTCTTGGTGGCACTGTGACGACTCTTTATCGAATTGGCCTTTTGTTGGTTTACGGTACGAAATAGTTTTTATCCATTTTACCCGAAAAATTCATTGTGGTTACATAGAGTGGGAAAAAAATAGAAAACAAGTAAAAACACAGAAAGTTTACACAAGTTAAAAATATACTTATGTAAAACAAACAGCAGAAAAGTCAACCAACCAACCAACTAACCAGCATGAAAATGATATTACCGCTTCTATAAACACAGTACGAAACTAAAGGAAACTTTCGGATGACAAGAATACCCGACAATTGCGGTAAACAAATAAGCTTATTAACAAAAACATAAAGATCTAAACAAACACAAAATTTATGTAAATCTAAAATAATCAGAGGGCTCTATATACATATAGGCATACGGATAATTGGTTCCTGAAAACATTGTGTGAAAAAGAAGCCGTTGAAAATATTTATAAGACAATGACTTTGAAATCTGTCTGACTGTTAAATCAAATAAACATGAATATTAACAAGTATGAAAACGAAATTTGGCTTAGCCGAAATCTTAAATACCCTCCACATCAACATACAAAAGGTGGGCGTGGCAGATATATGATTATGCTCTCTAGTAGTAAATGTAATACGTATCAGCTTACAAGTCGAGTTTTACACTGACAATGGGTTTTTTGTAAATTGTGGGCGTACGTGTTATCCGACCATGCCCATTTTTAGCGTATCGCTACCAAATTTCATATGTCATTTTTGCGACATATATATAGCTTTTTATCGATTGCGGACGCCATTTATCTGACCACGCCCACTTTTGGCACATCGATGGATAGGATAATTATAAATACAAGTATCAAATTTCAAATTCCTAGTTCAGTTTTTGTGGTAGATAAATAGATATTTGTTGATTGTGGGCGTGACTCTTGACCGATTTTGATCATTTTAAATAGCGATCTGCGTGAAACTAACTAAAAGTGTTTGGACAATGTAATTATATATTTGACTCTTATTAAAATGGATGATTCTCTACAGTTTGCTCAAACTTTTGATTTAAAAATATAAGACTTGCTTATTGGAAGCGTAAGGGTTAAGAGCTTTTAAAAAATAATACATATAGTATATTCCTATGCGATCTTTCATGTTTGTTCACGTAATCGTTTACAAATGTTTTCCATTCATTCATATGTTATTTTTTGGGAAATTGGTTTCTGGTGCGAAAGTTTCTTTCATATCAAACATGATTCTTTCTTTTTATATTCATCATCTTGAGATTAGTGGTGTGCTCGCTTTAACAAAACGTTTGTAATATGTAGAAGAAAAGCACATGGCCCAAGGCATATATGTATAAATATTTTTAATCAGCACATATTTCCTTTTAACAATGTCTATACGTCCGTGTGTGGAAAACATTCTCTTAGAGGAAAAATCTGAAAACTGTCACATAAACTTTCTTAGAAAGTTTTACTATGTTTTTATACAAATGAAAATTATCCACCACGCCCATCTTCCAAAGACATATTCCATAAAATAAAAATTTCCCGAAAGCCACGCCTTAAATTCAACACATTTTATTTTAGTGCCTTAAGGTAGTGGGAATGTAAAATTTGGCTTAAATCAATTGTAATTTTTAATGTGTTTGTTATTAATTTCTTCTTGTTTATATCTCTGCTCCATTATTTACTTTTCATAATTTATGACTGCTACGAATATTTCATATGTGGATCCATCGGGTGTTTTTAATTTTAAGACGCTTCCACTGCACTTTTATGTTTACTTTTCGTATACACATACAATCAATTTTAGTTCAAGCATGCGGTGAGAGGACGTTTAAGTTCTTTAAGCAGGCATTTGAACAATTTAATTATAAATTAAGTATTTCACTGTATTCACTTGTATAATTATATAATATACTTATACACTTAATTGTCGAAACTTGGCAGAATCTACTTTTAAGACACAACTCAATTTAAACAAGTGTTAAAGTAAACATTGGTATAAAGAAAACAAGTGGTGCAGGGTATAATGATTATAGAGTAGAAACAATTGTGCATTTATTTGACAAATGATATATTTTACAAGTGACCATAACAAATGATTATAATAATAAGTACTATAGTAAATTTTATGTGAAAGTATTCAATTTGTATTCTGACTTATTTTCAATTTAATATTTAATTAAACCACACTTTTTATATCGCGTGCGATTAACTCATTTAAAGAAATCAACTTAACTCAACTTCAATCACTTGATTAACTTAAAAACCTTTGCCACAAGTGCAGTTTTACGTAGAGTACGATTTCTTGCAAATTGGATGCACGTCTGTTATTCGAACACGCCCATTTTTGGCACACCAATGAATGGGATAACGATAGATATACATTCAAGTTCAGAGCTCAATTAGCAGCAGATAAATAGATTTTTGTGGGTTGTGGGCATGGCTTTTGACCCATTTTGCCCATTTTAAATAGCGATCTGCGAACTAAAAGTATTTTTACAAAATTTCAGCTCAATATCTCACAATTTAAATTTACGACCGTGAGAATGCCAAGAACAGAGAGACACGCGGACATGACTTTAAAAGAAAACAAATAAAATTTTGTAATGTATAACAGTTTTCGTTATAACAGTTGCGTTATAACAGTTTTAGTTATAACAGTTTCCGTTATAACAGTTTTAAAATGCCTTTATAAACGTGTATAACGTGTATAATAGTATAACAGTTTACAATTTTAGATAATAATGCTATTATAATATAACCTTTACCTCTTTCATTATTTATTTATTAATCTTATTATTTTCTCATTTTTAAACTTCATTATTCTCATTTGTCAAAGTTCATAGAGTTATCAATAATTCTCAAAATCATTTTATATTAATTACTTGAAAATTAACTACTTAGTAAATCGTAATAATTCTGCATAATCATATCATTTTTCGTTCAATCTTACTTACAACTTTACACGTTTATCTAATATATGATAAAATGATTAATTGATTTTCTGAAACCCACAACGACTTCTACATACAATGTTTTTAGTAATATCGCTTAATTGATCTCATTCTCTAAATATGTTTGTATAACAAACTGTTAAATTATAAAGCTTTCAAATTTTGCAAATTTATGAACTCATTGATATTTATTGGTCAGCAACTATAAACTCAAGATTATTATTAAATACAAACACATTCTACATATAAAAGTGTCTTTCATTTATTATTGATTAAAAGAATTTTACTTACTTTTACAGGAGCTCTCTTTTCATTGCCCATATTATCTTTTGAAATTCTGACGATAATTTCTGAATCACTGTTGTATTAGGCACATAGTACAATAAAGAAATAAAATGTAAACTTTTTACGGAAAATTTTTATGGTTTTTCTGTAGTTGTGTTGTCTTTTTAACACCAAAAATTTTTCTTTTTAAATATTTTTTTTTTTTTTATTATATTTTATTCATAATTTTTATCACATTTCAAGACATATGCACTGGTGAACAACAAAAATGTGTTCATTTGTAAACTCATGGTATAAATATTTATATTGGAAACGGTTCTAAATATAGTTTCACATCAATTGACATAAAGAAATAAAGAACACAGAATACATAGTTGATTATTGAATAACTTTTTTGCAAACGAATTTTCATTTCTCTAAATATTTAAATAAAACCGCAGCTTTATATATTTTTTATATAAATGTTTTGAATTTTTTTAAAGTTTCCCTTTAATATTATAATTATTATATGTATTTGTATTTAATTATTCATATGTTTTTATTAACACTTTGTTCCCCTTCTTCTTTGTTTTAATTATGTGCATTATTATATTTTCAATTTTCCATTATTTGAATAATTTAAAATATTGATAATTGAATTTAAGTGATTTCAGGATATACACTGTTTTTTATAGCAGTTTTTTTGTGCCCTCTACATCAGATCGGAGGTATACTAAGTTTGTCATTCTATATTCAACATCCAGAAGAAGGTATCAGAGACTCTACAAAATATATATTAATCAGCAAGCAAAAACTGTGTCGACATAGACAGGTACGTCCGTATGTCCGCATGTCTGTTGTTGGCATTCTCAGGGGCGCAAATTTTAATTTTGATATTGAGGTGAAATTTTTTTAAAACACTTTTAGTTTCTGCACGCAGTTAGCTATTTAAAATGGGCAAAATCAGTCAAGAGCCATGCCCACAATCCATAAAAATGTGGCAGATAAATACCACAAAAATTGAGCTCTGAATTTAATGGCATATCTATCGTTATTCCATCCATCGATATGCGAAAAAAGGGCGTGGTCGCGTAACAGACACTCCCATAATTTACAAAAACCCATATCCAGCGTAAAACTCGCCTTACATAGATTTACTTATACTATTAGAGGGCGTAATATATATATCTGCCACGTACCCACTACTGTAGATGTGGAGGGTATTTAAGATTTGGCCTAAGCCAAATTTAATTTTCTTACTCATTTAATTATTATTTAGCCACCACTCATTCCGCATAATCTGATTCAGTCACACAAAAAGTAAATGTGCATAAGTAAGTAGATAAATGTCAATATAAATGTTAAAAAAAACACATACATACAGTTATTCAAAAAAAAAAAATCCCATAATTAATATATTAATCGAAAATGAAAGTAAATACTGCAATAAAAAGTCAATATATACATGCGTGGTTACATATAATTAATTCAATTTTAAGCCTCCATTCAATTTATTGTTCTCCATCAATCTATAATCTTGGTAATAAAAAATTCAAAAAATCATTTTAATGTTTGCGCAACATTCGTATATGTAGCTAAAGTAAGAATAAAATTTCTCTTAGCATTCTATTGAGAGATGAAAAATTTGTCTAACCACAAAATTTAACACGTTTTTGTTTTGAAACACAATGAATTTGAACTAACCACCACTCAAAACCTAACAATATGTGAGACTTAAAAATAAAATGTTCAAATAAAACTCTATTTTTATCACATGATATATAACATAAACGAAGCTTCAATAAAAAAAAAAAACTATTCAGTACAAAAACTTCTCTAATACTTTGGTGAAAAAAGATATTCAAACAAAAACGGGCTCTCGTGTATTTTCACTATTATTATTTTGTATTGTATATACATAATAACAACAACAATTAAATCATATTTCCAAAAAAAAAAAAAAAATCTATCATATTGTGTCCATGTATGTATGTATTCACCTGGAAAAAACTAGACATACTTTGTGTGAAATATAAAATAAACATGGATTTGACAATTGAGGGTGAAAAAAAGCAGTTTGTAGAGGTTAACAAAAAACAGTAAACTCACATGTGCTCAATATAGTATTATGTGCCTTATTTTATACCCTCCACATAAAATGGGTAATACACTAAGTTTGTAAAACGCAGAAGAAGCTTTGGAGCTTTATAAAATCATCAAAATCGGAAAAGTCATGGCTGTCTATAATTCTGTTGTAGATTTTGTGAAAATACGTTGAAATTTTATGCATTTAGTTTTGGACATAATTTTGGACATAGTTTTATTTAAATTAAGAAAAATGGTTTTAGAGCCACGCCCATTATCGCCAAAACTCTATCTATTAGCCCCAAAAATTGAATTCTAGAGTGCAAACTTGGCAACTAGCCTATTAAGGTGTCACAAAAATGGACAGGATCGGGGTAAGATGTATCTATCTGTTGTTACATTCTCACGGTCGCAAATTTTTAGTTATTAAGCTAAAAATATTTCTAATTTATGCGCGGATATAAATTGAACAAAATCGGTTAAGGACCACGCCCTCAATCAACAAATACCTGTATATTAGCTGAAAAAATTGAGCAATGAAACTGAAATTCGGTAATTGAGTAGAAGGCACTCGTTACAAATTCATAAAAAACATTTTTTTAATGAAAAATCCCACACAGCAGCTGATACATACTGAAGGGCCTGCCACGCCACAGTTTGTGAAGGGTATTTAATATTTGGCTAAAGCCAAATTTAGTTTTTTCCTCGTTATTTTTTTATAGTATCTCTCTGTTCAACAATAAATGCTCTCTGGCAAGTGCTGGTTAGTGAATGAGTTAAGTTAGGAGTGGATTAAAAGCATAAAGTAAACAACTCTACTATTGTTCGTTGGGGTTGTTGCTGTTGCTTTTGGTTTTTGGTTCTTGTTTCGATTGTTTTGTTTACACCAAAATTTAAACGTTTTGTTATTAAATGAAAGGATTGCATTTTCATTCTTTCTGTTTTTTCTGTTTGTTTGTTAATAATTCATTGAAATCCACCGCCAGGTAAATGTAATCCTTTGTGTGTATGTATATAAATCGGGGATTTCAAGTTGATTAAAATTACTTTGTAAAAACGTTCGTGTTAAAAATCTCTTTATCATTTATCATAAAAAAGGGAAACTTTTTTTTCTTTTTTTTTTTGTTTTTAATTAAAGCTGTTGACTTTAATTGCGGATGATTTATTAAGTTAACTGTTTACGAACAATAACAAAAAAAAGAAAAAATTAAACAAAGCGCTTAATTCGCTGAAGCTAATGCTTATGTTTTGATATATGGTTTTTATAAATTTTAATCCATTTATGAGTTTTTTATTAAATCATTTTTTCAACTCATCCACTGAATTCAAATATATTTCTATATAAACGGCTGACTTTTCAACACTCACAATAGGTTAAATATGTTGTAAGTGTTATACAAAGCACCTGAATTTATACGTTTTTCCTTCCTTGACTAAAGTTTAACACTTTTGCGTATACGTTGAGCTAATTCAATTAAATTTAGTGTTTATTTTTGTTCACGTCTGGTCTCGTGTTCTATTTCATTTAGTGTCTGCTTCTCAGAATTCCGTGTGTTGAGCTATTTTTATTTACTTGAACCTTAACAGTGATTCATTATACCCTGCACCACTTGTGGCAAAGGGTATATTAAGTTTGTGAGGATGTTTGTAACTCCTAAAAAGGCAAATGCCACCTTCAATTATACTCCACGTTTCAGAATCAAAATCTGAATCGATTTAACCATAATCGTCTGTACGTGTATACGTCTGTTTGTCCACGTAAAATTGTGAGCAAGCTACGGGTTGCATTTTTCGAAATACTTCCATAAAATTTGATATAATGGCATATGTTGGCCCAAAGGGGAACCCTAAAGTAACCATTTTTAGAAACCCTCCCCAGATAAGGTCTTATTAATTTTGAAATATTACGATAACATTTAGTACAAGAACATAAATTGGCATATAAAAGAAACTCTATTGAAAATGGACTGGATCGGACCATATTGAGAACCTCTCCGCACATAAGATCTCATTATGGAAGCCTTTATACAGAAAAAATCGCATATCTTAAAATTGTTTAAAAAAAACTTGTTAAAGAATAGTTAATTAGCTTCACAATGGCATGTGCCACATTTGGTCACGATCGGACCATTTTTAGAACCCCTTCCCATATATTATACTTCACAAAGAAACTTATATGGCAATGCCTCACGTACACAACTAAACTAATTGTAGCATAACTTAACGGGTTAAGTAGTGTGGGGTATTAAATAATCGAGCTTGACCGACTATAACATGTTTACTTGTTTTATATATATAAGTATTTTTAGTTTTGTTTTCCCTTTTGATAGTTCGGCTAATATTACAAAATTTCAATTCAATTGCTTAACAGTCAGCTAAGCTGATTGGTTTCACGGGATTATGTACAAAAGCAATGAAATGTGTACAAAATATTTCTATGAATTAAAATTTATTCAAATTTATAAAAGTCTTTGAAATATGTTGTAGACGGATTTGTTACAACATGTCTTTTTTAGTGGCTGGTTAATTGATCAATAAAGTAATCAACATCACACAACTGTAAACTGGAATAAGCTAAAGTCACTGAAAATTGAATTTATTTTGAAAATATATGCACATGATTGCTACAGTACACAACAAACCACACCAGTTTACAATGCGAGCTGTTCTAGACCATGGCTACGGATATGATTGCATACAACAAGTTGGATGTTGGGTGTTGGGAATCCAATTTTTTTGTACAGTTATTAATATTTGCCCTTAATGTTTATATATGTATATACAGTACACTCACACACTCTTATCATTTAACAAGAATTACTGGTTGGCTTACTAGTTGATTGTTTGTCTTACTACACCAGTGATCTCTGGGGGTGTTCACATAAACTTTTTACTTTTTTTTTTTCAATTATTTTGAATTTGCAGTTAGAGAAGAGTTGTTTTGTTTAGTGTCGATTGCTGGTATCTGAAAAAAAATTGTTGGAAAGCAATCATATTTGGGAGATAGTAGAATTTTACAACTCTTGATTAGTTTTGGTTTTTCATTGTAACTGGCAAATGATCGTTACTTTTAAACAATTTATAAAAAAATGATTATGAAATAATTTAAAAACATGTAAAAAATGTACGTATCGACTATTTAAGTTAGGTTAGGTTGATTGATCGGGGGTGCGCTTAAAGGAGATTCAAAATGTAGAACCATTGTGTTACCCATAAAAGCTTACTATAATGCTCAGGAAAGCCATCCAGTGATCTCTTTTAGGGTCGAAAATCTTTGCAATAGATTTTTAAATTGTGGGCGTGGCATCTGACCGATTTTTATGTGAAAAATCTACAATGTCTTTATCACATAGCAGCTTAATATTTAAAAATTTTGAATCGTGAACATTCCCACAATAGACAGACATACGGACTTACGTTCTTACGGACTTACGGACTTATAACCTAGGCCACATCGATTCATATTTCAATTATAATCAACAATATGTATAATTTTTAGGGCCTCAGATGTTTCATTCTGGATTTACTGCTTTAATGAGTCAGGGTACACACTGCGTATGAGCGTTATTTTAGAGCTCTCAAGAATTATCCTCACTACACAGTTTAGAAATCGTTTATGATATCATTTATGATTTTCATATAGTTTACCTACATTAATTATATAAAATGTTTTATATTTCAACGTTTAAAAAAGCACGCAAAACGAAAGTTAAGCTAACCGTTTAGTTTTCCTTTTTTATAAATATTTTAAATACCTTATCATGCTAATATATATAAAATTATACTTCCTTCAGACATTTTCCACAGCAATAAACAACAGCACATCATCAATTTTTATACAAAGACAAAGTGTCATAAATATATGTGTACACAGCCAAACGCACACTTATACAGATGACATGCTTTAGTTCAGTTAGACATGAAGTTTACGGCATTTAATGCGAGAGGGGAGTTTGTTAACTTGTGCATAATTTAAACTTGCACATAGACACGAGAAACCCTCAACGCATTCTATGCGTAAAAGCACGCGCATTGATTTTAAGGTTGACAGACTAAGGTACACACACCATATAGTACCAAAGGCACGTGTGTGCATCACTGCTAAAAGTAAGTGATGTATAATATAAAGGGAAATCACACGCACATATATTCAAATCTCTAGTAGGGGATGGCATCTTCATGGTACACATATGAAGAGTGAAGATTTCCATCTTATCTTACTCTAATATGTGTGTGTGCGTAGTAAGCATAACACTTGCACGAGACTTGTTTCATTTTAATAGACATCACATCTATCAACGTATGCAGTTTCTGGAACAATAATAGAAAGACACGCAACCCAGATAGATATAAATCTACTAAAAGCTAAACTGGCAGCTCTTCACTTTTAATAGATTGTTTGCAAAGATTTTGTGAAGCATATATTTAGGGGGAGAGAAATTATCTACCTAAGCAGATATGAGTACTAATTATATTGCTTATAATACCTAAGTAAGAGAGTCCATACACTTTCCTTGCTTAATAACAATATTTTTCAACTGTTCTCTATTTTTGTGACAAGTTTTCTCATAGAAATTACTTTAGGGAAATTTCCCAAAAGTCATGTAAACTATATTCCTTCCGTTGAAGACTACCCAACGATATTAAAATCTTGTTATATAAAAATTTCTATATTTAGAGTATTTTATTATTTTTATGTTGCTTGTTGTGTGTGTTATTCTAAATTTTTTCTTTTTCTTTAAGTTGAATGTTATTTGGTAAGTATTTGATTTTATTTTTATACCCTCCACATACGATGGAAGGTATACTAAGTTTGTCATTCGGTTTGCAACACCCATAAGGAGAAGTCAAAGCTTTTCTCATTATCTTTAATTTTATAATATTGATCTGAAATTTTGTACAGACACTTAGTTTTGCACGCTGTTCAAGAATATATATGTTTGGTAGGATCTCTGGCATTTCCGATTGGAAATTGCTAAGGGAATGAATCCCCATCCCATGTGGAGGGTATAAAAATACATACTTGACAGAAGGGTTGGTAGACTCCGTATGTTGGTTCTTATTAACATTGGACAAAATCAGCCAAATGTCAAGCCCAAGGTGCAAAAAAATAGCAATTTTTTATGCCCTTTTTTAGATACATAAAATAGAAGCTTGGAAATTGACACATAAACTCTTAAGAAGTACTAATTGCAACGACAACGTTGAGTACTCAAGATTTGGCTGAAGCCAAATTTAACATCTTCACTTGTCTTAATTGTTCGCATTATAGTTTGTTTGTGACAGATGAACGAGCGTGCAAATATTGTAGTAGATGGACTATTGTTTATTTCTGTCCCTCTCTACCTCCCTTCGCTATCTTTTTTTATGCATTCGTTTTAATGTTCATTCATTTTGTTCGCTTATCATTTGGTTGATTTTTCGTTCTTCATTCATCCCATCATTAGTAGTGCTTGAACTGTTTGTGATTGCTCGTAAAAAGGCAAAATTGTACACAGTGGACGCAAGTAAGCGTACATAAACGATTCGTTCGAATATTCACATACATATACGCAGTAACCCCAATAGTACCCGTTCAACAACATTGAACATCAAACTAACTAAAGCGTGGCATGTAAAGCCATTCAACTAACAAATGGCAACGAAGCAACGAAACGCGCTTCCAGTGATGGTGTAAATTTATTAATCAATTAATGTGAAATGAGAAAACGCGCGAATAATAAAAACAAAAGCATCCGCAGCAAGACTAACAGCAAGAAGAGAAGTTAGTATCTTTTTAAAAATCAATTAAATTAAATAAGAATAATTGTTGTTTAGTGTAATAGAAAGAATGAAAGGTTTCATACAGCATGTGCATGAGTGGTTTGTGGCAATCTATTTAAAAAGTCAATGTTACTTAGTTCATGGATACAATACAAATCTTTATATATTGGTTTTATGACAGCGTGTTTTATATAACACATTAATTTATGTATAATAAACCATAACCGGTACAACAAAACTTTACTTATTAGCTGAACTATAAAAAGTCTCAGTGTCTTTCTAAATAATAACAAAAGAAACCAGTGTAAATGTTATAGTCGGTCAAGATCGGCCATTTAATACCTCACACCACTTAGCTCCTTAAAATATCGAGAAATACGTGTAATTATATGGAAAGGGATTCTAAAAATGGTTCGATCGGGTCCAAGTTTGATCTATCCTAATACGAAGCTAACTATTCTTCATCAAATTTTGGCGTTTTCGTCATATAGAGACTTCCACTAAAATAGAATCTTATATGGGAAAGGGTTCTAAAAATGGTTTGATCCGATCTATTTTAAATAGTGTTTCTATTTGGGCCAACTATTTACCAAATTTCATCGAAATATCTCAAAAATGCGCAAATTTATATGGACAGACAGACGGATATGGTTAAATCGATTCACATTTTAACTCTGAATCGATCAGTGTAATTCAAAGTGGGTGTGGAGTTACAAGCATCCGCACAAACTTAATATACCCTGTGCCACATGGTGCAGGGTATATTGAATTAAAAAAAAGAAAGAGAAAATAAAATTCCCATCGAACTAAATTTATTTTCAATGTAATCTCGTTTACTAAAATAAAGAGAGAACAATTTCTTTTTTTCATTTCATCTCATTTTAACCAACAATTGTTCAAAAACTCTTTTTATGGCAAAAGTCATAAAAGCATTTCAACAGTTTATTGTTTTCTAAAGTTGAAGCGGTAACTTTTACATTTTGTTACAGATTATAACCTGCATGCTCATGCATACATACAATGTATGACATACAGTGTCATGTGCAAGTATCGGTATTTATACTTTCAAACACACGCATACAATGCCATAAAAGTTTTTGCGTTTTAGTTTGTACGGTTGTAGAAAAGTAAGTTGTCAACCATTATGTAAGTTTGTCCTCTCTTTGGGAAGGATAATATATATATATATACATATAGTACACATACACATATTAGTATACATAAGCACATAAATATGTTTAAATTTATATGGTGCTCTCCATTTTTGTTTTTCTTCATGTCAACATGGAAACATGAAACCATAAAATCTCCAAAAACATATGACAGCAGAATATATAGTATGTATAAAAAAAATTGAGCAATACATGAAAAAAGGTCATCATGTTATGAAAGCTAACCGAATACCTAAAGTTAAAATGGAAGTGTGTTTAATATAAGGTAAGACTACTCTTTTTTTAGGTGTATACATACATATGTAGGTGTTCTCTTTAATAGAAGCCTAACTGTTATATTGTAACATTGGATTTTTTAAACGTTTCTTTAAAGTATTGATAACAATTACAAAATCCTTTATTTGAATCTTTTTCAAAAAACAAGCCCTTTTAGATATTAACAACGGTATAACAGTTATACAATTTGTATAACAGTTTATATATAACAGTTTTCTTTTATTTATTTGGTATATTTTTAATTGTGTAAAATAAAATTATAACAGTTTTTGTATAACAGTTTAGAAAAAATCATACTCACCGTAAAACACGACTTTAAGCTGATACGTAATACATACTGTATTAGAGGGCGTAATTATTTACCTGCCACGCCTACTTTTGTATATGTGGAGGGTATTTAAGATTTGGCCTAAGCTACTTTCTTACTTGTTTTTTTTTCTTTTCTGTTATTTTAATATATTTTGAAAAATTCCACTCACTTTAATTGTTGTCATGTTTTCTAAATGCTCAGCTATTAATTTGTTTTTCGCGTTACACTTGTAAACTAATAAATATTGCGTAAATATTTTCAAATATTTTACGAATATATTTAATATGTTTTGAAAAAATTTCATTAATTTTCTGTACAAAAGAAACAAATTCTTTACAAATAATCAATAACAGGCAGAGATAGGCAAAAAAAAAAAAACGCAGGATATTATACAATTAATAAAAATTTGTAATAAAATCTAAAGCTTAACAGAAAAAAAAATAAAATATTAATAAATTGGCCCATAGATGTAAAAGTGGGTTAATATTAATGAACTTTTAACACGAGTTTCAATCAATTTGTATTCAATTTAGCTGATAATGAATTTCTTTCCGGTTTACCTGCATTTTCCTTTTTTTGTTTGGGTCGTCATTTGACCGAGTAATATATTGCGGTTGCAAGTCAAAACCATCTAGTGTTGGCAACCAATTTTTTACTCCACATAAGCATGAATTCAATACCGCAACACAATCATTGTTAATTGGCAAATAATATTATTACCAATAACGGTTAATAATAAAATGAGTTTTTTATGAATAAAATGAGTATGTGTGAGTTAAAATATGTGTATATATATACAGAGGATGAACAAAATAATATGAATACCTGACATATACGCAATACTTATTTATGAAGATATTGCACAGTGTTCATATTATTTTGTTCATGCCATATATATGCCTCAAAAAGCATACAAGTGTCATGCAATGTATTGAGGAGTTTTACCTGTTTTTTTTTTATTGGATTTTTTGTTCTTTCGCATGCAAGTATAGTTGTGATGTAGCACGTAAATCACCACTTCAACCATGTCTACGTACGTATACAGTAAAGTACAATAATTGTACCTATAACGTATATAAAGCATAGAAGGATTAATTTTTCTATAGTATGCTCTATTTATGTGTATGTATTATACAATACTCTAGCATATGCTATATGAAAATTTCACAACATCAAGTCATAATTCTTACATGGTTTATGCCTTTCATGTATGTATAGTAAACTATAACATGCAACATATGCCAACGGCTGCTTTACACAAACACCTATAACTGTACTATAACTGTACTTTAAACGTGTATATATGTATATATGAAGATAATATATATATAATTATATTCCAAAGTTTATTTATATCGACGAGAGTATGTTGACATGTGGAAAATTCTATCGATGGCGCTGCCTTTTTTCCCACCTGCGATTTTTTTATTATTATAGAAAAATTAAGTTTAAACACTTATCTCTTGTTGTACAACAAATTGCTTATTTCACTTAGCGCAGAATGTAGGCCAACTTAACAAATGAATTTTTACTAGAAATTACATTTAAAAATAAACTGACTTTGACATAATTGTTAAGGCCAATTATGAAACAAAAATGCATCAAGTGTTTAAGGCGTTTATGAAAATTGTGTTAAAATAGATTGTATGTGGCATAGGCCAAAATTTGGATACTCTCTACATTTTATAACCAGTAGACACTTAAACACTTCTTACTGATCCACTGTTGTTACACCTTTGTTCCATTCAGACACATTATTATGTTTTAGTTAATCTGTTTAATTATACAGAGACGCCAATGGAATCCACAAAATTCGTTTATGTTCCAAAAATAAATTCATATAAACAAAAAATGCATAAAGTAGAAGATAATGGGAAAATAGATTAAAACGAAAATTATAGCTGGTGTTTATTAGTTGTTAATTGGAACAAATGTTTATTACTTATCAACCTATTAGCGGTCTATTGTAAAAAAGAAACACACTTTGGTGAGTGTTATGGCAGTTGTCTAAATTCATTCACTTTAAACAACACAGCCAAGTATGTTGTAATAAATTTGTTTTTCTTATATGTGTGGTCAATATTTTATTTAAATTGCTTACTTCTACTTTATTCATTGCTTGATCAAATTTTCTAGCAACGATACAGTGAAGTTTTCAATTGAGAGAGAAAAACGGTTTCTTTCAAAGAATGTTTCGTTTCGCCTATATAGTATTTTGATCGTTGAACTTGTTCGTAATTGCGAAGAGATTATTTCGCAATTGGTTGAAAGAATATGAAAATAATTTAAAAGTCATGGGACTACTACGAAGGTAAAATGAATCGTTTATAGAGCTTCAGAGGCGGACAATATGTTTTTTATACCCACCACATAGGGTGGAGGGTATACTAAGTTTGTCATTCCATTTGAAACACCCAGAGGGAGGCCCGTTGTTGGCATTTTCACGAGTGTCAATTTTGAGAAATTGAGGTGAAATTTTGTAGAGATACTTTTAGCTTCTGCCACGACCAGCGTTCGTACGGTGTGTACATAAGCTTTGTTCTAAACCAAATTTAGTTTTCTTACTTGTTCATTATCATTAAACAAAATATGATTTATCTGATCTTGCCGTTATGACGAAGAATCATCTCGATTTGTTTTATATCATATATAAAAGGTATCCCCTTTGGAACGTAAGAGCCTTTCGAAAGTATACCATTTTCAGTGCTATCTTAACCCCAACCCCAACAAAGTTGATTTCCTTAGAAGTATTCTTCCTAGTCTACGTAAACTTGATCCTAAAATTAAATTCAATTTTCAACTATACGAAATATTCTGATATATCCGCATTTAGAAACAAACAGACTCAATTTAACGTCGCGTTTTCGTGTGTTTGCCAAATTTTTGTTTTTGTTTTTGTTTTCTTTTTTTGATAATTTTCTTCAATTTTTTCCCCCAAAAAATCAATTTACACACACACACGCATATACATTATATACATGTTACTTAGAGAAACATGAGAAAGAAGAATAAAAATTAAATTTGAACGAATTGTTCAGTTGGCCAGCCAATGAGTTCATGTTCAGTCTGAAAACTTTTGTTATACCGAGGGGCAGAAAAATAATAAAAATATAATAATTACAAAAAAGAAAAACATAGATATTAAAAATTTCTTTCTAACTGAACTCAAGTGGGAGTATTACAAAAAAATAAGTAAAAAAAAAAAAATTGAAAAGTGTAATAATATTGTTTTAGTGTAAAAGAAATTTAATCAAGTGTTTTTTAGCATGAAATTTTTTTTTAAATATTAAATTTTCTAAACTGAAATTCGTAAAAGTCTGTTTACCGTAAAAGAAAATTGAAAACACTTAAAAAATTAAGAAAGTAAAAAAAAATAATATTATTGAAAAAAAATTATTAAATTAAAGTAAAATTCAAAATATAAAAAAATCAATCAATTTTAAAACATGATATCTTTTCATATTTATTTTTTAATTTATTATTAATATTATATATTTTTTATAACAATTAAATACATTAAAAAATTAATAATAAAATTTCTAAATTAAAATGATTTAAAATAGTTTTTTCGGTGTGACTTTTTTCTACAAGTTTTTACTCTTTCTAAAAAGTTTTATTTTATAATGCATGAACATCGTGAATCATATGTTTAAACTAAATAAAATTGTAAAAATTCTACAATAATAAAAATTTTAATATTTTAAATAATTAAACACTTCATAAAAATACGTAATCAGGGGGCGTGGTATCTACACACGTATGTACGGCGGGAGCTCCATGGAAGGACTGCAATTGTAAACCCCTTTATGTCAAGTGTTCATATTTTTTTGTGCATCCCCAGTATATGTTGAATCATGAAGCTCAGCGGTAAAAATTTTGCATAAAAGAGGGATTTTTGTAAATGGTGGACATGTGCATTACTTGATAGCATCCATGGATGCAATAAATCTAAATATTTGCACCGACTTTCACCTTTGTAGCTCTACAGTATTTTTGCCGTCAAGAGTGATTCCTTTCATATGTAGGGGTTGTTGTTGTTGTTGTTGTTTTGTCCAGGTTACATTAAGTAACAAAATGCCTTAATTTAAACGCATTTCACATTGCCAAAGCTCATAGTGCTATAATGGAAAACATTCATGCATAACTTCAACCGTAAAGTGATAGCTATTCAAAATTCAAAACAGTTTTTATATAAATTTTTTTTTGTCTCTTCCACATATTAAACCAATAAAAATGAATTAGCATTAAGGAAAACCATAGAAAACCATCCAAACCAAATGTAAAACCAAATCTTTAGAGATTATGAAAAAAAAAAAAACGTAATGCAGAAATAAGAAAATAAGACGAAGAAAAACAGTCTAGAAACACAAAACAAGATGTAAGAAAAAAAGCAAGTAAATTTGGCTCAGGCCAAATCTTAAATACTCTCCACATCTACATGCAAAAGGTGGACATAGCAGGTATATGATCACGCCCTCTTATAGTTCATGCATAAGCTCGCAAGTCGACATTTACGCTGAGTATGGTCTTTGTAAACTGTGAGCGTGTTACGCCTATTTTTAGCACGTCGATGAATGAGATGTTTCAGATAAACATACTAAATGTCATGGGTCGTAGGTCAACTTTTGTGGTGCGCGATAAAAGTAAGAGTATCTGTACTAAATTTCACCTCAATATCTCCAAATTTGCCAGGACGCCAAAAACAGATGGACACATGGACGTACATGCCTAGATCGACTTAGCCGATCAGGAATATATATATACTTTGTGGGGTCTCTGATGCTACCTTTAGGGTGTTGCAAACGGAATGACAAACTTAGTATAACCCCCCATTTTATGTGGAGGGTATAAAAACGGCAAACAAATATATTGCACAAGAGAATTTTTTATGGTTTAAAAAAAAAGTACAAACATACAAATTTCAAAATCTATTTTATGGTTTGAAGACAAGAAGAACTCACTAACTCACCATCACCATGCAACAATAAACAAATATCATGCAAATAGGAGAAGAGCACAAAATACAGAATAGTAAAAATAACCGAAAAGTTAAAAAATTTCTATGGAGAAAATTTCTCAATTTCTTTTTTTAGTTTCTTCCTGTTTCGCAATCTACTCCCAGCTGATGAAATGTTTGGGTGTGCATATACAAATAAGCACAACAACAATTTAACTCAATTCACTAAATCCAAAAACATAAACACTTGCTGCCAACAAACTCAATGGTTGCGTATATAGTTTAAAGACTTATGTATGTTTTCTGTGAGCGACTGACTGACTGACTGACTGTTTGTCTTCGTTGCCTGCCTGCCTGATTGTATTTTGTTGGCTTGTCTACGACCTGCTGCTGTGCCATCATGCCTGATCTCGTTGTGGCTGCTGTCTGGGGAAACAACACACAGCAACACACAACAATGCGACTACACATATAGTTTATGGTTAAACAATACAGAAAACAGCAAATGTGCTAACGAAGGCCGACTGCTGTATGTGCTTGTGTCTCCTACCTACGAACAACTATGAATGAGAAACTACATAAAAGAAAATGAAAGAAATTCCTGTAAAGCGAGTTCAGTTTAACAGCCATTAAATCAAGATTTAAATCAGCAGATTTTCACTTACTCTCTGCTTTTTCCTTAACCACTTTTCCATAAAGTATAATAAGTTTGATGAGATATTTGCAACATTCCATTTCCATTCAATGCCATTTTTATACCCTCCCCATTAGATTAGGGATATACCAAGTTTGCTCTTCTAATTGCGATATCCTATAAAGTATACATGTTTTCGATATTGATCAAAGTTTGACTCCATCTAGACATTTCCGTCCATCTGTCTGTCTGTTGTTGATACTGTTTCGGTTGTAAATTTCAAGATATTGAGCTAAAATGTTGTAAAGACAGTTTTATGCAGATCGCTATTTAAAGTGGGTAAAATCGATTAAAAGCCACGCCCACAATTAACATAAAAATCAATTATATGCCACAAAAATTAAGCTACAAAATTGAAATTTGGTGCTCATGTTAATATTTAATCTCTCCATTAATGGGGGCATTCTGATAGCAGACACGCCCACAATTTACAAAAAACTAAACATGGCGCAAAATTTTACTTACATTTTACTTCCAAAAGAGTGCGTAATCAGGTACATTCCACGCCCACTACGAAGGTGAAAAGTATTTAAAATTTTGCTTTTTTACTTCTTAAAAGTACTAGTTTTGCAAACAATTCCTGATTCAATACATCTTTCAAACTTTTCAGCCTTTGTTTTTAATTCTTATTCCAGTTTTTATTGTACTGTATTTAATTATTTCCAATTTTAAATAGGGGATCTTTTGCTTATGATTTAAACCTTTAAAAATAGGTTGGAAAAGGTGATTAATTGTTTTGATATTTCTTTGGCGTTCCAATGTCTAATTCATTCGAGGGTAAACAGTATTATCTTATCATATCACATTTAATTATATTCACATCAAGTTTCATAGAAAGAAGTATCACAAGTGACGTAAGTTCCACTTTATCACAGAACTGCAAATATTAACAATTGTTAGAAATTGTTTACCCTTCATTAGTCAATATAGAGTCGTAACGAAGCAAGTTATAAATCGTGACCTCAAAAAGAAGTCCATCAAATCGCACATACCTCTAAATATAGTTCACGCTTCAAAAGTGTTATTGCAGTTGATGAGGCTTTTAATAATTACATAGAAATGAGAACTGGAGAACACACAAGAACATATATGTAGAAAAGAAATTTTGTTATGGTACAGACCCCTTTGTTTGGGTCATTGAAAGAAAAACTAATTTGTTACGTCATCTTGAAATTGTTTAACATACTATACAAATGGCCACACAAATAAGTGTGGAATGTGTTTACATTGTGAGTGAATGAATGAATTTTATTTAAAATAATGAAATCATCAACTTTTTCATAAACGAGTACCAGCGCAGCAGACAAACATAACAAAATATTCTATTCACAATATGTACAAAGTAAAAATTTAGATTCAAAACACATTCAACCGCGTATTTAGAACACTAACAATTGCAACAACAATAGCAACAACAACAACAACATATATTTGTTTATTTATCGCAACAGTTGGGTACATTTAAAATTTTTCCCCATGGAATATACAAAATATAAAAACGATAACGTAGAGAATGAAATCACACGAACAATTGCTAAAAGAGAGGAAGTAACAAAAAAAGGGGGGAAATAATTTGGGGTTTACTTTTTTTTATTATTTTTTTTATATTCACCTGAAATCTCTGCGTCTGAATTTGTTAACTGCTGCCATAAAATTCATGAGATTTTTATGCAACTGTATGAAAAATAAGATTGAATGGATTTCGTTTTTTGTTATATTTTTATTTTCTGTGTTTTGTTTAAAAAACAAAAAAAGTAAGGGAGTGACAATTTTTTAAACAGGGAAGAATGAAATAGTTATTGTGTTAAAAGCTAAATTATACAAAATCTGTGCCAAAGTTGGGAAACGGAGGGTACACATAGTGGATAGCTGCAACTTTTTTCTGCTACAGAGTTTCAATTGTGTACATTCTATACATGTAGGGGAACACATTGTTAAAAAAATTGTGCGGATTTTGAATGTAAATTGTTGGCCGTAAACGCTTTTAAAGGAAAATTTCTCTAAATGAATATTTTTTAATGTTTTTGTAAAAAATATTTATGTAAAGATAAAAATATATAAAATAAAATAAAATAAATTAAATAAATAAAAAAAAAAATAAAAAATAAAAAAAAAAATAAAATTAAAAAAATAAAAATAAAAAAATAAAAAATAAAATGAAATGAAATAAAATTAAATAAAATAAAATAAGAATTAAATTAAATATAAAGTACATGTTAACCGATTTTCACTCATCAGTGTAATGAATTGACTAAAATTACAATAACTTGTACGAACGATTCGAGTTTCTAATCGCTTTATATATTCGATTATAATTCCATTTCACATATATATTATTCAATGATAAGTATCTTTGCTCATTTGTTAATGCTTCTCCGGAGATATTTATAGATATGTTGGAAAAAGCCCATATACGCAGCCACCATTAACTAAAGTCAAAACAAAAATATCAACTAAAAGAAAATAATAGAATAAGAAGAGAAATAACAATAAAAACCACTATAGAAGGCAAAATATTTGCAGTAAAGCAAACAAACTAATTAGAAGAGAACCAGCGAAGGCAGATAAAACCACAAAAAAAAATAAAAATAAAAATAAAAAATCAAGGGGCCACAAATAAGATAATTACACAAAAACAATAGAAAGACAGAGAGAGAGAGAGAGAGTGAGTGAGAGAGAAAGAGAGAACAAACAAAGATAAAAATCTTTTTTCTGCCTCACAAAATATAAAACAAATGGAAATAAAAACATAACAGTAATCAACTAAACGCTCAATAAAATAGTTTAAACGAAAATTAAAATTCTTCAACCAATAAGTGGCTGAAAATTTTAAAGACAATTTTTTATGGAAAGAAAAAATTATTTTATTGAAAAAAATATTTAACAAATGTGATAAAATTGCAAAATAGAGAGAAAAGTAAAAAAAAAAAATTATATTTTTTAATAGTAACGTAAAAAATAATTTAAAGAAAAATAATATTATTATTTATTTGTTACTGTTCAGAGACGGCTTCAAAATAGGTACTCGCTTAAGAGAAATTAGATCGGTGAAAACCAATATGATCTTTATCGACGACACAGAACCGGAAGGCGGTAAGTACATAAAAACAAAAACATTACAAATTAAACAACATACGCAAAATATCGTTTATAGAATGGATACTTGTTGCTTTATTTGAACTTAATCGTAAAGTCATATCAGGCATAGGTGGCTCAGTATTTGGTAGTAATCAGGGGTTTATGGGTAGCCCAAGGCCTTACAGGACTTTAGTTTGAATATGGTTGCATAAAATTTTATCGCGACGTTTCTATATCGAGTTTTCATTATAAATATTTAATACTTATGAAGACTTTAATATTTTGCTTCTCATTCATTTATGGAAAGTGAAATTTCATCTTCTACTGTGACCATCAATTAAAGCAGTCGCATTTTACTTACTCAACACGTGAACTACCTACAGTTTATATGGTTTACCTGCATATTATCACTTATCAATTATTGCAAACAAAAAACCAAAAAAAAAAATCAAAAAAAAACCATAAATTAATTGCAAACACATGCAATTGTTTACAGATAAGATTTCAATGAATGTTAACTAAAAATATAATATTGTAATATTGTAAAATATTGCGTTCAAGTTAATACTTAAATAAACTTTTTTAATAATAACGCAGTAACCATGACTCAGTGCCTTGTTTTTCTCTTGAAATTGTGATATCTCTTGATAGTCACGCCTGAAATTGACAAAAAAGTGTCTCTTTTAAGGGATTTGTGTGAGATATGTAAACGACGAGGATATGCCGAAAATTAAGGGGTTCGCATAGCAGACACGCCCACAAACAAATTGACAAAAACCTTTCCTGTGTGCATAATTTTAACTTTGAATTAATAAAAACTGTGATGGTTTCAAATTTTTGCCGCAACATTTACCGCACAGCCAATTATTAGTTTAAGCGATTTAATAGAATCATAAAATGAATGCAAAAATAATAGAAACCAAGCAATGTTCAAAGAAATTATTGAGCAATAAAATGGCCATTAAGCAAAAAATCCATAAATATTACCTAAAACATGTATGCGTGGGTGTACTTGAGACATTTATGAAAAAAAAAAATGTTGTAATTGTTGTTTTAACATACATTTTACAAAAATCTTAAATCATTTATTTAAGAAATTTATGATATTTTTTCAACAAGTTTTTTTTTTTTTTTTGTTTTTTTTTTTTTTTTTTTTTTTTCAATATAAACATGTTTAAATGTTGCGAAGGCCTGGTTGGAAAAATGTATATGAAAAATGTAGGCTAAAGTATTTCTTTTTCTTAATGATCATTATTTATGATAATTACTTGATATTGACCTTTGTCTGTCTTCAGACATGTGAAGGTTGAATGCATGCCTGTTCTTAATTATATGGTAAATTAAAAACATTTACAATTAACACATAAATAAGCATTTTTTATTGCGCAATAACTCAATTAAGAGTGAAAGAAAAAAAACACAAAATATTTGTGTTTAAATTAAAATATATAAAAAAAACCATGTCCATGGAAAACAATGAGAACAATCGGAAATTTCTTTTCGTAACAGTCGCCATTTTACGATTTCATTAACTAAGAGTGTCTGTTGAAAACCTCTTCGCTAAAGTAAGAGTTCTTAAGCGGGGGGTTAGGCAGAATCATTTCTTTCAATCCCCAAGAATTGAACAACTTACTGACGACTTGAAGGCCTTTTTCTTATATTTCATCGTCCACTTTAAAATTAAAAAAGTGAAAATTTTTGTTCTTAAAACGAGCTCTTTTTTAAGAAAAGTCGCTACGGAAGTAGTCTTTGAAGCTTTCTTCTGATAGATGCAAACGTTGTGACGATGCCAATATAATGAATGGTGGAAATACCTACCGACACCCTAACCATAATTATGACGTTCGCGGTGGCCAATGACGTTCTCTATACCACGTTACAATTTTATTCTGAAAAGAAAACAAAAACAAATCATTCACTCGCTTGAGAAAGACCATCAAAATTCTTATTAGAGGCGATAATATATATATTACTTGTAGCGTTGTATTAATTTTGTCATATTCTATTCTATTTTACAATGCTTCAAGGTGAATTTATATAGAGGAGGCACGCGTTATGAGTGTAACAAACATTATTACTTATAAACAAACGCATCTTATTTAAATGATAAAAAACAAAAACAAAAACAAACAAAAACTAAAATGAAAAGAGGTACAACGACACGTGTTACGGCTGCCAAAAAAAATTAATTTATGTGCTTATACGCTAATAGGCATATATCTGTCGTAAGATACTGATGCATACTAGAAATGTTTTTGTTCTTTTTTTTTTTTATATGAGTCATTTATAAAGAATTTTGACTCATTTATATATACTTTTAGGTAAATTTTTCCAACTAAATTTTTCATTTGTCTCTTTGGCATTCAACTAGCTAAATGCCAAATAGTTTGCAATTACCAGAAGAAGGAGGCGTCAGAGGTCTTATAAAGTATTTATAATCTGGATCAGTATGAAAATCTGAAACAATCAAGACATGTCAAAATGTCTAATATTGAAATTTAAATAGAGAGATGAAGAAGAGTTGAAAATGGGCGGAAAATTCAATATTAGACACGCCCACTATTTACAAAAATATGTGGCACCCGTGAAAATGCCAACAACAAACACACTCATGAACAACTATGTCTAGATCAACTCAGTTGTTGATGTATATAAGAATGTATATACTTTGTAGGGTCTGTAAAGCCTTCTTCTAGGTACTGCAAATGGAAAGACAAACCTAGTACACCCCCCATTATGTGGTGGGTACAAAAAAGAACATTTCAATTTATTTCATTTTATTTATGTAGTGCTGCGCTCACATTTTGTATATATAGGGTAATGAATGCTTTACTAGAAAACATAATTCGGATTTTCCACGTTTTTTTACAATTATATCAAAATGCATAACAAATGTGTGTCTGTCCCAGTACGTATGTTTTCCTAAATTGCCTTCTATCTTCATCTTTCATCTGTCACCGATCTATTGCTTTAAGATATATAACAATTAAGTATATTTTGCATTAAATTTATATGAATTTGATGATTGTGTTTCAATGCAATTCCGTTCATATGTACAGAACACTACATAAAATATATTGTTTTGTTTTAATGTTTAATGTTGTTTTTGGTGCAGTGCCAAATGAATGCGTTTCTAAAAGTATTTTATTATCTAAAATATAAAAAATAACAATAATAATAGCAGCAAAACAGGAAGTTACAAATAATGATTTTAATGAATTTTCTTATTTTTAAAAAAAGAAAAATTTCACAAATTCCTTAAAAGTTCATTTTTAACGCAGATATCAAGAAAAGTAATGTAAAATACGTTGATTAACAGTTTTCTTTGAAACATTTCACGAAACGTAAAATTTCCATTAGAACTAAGCCAGCCTCACACAGTCATTTATTCTTTAATATAATGGAGAGATGAGATGATTCCTACATCATTCTTTGTTAAATATATTAAATGAAATGATTATAAAATCTCTGTAGATGCCCACACATTGACATTGGTTTATAGTTAAGCTTCTTTAACAACTTGTATAATTATATGCAACCAAATTCTCATCCCTACAATATATCACTTATGTAAGGATTTTACCTAAACGACTATTTGATAATAATGTGAAACTATAAAATTAGAAACACACCACCAACTATACGTTCAACCAAATCCCTAAAATCAACATTTCAAGGCCTTATGTAACACTGTCGCTCCATATAAAATATGAAGCCAAACAAGAGAAATACAGTTTCGACGATCAATACCAACCACATGAGACACTATTCTAGTTCATAATTTGTAACCCGTACAATTTCATCACAATCACCGAAATTCCAACAAGGAGACACATTTTAATAACGAAATATATCAAAACTAGCTGAGTATAAAAGAAAAGATTTACGTGGACGGAAGGACAATTTTCGATTTTCAAATTATTCTGATTCTGGTTTTTGTATACCCTTCTAGAGTTGTTTTAACATCTATAACAACTTGTACTATATGCCACAAGGAACGTAGCGTATAAACCTAGTGATATATGTGCATATGTCTGGCAGTCTGACACATATAATACCATATAAGCCAGAACTGCAGAACTTTGCTCACTAACCAACTAACTTTAATCAACATAAGTGCTATCCCCATTAACTACTATTGGTTGAATAGACAACATACATACCTTACATAACAAACAAAACAAGAGATAATAAAACAAGTGAAAAAAGTTATATTCGGCTGAGGTGGAATTTTGAATACCCATCATCGGTTTATCGAAGCTTCTCTGGAGATTATATAGAGAGCGTATCGCTGGACCGATTTTATCCAATTTCAATAACAACCTACTTATGAAAACTACCAACACTTCTGCCAAGTTTGGAAAGGATATCTCAATCTTTAAGACCAATAGGGGTATCACAATCAGAAAGTAAGCACCGTACAGATGGACAGATGCTGATTCAGAGAATGTATGCTTTGTTAGGTCTTTGCAGACTCCTTCTGAGCGTTACAAACGTTTTGACAAATCGACATATAATACACATACATACATACCTACATATATTGGTGAATATGAAAAGCGAGCAACAATTGCAAAAACCAAAAAAGAACCCATAATCCTAAAAAGTGAACAAAACTTTCACATAAATTTTTGTTTATAAAAACGCACAATTTCAAAATCATATTAATGAAAGGTATAAAGTTTTAAAAGTGAGGGATAAAATCGAGAGAAGAACATCTCTGTTTATAATTGGAATTTGTAAAAAACACCAATCAAGGATATTTGATTATGAGAAAAGAAACACAAATGCGCATTCATGGACGCACCCTTTGTGACAGGTGGAGAAAGTAAATGTAACAAATGATAACAAATAAGACACACATGTAATTGATATTTGTATTATGTATGTGTAGATACTTGGATTGTATGTTCGTATATTAAATCAATAAAATCCTGTTTCTGAAGAAAATCAATTTTATCGTGTCCATGCTTTATGGTTTTCAAACGAGTTGAATAAGAAAGTAGCTCAAGTTTACAAATGAAGAAGAGTGAACATGAAGCTTGAACTAAACTCGGACACACACAGGCGGAGATAACTAAGAAGATATGTATTTGGGATATCTCTGATACAGAAAAGGAATATAAACTCTCCATTGTTTGCTTTTTTTTTTTGTCCGCCAGATTTCAATATGGTGCGAACTACAATCTCTATTGTAAGAGTGTCGAAGAGAAGGTACAAACAGCTCCAGGCCAAGTATTGTAACCCTAAAGTAAAGCCAGCAGCGTAATGTCACTTCCTTCAAAATCTATTTGATATGAGTCTGAAATGACAGCGTTTGTCGAGTAGAATACTATGAGCTGATTTCTTGGGTGAATTTTTTTATTTTAGACTTGGATTGCTTTATATTTTTATAACATGAATCTCTTACTCCTCTTCTTCTTCTCTTACTTACTTTATCGTAAGCTTAATATTATTTTTCGTAAAAGAGATCTATCTCCTTACTTATTTATTTCTCTTTGTCTTTTTTTGCATTCATGGAATATACGTGGGTAGTACAACATAAAAAGATGGATTACTGTATAGTTATATGTACCCTTGTATGTATGTATAAATTTAAGTACATTTTCAAGGTTGAACGGCAGTTAAGTTGTACTTACA
Source organism: Ornithomya chloropus (assembly GCA_963971445.1). Classification (NCBI taxonomy): domain Eukaryota; kingdom Metazoa; phylum Arthropoda; class Insecta; order Diptera; family Hippoboscidae; genus Ornithomya; species Ornithomya chloropus. The sequence goes on from OZ020530.1 coordinate 6,979,616, forward strand.
TCCAAAACTATGAAATAAAGAAAAGTGTAAAGAAAAATTTTATTTAGTTTATGTCCTTGACTTATTGTTGTAGCTGCATGCCAAAAAAGATGAATCATACAATATTTTGATAAGCATTTGTGATAAACTTTAATTACATTAAAAGCATTATTAAAAAAATTAATCTCCAAATGCCTCATAAACTAAATTAAATAATATTAGTTTGATAAAATTTACATAATTATTAATTATCGCAGAGATTTAACCCTATCGAGCCCCTTTCTTTATTCTGCTATCTCAGGCGAGCTATTTGACCTACAATTATTTGATCTATTGTGCCCTTAGTTCAAGAGTCGTAGGCTTTTGAAGGTGGCTTTTTAAGGAGCACTTTCCTGAACTCAGAGCTCCAGATTTCTTCTGTTGTTGTCACATATTTCTTAAATATACGTTGCCTGCTTTTGCTGTAAGTAGTACAATTTCAGAGAATGTGTTTCGACGTCTTAGGGGCCGCATTATATAGAGTGCATATGTCCTCTTCAGATACATCCATCGCAAGTGGTTTCTGAAGGTACAGCATCCCGTATAGAGGCCAATTAGTATTCTAAACTCAGGCGCTTGTAGTTCCAGGAGTCTTGCGGCTTTATTGGAAGATTTTATGAATATTTTGGATTGCGCCTTTGGTCTTTACTGGTTTGACAGCCTTTTTTTCAAGTTATTTGTCCTGGCGCTTTAGTGATGTGGGTTATTGCTATACCACAGAATGGCTTCGGGCGGATCATTAGACGACGGGCTCCCAGCCTGTCAGCCCTTTCATTGCCAGACCTACCTATATGAACTGTAGATTGTAAAGAACTGTTCTTTAAACTTTTCTACCTTAAAACACAGAAAAAATACTGAAATATTGTGTAAAACATATGCGTCGTAAAAGAGATAAAAGGAAAAAATAAAGCATAAACTGTAATTAACACGATATAATACAAAAAAGAAACCAAAAAAACACCAACAAAGAGTTCTCTGTTCAGTTTTTCTTCCTGCTATTCAAACAACAACTTTCGCTCATTAATTTATTAAAATAACATCTTCAACGCTTTCCATTAATAGTGGCTGCTGCAGTTGGTTGAAAGTGTGGTGTGAACATATACATACATACATAATGGGTGACATTTTGCTATATTCGCACAATATAAATTTTATATTACAGTTAAACTACATGTAACACAGTAACATGTAACATGCAGTAACATGAACGAACGGATGGACAGACAGGGATAAATATCATCGAGCTTTTAGGCGCTTCTGTATAGTTACCTGTCTTGACTTACTTAGTGTTTAAAACACCAACAACACTCACGTATACATTATGAGATGGCACGCGTACGTGCACCTTTGCCTTACCATATGAATTTAATTGATGGTGAAAATGTCAGCTATATCACAAATTCGTGGTAATATTGTTGTTATTATTAAATTGACAACCAATGCATTCATGTAAGAAATTATTAATTGTGTCTGACATTAGATGTTGAAGCAGCATATAATGATTATATCATTACTTATAATGATGTGAAATAAATGTAAGAAATTTTCATTTAAACTTAATACTTAATGGGATTCATATTAAATAGAAATGAGCTGCGCTTCTCTAATCTTCATGTTCATAGTTGTAAATCATCACAGAGACTGTCGTAGGGGCAGGATTAAGTTCGAACTTGCAACATTGAGTTTCTTTGGACCATTATTGCACATTGTTATGAAAATTTCAATATAAAAAAAATTTCGGAAATTTTCCATTTTTACCATACCTTAGCCTTTGGAATAAAATTGGTACGAAAACTTAAAAAGCAAACGATTGTACTCAAAGTTGATGCAATTATACGAAATGGAATGGATGTGCTAAGATGTGCTGTGATAAGATCAAGAATTGTAGGTTATAAATGTATGATCCTCTCCTGATACCCTAAGAAGTATTCTTCACAACAATTGAACTGAAAGTTTGAACTGTTGTAACATTGTGAAAAATAAACATGGAAGAGAACCTTTTACATCGTTTAAAAGCTGACATTCTTAAAAATATAGAATATTATATGAACGATTCATATTAAGTCAAAATTGGCCACTTATCTCGCATATAGTTTCAAAAGACTATTTTCGCGGTAGCTGAAAATCATCACTGAAGCTGATACGGTTGTCTGATCAAGCTCAAACTTATACCATTGAATTTGTTTGATCAATATCTATCATATGGCATCGAAGTTTCAAATTTTTTAAAATTTTACTAGTTTCCCCTTTTAAAACCACAAGATTCTCGGTTTAACTAAAATTTTACGCACGTGTCTATGGTTTAATAATATTTTTAAAATTTATCCATTTTCCTCATTTGCAACGTTTAACATATTCTCTCTTTACCTTTTGTCTTTTTATTAAGATAATAAATTTCATTCATTATTTATGCAACACGGGGCAGACAATGTTTTACGACTTTTTTTTTTTTATTTTATTCATTATCCTGAAAGTCCATAAAATCATGTTGCTTAAGAGTATTTATACAAACATATAAGAAGCGTGAACAAATGAAAGCATTGTAATCGGTTAAGGTCGACCATTTAATACCTTACAAACCTTAGTTCCAATAAATGTAAATACAATACCAGCCTGTACCAAAATTCGACTATAAAGCTGGTTCGCGTTATCACTTGAAAACGTAAAAGATTGTAAAAATACTCAGATCTACTCCAGGTGTAGAATGTTTCAAATAATGGTTATTGGAAAAAAGACTGAGTTTTGCGATTTTTGTTTATTTTTCAAACAAGTTTTTTATTGTTTTAAAACGGAAAAGATTCCTCCACTGCTGGCGTTGGATTCGATACGTAAGCTTGTTCATAATTACGTTCATTAACTGGATAATTTGTTGTATCACCTACAAATTCATTTTCATGTTTTATATGTACACACCCACACATCATATATGACTATCATGTCGGGGCAGCTTTTAAAATATGATTTGTAATTTTAATATTGTTAACACACTTACATCCAGGCATTGGTTTTTCATAAACTCTGCGGAGCATAATGAAAATATAAATATTTTTTCAATCGATCGATTTTTGTTGCATATTCACGACAATTGTTCTGTTTTTCTGTTGGTGTAAATTTGCATGAATTAATTGAGCGACACCGCTGTTTAAAATGTATTGTGGTTTTATACTGGCTACGTTTTGTTGTTGTTTTTATTATTGTTTGTTTTGTTTTGTTTTTCTCACTTAATTGTTATCGGTATTACTACAATGCATTGAACTGCAATGTTAAGAATTGGATTCCAGTGCAAGGGAGACTAATTTATATGTAAATATTTATACGCAAAAATGTTTACATGATCTGTGAATTGTAGGCAATTTACAACAATAACAATTAGGATTTCTCACTTAAACATTTCATATCTCCTTAAAATGGATTATAAAGATCTTATTGAATAATTTAATGTCGATGTTATAGTCGTTCCTTAAGTTACACTACGATTAGTTTAGTTGTACATCTAACTCCTTAAATTATGCTATAATTTGTACCTATAGGTTACTTTATGAAATATAATTAAAAAGAAGGGGGTTCTAAAAATCCGATCGAGTCCAAATTTGGTCCAGCCATATATGAAGCTAACCAACTTTTCTTCACCAAATTTTGCCATAAAAATATTAAGAATTATGTATTTTTCCAGATAAAGACTTACATAGCAATAGGATCTTTTATCAGGAAGGATTCGAAAAGTGGTCCGATCTGGTCCATTACCACATGAAATTCCTCTTTGGGCCAATTCATGACCAAATTTCAACCCAATTACTCCAAAACTTATCAAATCTTATATGGGAAGGGGTTCAAAAATGGTCTGATCTGATCCATTTTCAATAAAGTTACTAACTGAGTCAGTACATGTCCTTGTACCAAATTTCATCGAAATATCTCAAAAAATGAAAATGCTAGCGTACAAACTTACATGGACAGACAGACGGACATGATTAAATCGATTCAGATTTTGATTCCAAATCGATTGGTATAATTGAAAGTTTGTGTGGCACTTGCCGTTTGGGATTTATAAACATCCGCACAAATTTAATATACTTTTTACAACAAGTGGGGCAGGGTATAAATATTAAACAGTACACTTACAAGAACTCGAACATATTCTCAATGGAAGCATCAAAACTAGGTTGTTGTCTAATAAAGATGCTCCACAGTACATAAAACGAATAGTACCTACCCAAAAGCTAAAAGTCACAAACATCACAGTGACCATACATTTTTCTTTTACCACTTTTCTGGTTATTATTTCCAGAAGCTCTTTCCATTCATTTCTTTAGATCATTTTAACGTTTTATTATTTAACTTGGGATGTGTAATGAGTACTAAAAAAAATTATATTAATTACAATATTTATATATCAACCCATCCATTCATTTTTGACTGTTGAATTATAGTTTCCGTAATTATGTTACGGTGGCGTATGAGTTACATGGTATGGTAGAGAAATTATTTAATTCATATGATTGTAAAATTTCTTCTTGTTTATATTTTTGTTACTTAAAGCATTAATACATTTCTAAATAAAACTAACTTAAATACTTCAGTCAAATTTAAAATCGTTTTTTCCAATTTTGCATTCGGGCAAAAGTTTACCTCAGACAAACTGATGGACATGGTTAAAGATTTGCCCAAATGAGGGGTCTCTGAAACCACAACTAGTGCTTGTGAGCATCTTTTCGTGTGTCTGCAAAGAGTTTATACCTCGAACTTCACTGCAGTGGTTGATATGAAAATTTAACTGAATAAAGCATTTTGCATGATTTTCATGTATGCCCACGTATATATAAATATTTCTCTTATGGTACAACATCAACATCTTTTAAATGAGTTTTAATAATTATCATTAATACCTGAAATGTGGGTCTGTCAGTCTATCACAACATAAAACAAACTTTGTGCACATAAAGATGAAAACCAAACCAAACCAAATCAAATCAAACCAAACCAAAGCCATATCATATCACGGCAGAGACATAAACACATGCATCCACACAAATTTATGAATAAACATAAACATGTGATACACCCTTACACATATATATGCAAGTACTCAAATAAAAACAACTCATGAATATACTTGTATGCTCATGTACAAGTATTCTGAACATGATGTCATAGCATCACAAAAAAAAGGTTGTGTAGTTATAAAATCTGGCAAAAAAAAATATAGGGAAGCGAAAATGTTGATAAAGCGCTGTCAACATTATAACAAATATCATACCAGTCATCAGCACACTACTACTTGCCAGTGATTTATAATTGTCTTGGTAACTCTTAATCACTTTTTCCTTATATGCTGTGGTATAATTTAATGTACCATGTACTAGTATTAGTGCGTACTATATATGTGTGCATAAGCGCATTAAATTAATTACAATATTATGTAATAAAATAGATAATATAAAAACAGCAACAACGTGCAACAAACATAAAACCAGTAAAAAAATTTAATGAATTCTTCAATACTCTCCATAGCAATTCGGGGCGTGGCAAATAAGTGTACATACATTAATAATACCTGGCGGATTTTGCGCCAAACAAGTTTTTAATAAAAATGTGGGCGTGTCTGTTATCCCATCCCATCCATTTTTATATTTATAAGTATTTATATAAAATTTTAACTTTATAGCTAAAGTTTTGCTTGATTGTGGGCGTGGCAATGTTGGCCTATTTCAGTAATTACTTGGGGGGTGCCAAATTTCCACTCAATATCTAAATGTGAACAATAAGCAGACACGCGTACGGTCACATCTAGATTGACTCAGCTATTAATGCTGATCAAGAAGCCAGTCTCTGGCGTCTCTGTCAAGGTGTTGCAAACGACATGACAGACTTTGTATACCTCATCTTATGTGGATGTTAGTAGACGTAGGTAATAAATGTGAACACAAAGTATTGACTGACTTTAGCATCACAAATCCGACTCTTGCTTTAAATTCCTCAATTTTTCTCCACAAATACTTTAATTCAAATACGACAGCAGCAATATATTGCTGCTGCTGTTGTTGTTGTTGTAATTTTCATTTCCTGCACAATATTCACAACATGTTTTATAATATTTTTGACATTTTTTTTTATTTTTTTTTTTTTTTTTTGTTATTTGCTGAGATAAGAATGGAAAAAAAGTTGGTTACAAATATTTACAATTGTTTTGCCACCATCTGGCTATCACCAATTTTGGTTTTTATCTCTTTCTCTACTGTGTCATTGTTTCATTTGTAAACTGTGAGGTATGTTAGAATCAATATGTACATGCATGCACACACACACACATACAATGATTGTAAATATATTGATTGTTTGGTTATTGGCCTGCCAGTATATTTGTTATTTGTAGTTGTGTTGGTACATCGATCTGTGTTGTAATTGTACTACATAGAATTAATGCTGACGTCTGCTGTTTGCATAAACTGATTGAAAATTGTTCACAAATTAAAAAAAAAACGTTATTTTCTCCTTCTTCTTGTTTTTTTTTTGCTTTGTTTTGTTTTCAAGTTGTTGTTTATTTAAATAATTGATGTTGTTTTTCTTTACGATATGTTTGCTTTAGTAATAATTTAAAATAATTGAATTTGTAAACATGTACAAATGTGTATAAGAAGGAACTGAAGAACTGGTCTTCATTAATTAAAGTTTTATTACCAAGAAATATTTACCCTTTTTTTTTCTTTTTAATTAACATGAAAGGTCAGCTTAAGGAAGATAAGTAGTTAATAACTTTTTGAGTTTCCAAAAAGAGGCGTCATAGGTATCACAAAGTATTTATACTTTTGTTCAATATAAAAATCGAAATCGATGTAGCCATCGTCGTCCTTATTTCCCTATTCCTGTCACAGCATCGTAAGAATATTAAGCTCGTAAGAATTCTTCACGCAAATTGTTGTTTAAAGTGAAATTTTCTTTAAATATTTATATTGATCCCATTCATCGACACACTTATAATTTATAGAAAATCTTATATTGTATAGAATCCGGCATCTTCCTATATCAAATGTACAAATATTAGAGGGCAAAAAGGGTTTATCAGATCACTGCCACGCCCAATTTTTGTAGATGTAACTGGAGAATGTTTAAGATTTGCTTTAAATTAAATTTACTTCTTTTACTTGATAGGGCAACTATCAAGTGCCACGCCCACAATTAATCAAAAATAGCTCACAGCCTAAAATCACTTTATAGTTAAAATTTATCTTTGATATACGTTTATAATAGAAAAAAAGGGCGAAGATGCTTCACAGCCATGCCCATAATTTACAAAAAACCTCAATAGATACAAAATTCGATCTTCCCCTTTTAATGCTACACATAAAAATCATGCCACACCCACATATAACACACACATACTGAACGTATTCAAGATTCGGTCTAAACCATATTTAGTTTGAGTTTTTAATCAGTTTACAAAATATATGTGAAAGCATTCATTTAGAAAATCGTTTTTGGGCCATCTTCCAACTATTTTATACTTTTCTTCTTATTGTTGTTGTTGCAACATTTACTATTGATTATTTACTATTGTTATGTTTATTAGACAAACAAACAACGTTTCTGCCATTCTATTGAACTTAAACTTAACATTGACCTATGATTGTAAATGCAAGTGTTTCGGCGTCAGTGATCTTCTATAACATTCTATACTATGTATAGAAGTGAAATGAAATGAAAGAAATTCTCTTGCTTTCAGGCAGGTATAAATAAGTATTTTCATACCTAAAAATTCATAGAAAATGTCTTTGGGGAGCCATAAGAGAAGCATACATTTTAAACTTCTTACAACGTTTGAATTTCTCTTAATTTATTGTTTGTATAAACTCTCAAGAGTTAAGATTCGTTTTATGTTTGAAAATATCAATTTTTTTTATGTTATGAAGCAACGTTTCTCAACTGTGTTGGTTTAAAATCGTCACACATACATACATGCATACATATCTACATACATGTATGTAAAAATGTGAATCAAGTTGTGTTAAAAGTTCATTTATAGTGCCTAGCGTAGCAAGCAATGCAATGTAATGCAGTTTAAATTGTAGTCAATTTGACACCACAAGTTAGTTTCTGCCAGGAGGTGCAAACATTGAGGCCCACAATCAATAAATTACTCACTACAGCTTTGCTTATATTTTGGCCTGCATACCACTGTTGGCATCCCAGCTAAATTAAAATTTAATTCATTTAAACTATACAACTTGAATTAGTAACGTATTCCATAGTTAAAGAAAAGGTTTAGGAACTAGAAATCCTTTATGATAGATTCATAAAGTACTTGAAAATTTATGAGTTTGCGCTTCTCTGCATTATGTACGTATAAATTTGTTATGTCTCGTATAACTTGATGGATTGGCAGCATACCAATCGTTTCTTTTTTCTGCATAAATGCATCAAAATTCAATGCAGTTGTAGAAAAATAAATCAAGGAAAACTTTACTTGTTTAGAGTTGTATGTTGGAAAATTCCCAATTTACTTTAACCAACCAAACTCATAAAATCTTGCATTTATTTTATAGACAAGTGAGATTCTTCACATAAAACTTTTCATATAAATATTTGCAAAATACTTAGGATGACATTTATATATAAATTTATTATCATTTTTTCTTTGATTTTATATTTTTTATTAGATAAAATAATCCGCACTTTATTAAGTTAAACAAAAACGTATTTTTACAAGAAAATCCGCAGAAAGTTCAGTCAAAGTAAAAGTGTCATATACAAAAGAAGGACGGAAGGACGGACATACATTAACCTTATTAAATTAATAAATCTTCTTCTTATCTTCCTCTAAAGCCTCTTATGTTAACAATACGTGTATGTATGTACATATAGAAAGGGTAAATTTTTATCATATGGTCAAATAAACTTTTTATATGCTACACTGTTCAGACACTTCCTACAGCACTCATATCATGACACAGCATACCAGTCATGCGTTTATACGTGTCCATTGTTAATACAGCTTAGTTGCCTTTCTTTGTGCGTTTGTGTGTGGTTGTTAGTGAATATGCTGAATGTCCAAATGATAACACAATTCAACGCTTCATATTCAAACAAAAGTCACTCATATGGTTATGTCAGCATAACCATAAGGACGAAAAAAAAAAAGAAAATCACACAAGTGCGTCTGTACAGTTCCCTGAGTAATTGAATGTCAAAGTGTCAGACAGACAAAGTATCATGCAACACGCATTGAACTGCTTTAAAACCTTATTTTATAAAAGTCTATAAAAGTCTATAAAAGTTAAATGTGAATTAAATTTCACGGATTTCTTGGTTGTGACAACTATTTAAAGATTGCAAATAGTACTTATGGTGTTCCTAATACTACAGTAACGAGGGGTTTTCCCGATTTATTTTAGGTTTTCCTGTAAGTCTCTTTGTGTTCCGAGTGGGTGATGGGTACAATTTATCTAAAAACATTCCAACCTTTTCTTTATTCTAAGCATTAAAAAATAATTTTCAATATATACTGAAAGAAATCATATCGAATAAAGCCGTAATGTTTAATTGAGTCATGCCAAAAAAATTGTCTAAAATTTTACGTTAAAAATAAACGTCCGTACGTCCATCTTGTTTTAGTACGAGTATATTGAAGATTTCTTTATATTAAGATGACTTTTAAAACTTTATTGCACTAAAGCCAGATACTTTTGGAAGCGGTATGAATGTTTGTAACATTCACCATATAGATAATATTATAGTCACTGCTCCTACAAAGCATTTACTCTACAATGAGTTGTGTTTGAATGAAGTCGAAATTGGGTTCTCTTGACTTATGTATATAAAATATGGGCATGGCATATATAAAACTACAATTATTAAAGTACTTTAGACAATTATGAAAGTTTGTGTAACATTCCAAGTGCTCAAATTTTGTGCAAAAGAAGAGATCTTGTAAAATGTGGGCGTGTACAATATTTCAATTCTCCCCTTTGTTTAAAATAATTGTAAATAAATTTTAACTTCATAGTTATATGTATGTGTAGGGTATTTAAGATTCGTTTCAAGTCAAATTTATTACTTTTCACTTATTCTACATTATTCCAATGCATTCGCTTTTTTTTTTTTTTTTTGTAGAATTTTTCGCGTAAAAGTAGTAATAATGTAAAAGCATCCATATGTAGTTACTTAGGGAAAGAGTTAATATAAGTAAATGTGATTTGTTAGCAACAAATACAATTTCTCTTGAACCCTTCTATCGTTGCCATCCTATCCATTTTTTGTGCATCAAAAAGGGAAAAAAATTCAATTTCGTTAAATTATTCATTTCGCATGCGAACAACCCAATAGCGCATATGAAACTTTTTTTTAGAAACAAGTATGGTGTATGTAGAAATGCAATCTGTAAAAGAAAAATGTAATGAATTACTGTTTGGGGCTGAAGCAAAGTGTCCGTGACACCAACTTCTAAGTGGTGCAAATGGTGATCAAATGATCCAGTCACTCATCTTATATGCAGCGTTTTATAAAGTTTAAATGAACGAACGAAGGGGTAAATTTGGCTTAGGACAAATCTTAAATACCCTCCACATCTACAATAGTGGGCATGGCAGGTATATGATTACGTATTAGTATGTGTTACGTTTCAGCTTGCAAGTCTAGTTTTATGTGAAGTAGATTTTTTTGTCTGTTAGTCTGTTATTCAACCATGCCTACTTTAGGCATTTCGATTTATGAGATAAATATAGATACGCGTACCAAACTTCATCATCATCATACATCAATTTTTGTGGGAGATATAGATTTTTTCGATTCTAGGCGTATCCACTCACGCCCATTTTGAGTACATCAATGGAAAAGATTTTTGTAAATAAGAATTTCAAATGTTAACTGGATATCTCAATTTTGGTGGCATATAAATATATTTTTGTCGATTGTGGGCGTGGTCCTTGACCGATTTTGCCCAAATTCAATAGCGATCTGTTCAAAATTTTACCTCAATATCTTAAAATTTACAACCCTGAATATGCCAATAATATACAGACGTATGGATATGTCTAGACTTACTTAGTTTTTGATGCTGATCAAGAAAATATGTACTCTGTAGTGTGTAGAATCTCTGAGGCTTCCTTCTTTAAACGGAAAGACAAACTTAATATACTTAATATAACAACAGTACAACAACTTCTGGGTATTTAAACAACCAAAAAATTACTCATATAATCACCTAAAGAATTTCTAATCTTTTTTTATCGCTATAAATTTATATTTGCAGCATCTGGGTGTCCCAGCATTTTGTCACAAACAAAGTAAAATATTGCTAATTGATTATTCTCACTTATATCTAATAAATAATTTTACTATGAGACTTTTTTCTTACCAAGCAAAACACTAGAAAAAATTATGAGACACCAGTTGTGTGTAAACATGCTCTGTATTCTTATAAATAATTAATAATAAAACAAAATATCATTTAATGACATCAATTGGGTTTTCACAGAGAAAACAAAAATAAAGAAAAATGATTTATTTTTCGCAATTAATGGGGTTTAAGAATGTATTATAAGGTGTTACTCATAAGATTGTATTCATTAATTTTATATCATAGAAATTTTTGTGGTTATAGATTATTGAACATTTTTCATTTAATAAATTTTTGTATTTTTCGGTTTATTTTTAGTATTGGAACCAGCCTTCCCCTATCGTGATGTTTCTATACAAAGAAATGTCGACGCACATCTATTTTATGATATACTCAGTGAAGTGGGCAGGTAATTAATTCGTTTTTTTGAAATTTTTTGTTTTGTTTTTCATAAATAATTTTAATAATAAAAACTTCCACATAAGTAACCACAAAACTATTTACTTTATATTACTAATCCAGTAAATTTGAAATTTAAAATTACTGATTATATTTATATGAAGTTATGCAAAGTTTTTTGCTAATAAGTTGGGATAGATGTATTGTCCAAAGACCTCAACTAAAGAGCACCTAATATTTTTTCCCATTCCAGACATAATTTATCATTAAGATATTTAATCAACTATAGTCGATCAATCTTTTATAAATATGTTCTTATTTCTAGAGGAAAATTTGGTACAGTGTACAAGTGTCAAGAAAAGACAAGCGGTTTGAAGTTGGCGGCAAAATTTGTACCAATACCGAAGCGGGGAGATCGTGCCAATGTAGAACGGGAAGTTGAAATTATGAATTCCTTACAGCATCATTTAATCATTCAGTTATATGCCGCTTATGAATATCAGAAAATGATGTGCGTAGTGCAAGAATTGTAAGTATGGAATGGCACACATTTTCGAAATAATTTTTCTCTAAAAATTTGTACCTTTAATGCACTCCATCTCAGTCATGACAAAGTTTAATATTTCCTTTGCAACACCCAAGATCCTACATAGTGTAAATATGTATATTTCTGATCAGCATCAAAATTAGTGTCGATCTACAACATTTCTAGTATCTACACGTAGATTCCTATTTAAAATTAATGAAATAGGGTAAAAGCCATGCCCAAAATCGCCAAAAGAACAAACTATAAGCACAAAAAATGGGCTGCGTAGTTTAGCTTTTACATGGATGTACTAAAATAGGACGGGGTAGAATTACAGAAACGCGCACAATTTACCAAAAATAGGTTTTTCTAACCTGTTGAATGATAGGTTACGAGGCATAAGCACCTAGTTGCCACGTCCACTGTTTGGATGCGAAGATGGAAGCCCTGGCCCAAGCTAGAATTTCATTTTTTTACTTGTTAACCATTAGTTCATGAAACCAAAAAATATTCGACATTATTTTGAAACCAAATTTAATAAAAATAATTTGATTTAAAAATAGATTTCCTATCATATATTAAATATCGTAAGTATTTCTAGTTTTCTAAAAATATCTTTGTTTACATTCGAATTTATAGAGTGGAAGGCGGTGAACTGTTCGATCGTGTGGTAGATGATGAATTCGTTCTAAATGAGCGCGTCTGTGTAGTGTTTATACGTCAATTGTGTGAGGCTATGGAATTTATGCATCGTCATAACATTTTACATTTGGATTTGAAGCCGGAAAATATATTATGTCTGACGCAGGAAGGAAATCGCATTAAATTGATTGACTTTGGTTTGGCAAGAAAATTCGATCCTGATAAACGTTTACAGGTGTGTGCAGTAAATTGATTTCTTTTTATTTTATATTCATTATTTTAATTCTCTTTGCTTAGATTCTTTTTGGTACTCCAGAGTTTGTTGCACCAGAAGTGGTAAATTTTGATTGCATCTCGTATGCTACCGATATGTGGAGTGTGGGCGTAATTACCTATGTGCTGTGAGTAGCGGCACTTGTTACTGTTATTGTATACTTACCAAATATCCTTCTATCGCATTATATTTTCTTCTCTTTCCCCTAAAAACCATTCATCACTATTAAAATCATTCAAATCTCTTCGTAATGGTAATTATCGAATTTTTAATACACAACGTGCTGCTGCTTGAAACATATTCCGTAATTGCAACAACACATGCAATGCAATTGGTTTCCTTTTGAATATGTTGCCCCTGGACAATAACTACTATTCATTGCCGTGTGCTGGATGTTTGTGTAATTGTTATGTTTAAACGGAAATAGCGTCTCCGGTCTTTCACCATTTATGGGCGAAACGGATATTGAGACAATGGCGAATGTTACCATAGCCAAATATGATTTTGAGGATGAATCGTTTAGCAGCGTATCCCCAGAATGTATAGATTTTATATCCAAATTATTAGTAAAGGATGTTAGGTGAGTTTAGTTATGTTTTTGTATTGTTTAATACCCCGCATGATGGCGGCATGATAAGTTTAAGTAAATATTTGAAACTTTTGATTATTATTAATAATTTTTCTATTATTTTGTAGTATACGTATGACCGCCTCACAATGTTTACAGCACAAATGGTTGCAGAGACGTCCCAAATCAGCCCCCAAATTATCACCAAAATCTATAAATGTTTCTGCCGCCAACAAATTGAAAGCCACCACACCCTCACCAATACCAACGCCCATCGATTTACCCGAAAATATGGAAGATTTTGGAGAGGTAAAGAAAATTAAAAATTATCAATTAAATATTATAATTTTGTTAAATAAATAAAAATTATAATAAAATTTAAAAAATAAAATAAAATAAAATAAATAAAAAAAAAGCTTCAAATTTCAAAAATTAAAATTTTAATATTTATATTAAAGACCTATACGGCCCTAATAGAGCCCTTTATAAAAAATTTAACAAAACAAATTTTCCGATTGCATGACATCAAAAAAGTTCACTTTCCCTTTTCTTGATTTTTTTTGTTTTTATGTACTGGTACATGATGCCACATATCTAGACCAAAGAATTGGATACAACAAAAGATAATCTAAAGAATTTTATAGAAAGATGGGAAGAGCATCCCAACAGTCCGTATGTGTTCGATGTGGAGGGCAACATGATAGCGCCATTAAATGAAAATGAATGTAAAAAATTGCGCAACAACGATAGCATAACATCATCGAGAGGTGAGTATTATGATGATGGACTGGCGAGAAGAAGAAGAAGAAGAATTATAAGAAATCAAAATACAGTGAATGAGAAAAGAAACATAACAACAATAAAAACATGCAACAACAACAGTAAAGAATATAAAAAACAATCAGCAACAACAACAACAACAACAACAACAACAACAACAACAATAACAAAGCCAACAATCACAAACACAAAATCAATCACAAAAGTATATATTATACAAAAAAATCATTAAACAATGGAATGCCTAAAAACATATGCATCCACGAAAATTATAATTAAAAAAACACAGGACAACCACAGAACAACCACATATATGATATTATTGTTGTAAACAGATAGAGTTATATAGTTAAAGATTTGTTTGCATGTGTGTAGTAATTGCAGCACAAGACGATTAGAGAGAGAGAGAGGTTGGCACGCGATTGTTTACAGAAGTCTGTTATTGTGAAAGTGGCCTAAAATTGTTCTTAATTAGAGGCGTGTCCCTAAATATATTCATCTCAACATCAGATTCAGACTTTACTTTACAAAACATTATTATTGTAAATCCTAAAGCTACCATTGGGCGCCCGATAAAGCCAATCGCAAAGGATTTAAAATGAAATTAATTTAGAAAAAAAATCTTCATACAACTTTTACTGTATGAGAAGAAATAATCAGATAACCTAGTTTTGTGAATAAGCATCATAATGTGTCATAAAATTCTATGCTGATACACATAAGAGGGGAGTGTATAGAACATAGAAAGGGGGACAGACGTACTGACGTACAAGTACATTTAAACCGCATCTTTGATCTTTGTTTTTGCTTGAGGTGATTGAGAAAGATTATTAAAGAGATAATATTATGTGTGCACTACTGTGACCCTGTATGTATTGTGATGAGTTTTTATGGTTAAGTATTATTTATTTAGATTAAACAACAATAGCAACAATGACGTTAATACTTGTAATAAAACATAAATTTATATGAAAGATTCAACTTGTTAACCTCTTTTTAGTAAACAACACACACACACACACACACATGCATATATACACAAACTTAACTTACACTCAATCTTTAATACATGTCCAAGTTTATAGAATGGAGTGGCAGTGTGCGTGTGTGTTTGTGTGTGTGTATGTTAGGTCGCGTGCGTGCATTTGCACTTATTTGCGTTATTTAGTGGATAAAATGAGAAAACTTGTAATGCTGTTGTAAGCCCCTTAAGCGTCGTATTATATTGAAATGAAACAGCAACAACAACAACAACAGCAGCAGCAACAACAACAACGACCAGCTGGAAGGCTGAAAAACAGAAACTGTAAAAACAATTTGCGAAACAATTTAGCGGAGAACAAAAAAGAAAAATTCATCTACAAATCTCCACATATTTAATAGTTGTACAGAAGGCATGATGCTGACAACAACCAACAACCAACAACCAAACAAAGCATAATCAACCCATAAACATTGACAACGAAAGCAATGTAATCCGGCTGTTGAGTACAACTATCAACACCCATCCACCATCCACCAACAGCAGCATCATCCACCCAACTAATCTTTGCTTATAAGTGCACTTTAAATGTGGCATAAAGCTGTATGAGAGGCAGAGAAATAAAAAGAAAAATACAACAACCGGAATTGGTATATGGAACACACGACTAAGAGCAATACTGATTGGTGTCTACTACACTGAGGTGTCCCTTACTACACTCTAGTTAGAAAACTATCACAAAAACAAAAAATCATTACAAAAAATTACATTAAGCTTAGATCGAATGCTGGATACTCAACATTTTGGTAAAATGAACTTTTTGGTGCTTTTGAAGTAAGGGCGTGGCCTTGGAAAAGCTTTAATTTCATTTCTTTCATTGAAACCTTCGCTTTCCCACTTTGTTAAGAGCGCAGCTGATTGCTGTCCTCTTGGATGCAAAGTCTTTTACTACATGGTTCGTTAAAAACTTTAAAATAAAAATCCATCTCCATGATTTCAAATATTCTTCGTGTTAAAAACGTGTAATCCCTCCAACCCGAAGGTGATGGTTGTAAAAAGTGTCAATATTTGAGTTACTTTCACTTTTGTACGCCTTGAGGTCATTTTTGTTTTATTTCTCTTTCTTTTCCATCACATTTAACATATTTCTCCAGATTCATTCATTCCATTCAGTTATAATCTATTAGAATAGAAAATGAAGAAAATATGAAAAAAATTCAGATTTAAATTTTTTTTTTCCGTAAACTTGTCTCATTTCCATTTCCATTTCACTTTAAACCAAAACTCGTCAAGTCAAGTAAATAGCAAATAACAAAAAAACTGTTCATCTTTATCAACAACAAAAGTAAAAATTTAAATA
Organism: Ornithomya chloropus; assembly: GCA_963971445.1. Lineage (NCBI taxonomy): Eukaryota > Metazoa > Arthropoda > Insecta > Diptera > Hippoboscidae > Ornithomya > Ornithomya chloropus. The sequence continues at coordinate 6,996,497 of OZ020530.1, forward strand.
GAATTTTAATTATAGTAAGCTATCCCTTCCAAGTAAATAATAAATCATTTTTTTCTTTTTTCTAATAAAGATTTTCCCTTATTTTCTCTCTCACTGCTTAGATTGTGTTTATGTGTTCTTTATTTTTTTTTTTGTAATCTTTTTCTACTTACATCTCAATGCGTTTAATATTTCCACTTGATTGCATTTCATTTTATTATTATCTGTCAGCAGAATGGTTTTTTTGTTGGTTTTTTTTGGTATGGGTGTCCTTGTTATCAGTTATCAGCCATTATTCTCCATTTTAGTATTGTATGTTTATGCATCATGGTTGTTGTTATTGTTGTTTAAGTTATCATTAAACGTTTCATTGCATTTAATGAATAAAAAAAACCATTTAAGACATACTCGTACATACATACATACAAAGCAGGATATCCGTATATGTATCCTTTAAGATTCATCATAAGGTGACAAAAGCATTAGAAAATCAAAAATCATCTAAAACGTAGAGTAAATGTTACAAATAATACAAGTATATCGCTAAAGTTTATCTAAAGTCGTAGTAGTGTTAGTTTTCCATTCATACGTACCGTAGATGAAAACTGATTTTTATATCGTCCACATTACATGGGGATAAAAAAAGCGGAAGGCCAGCAAGGTATCCCTAAAGAAACCTTTGTCCGTCCGTCTATTTAGAAAGCTTTCAGTGGTTAATTTTGAGATATGAGATTAAGTTGAAATTTTGTATGTATTATACACACATACACGTACCTACGGCACGCCCACAATCCATAAGATATAAAGTTAAAATTGTTTAAACATATTTATAATTAGTTCATCCGTTGATATGTCAAATATAGGCGGGCAAATTCGGTGGATAGCCCCGCCCACTATCCATAATAATGTTCATTTTCCATAATAAAATGAGTTAAATAAATATATGGGAAATTTTAAATTTATATATATGATTAACCCAGTCAGTGAGAAGCCAAAAAATGGGCGGGGCCGCTTAAAAGACAAGCCCACAATTTTCAAAAATCCTCACTTGGCCTGAAATTCAAATAATTTCAAGCTTAAACATAATACATACACTACCAGACATCTGCCACTCCCACCGTTTGTATACAGATGTGGAGGGTATTTTAAATTTGGCTCAAGCTAAATTTTTGTAACAAATCTAATAATCTATGTGGTACATCTGATATTATCCCTTTCTCTCTTTCTCTTTCCCCCTTTGTTAGTTTGTTCACCATCTCCTTGCGGTTCAATCGATGTAATAACAGATGATGAGAAACTGAACGAGGCGGTAAGTGATAGTACAGCTGTGACGCCTATTAATGAATCACACGAACAACTGTTCACATCGCGGCACTCCCTAACGCCGACACCAACACCAGCACCTCTAGATTCCTTTGCCAGTAAAGTAGATGAGTTACGTGGCAGTAACTGGAACTTGGGACAACGTTCCTTGAAATCATATTTACATACATTCGATCGCCGCAATTCGGATACCACATGTTTACTGGGACGTCGTACTTCATCGGAGCGTGTTAATTTGGCGGATGAAATTAAAAAATTGTCCGATCATCTATTAATATTAGCGGAAATCAATACCAAGTTAGGTAAAGAGGTTAAAACAGAGGCGGGCCCCGCCGAAGACAAAACCAAGAGTCGAGCAAAGGATAAGGGAACAGGTGCAAAGGATAAAATTAAAAAGTCCAGTCCCAAATCTAAAGCAAGCGTAAATAAAATCAACGCCACCACTACCTCAGAAACTGTAACATCCACGGAAGCTTCAACTGCTACTAATTTCTTCAAACAAATCAATCCGAGTAAGACTCGAACAAACAACTTGAGTTTACGACTGCAAAAATCCTTGGATGATACGCCAACACTATACAACAATGAAGTGCAAATAAACCAAACATCCACCACCACTACCACAGCAAACACCACCAAAGTCACCTCTAGCAGCATCACCAGCATCAAAAAATCAACCAGAAAAGCTCATGTACAGGAGGCGGCCAGTATAAAACGTGCCAAGTTTCGCATTAGTCAAATGAGTCGCGATGTACCTGTCGGTCTACCCGATATGCATCAAACGGTCAATTTGGAAGAGGCCGCCAACAATACCAAAGATTGCCTGTTGCATCTGTTGGAAAAGTATAACGAAGTCAAGACACGTAATCCGTTGGGCCGACACCAGAGCATCAGCATCAGTAACTTTGGTGACAATTTGGAATATCGTTCAATGAGTTCGATTAATGCTTTCTTTCAGCGGCATAACAATACCGGTGACAATGTTAAGCAATTGCAGGCTCAACTTAAGGATAAAACGGGGAAATAGTCAGTTGGTCGATAATGTAAGAAAGACAGAAGGAAGAAGAAGGGAAGATGTGGTTAAAAAAGTTTAATTTTTGTTTTGTAAAATTTCTAATTATAAATAGTTAAATTTTGTAAAAAGAAAGCAAGAACACACAAATAAATAATTTGCTTGAAACGATCGAATCTCTATCAATTATTTGTACTTACCGCCGCAATATAACATTCACTTTATAACAATATTTTCACTAATTTGAAATTATTGCAATTCACCAAGTGCTGTGCTGGGCAGATTCTTTTTCATAAATGCCAAATTTTTAAACTCACCACTGACTTGAAAATGAATTTTTATAACGACGCTGGTACTTATCTTAAATTATTACACTTTAAAAGCATGCTCTACGGTGTAGATTTCTGTATTAATACAAGTTTTTTAAAAAATTCGTATAATTTTTCCATCTTTCATATTCATGTCTTTACTAATGCTTTATAACCATGAGCTGCCATCTAGTTTATAAATGTACAATAATTACCTTTCGTTACACCCTGTGAAAGTTTTAGACATGCACCAATGCTTATCTCGTAACAGGAAAACCACAAACAATTTATTTATATGACCAGGCAAATATAATTTATCTTGCTGTTTGTTAATTATATAATTTACTTACTTAATTTATCTATCAGCAAATAATATGATTAATATTTACGTTGAAAATGAGACAAAAGAAATGTATGAAAAGTGAAATTTTATTTAAATATTATTTACAATCAAATCGTACATATACGGACAAGGTATAAAACACACACATTTATTACAACACACAACAAAAGGAAAGAATATTCAAGATTAAAAAATGATACATGTTTAGAAAATATATATGCAACAAACAAATATATAAACAAAAACAAAAACAAACAAACAAAAAAACTAAAAACATTTACACTGTAATACAAAAATCTACGATATAAAAACGTCAACTTTTGCTTTTCGTTTTATTTTTTCTGTGTGTGGTCAGACAAGTTTTTATTATAATTGACATTAGATGGAGTTTGAAGCTCTCTCTATATATATATATAAAAAATATAATGGATGATAGGTTTATTTAAGACAAATATCTTATCGAAGGGATTCACAAGAGCATATAAAATAAATAAATATATAAAGTATTTATAAAATTCAAGTGATTTCCACAATTGTAGAGATAAATAAAATAAGAAATATATAAAATATATATAATATAGAAATCATTTAATTAAATATATCATATATTAAATATTAATGCAATTTTGTAGAGGCCTGCATAAGTGGTTATTTACGAATATTTTAAAATTAAAAAAACAAAATCTTTTAAGAAAGTATTTTTTTCCTTAAAAAAGTTGTTTTTAATTTTGTTTTTGTTTTTCTATTTTTTTTTTACAAAAAAAAAATTACCAAAAATAAATATTTATTTTATGATTAATTTTTCTTTTTATTTTGAATTTTTTTATTTTTTATGAAAGGAAAAAATTTCATTAAATTTGTACTTCATTTAATTTCCACTCTTTTTGGTCAAATACAAACAAATATCTTTGTTGTTATTGTTCTAATTAAATTTTTTAAATTGAATATTTGCATTACAAAATATAAAGATAAGTCCTAAAATAAGGGTGAAGATCATTTTATGTTTTAAAATATGATGAAAATGTTTTCTTGTTTTGTTCTTTGTTTGTTTTAGCCAAAAAAAAATAAAAAAAAATTTAGCAGGTTATTTTATTAAAAATGAAAAATATTTTCAAAAAAAAAATTTAAAAAAAAAATATTTTTATCTATAAAATATTTATCGAAAATATATTTTTCTTTTTTAATAAAAATAGATATTAAATAATTTTACATATTTTTTTTTTAAAGAAACATTAAATACGTAAATATTTTTCAAACAAATTTATAATTTTATTATAAATAAAAGCTTTATATTTATCAATAAAATTATATTTTATGTATTAAAAAATATTTTTGATAATATTTTAAATTTTTAATAAAATTGTTTTTTTTTTTTTTTACTATGGATTTCTTTGTTGTTCATTCTAACAAAGATTAATGTTTTTTTTTTTTAAAGATTTATAAAATATTTTCTGTTTTATTTAGAATAAACCAAAAAAATACAGAAAACATTATAAAAAGCTTTAAAAATGCGTCGTTTTCAGTTTAATGTCTAAGCAGAAATGTGAAAATTTCAATTGCATTTCAAAAATATAATATATAAATAAATTTTTGGTATCAAGTTGTAGATAATTTTCCGATTTTGCGAAAAGATTCTAAGAATTATTTTTTTAAATTTAAACATACTTCGTTAAGTAGTTTTTAAAAAGAAAAGAAAAATACTAGAGAGAAAACCTTAAAAAAAGAAAATCTATAATCATACACTAAAACTAAAATTAATAATTCTATTCTTTGTTATATATATTAAGAAACTATTTTCGAAAAAAAAAAATACAATCTATATACATTAAACGCATTAAACTTCAGAATGTTAAATCATATTTATATTATTTATAATATTTATATAGAGTTAATTCTATAAAATAAAGAAAACTGAACTGATGGTTTAAAATATAAAGGAATTGCAAAAGGTGGGTTTCAGGGTAAAAGAAAGTTTAGTTTAGTTAAACTAATTATGACGCTGTGAAGATCGTAGAGAGAAATGAAAACTTATACTATTATTGTTCACCGTGTGGCTGTTGTGAGCTGAAGAGCATGTGCCTGCTGGTGAGCCACCACCACCAACACCAACACCACCCGTTGTTAGGCGCATGCGTTTAGTGGGTGAGAGTTTTTTTGGTACCGGTGCCAAGCGTTTACGTTCTTTCATGTACTCTGTAAATATATAAACAAAACATATACATATATAAAAAAAAGTAAATAAATTTAATTTCCTAAACAAAAGGTAAATCTTTCATCCCTGCTTATGCCCAAGTGAATGTAGGTAGATCTATGAAATCATCCCCTGTTTTTTTTCATGATGCAATAAATCTGTATTTATTAGAGGCACACGTACGCCACAAGCGATAAGCGATAGTGTACATTTAACCAACAAAAAATCCACTAAATATGGCTTAGGTCAAATCTTAAATACCCTCCACATCGACAATGGTGGGCGTGACAGATATATTACGCCCTCTAATAGTGCATGTATGACGTATCGGCTTGCAAGTCGAGTGAATATGGCTTTTTGTAAATTATAGGCGTGTCTATTATGCGACCATGCCCATTTTTGGCACATCAATGGATGGGATAACCATAAATATGTGCACGAAATTTCAAGTTCACAGCTCAATTTTTGTGCTGATCAGGAATATATATACTTTGTAAGGTGTCTGGCATCTCTTTCTGGGTTTTGCAAACGGGATTACAAACTTAGTATACCACCCCTCTTAATAATAATAACTAATACTTCTCTCTCTCACTCTGTTTCACTAAGTTCAAATACGGTAAAGGTCAATGCGCTATGTTTTTAGAGTAGTTAAAGGTCTTAGAATACTAAGAAAACCTAGAAGGTAATTGTAGAGAAGTCTCATCTGAGAAGAGCCTTAAAAATCATGAAATAACAATCTAGAGATTGCCTCACAATTAAGCAAACATTTAGTAGCGCCTGCTGGGCTGTCCAAAACAAACTAAACTTTTCCCACAATTCTTCTCACGGCAACTTAATGAGTATCCGGTAATAAAAATTTGTTTAAAACATTATTTTCTATACAAATGAACAAACCACCACCAACTAGCCAAGACCAGCACTTGTTTTTCTCACCTTAATTATATAAAATTAATACAAAAACATTGAGAATAATAAGAGAAACGGAAAGCTTTGCTTCTAATCGATAATATTCCCATAACGTTCAATCATAAAAGGCCTAGTAAGCCACCCTTAAAAGCCCCTCAAAAAATAAAAAAAATAAAAACGCCGGAAATTCATAATGTAACGGTTATTTGGTTTTTGTATTAGAAATACAACAACCCACGCCAAGTTCAATAAAACTTTACAGGAAAAAACAATAAAAAAAAAAAGTTCACTAAATTATTTATACAGCCGCCGTAGGTGTGACCAGTTTTTTTGAGTCAATAACTTTAATTTTAGAGAAAACAAAATAAAATAAAACAAAACAACTTCCTCTTGCTCCGATTCCAAACATAAAAGACTTTTTTTTTTTTTTTTTCTTCAATAAACATCGCATCAGATAATTATTGGTTTATATTGTTGTTCCATTTGTATGATTTTACGATTTTTGTTATGAATGAAAAATCCTATCCCAATGATAGCAAAAAACAAAGGGTTGTTTTTATTGTTGTTTTTCTGTTCCAATTGACTGGCTTTTGTTAGCACAAGTGATATATGCACGTACCACGCCAGGCCAAATGTACGGATTTAAAACAAACGCAGCTGCGCTACGATTATTAACAAGTGATTGTGCAGAAGATCGCTAAAAATTGTGGTTGTCAGTACCAGAGAGTAAACCCCCTCGTGGCTATATAAACTACAAACAGTTTACGGGTGTGTTATGTGTGTAAAAGCAAATGTATGTTTATGCATACGTTTATTGTATTTATGCATGCAGCACAGGTTGGCTTGGCGGTAGCATTAAATAGGATTTTCTAAGCATATAAAATAGGAAAATCATCCCTTGGTTGGTGGTGAAGGGACAGTTACTTAGCAGAATACATTGAACAGTTTTATATAAATCGCAGGATTTCTCTTTTAATGCAAAAAATTTATATGCACCAAGTGCTATATATACCTAAGGCGTTATTTTGTTGAAGCCAGAAAGAAGCGTGACTCACTCTATATAATCTTCTCTCTACATCTGTGTGGAAATTGAGATGATTTCCTCATATTTGGTGAAAGTTTTGAAAGTTTCTATACTCTAGTCAAACGTCTCACATACAGTGCAACTGAAACTGAAATTTACATTAAGACCCCGCCCCTAATTTATAAGCATCATTTCCATTTGTATTTTAATGCGAGTATGAAAGATTTGGGTCTAAGTCATATAAAATTTTACATCTTATGCGTAAAATGTGTCTTTTAGAAGACGGACGGAAAGACATTTTCTACTGACCTGTTATTTTCGGTTGCCTTTTACGCAGTTGCATTTTACATGTGGGCAAGGTAGTATGTTTTTGTTGTTTTTGTTGTTGCTGGTGTTGATTGGGCATAGCAGGAAGTTTAAATATCACCGATATATCCTCATCATGTGATTCATCGGAAGAATCTGTCGTTAAATTAACAATATTTTCACGTTCGGCCCTCTCATCCATTAACAAATCAATTGTTATTGGTTGTGCTTCTTGGTTGGGGACATGAGCGGCTCGGGTTAAGGTATACATTTGCGGAGCAAAAACACTTTCCTGACTGCTAACCCGCTCCCAGTTGTACTGAGTGTTGACATTCAAGGGAACGCCTTGGCGAAAATCAAAACCCCACTTTTTGGCTGCTTGCTCGTAATGTTTGTCCATTTCCTCATTGAAAATTCTACAAAAACAAAAATAATTACAATGAATATAAAATGTTTGGAAGCGCAGTTTTTTGTTTTTGTTTCAACTCACTTGTTGATTTCAATGGGATTGGCAGCCCCAAACAAATCTTTTTTAACTCGGCTTAAGTGCTGGCCGCATGGTAGTTTGCTATGCAACATGGACGGACTTGAACCGATTTTACACAATTCATTTATGACAGGATTTATAACACGTGCTGCAGACATTTTATTTTATTATTTTTTTCAATTAATTATTGAATTAAATTTTTTTTATTTATTTTCTTGTCGTCTTCATGTTATTGTTTATTATTGCGTATTGATTTTTCTTTAGTTTGTTATGATGCAGATATAAACAGCGCATATAAGAAATGTCAATTTTTGGCGCTAAAATCACTGGAATTGTGTTGTGTTGTTGCCCCACTCTTTTTTTTCTTTTCTTTTTTTTTTGTATGGTGCTGAAAGCTTTCGTTTGTGTATTTATAACTTTTGCTCCACCTCTTTTATGTACAGTTGCTGCAACCACATATCAAAACAAAAAACAAACAATAAAAAGCCATAAAACATGAAACTCTTTAATTTTACCAATTATTCACAATTATTACATTTGTTTTTAATCACCTTTTTATATAAAGTTTATAAATGATTTAAGATTTATGTGGAAAATTTCTTGTCTAATAACTCACATTTTCTTATTGGAAGACCAATTAATATAGTTCTTCTTCTTATTCATTTATAGATTAACTGAAAGTACAGGTTGATTCAGCAATTCTTTTTTTCTTTTTATTGAGTAAAGTTAAATTCAATATAATTTATTTTATTTAATTACAAAATGTTTCTTCGATTTATTCGTACTTGCTCGCCAAAAAACTCACTTTCATTATAACAATCGCTCTACATATTTTCAATGAAATAAAAAAACGTTGTGCACTCCTTGAGTTTATTCTCTTTACTGTTCGCTTGAAGCAATGTTAACACTCTACTAGGCTAACCAACTAAAGCAAGCGAGACGCTATCGTGTGGGCATCACTAGCAAAATACGTAAAATAAGGGAAACAACAACAACAAAATGTTGTGAAAGAGGTAGAATTATATATAATTGTACGTAATTATATTAAGATCAAAAATCACATGTATACGAATGTTAAAAACCCTATACGGCAGACCGTATATATATAATTGTACCATCCACTCGCTTTGAATGAGTCAAATGAAGTTATGTACTTATTATACCGCACAACATTAAGTTGTGGTTTCAAAAACAAGGGAGAGTGATCAAAATAAACAATAAACACACATGCTTACATAAGGTAAATATGGACGTGTAAGCAAAGCAAATAACAGAGGTGGTTGCATCAGACAACAAAACGCATCACATATAATAAAGCAAAGCCTTCCTTCCAATTGAGCAACAACAGTGACTTGTAAATATATACACATGTCTCTGACAACAGTATAATGCATCCAGAATAATCTGAGAGCGGCGAGAGTAAAAGTATTAAATACACTTAACTCTCAGTTTATACGTTTTTTAACAGAAACTTGAAGTTACACGACAGGAAAGATGTTTTCTTTTATCTAACACGATTATAAACTGACGCAGCAAAATGAAATTCATGTGTTTACCACATTGGACTAAAAATGTTTTGTGTAAATGGAGATTTAAATGTAGTTATATATATATGTCGATTTTTAAAGCCTAGACATGATTTCATTATCATGCTGCACATATTTGTGGGTGTGGCATGTGCACCGGTGTTCTCTCCTTTTAATGACTTTTAAAATATGGACAAATCTGGCTTGCACGGATTGACATACGAACGATTATTAAATCGATTTATATATAAATTCCAAACCGATCGGTATATTTAACTGTTGTCTAGCGATTAGAAACTTACGAAATATTATACAATTATAGACTCTTGAACCACCTTGTGTGTTATGGTGCAAAAATGTAAACAAAGAATAGCTAATTTCAAAACATAAGTGAAGGTCGCACATGTGTGCGAATGCTAAATGAAATAAAATATATTCTCTTACAAGAGAAATGACTTGACACAATTATCCTTAAAGTGCTGACAAAATAAGAAAAACAAAGTACCAGCAGTTCTGGTTGCTTTATAAAAAATAATCACGTATAAAGTTGTGGCAATGTGAGTAAAAACTGGAAAAGGATACTCTTCCGGTAAGTGGTGCGGTTGGGTTTCAAAAAATTGTTAAGAGGCACTCGTACAAACCCCTTTTAAGTTATAATAGGATTTCCCACATATGTATGTAAAATACAAAAACAAACAAAAAAATAAGGGAAAGTCCTTAAAGATTATGAAATAGAGATCTCTTTAAAAAATATGAACAGAAATGTTGGCATAAAAACACAAATAAAGGAAAAAAAAAGGAATCCTGAGGGTGTTTTGTCTTGAATAAGGTGTTTGCTGGTGATGGTGGTGGTTTGAATGTTCTACTTTTGTATCACATACATTGTGGTTGTAACAGATCGTGCTCTTGATAGTTCATTCATTGTCACATAATCGTTTATAGAAAAGCGTACAAAAAAGATGCTGGTCGTTCTTTTTCTTTATAAAATTCTTCCGTTTTTCTATTGTTTTTTTTTTGGGGGGGTAAGGGTAATGGTGTGTGTTTACAATAAAAAGAAATTAAGAAATTTATTACCTCTCTCTGTGCATTATTTTTAATAAAAATTTATATGAACGATACTTCTGTCACATCTCTACTTAATGCATTATTTTGCAACATTTTTACACAAGTCTGCTTTTATTGTCAAAACTTTTATAACCACTTTTGTGATATGTAATGGGATTATAAAGAAGAATGGAAAATCAAGGATAGGTGCTAAAAGCTTTTATGATGGTATCATAAAGTAAAAGGAGAAAGTGATGTTGATGATGTTATACAATTTATTCTGCCTTATAAGGACCTAGGAATTAATAGAAATCAGGATTTAAGTTCAATGGAAATTGAGCTTTAAAATACATAGAAATAGGACAAGCCTGACTTTTTTTTATATCACCTCATAATTATATTGTGACCATAGATTTTAACAGCGGAGATAATACAAAATGTTTCAAGAAAAAATTAAAGCCTATTTTAGCTGAACAGCCTGATTCGTTTGAACAATTTTGATGTATTCCGCCATTTTCACGAGTTGTGAGGGAACATGTCTGGGTGTTGAGCTAAAATAAAAAAATTTAAAAAATAATAATATATAACACAGTCATGTTAATATTAAATTATATGCTTTTATACCTTACACAACAATGGGTGGTATGCTAAGTTTGTCATTGCATTGATTACACTCAAAAGTTGGTGTGTGAGGCTCCACAAAGTATATACATTCTTGATCAGCATCAAAAACTGAGTCGATCTAGACGTGTATGTTCCTATGTCCGTACATCTGTCTGGTTTTGGCACTTTTACACTCGTAATACATACTCTATTAGAGGGCGTAATCATGTACCAGTCACACCCACCGTGTGTCTGTAGATGGGGAGAGGTATTTAAGATTTGCTTCAACTCATTTATTGTCTTTTTCCTTGTTGTATTTTGCCATGGCACAGGTGCTCTTTAATTCAAATCAGTCTTAAAATATTTAAATAAAAAATAAATACAACTTGAAGTCGCTATTTATGTCCTACATGGTAAACTTAGTTGAGCAGTTTGTGCAATAATTCATAATCATCAATAGAAGAAGAAAAGCGACTAACTTGGCAAAAACTTCTGAAGTATTCTCCAGTGTTCATTCGTTTGTTTTCCGTTTATAAAGATCAGCATACAGTAGAAAACTTCCTTAAGCATATACAAGGTGCACATTTAACCTGTAATATATAGAATTGAAATCTTGCCTCTTGGCACTTCAATCTCAATTCGTGATCGGTGTGATCGCGTAGGGTTTTTAGTTATTCTACGTGAACGCCAAAAGCATTACCACTTGTTTCGTTTTAATGAAATCATTTCTCATTTAACTATTTCAGTAGGTGACCATGTAGCCGTAAACTATTTTAAACCACCACCAAGATTCTAAAATCCATTGCTGGCTGTAACACTTCTTTTCATAAAATACGTTACGCTAATTATAAATGCATAAAGTTTTTCCGTTTTAAGTTCCGCTTTAAATAACAACAACAACAATTAATTCAACTTTATTTCTTTAAAATTTCAAATTTCCCTTCGGTAGTAGTGGATTTTGCGTAGTTTGTATTTTTCGTTATATTATTTATTTGACCCTGGTCAAGCAAAGACACGTGGTTTCTTTAGTTAGTATTATAAATTGTAAACTAATATGTAGGGTGGGGTGGTTGTTTTTAAACTCCCTTAAGATTTCTATGAAAATTTCTTTTGTATATTTTTTGTTTTTTTAATTCACCAAAGATAACGAACAGAAATAAGGAAATGCTAATAATGTCGATTGTTTGTGCATTTTATGTATTTGTTTGGGCTATAAAAACCGTGAAAAAGAATTGTAACGCTTCACATGAACAGTAACAGTAACAGTAACGTACAAATTTAAATAAGAATTTTTTCCTTTTTGTTTTTTTTTTCTTTTTTAGTTGATTGAGGAAATTGGTTTTTATGCTTTTCCGTGAAATATGCTTTAAGAAGTTTGTTGTTGATAATTGTCTGTTAAATGGAGTTTACCTTGGGTGCGACCATGTAAAAGTGCAACAGTGTGTGACCGCAAAATTGTAACGTTAGATAGGGTACTAAAAAAAAAAACGAATGCAGGTGATATGTGACAAGAAAAGTCACACGGAATGTTATCTATTTCGAATAAAGAAAAACATTGAAAATTATTATTATTTTCGTAACTAAGTTTTCTCTAATCTATTGCAGGCAAAGCATACTATTCGTAAAATTCTAGACACTAAGAATACAAAGCGATTACATTGGAGAATATATTCGAAGTGTATGAAGAAGCATCTACGTCGCCTATATTCAGCCGAAAATGAGTGCAATTAGCAAGTGTGGGAGGAAGCCTCCATCTTGGAGGTCCTCGATTGCATGCAGTGAAGACGTCTGAGGAAAGAATATCGAATTCTCTCAACATATTTGAGCACCGACGTAATATGAGCTGTGTTCTGCTTATGTATAGGTATTTCCGTGGCATGTGTTCTACAGAGACAAAAGAGATGTGTCCCCCATGTGTCCAGATGTGTCTTTTAACGGGACCCCTAGGTCCCAGGTCAGCGAAAGCACCCATTTGCTGTGGAACTGCCGATATATCGCACAACACATTATCGAAATGGTTCGTTCTTTAACCGGAGTGTTCGCCTCTGGAACTATTTACCAACAGAGATGTTTACCACCATGCCAAGTAAGCTCCAGTTTAAAACGAATTTCCATAAACACTTCTTCTCCTATCCTCCTACTTCTAATCCATTCTAACTGCCACCGTGCATGCACGTATAGGAGCCATCCTCTGAGGAGGGTGGTTTTTATTGCACGATTGTTTTCTCCCATTTATAAAACATTAAATTTTATGTTTATGAGACTTTGTAGTTCATATGTAGATAGTAAGTTGGAATAGTTTCTTATCCTCTTTCCTGCTACACTTCAGTATGTGATTATATTTCTAACGTTTTTGTTTCTATTTTTACATATGATCCTCTTAAGGATTTATAGCACTTAAGTTGATTTTAGTTTGTTGTTTTAGTAAATAAACACTTAAACCAACAACTAAATACTTTTTGTCAGAATTAAGATATTTTACTATTATGTTACAAAATTGCTTCCTCTTCCTCATCTCATGACATGTTGTACTGGTTAACAAAAGAATGAGAATTTGTACAGGTGTCGAGACATTCGTTTTTGTCTTCAGTTATGTTCTCTTGTGTTAATTTTCAATGGAAGTTTTTGTCACGTGTGCTTGTAAGGAGGTGCTAACTGCATTGTATTGTTTGTGGCATTAGATAAATGTTGCAAAAATGTAATTCCATTTAAAACAAATACAAACGCATTCATGGCTGAGTTCTTAAAATGTGTATTATTCGCACTAAATGAAGGTTTTGTAATGGAAGGAGTGATGAAGAAGTTGTGAGTACGAAATGTAGTAAAAACTTTAATTGAAATGTTGTCGCTTCGGAAGGAAGGCATGTTAAGAGGATTATCTTTTTGCATATTTTTGAAATGCGTGGTTGGGACGTGACATAATTACATATAAAACTTGGAATCACAATTTATAAATTAAGTTTTCCGTACTCATTACCTTCAAAGGGAAGCTTATATGAAATAAATATAACGATTTTTATATCGCTCACATCATAAATATACTCTTTAACCGATTTCTTCATACGAAATTAAAGCACATCTGGTGCTTAATAAAAAACACGGAGGTGTAAAATATTACATATGTCCTTGTTACAACTTTACAACCATCATATATTTTTACATCATAAAACTATTGTTTCATAACATTTTTTATTACAATCCCAACCATAAAAAACGAAACTTCTCTTGGTACACATTTACTCAACCAGTTTTACAAAGTAAGAGCCAAAGTAATCAATCCTTAAAATTTTTGACATTTACAACATTTAACCGAAATTATTTATGTATGGAACGAAAAAAACAAAAACAACAAAAATATATAATAACACCACCATATACAAAGTTTCATATTATCAGCTCATAAAAGCAATGAACTCTTCTGTCTTCGCGTGAATATCAATCAAAATTCGTCATGCTGTCAGAAATTATGTCACAGAAATGTCTCAAATTGCATGGAAACGTATAGAAACGGTTGGAAAAGTGTTAGAGAAACCAGCAAATGGATGACATGTTATAGGAAGAATCACAAAAGCTGAAGACACTGATTTGCATAAATATAGCGAAGAATAATGTTTTTCTTTAATAGAAGCTGATAAATTCTTATACAATTATATAAAATCAAACATTTGTTTTGAAAAGAATTTTTTCATGTTAAGAAAATTTCACTAAAAACTCTGCTTCGCAATGTTTTTTTTTTCTCTTGTACAATTATAAACTCTTTTACATTCACCAACTTTCCCTTAACCCTTTCTCTATTGAACCTTATCAATGAAATTTGATATTCCTTTTTTTGGAAATTGTTGACAATCTTTGTCAACCCTGACAACATAATGTAGCAACCTCATTAAATAGCTCTCTATTGTGTACTATTACTTTTGTTTATCATATTATATCGAGCGTGTTATCCTTTTTTAATCTGATCTTAAATGTTTTTTAATCTTAAACATCGTTTACTGCACAATTGAAGAATTCTTTTGCGGTTTTTATTTAATGAACGATCAAGAGTCTAAAAAACCTTTTGTTGGCCTTTCATCTTGATTTTTTTTTTTTTTTTTCAAGCAGACTTGGAGTCAATTTTCATTAAGTTAAAGTACAATTGAAACAAGTAAAAAAAGAAATTCGGCTTAGACCACATTGTGAATTCCTACCACTGGTATCCAGAAGCCTTTAAGTCTAATGAGTCATCAAATATAGAATATACCCCCGACTTCATCGTGCATTATCTTTTTAATACTTTTTATTTGATGATTCGCTGATGGAGTTGGTCAACTTTAAAGTTGTATTAATGATAGAGTAACCTACATAATAGGTTTTTAAACCTTTGCAGAAACTAAGCGAAACTATACTACAAATAATTGGTTAAATCTTTCGACAAGTAAATCGTCCTTGAAAGTAATTTCTAACACTAAGCAATTATTTGTAATAAAAGTGAAAAGCCCCCGCGAACTAATACTGGATTATACAATCTTGTCTTTCGCAAATTTGTATATAACTGCCTATGTGGCTACTTCACTTAAACATATTTCAAAAGCTGCGTTCTATTATTTATATAATATGTATGGATATTAATACCGAAGGCTATTTACGCTCTGTCACAACTCTTCCATTCTTCACCAGGTGCGGCAGATAACCCTTATTTCTAGTTGAACCAAGTAATCTGTCAAGTGAAAAGCCAATGAAAAGTGATGCTAATATTTGACAGAATATTGCTAACACAATAGCGAAAAAGAGATAGAACAGCATTCACGTGAAGGTAATAAAGTTGAGTATTTTATTACAACATCAGTTGACAGTTTCCAACGTTGTTGCATTATTGCGATAGATTCTAAAAGTAAGGGGATGGTCTAAAAAAGTGTAAATTATCAAATATAGGTGGGTATATAGGTAATAATAAAAGTTTTTTTATTAGCATGACTAAAAAGAAATCTTACAACGGGTGATAAAAAGGCTTTAAAAACTGTTTCAATTTTAATTGTTAACAATTTCTACAGATATTACCGCTAATTATCAACAATGTGCCGTTAAAGTAATAAATTTATTATTTTATTACTTTAGAGAATATTTGGAGGGATTTAAAAAAAAGAAATCAGTTTTCTGGGAAAAAATGTAAAAATATTGCAAACATTTTTTTAGTTTTTATGATGGCCAAATACTCCAAAAACGATAGTGTTCATGTGGAAACTACATAGACAGACGTCGTTTAATGTCTTGCCCATACTTCATGTAAAAAATTGAAGAAGGCACGCAGTAGTACGTTCTCTAACCTAGGTTGTTCCCGGCCAGTAATAATGATGAGGAGATTTTACTTTTGTGGTCATAATTATTATAAAATATTTTACTTTCAATTTTATTCAAATTTCGTTGTTTGTTTTTTTTGGAGGCAAACAGCTGCATCGTTAAACTAAATCGCCCCCGCAATAATGCCGGAGTTGTGTTATTAAATATAAAACAAAGTTACGTGATTAGGAAACACACTCCCTTTCTCCCATAATTAATAAAATTTCTTGCTTACTTTATATAAAACATCTGCTTCATGTAAATCAACACTCCTTTGAACGGAATAATCGAGACTAACATATTTTACAAATGCTTCAAAGTAGAAAAATAAGGAAATTATTTACTTTAAAAATCTATTTTTAAACTTCTGTGGTGTACTAAAGTAATCCACTGGTAAGGGGAAAATATTGTTAACTACAACGTAGAGTAAGTTGTATTACGTAAAGTTAGGCATGAATTTCTATAAAATATGATAATTTTAGTTGAAGCCAGTCTTGAGTGGAAGCAAGGATTTATTTCCTGATTTCTATTTACACTTTAAAAATAATTTCTGTTATTTTATTTATTCTCCATGATTTTTTATGGTTTTACTGTCACTTCCATTCCTTAATTGCTATTACTTTTATCCGTAAGTGTCCTTAAAATAGCTGTTCGATATGTAGTTATTTATCAATGGTATTTTAGATGATTATCAGGTCTGGTGCATAAAGTCTGATGTTAATTGCATAAGGAGGATACCATTTTATACTTATCTTAACGTTGTAATAAAAATACTCGTAAGAAACCTTCGAACACTCCATTACTATATATTAGCATTATCATCAGCATAACTGGCCGATTACAACCTATGTAGGTCTTTGGCCTGTTGCAAAAGAGAACGCCACGCGCCTCGGTCTTAGGCGCGTCTTCTCCAGTTTTGTACACCAAGGGTTGGCAGGGCATTAAATAATTTATCTCTCCACTGGAGTTTCGGCCTGCCTCTTGCGCGACGACATACCAGTTCCCTTTCGAACACTATCCTATCTTTATGCGACGGACTATAATAATGTCGGCGTAAAGTTCACACAGCTCAAGATTCATTCTGATTCGGAACTCATCGCCAGAATTTTTGTGTCATCGTCCATGCTTCAGCGCCATAAAGAAGTACGGGGATGTCGTTGTTTTACTTGTTTCAATTTATTTTATCATTATTATTTGTATTATCTTCACCGTGCTATGAAACGTAATTATAGACGAAGGAAGGAAAAGCATACGTAGAGGAATACTTAGAAAGTAAATTTATTTACTTTGAATAAGGATAAAAGTTTTAAGAGTTTTAAACGAATTTTATAAAACCATCAAGTAAAACTTCTATAGAGTCACGTAGGCACTCTAATCAAATCTTGGTTTTCTATATTTTCTTATTATTAACTTTCCTGCTTACTCAGTTACCACTAATTATGATATTCTTCTTATCTATTTTTAATATCTCTTTCTTAGCTATGTGTATATGTTCCTTCCTACTCCTTAGCAATGCAATTAAAAATTGCTAAAAGTTTCAACCCTTCTTCGACAACTAAATGCTAGCTTAGTGTGATTGTTTATGTAATTATTTTTCATTTATAAATAAATGCAAGCCAGTTGCAAATGTGTGGAAATCATTGTATTTTCTTCTACTAATATGAATACGTTAGCAATGTTTTAAACTGACAACCATTAAAATGAGATTTGCATGCATTTCTCAGGAACCCTTTTCTTGTGCTTATCTCTGGAAATTTTTGCATAGCATGTCATAAATTTCGTTAATGTTACTTTCTTATTATCACTTTTTTTATAGCCCATAACGAAATTTTTCAAATATAATTATTGTGCATCTATGCTCAAACGTTTCTATTGTCACTTCTAAAGCCAAATAAAGTACAGTTAATGTGGGAATATATCACACGTAAATCCTCTTAGTTATGCTTTAATGGACTTACGATAGTATTTTATGGTTTTTTTTTTGTTTTGTTTGAGAAGACTTGCCCATCTATATATGTAGATATATTCTACAAGCAGGTACATAATAATAGGTTTAATTTCATTAGCTGTAAGAATTCGTTGCGAAAGTTTTTCAATCATTTAATTGAAAATTAACTTCACAAGTCATCATCATGCAAATCTGTTACTTACCCCCATTCAATATTCTTATTATTTATTCATAATTACAGCTTGTCCTTAAATCCTTTCAAGCATGGCGTCAAGCCTTTTACATATCATATCTTGCATGTAAACAGTTTCAGTTCCTTAATTGCTGCTCCTTAATTGAGTTATCGCCTTTCGTTGTTTAAATATTGTAATTTTTGCAGTCCTATAATTACCAAACAATATGATGAATTTCCTTTAAGTTATGCCTTCAAGTTGAATTGAATTTTTGTTAAGTAAGATATTCTTTTCCATTCTTCTCTGTATAGGGTGTGTACAAAAATTTTATTTGCGGTTTAAAACCTTTCAATAAAAATATCAAATTACTAATTGCAGTTTTTATAACAGCCGAACATATAGGTTTTAATGATTGTCCCTCTTACACGACAGTTGTTGCTTTGAATTGTACCAGATGTTAAGGAAATAGAATATTTTACCAATACATTCAATGGTTATTCAATGCTTATTAAATTCGATTGCTTTGTTTTAAACCTTGATTAAAAATTTTTTGGAAAAGTTTTGACAAAACTTGGCCATGATCAAAGCCTATTTAAACATTTATAAAGGCATGCCATGTATGCAATTGTTCCTTTTATTGATGACCAGTATGCAGCGGACGCTACAGAGAATGACAGATTCCGATTTCGTAATTATTTTATCAAATAATCTCACCGTTAGCCATTTAACCCTCTCTTTAATCACTTCCAAAGTCAAGTTTCATCTGGAACATCTTCATTAGAACATAATTTTGAATTAATATTAAACTAATAAAAATTCAAGAGTTGTGACAACAGGAGAATGTGAAAAGGTGTGTGTATACAATTTGATAATAGGAAGGGGCGCCACATTTTTTAGTAAAACATGTAAATAAGAAAAAGGTGTGAATGCCTTTTTTACAGTTAAAAGGAAAACATTCTCACAAAAGTTGAACAAACCCGCACTCGGTGTCAAAATAAACAAAATAGTACACTACTCCAAATAGAAATAATTTAGAACAACACACACACAAACAACAACAGCTTCCAGATTACTATATCCAGCACAAGAGATATTTGAGATTTCTTTAAAAATAGAAAGTGACAAAAAAAAAAAAATATGTAAATGCAGAAAGACTTTGAAGCTGAAAAGTGAACAATTGTTCGGTGTTGGTGGAGGGTAGTAAAGAAAGTAAAAATAAATAGAAATTCTACGCAGACACCAATAGAGAGAATGTGTGTAATTTCTTTAGTTGTTTAGAAGTTGAAAATATTTCGTGTCATGGCAAAGGTTTTTCCCTCTTGAGCAGAGAGATAGACAGCACCGGTAGTCAATGATGCTGGCAAGCGTGCCTTTAAGATTAAACTCGGAAATATGGTAATTTGTATGGAAAGTGCCAAAAACAATAACATAAAGCACCCTTAACAATGAGTTGAATAAAGCGTAAGCTGAAGGAAACGCATTCGTATGCAAAATAAATTTGTCGATGGCTGTATACTCAATAAAGTTGTAATCTTTTGTAATTGTTGTACTCTCGAGAGGGGCTGTTAAAGTTTTTTGAAGGTTTTGTGTGTTAATGCTGTAATTTATGAGTCATTGGATTGTCACACCTTTTTAGTTTTGGTGTTTTAACAGGATTACCTTAGCACATGTGTGCGGATACAATATTTTTTGTTATTTTTGTTTTAATGTTAATTCATGTGATGGCAGATTTGTTTTGTAAATATTGCGTTTAATATTAATAATGAAGTTTATGTAAATTTTCGGAGAAATTGCCTGGATATCACTTCTTGGACTATTAGAATAATACAAGAATATTTAATTCGTAATGAAGTTTGAAACATTTAGAACGGTCTTCCCGTATACTTGTTACTTCTTTTGAAACTACCAGAAAAAGTCTCCTCAGAGACTATATAAAGCATATATGTGTATTCGTGATCAGTATCTTAATTGATTTAGTCATGTCCGAGTGCATGTCTGTACATCTCCGTTGAAGAAATTTTTTATAGAATTTTCTTTCGGTACACAGTTGCTCCTCAAATTAGCAACATTTTTTTAGGAGGTTTGTTTTTTCAATAGCGATTACTCTATTCTCTCTCACTTGTTTTAACATTTCAAAGTGACCTTTCTACTCAGTACTGTTTGGCCAATCATTAGCAAATAGGTTAACTGAAGCTTCGAAGCTTTAGTGTTCAATTAAAAATGTTTATAGAGCAGTTCGTGAATTTTATGGTCCGTCTGAGACCAACATAAAGAACGTAATCACCAAATTTCGGTCCACATTCACTTTTTTGGATACCAAGCCACCAACAAGAATAAGAAGAGTGCGAACAGCAGAAAATATTCAACCTTTTATTTTATTGTATTAAGTGTAGGGTATGTTCTGCTTTCGCCTTCAACCAATAATGATATTTCTGTTGTATTCTAATTTGCATACCGGACGACATTTATCATTTTAGAGTTGACAAATAATTTTTCATGTAGTCTCTGTAAATTTACATATAAGAGATAATTGTTTAAGGCTTTGCAACAGCTTCACTTAAATAATGATTTTTAAAAACAAAAACAAATCGGGCAAAAGAAGACTTCAATATTTAATACTATTAAAAAAGACCTGAGTGTGGAGTTTAAACCTTTATTTTCAGAAGAACGAAATGTTCTCACGCTTTAAGAACTCAATTGCACAGAATATACGTTTAAAATAAACAACACTACTCCCCTACAGTAAACGACAAGTGAAAAGCTATTAATTGACTCAGGACCCTCACTTCAATATGTAGCACTGAAAAGAAAACCTGTTGCTGTTCGCTCACCTGTACAATTGTTGCAATTTTATTAAACAAAAAAATAATCGTATAGTTAAACGGACTATAAAAAGAAAATAACGGCTGCAAGGGAAGTTAACAAAATCACTTGAATAAATAACTTCACACGCTGGTCCGGTGAATGGTAGACAAGCCGTTATTTTACTAGAGCTCCTGTTGCACTTGATGACCAACCATTATAATTGCTGTGAAGCAAAGCAAAGCAAAAAAGGTTATTACGAGTCACATAAAAAATAATGCTGGTGCTGATGAACAACAGTCAAAAGGTTTCTCAAATTTGAGAAACTACCACCATACGCTTTACATGACCACCATACACGGCAAGAGTATCAGTTAACATAATGTTGGAAGATAAAAATCTAACTTTTTTTTTCTAAAAACTTAACAAAAAAAAAAAAAATGGGTGCCATGATTAATAAAAAATACGTTATTTTTTTATAAAAAAATTAGGATGTTTTCTAAATGAACATGTTTGTAACTATTGTCACAGATTTACTAAGCTTGCGATTTTGATTAAGAAGGAGACACACTAAGTTTTTTATTCCATTTATGAAACCTAAAAATTGATATCAGGAACCCTACAAAAGATATTTATTCTTGATCAGTAGCAAAATCTAAGACGATCTAGACATGTATGACCGTGTGTCCATTTGTTGTTGGCATTCTCATGATTGCAAATTTTCAGATATTGAGTTGAAATTTTCTACACGAACTTTTAATTTTTGCACGCAGATCCTATTAAAAATCGGTCAAGAGCCACGCCCACAATCGACAATCTGTGTATCTGTAACAACAATTGACCTATGAACTTGAAATGTGGTACACATATCCATAATTATCCCATCCATCGATGTGGTCAAATTGGGCATGATCAAATAACGGACACGCCCACAATCGTTAAAAATCTATATATCTGCCACAAAATTTGACCTTTGAACTTGAAGTTTGGTATACATAATTATAGTTATCCCAACCATTGATGTGCTAAAAATGGGCACGGTCGTTTGACGTACCCGCCCACAATTTGCAAAAAGTCATAATCTGCGTTAAGCTCCCTTTACAAGCTGATACGTTATACACTATTAGATGGCCCACCGTTCATATGCGAATGTGAATGTGTGCGTGGTGCATATCGCAGTCTTCTTAAGCCAAAATGTTTTTTTGCTGTTGTTGTTCTTATTGTTTCTTTGTTTATATGACATTCTATGTGTTATCCGGTTGGTTAATACAACTGCACTTTTTCCTTCGATGATATACTTTTGAAGTTTATATATATTGAATGATTTTTTTTAATAAAAACTTTCTGCATTTGTCAATAAAACAAATTTAGCTCAATGCAAATGCAATTGATATGAAAAATATTTTATAATAAAAACGTACACACGGGCGTGTATGCACCCTCTTAAAAACCGCAAATTTAACAGATGTTTGTAACAGATAGTGCTATTAAAACAACAACAACAACAACTGACATATTTCATAAAGCACGAAAAGAAAACAAATACGAAACGTATACAATGCACCCTCATACATATTAAACAAATACTGAAACGATACATTTTCGAAGCCATAAATTTTATTATAGAGAAAGAAAAAATTCAAATAAGAATTTTGGTTTAATATAACCCGCATGTATTATTGAATTATGTAGAAAGAAAAGGTGTTTACTTCACCTACTGCTGCTGCTCCTGCTGCTGCTGCTGCTGTATAACACGAAACCAAACGAGAAACGAGTTAAATTTAGAATGAAAGCAAACCCCAGCTGCTTAAAGAGATTGGCACGGGGTTGGGTTAATATGCTAATATTTTTCCACTTTTTTCTTCTTTTTCGTAACTGTAACCATGCAGTGCTAACAGGACAATATGGCATTCCATTTTCTCCTCTGCACCTCTGCGGTGCATATATTAGTGAATTTTATCTATTAGTCAGATCTGACCATGAATGACACGAGCCTTACATTATGTTTTCATAGTAATGTGATGCATAAATTAGTGGTATGTATGTACGTGGACATTATTTGATATGGTTTTAGTAGTAAACGCCAGAAAAAACATATGGCGTTATCACCCTGAGCTGAACAACGGACTGCAAGCATTTTTACAGTGCTATGCTGAACTATTGAAACCATTACAATTATTCCATAGAGTGCATAAATACTTTAAGGTTTCTGTTTCTGTATTTCTGTATCACATTATTTGAATAGTAAAAAAGGCTTTTGCAATATTTCCAAAAGCAAGGAATATTAGGAAAAGAGTTGACGGACAGATGACTAACTGAAATTACTACCGAGTCTTAATGTGTTACTAAAATTTATAGCAATTGATTCATTTTGTAAATAAATGTTTCCAATTCAGCGTTAACAGTGACAGAATTTTAACATTTGACCAGGCTACCAGACTCACATTTTATCTCGTCACTGTAAAGTGTGCTTGTAAGGAAAAGTATGTAATTTTAATGAATCTAAATTGTTTTTGTTGTAAATTGTAAATTTGTTCATGGCTATTCGTCACATTATTAGGTTACACTCTTTTTAAACATAATTTAGTCTCTGTACTGTAGAATGTAAACCACCTCCTCTTAGAAAATTAATTCTCTAAACAGCTGTTGTTAAGTTTGGTTTGTGCTAAATGGTAATGAATAGAATAAAAGTCACCTCCACTAAAGTATTAGACATGAGGCCTATCGTGAGTGCATTGGCAGGCCTATGCAGAGAAGTGTATACTTCGACACGGCACCCCCTACTTTTCCACTTCTAAAATTAAACATAGAAAACAATATTGCCATGAGTTTAATATTGTTGTTGTTGTTTTCTTTACTAATTGCGTGTTTTGTACCCAAATTTATTCTAAGCATCAAATAATAATGAATTTGTGTTGTCCTGGGGTTTAACTTGTGCCAACTGTTTGATTTTTTCTTCTTTTTTATTTAAAAATTCTTCCTTTTGCTTTTGTAAATGGTTTAGTAAACACACAGCAAATTGCATTACAGGACCTTTTTCTTAAGGTGTTTGTTTGAACAAAACCACAGGATATCAATTGATAATAATTATTTATTGACATTAATTTGTCGTTTTTCTATACTGCTTGTTCTTTTAATGTAATTGATTATTTAATTCCGTTCTTCTTAAGGGCTTCTATACAAGTGAGTGTTGATCATATTAAGAAAATATATTGATTTATGTGATAAACAATGATAAAGCACAATATGAGTAAATATTTAATAGAATTATGTAAAATAATGGAAAAATAATTGCACATTTTCAAATTCGTACAGATCACCCTCTTAGCTACTTAGCAATTGTCAAACATAATCGTTTTGACATTTGTGTAAAAAAAATTAGCGTAAACATTTACTTCTCCTTAAATGTATAAAATAGATAAAATGTGCTTGAAATTTCAGTGATTTATAAATTTTAATGACTTTTTAATAATACAAAACATTTTAAAATATATTTTAAACTTTGGCAATAAGATTCTCTCATCGTTATATACAAATTTTCACGACTTTGCCTATTTATTTATAAAGATTGCAGCATTACCAGATTAAAATTTAAAATAATTATAAACAAATTTAGTATTTTAGCCATTTAGTATAATTCTTTTGCAGAATCCGTTTTATAAATTGATTCGTATTACATACGTAACATTACATAGCGTAGTTAGGTACTTTACATAGCGTAATCAGGTACGTGCCACGCCTACACTGTTATTTACACATATATAGCTTTTTTACTTCTTTATTAATAGATTCTTATGTTAAAGCATATTAAAATTATATGAAAAATTTAATAAAATTCAATAAGAAATTAATATATTTACCATTTTACTTAAATATTAATATTTTAAATGAAGAAAACTGCAATTTTATGATCATGAAAGGTTTTTAGCAAAACATACTGTATTGGCTGTATATTTTACTCTTTTCAAAACACACATTTTCTTTAACTTTATAAAAATGTGTAATAATTATTAAGTGGAACAAATTCAGTAAATACGATTTTTTACGATGACTTTGACCGTACGATATACTCAATGGATAGTGAGATTCTGCCGACAAGAATTTAAGAGAGCGACACTCCGTCTCTATTATTAGAAGTCTCTGATTGTATTGTAGCTGTGCCACAACACCATGACGCCATCTTGTGTTGTTTTGGGTTCTGTGCCAAAGCTTTATACCTTTTCTTTAATGTGATAATTTTTAAAAACGTCTTTTACAACACTCATGTGCCTTCGTGCTTCCTGTTCAGCTAATTATATATGAAAGCTTATTGTTTCAAAACCAATTCATAATTCAGGTTTGTGTTTGTACTACAACAATTACAGTAAAACTTTTCATTTATGTCACTTAGTTTAATTTTTTCATAGAGGGCGCTTATTATATTTTATTACTGTACTGTATTTATACTGTACTTTTACAAGTTGTTTGCTCCTTGAATTTTCTGTCTGATTCAAATGTATATATAGTCATGAAATTTTCAATATTTTCTACATTTTGTGCCTTTGAACGTTTAGTTCTAGAAATTTTTGTGGAGTAAATTGTTTTTTGCGAATTATTTTTTTGTGTAATTTGTTATTGTGGTGTTTATTTTTGGTCAATTTTTTTTGTTAAAAATTTATTATAAAAGTAATAATAATGGGTTTATTATTCTGGACGTGCATTATAATAATTCCGGGAATCCTTTGCTGCATGTGCTCGGACTGGTATGTATTCAATTTTATTTCCATTTTTAGAGGATCCTTTTTATTTTTTTACACATGCATACATATGTATGCATGTGTAAAAAAAATCTTATATCCTATATCTTATATCCTTTATATCTTATATCCTATATCTTATATCCTAGACCTCTATGTATATGTATAAATAACTTTTTTTTTTATTTCGATTCATACCCGATTCCATATAAAACCCTTGTCGTCTGTGCCATAGCTGAAGATAACACGGTCAAATGTATTTTAGTAGGGGTCCATATTCCATTTTTTGTTTTCGTTGTATTTCATATTATTATTCATAAATACAGCAAATGTATTCCTTGGACTGATTTTCTAATCATTCATTTCATTTCATTTCAAATTAGTTAATATTAGCGAATGAAAAAAAAAAAAAAAAAAATTGAAAAATGTAAAGCAGAATGTTCGATTTCTTAACGATTTGCTAATCAGGTCAATAGTTGATGATTTTAATATTTATAACCCGAAGCGATAACCCGGACAACAAGTTAAAAACAAGTGGAGACTGAAAGTTGTTTATGGAACAAGACGAATATTGATTACTTTACTTTACGCAACTGAGTTTCAGCTCAATATATTAAAATTCACAGTGGACATACGGACATATCTAGGTCGACCCAGATTTAGACGCTGATCTAGAATGTATTTACTTTGTGGGTCCTCCAAGGCTTCCTTCTGGATGTTGCAAACTGTAAAACAAACTTAGTAAACTTGTGGAGGGTATAGAAAAAACAAAGTGTCCCCTACTATTAACAAACACACACACGAAATCAGTCCGTTTCATTTTAATAAATTTTTATTGTTGCTGATCTTATTTAATTACGAATTAAAAAATAACAAAACCATAAATTATAACAACACTACTACTAAATATTTTCTATTTTTATGTAAGATTTTTTTCAATATCTTTTGTCATTAATTAAAATTCAGTTACAATTGTCTTTTGTTTCGATAACAAAGAAAAAAATAAATAAATAATTTGCATAAATTTTTTAATGGCAAAAATATTCCGGATATATAAAGAAAACCATCAATGAAGCCGCAACTAGAGCTGTTATTTTCTTTCATTATTTTATTATATTAAATATTTTTCTTTTTTGTGTTTTTATTGTTATTTTTGAATTTTTAAAATTTGGATAACTTTGTTTTTTAAATTTTTTGGTTTTTATTATGTAAAGTAAAATTTATTATTTAAAAATTTAATCGCAATTTTTTTTTGACAATTATGTTTTTTATTTATAATTTAAGATAAAAAAACCAAAATATTCACAACTATAAATTGTATGTTTTTATATAATCATATACATCACAAAAATATGTACAAAAAAAAAATCGCATAAAAAAGACCGCACAAAAACGGATTCGCCCGCATTTCGTGCTCTGCCCTTCGGAGTAGTATTAAACATCTATAGCTGTTACCATGAAAAGTATAAACTAGGTAGGGGTTCTTCCACTCAATATTTTAAATGTGCTGGTACTTCCGCCATCTATAAGATTTGAAAAGTCCATAGAAGGCGATGTTATCGAAATGTCATAAATTCATCATAATTGAATAGCTTTCGAATATAAATTCCAAATGGAGTCACACTTCATTCATTCATCTCCCTTAAAATGTTCAAATTTATTTAAAGATTTCCTATTTGAACAGCTGCCTTACATAATTTTTCGCAGACAAACTATCTTAATAATACAAATTCATGGCTGACAAAGCTTCTTAATTATCAAATAGTTTAAATTAGGAAAATACTCTAGAAAGTGGAAAGAAAGACAACTTTAAAGAAATAATAAATAAAATCAGTATATGGAAAAGCTTAACACCATTTCCGTTTCGCTTTTAAATATAAGTGTTCTAGATTACAATTTTTTTTGCTGCTGCCTTCCATAAATATTCTTAGCCGTAGTCCCGTTCATTAGAAATGCGAACAAAGATCGTAACCTCATTAGGAAAACAAGATACTCTGAAACGCTATTTGAGCGCTTGTTTTTATTACTCATTGAATTTCAAAATATTGCCCGAAAGTATGGACTTTAGACCTTTACTTTTCTAATCACTTTATTGGGTTGTCTGTCGTTGGTGATTACTTTTTTCATTATATTGTTTGTTATAAATCGTATGAATTATAAATAAAATTGTTCGATAGGACAGCAAATTGCAGAAACAACTTTGCTGGCCTTTTAAAAATGGAGCATTCTACTGATAAATTGAAGATTTTTAAAAATTTCATTTCAATACATTGTCACATTATATGTTAATACATATGTTCAAAATATATATGTGAATAAAACATTTCTAACAACCGCAAAAGGTATAAATAAGATTGCGGACTTTCTAATGCTCAGAATGGATCACTCGTATAATTTATGAAGGTGTCGTACGTGTTCCCTTTCGCTGTTGAGCAATAAATTAATCAAATAAATCCATCCACCCAAAAACTGAATGGTGTACTCAGGAAAAATAAAATATAAAATAAATTAATTATGACAATTGGTTCGAGTTGATTCCGAGGGACCCTCCATTTTCTTACCCCCTACAAGTATAGCGTGGCAACTCTTGACTTTCTTTAAATGGTGACTTTTTAAAACAATTAATCAACGTATTAAAGGGCGACTTAAATGCATCGAATATTTTTTTTTACAAATTTTTAAAAAATTTTTAAATAAATATTTTTCAAAAAAAAAAAAATGCTTTGAAAACGTATTTAGTCATGATTTGAAGCAATTTTTGTCCTTATTTCCGAATGCATAGTAGAAGTTACACGACAAAGTCCACTTTTAAAATATTCCTACACCAGTTGCGAATATTTTAGTTCTCAATGACTCTTAACGACTTTTGCCAATTGCGCGTATTACTCTCGATCAATTTTACCCATTTTAAATAAGAATATTACTTCTATTATAAATGTTATCCTTCAGATCTTAAATTCATTCCCAATGGTATAAAAAATTTAGTATACGATCATCTTTGAGGGGGAGGGTACTGAAAATTCCATATAAAAACGTTGTCTCTTCACGCATCAACAAATTTAAATGAAATGAAAATTTACAAAAAACAACAACACGAACAACAACATGAACATTTTCAATTTTAGAACAACTTTTCGTTTTTAATATAAAATTTTGTCACATTAAGAAAAAAGAGAAGAAAATGTATTTTTAATATGAATCGGGTGTGCTGTTGTTGTTGTACTATATATGTATGTTAGTTGAAATAATTTTTAAAAGTTTTAATATAAAACTGACCCACACCTCAAGTATGATAAATTTGTCACTGCGTTTACGAAAGAGATTATAAATTAGATTCTTGATCAGCATAAAAAACAGAGTCAAGCCAGACACGTCCGTTGATCTGCTTAAAGTTGCAAAATTAATCTAAGATTTAGTACCTTCTTAGTACATGTACAAAGTTGTCTGTTTAAATTGAGCAAACTCCCACAATTGAAAAAATCTGTCATAGGCATTAAAATAGAGCTGCTAAGGTCTAGAAATTTGTCAAATTTGAAGCTCTTCTGTCTATTAAACTAATGTCAACATTTTAATCTATTGGTGGATTACCAGGCGAGCACAAGTTAAAAAAATGTTTTTACTTAATTCCCCAGATGAATTTGAAGTCGCTTTTTACAGTATGCGGAGTTTATTTAGAACTATTGACGACTCCGCTAGTGAAGGATTTTGTCAAAACTATGATCATTTTATATAGAGCAGTATCGCTAACTTTAATCCTAGAGAACACAAAGAATAAATTAAGAGGGAGCTTCAAAGGAAGTAGAGAGCGTAATCACATACCTGCCACGCCCACTATTGTAGATGTGGAGGATATTTAAGATTTGGTCTCAGCCAAATTTAGTTTCTTTACTTGTTTTTTATAGATTTATTAAAGTCAGGGATGTTTACCCATCGACCTAAGGTAAAATTTTGCTTTTTACTTCTGTTTTTGTTGTTGTTGTTCCACTATATGTTGAACTAGCATGTAGTGGCCGTTACAAAGTTTTTTCATCCACATAGGAATGGAGCACTTTAGATATGTGCTACGAAAAGCGAAAATTTCACCATTTTTATATAAATTTTATGACAGGGAACACACACACTTATATTTATAAACGGACTGGCCATGATTATGATACATTTAATTATGGTAATGATGTTACACTTAAGAAAAAACGAAGACGATAATCATAATGTTGATGATGTTTTGATGATGATATTGTGATATTTTGTGTGAGGCGGACATGTACAGAACCAGGCGACAACACGTCACAATATTTTTGGAATATGAGAGCAAAACTTTGGGCTGAACTAAAATGAAAAAAAAAAAAATGAAAAAAAAACCTCATAAAATCTCTACACATCAACACCTCCAACACACAACACAACTCAACAAGACAGACAGACAGAGGGACGGACACATAGACCGACAGCTATTTAGATACATAAGTGTATAGAGATGGACAGACTGATATGGTATGTAGATGCATAAGATAGCCATCAGTTGTCTAAGTTTTCAAATTAAGTTGTGCGTTATGTGTAAGTGTATGAGTGTGCGTGCGTGGTTGCAATTTACTTAAGAGAGATGGATCTTTCAGGCACGTGCTACAAGTATATTATACTTGCTGTACATTTAGGTTATACAGCACAAAAAAGAAAATAACAATCTGTAACTAATACAATACAAGACAGACTACGCATGAAAAGAAACTGTAAAAATTTTTCAAAAATACTTTTAATAATTTCCCTTCCAAAATATACTGCCGAGTAAGAGTTGAACGTTTAGCATCATTCTTCCGAGTCTAAAGTGTAATATATTACCAGATCTTCCCATTTTGTTGTTCTCTGTAGGAAATTAGTGTTAATAGCTTTTTTCTTCTTTTAACGACTTATACACAAACAGCCATGTAAACGATGTCGTTTAGTGTATTTTTCCAAACTTGTTGGCTGTTTTAAGTGGAAAGTGGAAAGTGTGGAGGCGTGGGTGCTCTATAAAAAAATCCTCAACATATCTTTTCTAAATATTTTGAAATAAGTTTTGTTTCTTTTTTTTTTTTTTTTTTGGAAATCTTTGACAACAAATTTATGTATGTGTGTACTGATATAGGTACGACAACATTTATGAGTTAATGAATACAAGTTGTGTTGACGTTTCGTCTCACTGTTTCCACCTAAGTTTTCATATCTTTATATTCACTCTTACTGATGGGGGTATAGTAGGCTTGTTGGTGCGCTTGCGACATCTAAAAGGATGCTTTAAAGATACTACAGCGTACATATATTCTTGATCAGCATCAATATCTGAGTTTATCTAGATATGTCCGTCCATATGTCCGTCTCTTGGAACGTTCTCGGTCATAAATTTTGTGATATTGAGTTGAAATTTTTGAATGAATATTTTCTATTCCAGTACAAGTATTGTTTGTAGGTATATGTTCGTATATGTTTCGAAATTTTTGTCACCTTCTTTTACTCTGCTCGTAATATAAAAGTTTAAAATTAATTCAACATAAATGACATATTTTTGAAACATTATGAGTTTATATTGAAGGCCTTTTATTGTACCCTTCATATTAAGTGGAGGTATACTAAGTTTGTCATTCGATTTACAACACCCAGAACGAGGCTTCAGAGACCCTAAAAGGTATACATATTCTTCATCAGCATCAAAAACTGAGTCAATCTAGACATGTATGGTATGTCTGTGTGTCCGTTTATTGTTGGCATTTTCGCAGTCGTAAATTTTTAGGTATTGGGTTGAAATTTTGTATAAACAACGGACGAAATCGGTCAAGAGCCACGCCCACAATTTAAAATCTATTTATCTGCCACAAAAATTGATATTTTGTATACGTATTAATTACGACATCCACTGATGGAACCATCGGTCAAGAGCCACGCCCACATTCGACAAAATTTTATGTACCTTCTACAAAAATTGAGCTATAAAGTTAAAATTTGGTACACATATTATCCCATCAATCGATGTGTCAAAAATGGGCGTGGTCGGATAACAGACACGTCGACAATGTATAAAAATCTTTACATAAAAACTGACCTATGAACTTAAAATTTGTGTTTATATCTACAATTGTTTTATATATCGATGTGCCAAAAATGGGCGTGGAGGGATAACAATAACGCCCACAATTTACCAAAAATCGTGCTCAGCTTAAATCGGGACTTGCAAACTGATACGTAATGCATTCACTATTATAGGGCGTAATTATATACCTGCCCCGCCCATTATTTGTATGTACATACAGAGGATATATAAGATGTGACCTAAGCCAAATTTGTTTGTTTTTTTGTTAATATTTAATATTCAATGATCAAAGGTTCCCAATAGATAAGTATCTGTATTTAAATAAAAAGCAACTCACTTCTTTATAACATGAAAATATTTAATTTCTTTTCATATATTAATATTTAAAGATAAAGCAAATTATATAATAAGTTAAGCACAACTCTTTAACACGCTACGTTCGACCATTTAAAGGAACAAGACAAAATTATAAATAAGGAAAACGATCACAAATATTAGGCGTAGTGACGAAAATGCAGAAAACTACTATTTTCTATAAACCCAACAAACAATTATGCAATAATTTCGAAATTTTTAATTTACAAATAAAAAAGCATTGATGTCAATATTTTACGAATAAAAAGAAATATATTCATAAAAATATTATTATACCGTAACACAACAGGTTGAAATAATCAAGTTTGTGTTTTGTCATTTAAATATTGAAAATTTCCATTTTTTCAAATACAAATGAATATTTTTCTAATTCATTTTAGTAGTTCAAGCATCATTAATTTCTTAATTTTATGAGCCTTTAGAAAATGATAAAAAAAAACAATTAAATATTTATGAAAACAAAAAAATTAAGGAAACACACCTGTGAACATAACGAAATAAAGTTAAAATGAAAATCTGTGTAAAAAGCAGGTTTAAACTGAATGCTTTGGGAGTATTGCTAAGACATTCACAAGATATTATCAGCCATACTTTAAGGCAAAATTATTGAAAGTTGAAACATTAACCAGTCGGAATATATGGGTTTAAAAAAAGAGGCACCTAAGGTATAACTTGTCGGTCTCAAGCCTGAAATTACGTATTTTCATTTAAGGTTTTCCCCATTTGTGTTAGGCTTGGATTTATACTGTGATTAATTTCGTAGGTCTTATTAATTACTTGGACACTGTGCGGCTTATACTTACTTTAAAATGAAGCAGAAATATTTAAATAGAGTTTTTCATCATTTTCAAATAATTCGAATGAATCTTTCTGTAAAAGGCTCCCAAAATAGAGAAAAATCTCAATCAGTCACAAAAATCAAGAAAAGTACATACTTTTCCCATCTATACATAAATTGTGGGCATGGCAAGATCTGTTAGCGCCTTTTAAAAGCGTTTGTAAAATGATTAAACTATTATATTTGGTCAAGCCGAACCTTTTAATACCCTACACCACTAAGCTTTATAAATTATGCTACAATGAATTTAGCCGTGACGTTCTGATAATGGTCTACTTAACCACTTGCGCCACTTATCGCTCTTATTCACAATATTTGATCTGTTAGCCTTGTGTCAATAACCTGTAGAATAACAAAAAAGTAAAAGAAATTAAACTTTAATAAAAGAGAAATAAATGAGATGGAATAAAAGAAAAACAAACACCAATTAACGTAAACAAATAATTACTTTGCAATTAATATTATAATTAATAAATAAAACTAAACGAGTTCCACAATCTCGTAACGCCATACCCACATTTGCAAGTACAGTCGTTTATAAAAATTAGCACCTGTCAGTGTTTGTCAAGTTTTTTTCTTTTTCTTTTAATATTTGCAGAATGCCTTATGGCCAGCACAACAGTATAAAGAGTGATCGAGTAACAATTAAGTAAGAGCCCAATAGCAATCAATAGATGAAATAAGTATAAAACAAGTAAGAAAACTAAATATGGCTTAGGCCAAACCTTAAATACCCTCCACATTCAAAACAGTGCACGTGGCAAATATATATATTTCGCGCTCTAATATTGTATAAATGAATAAAAGGCGATCTGCACAACCTAAAAGTGTCCGCACAAAACTTCAGCTCAATATCTTAAAATTTACGATCGTGAGAGTGTTAACAACAGACAGACATACGGACACATGGACATACATGTCTAGATTGACTCAGTTTTTGATGCTGATCAAGAATATATACACGTTGTAGGATCTCTGGGTGTTGCAAACAGAATGACAAACTTATGTGGAGGATATAATAAAATGAAGTCATTGTTAACAGGAAAAGTAAATTACTTTTATGACCTGAATCTGGATTTTAATCGTTTGAGTTCTGCAATAGAAAAATGAAAGAGAAAAAAGCTATATTTGGTATATTTACAACAAACAAAACAAATAACTTAATTAAAAAAATATCGAAAAACAATAAATAAACGATTTTTACCTATTACATAAATTAAACGCCTCGTAAGAGTATGGAATGAAAAACAACTCGTTTTCTAAACTTTTTTTGAAGATTTGTCTGAATTGAATATTTTTTTAAGTTGTATAAAAAACGAATGTGTCACAATGTCACAAGTTTATGACTAAAATGGCCTGAAAAAATTTATTGCTAATGTTTGGGTTCAAAATACGACCTGAGCTGATTATTGTTTGTATATATATTTTTATAAAAAACTCATAAATCACATAATTTGTCTTAATAAGGGAGAAAAAAAAAGAAATCGTTTGGAGACGTGCCCAAAATATAAGGATTAACATAAAGAACGTGCGGACAATAAGAACAAAATATTGTATTTTGAAAGAACATAAAGTCGACTTTCACAAAAGCTACATCTTGTATAAGCAAAGGATCAATAAAATGGTATTCGGTTGGGTTTTTGCTCTAGATTGGAAAAATAATAAAAGAACACAGACTCCATAAGATTGTCCAAGGTTTGCGGGCACAAAATAGTATTCGGAGCCTAGGGCGACAAGATTCATCAAATCGCTCAAACTCCAGAGCTAAGAGCCTAAGTTAGCAGAATAGATTTCTTTAGATCGCAGTGCGGTTGCCCGCTCTTTATTATTATTATTATTATTATTGTCCAAGTGTTTGTTCTTCGAGTGACAAAGCCGGGAATAATGAATTTTAATCAAGCCTTTGCCTAACTTATCAAATGCCAACAATTTTAAGGTTATGTCGAACCTTGTACACCTTCGATTTTATAAAAGACATCATAAAAAACCTGTTACTTAGGCATGCGACTAAGAGATATTAACTTATTGTTCTGGTTATCTTTTTTTAAATCGATTATCTAAAGGATTAAGAATACATTTGTTGGTTAACTTACTTGGAGGAGGGAGAAGGATTCTTCATCATGTCATGTTTTTAATTTCACATTTTGAATAAATAATTTTTGTAATGAAGAAAATGTTTATGCGAGGTGTATACTGAGTTGCACTATTTCATTTGCAGGACTTAGAAAGATCAAAATTTGAATCGGTGTAGACATGTTTGGTAGTGACTCCGTCTGTTCCTATATATTTTTGGTATTTAAGTGTTTTGAATTTTTTTTACAAATATTTCCAGTTTCTGCACACAGGCTTCTACTTTAGGAAAAATGAAATTCTATGCAGCCGGTTTCCTCTCGTTGTCTTTGAGAATCTTTGTATTCCATTCTTAACAATATTTTTATACCCTCCACTTAAAACAAGTTTGTCATTCCGTTTGCAACAATTATAAAATTTATATAAATCTATCTGCCACAAAAATTGATGTCAAAATATAATATATATATAAAATGAAACTCTATATATATTTATAATTATGAAATCCATAGACGTACCAAAAATGGGCGTGGTTGGATAACAGACTCATAATTTATAAAAAACTTTATAAAACGCAAAATTCGACTTGAAGTTGATAAGAATACATGCACTATTATAGGGCATCATTATGTAGCTGCCACGCCCACGGTTTGTATGCACATGTGCAGGGTATTTAAGATGTAGCCTAAGCCAAGTTTGGTCTTTTTTTACTTGTTTTAATTATTTTTTACCAGAAAAAGGAGAACAACAACAACAACAACAACCCATTTGAACCATGTATAATTTTTTATATGATATTAAAGATTTCAATATCACATCACTAGTAGTGATGGTGCTGATGCTGCTGATCATCGATTCAAACCAGTTTTATTATATTAGTTGTTGTGTGTGTGTGTGTGTGTGTGGTGTTCAATTAAAAGGAAATTTTAATAGGATTTAAAAAAAAAAAAAAAGAAAAAACTGAAAAACAGGTGTAGAATGTGGTAGAAAGACACACATAACCACTTATATATAAATTGTAGATAATCAAAATAGATCGCAAAGTGAAGACAACAGCAACAACAGCTAGAATATAAAATTTTATAAAATGATCTCATTAGCATATATTTTAAAGCCTTCTGAGAAGCCTTAAATCTGTTGTTAAAAGCCACGAATTGTTTCAATGAATAATTTTTGTGGAAATACAATCGTTTCGATTCTCAGTATTATCGCTTTTCTAAGTTATCGATCAAACTTATTCAGAAGGAATGCCTGTATTATTGATTATAAAACTTGAAAAATTAAAGTCGACTCTTCAAAAAGTCCTTACTTCGCTGGTGAAGCCAAGGTGCTTAACACCAATTTATAGTTTGATCCATGATTAAGATTTCGTTCCAGTCCAACTCCATTATCCACATTTATGTAAAACTTCAACTGAAACCCAGTTATTGTTAGTTTCTCTTCAAAAATTCCGATTTCCATCCTTTGTTTGTTTTAGAATAAAAGTACAGTTCCAAAGACATGAGAGTTAAAGGTTTCTAATAAAGAAAAATATATGTTTTTTAATATATTTTTAATGTAAAAAACATGTATGGAGATTAAAGTCCAATGGAAATAATTGAAACAGCGGGCGTTTTGTTAGAACTTTAGTTACACAGTATGTAACAAATGAGAACAGCAGTATTACACAATCGTCTGTGATGCACTGCTCTTGTTGGAACTATAAAAAAAACTTTCATTTAGAAACTCTAACAACAAAAAAAGGCGTAAAGAAGAGCAAAGAAAGCACCGCATATAAGTACATATACGTGGGTGGGCTGCAAAAGTTTTAAGCTAAAATATAAACAGGAAAGAACACTATCTTAATTGTTATGGCAGATAAATATATTTTTGTCGATTGTGGGCGTGGATCTTGCCCAGTTAAAATACCGATCTATGTGGAAGCACTAAAAGTACAAAATTTTAGCTTAATGTCTCAAAATTTTCACCCATGAGAGTGCCAACACAGACGGACACACGGACATACATGACCAAATCGACTTAGTTTTCTACGCTGATCAAAAATATATATACTTTGTAGGGTCTCTGACGTCTACTTCTGTGTGTTGCAAACGGAATGACAAACTTCGTATACCTCCCATCTTATGTGGAGGCTAGAAAAAGGAGTTTATGGTCAGAAAATCTTTCGGTATTACGAAGTATAAATATAATCGCTTTCTCTTCACCATTGCTTGTTTCCTCAAAACATCTCTTTAGGCTTAAAAGTTTTACTCACAGAATAGAATTTTCATGAACCGATTAAAACGATGGAAACATAACTGTTAAGAATGTATGGGCTTACAAGAAACCTAGGGGCGATAAGAAAACACGTTTTTCTGTAAGTCGAACAACTTTTCAAACTGCCTACGTATATATGTGGGCACATGTGTAAGAGGTCATTGAATCCTTTAAAGCAGTCATTTTTTTTTTCAAAGTGCCTGCTTACACACGCATGTTCATAAACTTCAGCAAACAGACATACTGACCATAAGTGTATTGGAAGGCCTATAAAAAAAAAAAAAAGAAGAAAATAAATGAATTCCTACACACTAACAACTACATGGAGAGTGGTAGAGTGAGAAAAGGAATTGAAGAAAAGAAAACTAAAATGTTTAATTTATGGTTCAAACGAATGCGTAGTCGCTGTAGTTGTGTGTGCATTTGTTGTTGTTGTCGTTGTCGTTTCTTTAGCTGATATTTTATATATACATAGTTTAAAGGAATATAACATATTCTCTACTTGATGGTTGTTGCTTTTTTTTTGTTCTTTTTTCTTTAAATGTTAGTCAACCATTCAAAGTATAACACGAAACATTATAATACATAGATAATAAAAATTTATGACACCTTTTGAATGGAGAATAAAATATAAAACACATTTTTTTTTTTTGTTAAATTTTTTATTTATGTATTAAATTATGGTATTCCTTTACAAAAAAAAAAAAAAAAAAATAGAAAAAAATTTATGTTTTTTTGGAAACACGTAGACATTATTTGTGTAAGAATTTGACTTGAATTTTAGTTAATCTCTTTGATAATTCCATGATTCCACTTTGTATTAAAAACAAAAGAAACAAAAGTATCAATAAAGTATGGCTTGGTTGTCGAATGTGTGTCCATCTCATATTTTAATGAAACTTACTTCACTTTATTACTCTTAGTGGAATTTATTTGGAACATAAATAAGGTTTTTTTTTGGTTTAAGCCCTTTCATGCTACAAGAGATGACTTTAACG
This sequence comes from Ornithomya chloropus, assembly GCA_963971445.1. Classification (NCBI taxonomy): domain Eukaryota; kingdom Metazoa; phylum Arthropoda; class Insecta; order Diptera; family Hippoboscidae; genus Ornithomya; species Ornithomya chloropus. Next base: position 7,035,125 of record OZ020530.1, read on the forward strand.
TACAATAGAGACTCCCATTGAATCAAATAAACACAGTTTTTATACCAAATATTTTGTAAAAAAAATTTTTTCTTAGAACTAAATTGTAGGCGTGATCTTAATGAAATATTTGAGAGAAAAACCCCCTAAAAAGTATTAAAATCGATACAATCATTACCACAGCTAGAGAGCCGTATGCATACACCGATTTGGGATTCCGTCTGTATGTCCATGTATGTATGTACGCAAGCTGCAGGTTACATTATTTAATATATTTCGATGATATTTCTTACATATATTTGTACTAAGATAAACATGGCTCAAATGGACTATTTTTAGAACCCCACCCCATATAAGTTTCTACAATAATGGAAGTCGTTATATGAAAAAAAAAAACGCATTTCTTAATATTTTTGACAAAATTTAGCAAAGAATTAATTAGTTTCATTTAGTGATTAGCTTCATATTTAGCTGGGCCAAATTTGGACCCAATCGGACCATTTTTAGAACCCCTTTCCATATAATTATATTTCACGAAGAAACTTATGTTGCAGTGTAAACAGCAGATACAACTAAACCAATTCCAGAAAAATTTGTGCAGCTCAGGAGTGTAGAGTACTAAAAATACGGTTTAAAAATTTCCTATATTACCACGCCCATAAACAATTTTTTTGTTTTAATGCATTTTATTGATTTGTATCAAAATTTGAAGAATGAATTAAAAATTTTGTGGGTCTTTTAGGTTGGACCTAAATCAGGTTCACGTTTTCTACTCGGTACGAAATAAATGCCAACGCGCACACTAAACAACTAAGTACAGTGACAGTAATGATACTACTTGCAGAAATTAGTTACACAAAATTCATGCCAAATTAACTTAACACTTAACCGTTAAACGCAACTTGGCAGTAATACAGCAGTTTTGCACAGAAGCGAATACATTCTCCAAACAAAATTGAAGCGAATCTTTGCATGTCATTGTGTTTGTTTGTACTACTACCACGTTTTGTGCAGTATGAGTAATAATGCTTCTATTTCTAATTCCCTTTTATAGCATAATGGGCGTTTCCAGCAAACCGGGCCTTTTATTGTTGCTTTGATCCCACAGGACGTTGCAAACATTTATTCATACTTAAAGAGGATAAAGGGTGTGGAGGACACATATAAAAAACGTTTTATAGTAACTTAATAAAGATCAGGTAATTCTAATTGGTTTTACTGTACTTGCTATAATTGTGTAGTATTCATATGAACACACAAAAGCTTGCCTGAAAAGTGATACTCAGTTGGCTCTACACCGGTTAAACAGACACACGCCAAAAAATCAACAACAAGAACCAGCAATTACACAAATACAACAAACGGGATCTGTATGTTTAACACTTTAAAGTTGTAAAGCAACAACAATGCTGTTTTTAGCTTTTAGTTAGGTGCCCCTATAGATAAAGACCCTTGAGCAACAATACAAACAATAGCAACAAATTATATGTTATTTGCCCAAGTATTGCTCCGTTTTCTCGAAAAAGAGTTCTTACAAAACACCCATGACACACACACACACACATACATACATACATACACGTACGCTTACTTATAATTTTAGTTGTACAGGTGTTTTGGGGGATTTGTAAAGTTTGCTTTTTTCGAGTTTCGTAATAATATACAATCAGCCTGGCTGGGAGGGGGGAACTTAGTCAAGTTAAGTTAAGTCGAGTCAAGTTTACTTGCCAAACAAAATATTTAATGTGTGTTTTCATCTTTACGTTTGTTTTCTTATGTTTGTGTATGTGTTTGCGCTGTTTAACTGAGTTTAGAGATAGACAAAAAAAAAAAAAATTTAACAAAAAAAAAAAAAGACTAAGCTTCAGATCACATTTACAGTAAGCAAATATAAAAGTCTTGACACCGTTGACTTTGTTCTTGTACAAACAAACACACACATATAAAATTATGTGTACATACTAAAAAAAAAATAATAATCTAGGTATCTAAAAATAAGGTTAAGTTGAATTTCACTTTGTAAGTGAACTTAGTCATACTGCTGCTTCTAGGGTGCTGTTAATTGATATTTTTTACCTTAGTCATATACTCTCAGTTTGCTCTTCCGTTTGCCACATTCAAAGGGAATATATTCATATATTCTTGATCAGCATCTAACTTAGAATCGATCCAAACATGTGCATCCGCAGACCAGTGTGTGTGTGTGTGTGTTGTTTGAACTCGCACAATTTTGAAATTTGTTGCACATATTTGTAATTAAGGCATCCACCCATGCTCCAAAAATCCGCTTTGCGACCACGCCGACAATTTACAAAAATCCTTTTTTTTTTACAGAATCTTACACGTTAGATTGATACGTATTACTTACTTTTTTACAGAGCGTAATCAGCTACTTGCCACGCCCATTTTATTTGCATATGAAGGCGGATGTTTAAGATGTAGTTTAAACCAAATTTATATTAAGTTTGTGTTTGTAACTCCTAAATGAATCAAAATCTGAATCAAATTAACTGTGTCCGTCTGTTCGTCTGTCTGCACATGTAAATTTGAGCGCGAGCTACAGGTTGCAAATTATGAGATATTTTGATAAAATTTGCTACAAAGACATGTATTGGCTTAAAGAGGAATTCTGTTGAAAATAGACCGAATCGGATCATTTTTAGAACCCATCCCCATATAAGGTCCTAATATAATGGAAGTTTTTATATGAAAAAAAATCGCAGTTCTTTATATTTTTTGAGAAAAATGGGAAAAGAACAGTTAATTGGTTTATTATTTGGCTGTTCTAAATTTGGACCCCAAACCCTCCCCATATAAAGATGTTTCATGAACAGACTTATACGGCAATAGTTCGCGTTTACTGACACAACTAAACTAATTGTAGCATAATTTAAGGAGCTAAGTGGTGTGGGGTATTAAATGGTCGGGCGTGACCGACTATAACATTTACCAGCCTGAGTATAACAGTTTTACTTTCAAAATTTTTAATTTAGATTTTAAATTTAAGCATATTATACAACAGTATATAAGTTTGTCTATATGTCATATATTTAATTCAAATTTTCAAATATCATTTATTATATATTAAAATATATACAATGTTTAAAATACAGCACGGATTACAGAACTGATCCATTTATTTATATATTCACATATTCTATATGATTTGATGTATATTATTGCTTAAGGTTATGTTAGAGGGGTGATCCACACACACACACACACACACCACAAGGCAACACAAACACTTGAAACAAATTAAAATCTTGCCTTTAAGGTATTTATTAATTTAACTAAAAGCTTCATATGCATAAATACCTCTGCTTTCGAACATGCTCACACTTAAGCATACAATACTTTTATTATAAGTACATACACTTATACAAATATTAGCTTATACACTTACAGAGATATGGATAAATGTGTGGCGAAAGAGAAACAAGTGTTACAGCCTTAAGTCGTTGTTGTTGTTGTTGTTGTTGTAGTTCTATGGTCTTGTTTAACTTGAATAGCTTAGTATTTGTAATATTTTATTATACCCAGCATATTATAGCGAGGGGTGTACTAAGTTTGCTATTGTGTATGCAACAACCATAAGGAGGTTTCTAAGTCAATATAGCCAATATAGTCCGTTTGCACGTTTGCCTGATCACGATAGTAAAAAATTTACTTATTCAGCTGAAATGTTTTAAAGACGTCGTCAGTCTATGTAGGCAAAGTCAGTTAAGAGTCATGTCCACATTTCACAAGTATTTCATAGACAAAAAACAATTATTATTTAGTGTAAATGTTGATGTACTGAAAAAGTGGGCATGGTCAGACAAAAGATATTTTATGCAATAAAAATAAATAAAAATCGCATAGAGTGCATTTGCATATGTGCCATGCCCACAAATAAATGTTGGAGGAGGAGGAGGTAACTTGGCCAGATTTGGCCAAGCCAAGACAATTATAGCTTTTTTTTTTTACTTGTTACATTTCTGGTACATTTTATAGCATTATGTTGTTGCTGTTGTTGTTGTTGCTGTTGTTGTTGTTGCTGTTGCTGTTGTAATATTTTGTTTATTTTCTTATTAAACAAAAGCAACAACAACAACCATTTTTTTTTTTTTTTTTTTTTTTAATAAATTTAAACAATTCAAATATGTTTGTTTGTGTGAATAATTTACAATGTATGGGCCTGCATATGTATGTGTGCATGTGTTTATGTATGCGGTTAGAGTCATGAAAATTTTGTATATATGTCCAGTAAGTTTATTTTAGTTTTAATTTCTGCTGCTATCTATGGCCTGTTGTTGTTTTTTGTCGTTCAACCAACAACAACAACAACAACAACAAGAACAAGAACGAGAAAACGCCATCCTAGTAATCAACAATGCATATGCGTGTTGTGTCCAGGCCCGCCATCCACGCCTTAATAAGCTAAATATATTTCCAAGTGTGTGTGTGTGTGTGTGTGTGTGTGTGCGTGTGTGTGTGTGTGTATGCTTGCTTGCTTGGCTATTATACTATAAACACCTATGTAACTATAAAGTTTTTATAGCTATACATACCGCATACCCACATTTATATACGTATACTCGGCATACATGCAATATGTATGGCATGTCTATTAAAAAAAAAAAAAGAATGCATATTACAACAACAATTATAACAACAGTCAAGCTAGCAAATAACACTTGTGAAGCATAACACTTGTTGCATGTTTGGTTTTTTCTTTTTTCAATTTTTCTTATATTTATTATCTCTTATTTTTCTCTCCCCCTCTCTGTCTCGCCCTGGCATATAAGCGCATATAATTTTAAGCTTGTATTTTATGATGTTACGTGCACCCAGTGCACCCAGTACTGCAACAATGATAGTAGAATGTGCCTGTACGCTGATATGGGTTTCGTCCTCTCCACATCAGACCATTTCTACATTTGTATGTATACGCTAATTTTTGTAAAGTTTGTTTTGTCTGCTTGTCATAAAGAAAAAAAGAGAAAAAAAAAGAAATGCTGTAAACTTTAACTAATTTGTGGACTCTGTGGGCTGCTGCTGTCTTGACGTAACATTTTGATTTGTTGGTGTTATCTTCCGGGATGCTCCGCAACAAAGAAACAACCACACATTTGCACATACTCACTAAACGTTGTTATAAAACTGTAACCTCTATTATTAGTCCACTTTTTATATATTGATTAATCGCTTTTGTGTGTGTACTTAGTTTATGTAGTTTTTCTTTATACTCAATTATGTTATATAACTGCATTTATGGAAATTTATCATTTCAAGTGCAAATTATGATAAAGAACGTCTTTTATGATATATCTATAATTTGCCACAGTTGTGATATCCTGCATTTCGGTATGAAACTATATTAAGCTTTTCTATCAAGTTTGAAAGATCTAGAAAAAGGTGTGAGCGACTTCACATTAATAAAATCTGAGCCGGTCTAGATGTGTCCGTCTATTGACGGTCTTAAATTTTAAATTGGGCAAAATTGGTCAAGTGCCGCGCCCACAATCAACACAAATACATCTATCAGTCATAAAAATTTATCTTGAACATAAAAACTTTTACCTGATTGCAAATTTTAAATACGTCCAAATAAGCCAAAAATAGGCGGCAGACTTGTCCACAAATAAAACAAATTTTTTGGTAAAAAATCCAATTTCTTCTAATTGTTACGCTATAATATAAACTGTAATCAAGTACCTGCCACGCCTACTATTTGTATATAAATGAGAAGAATATTAAAGATTTGGTCTATTCCTCTCAGTGCCTTTTATTTCACTGATCGATTCCGAATCACATTCTCAATTTATTTAATCATATTCGTCTGTCCCTCTGTCTTTCAATGTAATGTTGAATGCAGGCTATGGGACGCATTTGTTGGGATATTTCCATGAAATTTGATATAAAGACATATAGTGGCCCAAAAAGACACGCTATTGAAAATGGACTACATTGGCCCATTTTTAGAACCCCTCCCCATATAAGGTCCTATTACAATAGAAGTCTTTATATAGCAAAAAGTTTTTTAAAAAAATTTCTCGAGAAGGATCTGTTTTAACCCAAAAAGAGAACATCATTGGAAATGAAATGAATTGGAAAATTTTTGCACAAAATATCTCATGAGACTTTTTTTTTATAAAGAAAATTCGTAATTATTGAAATTTTTTGAAGAATTGTTAATTAGTTTAATGACTGACTGTACTAAATTTGGACCCGAAACAGGCCACTTTAGAACCCCTGTCTAAATAACGTCTTTTAACAAATTAATCCAGAATTTAACAAAAATTTGCAATTTTCAAAATTTTTTAATAAAAATTGGTAAATATTATTTGTATAGTCTAATTTGGGATCAGATCGATCTATTTTTAGTACTCTCTGCCTATTTCAAGTGACTTTTATTCAGTAATGACTCTTAGTTCATTTTAATCATGTCCAGGTGCCTGTGTGTTCGTGTGTCAGTTACTTGTAACTGCGAAGCTCTCTAAACTGTGACCTATGTAGCCTTTTTCTTTGTCATTTTGTATAGGTAGGCCGGTTAGCATCTTTTCGTGTTTTCCTTACGGTTAGTTATTGTAGTTATTTCCAGGTTTATAATTTTTCATTCAAAAACTATGCTTAGCCGCTGTTGTGCATAATAATAAAACGATGACTCTCACAGAATTGTTATGGGACAGGTTGTACGCACACACACACACACACACACACACACACACGCGCACACACATGCATATATAGCTTATCAATGTTCATTAATTCACCTGTCTTTATTGGCTGGACGCGATTGTTGCTGTTGTTGTTGTTGTTGTTATTGTTTACGTTACAAGCTGAAGCTGATGAGTATGGCAGGCACGCAATTTCTATCAATATTTTATACCCGTACCATTAAGAAAACAAAAACAAAACAAACAAAAAAACATCAAACGTGAAATCCTGTTTTTCTTTAAAAAAAAAAAAAAAAAAAGAGTTATCCAGCGTTGAGGACTTGTTATACACACACCTATACTTAAAAAAAAATCCTCCCAACAATTCATGTAAACATTTTTACGTTTTTAAATCATCGCTACTAACACACACACACACACACACATGAGCACACAATCAACATTTTACTTTTGGCTCTACACTCAAATTTCGGGTATACGCGTACAAGCTCAACTTGTTGAAGTTCTGCTAAAAAAAAAAAAAAAAATAATGAAATAAAATAAAATAAAATAAAATAAAATAAAACGAAACTTGTTTTTTAAGAAAAATTTTCATTAAAATTTCTTTTCTTTATCTTTACACATGCACATGTCGCTACACATATACATAGTGTATGCTATCTTTTAACAACAAAAGCACAACCACTCAATGTAATAGCCAACAGGCGGACGGACAGACACATGGACAGATCAACTAAGGACGAGTTTTGCATCTTTAAATAGATACCGTTCCAGCCTTAATAGCGTTAATGTGTAATGTGTGTTCTGTGTGTGTGTGTGTGTGTGCATGTATAATATAATCAAAGTCTGCATTGATTAAAGCCGGTTAAAAAGCGTACAGTAGCCGCTTGCCTTGCAGGTAACCAACCGATCGGCAAGTCTCGATATAAAGGGGACAAAAAAAAATACTCATTTCTGTTGCTTCCACAGATAAATTTTCTCTCTTTAACACCAAATCGAGTTCAAAAGTTTAAAAACAGCTTAACTTATTATTATAATATATATTATACAATACTGGTTGACGACGTCGTCGTCGTCGTCGTTGTTGTTGTTGTTATTCTTATTGCTTAGTTACTCGTTTTAATTCATAATAATTTTCTATTATTATTATTGTAATTATAATTGTGAAGCGACAGCAGCTTCATGCGATTGTACTTGTACGTATGATGGTACAGTGTAGGAATGTGCAAGTGTAGGTAATACGTACCACATAACTAGTTTTATATGATTGATGGTGATAGTGTAAATGATGATGATGAGGATGACGTCGAGGTGTTGTTTTGCTGGCAGCACGGCTACTGCTTACGCGATTTTTTTCCTTCCTATACAATGCATTCGTAGTGTATAAAGAATTTATAAACTTGCAGTGAATTCATTTATTTATTTTCTTATGACAACTTTGCTTAATAATCCCTTGGGATAGAATTGATATTTTGTTATAGGCTAAAGTAAACAAAGATACAAATATAAACACAGGTGAAAAAGAATGCTTCGAAGAAAACATATTCTATACTTTTGTTGGAATCAATTGATTATTGTGATTTACTAAAAATCTTGACATATGAGATTAAATGATCAAATGAAGCGTTAAGAGAAGGCGCTCCTAAGTACTTGCTACGCCCCTAATTTATGTACAAATGCTTCATGTATCTGCAATGGGTCTCACATTTGTCCTAATCCAAATATATTATTTTCTTACTGCTTTTAGTTTGCAATCAATTAAAATTAATAATAAATTTAATTTAATTATTAAATCTTTTCAGATAATGTACAATCTATATAAAAATATCAAATCTATGAGGAGGCACTAAGTGAATAGGTAAGTTTTCATTAAAGTTATCCTTTGAGAAGCAACTTAATTACAAGAAATATATCATAAATATTGAGGCACGAGACGTTTAGCCGCCTCGCATGAATCGAATCAGTTACCCTAACTGAATTTTGGTTATTATGTAATAGTTTTTAATCCACTTCTGCTTGGAATAATTTCTACAACCTACCACTGAGGGTGTATGTTACTGCACTTATCAAAACGAAGAAAGCATTGGACATAAGTACACGCCCATAGTTTATGAGTAATGTTTCATTTTAACGATCTAAGGTGGTGGGTGTTCAAGATTTGATCCAAGCCAAATATAACTTTTTTACTTCCTTGATAAATAATATATTTATCAAATAATAAAAAACCAATAGGAAAACTAAATTTAGTCTGGGACAAGTCCTAAATACCCTTTACAGTTACACATAAATTGTGGGCGCGGCAGGTATATGATCACGGCCTCTAATAGTGTATGTATTACGTATCAGCTTGCGAGTCGAGTTTTATGCTGAATACGGTTGGTTATTAATTGTGGGCGCGTTTGTAGGGGGCTTGTTCTCCGAAACCATCTTCTCTTGCCTTTAGTTATGTTCATGTTATTCTCTACTCATTGTCTTTAGCCGTTCTACCACTACCCTAATGCGACTCTACAATTTTTTTAAGATATTATCTAATAAATTAAAAAAAAACACTTAAAAATTTTACAAACTCTGTAAAAATAAAACACGATTTCGTTAATTACAGTGTCTACGTCTGTCTACGGCAACTAAAAATAATTATTTTTTTAAAGCAAAACAAAAATAGTTTTTCTTTAACCATTAAAGTAAAACTTATATTTTTTTATTTTTTATACGCGCGATGGATATGTAAAAGTTTTATGTGCACGTTTAACGCTTAAAAACATGGTAAAAAACTTTAAAGCCAACTCTTGATTAGAATAATTTTCAAATGTATATCGATCGATAAAGAAAACTCATATATTATGCAGTATAGACCAGACCTGTTTAATAAATAAAAACGATGGAATGATAATATATTTAATTCCATGTGGCCTCAATACTTACACTCGTAGTCACTTTTCGTCACAGAATTGATAACAAGTGCTTACTATACATATGTATGTAAATTTATTATATTAAGGCTTTCTTCTTTCGTTATTTAAACAATCATCAAATCTTTGTTGGAGTGTCATAAATTTTATATAATAATAATAATAATAGTTTTTTATATGGTTGTGTCATGGTTTTCTTATTTAGAAACTCAATTTTAACACTGCTACGCATATTCAGGTCATAAAATGGAAAATGTAACGACCAATATCTACGCTGTTGCTTTATACTGTTGGAATATTATTCACTTAAAACGGTTGAATTAAAAGTTAAATAAGTTAGAAAACTAAATTTGGCTTAGGCCAAATCTTAAATACTCTACACATTTATACATACAGGTGGGCGTCACAGGTACACGATTATGTCCTCTAATAGTGTATGTATTACGCATCAGTTTGCAAGTCGAATTATACACTGAGTATGGTTTTTTATAAATTGTGGACTTGTTTGTTACCTAGCCATGCCCATTTTTAGTATATCGATGGATAACATAATGTTTAATATGCATACCAATTTTAAAGTTCAAAGGTCATTTTTTGTGGCAGATATATAGGTTTTTGTTGATTGTGGGCGTGCCTATTATTCGCTCACGCTCATTTTCGGCACATTATTGGGCAGGACAATTATAAATATATATACCAAATTTCAACTGCATAGCTCAATTTTTGTAACAGATAAATCGATTTTAATTGATTGAGGGCGTGGCTTTTGACCGATTTCTCCCATTTTAAATAGCGACCTTCGCATAGAAACATAGCTACGGTTCAAAATTTCATCTTAGTATCTCAAAATTTACAAACGTAAGAATGTCAGCAATAGACAGACGCAAGGACACAGAGACGTATATGTCTATATCGACTCAGTTTTTGATGCTGATTAATTATATATATATACTTCGTTGTAAACGAAATGACAAACTTGATTAAAGGGGGGTAACCCCATCTCATGAGGAGGGTATATAACGAAATAGAAAAAATGGAAGGGTTTAATGATATGATCTTCAAAACTACATATATCTCCGACATCTGGTGAAGAAATAAATTTATTAATTCCATCATAAGTTCTAACAAATGATGAATAAAATAAAAAATCTCAAGAAATATATTAAAAAACTCTTTAAAACTGAACCAAGTTTTGTGCATATAATCATTAAAGAATGTATGGTAGTATCTGCGTATATATCTTCGTTCGCGTTCGAATATAAAATGTTTATTCGTTATGGACATTATTGGCATATCGATAAATAATAATTAGTTCGTGAGGAAGAAATTAATATTACATGTGAGTAAAACAAAAACACATTTTAATGAATATTTTTTTATAACCTAACAAATATACGAAGGTTATAAACTAACATGCGTGAATACTTATTATAAAAAAAAATAAATAATATAAATAAAAATTAATTACCAAGGTACAGCCTTACAGTCAATCGTCAATACTAAGCGATCGCTGAAGGGACCTCTACACAACTTCTACTCCATAATAAAAAGAAAAATGGTTATATAGTAAATCTCGGGAGTCTAAATTCCCGCTTTTCATACCTTCGAAAGTAATAACTTTTTCAAGCTACCCAACAATTAATAGTTTTTGGCTAAAATCCCTCAAATTTAAATGGTTTTCTTTACTGAATACGAAAACTATTTCCTTCGTCCTGGAAACTTTTATTCCAAGTGTCCATTTTTAAGTTCGCCTATATTTTTTTTTTATATAATCCTTATTTCGAAACTAATTGTAATATTAAGTTAATCGAATGGAATAGTCGGCTTTTTTATTTTGTAGAGACTCTGGTTTCTCGTTAAAAGCTTATAAAAGTCTTACGCAAACTTCTAACATATAGAAGTATTTTCTGAATTAGATTAGATAAATGATCTACATAAGCACGGGTATGATTACTAAAGATTACTTTTCCTTAATCGCTTAACAAAAAGAAACATTTCGAAGTAATCCCTATAATCCGTTGAAATTGTACGATGACATTATAACAAATGGCCTACAAGGACCTAAACATTCTGCTTATTAGTGCTAATTAATGTTAATTGTAAGAAGCTATCTTACAGGCTCAAATCTCATGCGGCGATCTTTACTTTACTACTACAACGCAACAGACAGACGAGTTCAATATTCAGATGAAAAGACTTTACTTTGTGTACTTTACCTGGATTTTAGGCATCTATTACTAAGACAAAATCTTAGCTAATTCGGCTATGGAAGGGACTTGCACCTAAATAGCTAAATTACTACTTAAGATCTAAAGGTGTTTAAGCCTAGAGATTGTTCTTCTGTTTGCTTTTAGCCACGCGGTGACTGACACACTTGAGATCACGAGCTCAAAGTCCAATAAAAGCACTAATCTACTGACTTGTGAATGAAAATGATGATGGCCACTTATGATAATGATTTGACATGAAGTTTTACGAATTATTTCCTTTATTTTATGAGGAATCTTCTATATATTCGACTGATAGTATTGAAAGTATATTGTATTGTAAATTCATCTCATTATTACCTCCGACTACAGTCATTGTCTATGTGAATCTGAAATTAAGAAAGGAATAGAACCAACTTTGATTTTGTACAGTTTATATTACCTTTTCACAGCGAAACAAATCTCTCACTCTCGATGATTCAATTTTATTCATTATTTTTATTTAATAAATTATTTTTATTTGTAAATAATATTTTAATTACGGAACAACCGTATTAATTGATTAGAGATGCATAAATGTCATTAAAAAATGGTCACTTTTGGTTTGAATGTACGATGACTAAGGACACGGACGACATCTTTACCTGACAGTATTAGAAATATATGTAAAAAATCTAATCCTGCCTGGTAAGATGTGAACAGATGTCCTTCTATTAGGTACAATAATCAACGTTTAAGCCGGCATGTGTTTTTTATTTGTATTTTTCAAATATTCATTTTACGCAATCGCACTTGCATTCTTCCGCAGATATTTACAAGCATTTATTATTTAATTACTTGCAAGATATAACAAATATTTATCCCATATGAAAAATACATATCGTGCTGAACTTTAGCGCAAAAAGTCGCTTTATTAGATAATAGTGACGGCGTTGATGATGATGCAGTCGAATGCCATTGTGTTGGGGCGTCGAAGACGGTATAGCAACACAGTCGTTGTGTTTGCCGCTCCTCCGCTTCAATTATAAAAACATTTATGCATAATAAAATAAAAAATGTGAATAAAATATTTTTAATAGAATTAACAGCACAAGGCAGGCGTCCCATGCAACGCCTTTAATAAAAATTACAAAAAAAAGTTTAAAAAACTGAAAAAACTTTCTCGACTATTTCAAAAATATTTAACTAAAAATATTGATTGAAATTTTTTCGATTTTGTTACTAAAACTGATTGAAACCATTTATACTTTTTCATTGATGAGCGAGCGTCACTGCTTCTTTAATAAGCACTGAGGGTGTGAAGCAACAGTCACTAGTAAAAATTAAATTGAAAAAAATTGAAAAAAAAAATGTAATAAGAGACGCGACTATCAACACAATCAAGACATTTCACGACAAGCGCCACCGAATAACTGAATAGAAATAGGCGGACTTCCCAAGCAAATTCCATATGATTAAAGTACATATACATACACATGCATGATACACCGGGGGTCTATAGTGCGCACGCTACTCAACACGCGCACTATCTTTTGTCTACGCTCTCTCCATACACACAACTTATTATGCTCACACCAAAAGCGCATAATGTATAGTTTTACTAAGTGAATAATAACACGAGTCTCACACATGATCGATCAAACTGCAGTCTAATGATCACATCAGACCACACCGAACAAATACCGCTAAGCAAGCCTAAAACATAAGGACTCATTATTAGATTAGAAGAGAGAGAGATAGAGAGAGAGAGAGAGAGAAGGGAACGAATGAGAGACATTTATTTAAACATTTACCTTAAGTTACTGATCAAACCTAATCATGCACGAACAGAAAAAAAAAAAAAAAAAATCAAGCGTTTCTCTTGCACATTGGCTGCGTTAAAATTAGGTTGGAATTCGGAGAAGAATGTTTCATTTTAGCATAAACTATTTAAAAGAATGCTACAATGACAGCAATTATCTAAAGAGAGAGATGGAGAGATAGAGCACGTTGGATTATTTGAAATTTGTCAAAAATGTAATCGATTGACACGACGACCATTGCTTAACCAAAACGTTACTTTATTTAAGAGATAATTGTATTGGAACTCCCGTATATAATATACAAACATACCTACACACATATATCAATCGATTCAGGAGAATTTTCTTACAATCAATTTATTACCGTTTGACCATGTTTTTACAATCGATATATACAGTTGCCGAGTACATTTAATTGTTGTTTTTATTGTTATTTTGATTATCGTCTAACCTGTTGGCTGAGTTATTCGTACTGATTACAAGCACGATCGCCCCTATTGCTATTGCTATGTCAGACAGCCATAGATTATTGGTGTCTGATACCCTTTACAGTATTTGTTAGTGCTTTTCTTTTTGTTGTTGTTGTTTTTGTAGTTTTTATTATTGCTTTCTCTTATTTAATAGTAGAGGCGTTCTGGTTTCCTTTTTTATTTTTTCCTAGCGTTGTTGTATTATAACGTGTGCGTTGAAACAGTGTTCACTGTAACCACCAATTTCTTAAATAGCGTTAAATCAACCTTAATGAGACGAATCAATTTCTAAAGGTGTTAATGAATCGTAAAAAAAGCATTTTCATAGAATTTTGTTACGAATCTTTTAAGATGTTTGCTTTTATACCCTAAACTACTTCATGTAGAGAGTATGTTGTATTTGTGCGAATGTTTGAAATTCGTAAAAAACTAAAAAGGGCCTATTGTGTTGTAATATGCTTCGATTGATTACCTTCTGAATTAGAAAGTCCGTCCGTTTTCCTATTAAGTGTCAAAGAATTTTCTGAGAAATTGAAATAAAATTTAGCGTTAAAAAAATTGAATATGAAACCATTTAGCATTCTGTTAGAAAGGAAAGTTTTATATTGCAAAAATCCACAATTCCGTGTATTTGAAAAAATAAGTGAAAGGGAAATAAATTATTTAGTTTATGTAATTTGACTATATTCGGGCTTTTATTTGAAACTTTTTCGATATAACTATTACCACGTGAGGCTTTATTTAAATTCATTGATCGGTGAACAATTTTGTAATCTTTTGAACATTTTCAACTAAAAGTGGTATCTGCTAAGTGGTGGTGGTATGATTTTCTTGAATAAAGTAGAACCACACATGGGCTTGTCTCGCATTAAAGCAAAAAGTACTATGAAGCTCTAAAAATTGGTTACAGCAGCAATATCAGCACTAATCAAAGAAAAACTTCAGCGATGACGCAATAATTAGAAGTTTTATGTGAAAAGATGTCTCTGAAGACTCCTGCCTTAGTATGCCCTCATCACTAAATTCGACTGTTCGACTGTATAATAAAATATGGATGTTTAAATGATCACTTGGAGTTTATTACGAAAGCTATTATTATACCCTCTTGCGGGTTTGGTTGCGGGATGTTTGTAACTTCTAAACGGCAAATTTCACACCCATCTTTCACACTGATTGATTCAGAATCCAAATCTGAGTCGATTTAACCATGTCCGTCTGTCTGTACAGAAATTTGTGCGCAAGCTACTGATTGCCTTTTCTGAGATATTAAGATGAAATTTTACACAAGAACATGTGTTGGCCCATAGAGAAACCCTATTGAAAATAAACCGAAACGGACAATTTTTAGAACCCCCCCCTCCCCACATAAGATTTAATTATATTTTCAGCTGGAATGTAAACTCATATGTCGCGTTGGATTGCTAACCCACCGACAGTTTATGGTTCGACAGACAGAATGAGCATTTAAGCCAGACATTATTAATACTAGTAAAATAATCTTGAACGGAATAGCTCCCGCCGAACCCAAACTTCAATGCTTTAAGAATTGACACTTGGCAGAATAAAACCTATTCATTACCAAAGTAATATTATATTATATTAATAGTGAGAAGAAACTTACAAAGACTGCATAATTGCCAGAGGTCAGAAAAGTCATAACCCTTACAAAACGTAAATTTTTTATTTAAAAAAATAAAATTAAATATAATTTTTGAATAGAAAGTGAATTGTACATACCATGCCTGTTCCCGCCGCTCGCAACTTTCGAAGAAATTTCTTTTTAAAGAAATTTTGTTTTTATCATCAGTGAATATTGTTTATGCGCGTAAATATATATATTTGCCGTAACCGTAAAGTGTCTCTTTTTTATTAGTTGCCATTTATTTTCAATTTCATATACATATGTGTGTACATATATATATATATGAACACTTGTAAACGGCGTTTACATTCAATTATAACACGAGGTGTGAAAAAAATGCAATAATAGCAAAACTAACAGCAACAACAAAGGCATAGTAAGTTATTATTAAGTTATAAACGAATAGAAACAACTTATTTAACAATAATGGGGGCGTATGCTTCAATGAACGAACCCGCACACTTTGCCAAGTACATGCATTCGGTGCAACACCAGCGTTTTTTGTTTTTCTCTTTTTTGCGTTTATTTTTAGATTTGAAAGGAAAACTTTTTGCCGTGGTATGGTTAAGAAGTAAAACTCAATAAGAAGCTAACAGCAATGATCGTTTGAAAGTTTTTTATTTTTATTTTTATTGGAATGCGTGTGTCCGTTGACGTACGCAGTACACGATCAACTGTAACGGAAAACTAAAATACGAACATTGACTTGACGAGGATTTGTGAACGTGGGCACACTTAAAAATGAGAACATATAAGAAAGCACACCACACACATGCTATACACTCTCCGATCGTCACATCAAACGCAACTGGTGGCAGTGCTTAGATTATACACATGCATACGTATCAACGAACTGCCTGCCAACACATGTGATTTTAAAGTAGAGCGAGCGTCCCTTACAACCGCAAAGAGTTGCTAGCAAACGCGAGTACTTATATAAGCTTTAAAAAAACCCAAGTACTGCAAATGTCTGATGTGGTCTAATGCTTTATTTAACAAGGAAAATTTATAAAATTTTCTCAAGAGCCGAATACATCTGCAGCCATCGTCACCTTTCCACTTATATGTTCCGTTTTACCGTTTCTTTTCAACATGTGGCCCTTTTCTATTGCATAACACTGAAAAGTATGTAATGAAGTTTCCATCGCACCTCATGGTTTGAATTGAAGAAAAAAACCTAAATTTAGCTAAAGTCAAATCTTAGATACCCTACATAATTCTATGTATACAATTGTTTGCTTTTGTAACGATCACAATATTTCCTTTCTAGAGGAATTCTGCCCCAAATTGAGTGCGTCTGCTTTCATTAGATGTAGTCGTACATATTTCAACTTTTTACCTTTATTTTCCTGTTATTGTAGTAGATTTTTGTTGCTTGTGGGCGTGGCTATGACCAGTTTTGGCCAATTTGATTGCAGAAAGTATAAATCTTTACAAAATTTCATTCCAATGTTTCAATTTTAACGTGTCAACAATAGGTAGACATATTAACACACCTACAAGGCTAGATCGATTCAAATATTGATGCTGACCAAGTATAATACATACTTTTTTGAAGCCTCTGATGTCTTGGTCTTCAAGGGAACTTAGTACACATAATTTTTTTAATCAATTTAACCATCCGTCCATCTATTTGATGCCTACAAATTTGTGCACAAGCTCACTTGAAAAGACTTGAAATTGGTCCATTGTCCTCTTATAACATCCCACTTGGAAATAATTCTTTATATATTACAAATACGCTATTCTGAATACATTTTCCAAGAAATTTTGTTAAATTATAGTTAATCAACTTCATACTCGACTGGGTTGAATTTAAACCCGTGCGGATTCGCTTTTCATGTAACAAACTTAGTATACCCTGCAATTTGTGTGAATAGTATAAAAATGTTGCAACCTCGTGTTTTGAGTTTGATCTCTATTCTCCGGCTTTTTGTTTAAGTATTATCTCTATACACACTCTCGCACAAGCACATCAACAAACTTGTTTACATAACGTTTCCGTCTGTGTGTGGCTATAAGGAATGCAGTTAAGCTTTAAATGTATGCGTACGTGCGTGCATGTGTATGCTTCAGATCACTAAAGTCTGGTCGTTTTTGCTTTTTGTCTTCAAATGTATCATGAGCTAGCTTCCTACTCATCATACCCATATTTATAACTACTTGTACGTATAAGGTTGTATGCGATCCTCTCTTTTAATGCTGCGTCTCTTTCTCTCTCTCTCTCTCTCTTTCCCTTTCTCTTTGCATTCTATAACCATTTTAAATCATGCGTGACTGTCTTCTATTTGTCACTCGCTTATTTTAAGTGAGTTTTTATGCTTCTCCATCTAATTTGTTGTTGTTATTGTTGTTGTTGTGTTTATTGTTATACATAATTTGCTTTATTGTTGTGAACATTGATAATTGTTGTACTGAGGAGCTTAAGAAAAAAAATTATTCCTTATGAAATGATTTTTGCTATTGTTGTAGCGATAAAACACGATGAATGGTATGGTATGGTATGGTATGGTATGTACATAAATATTTGTATGTATCCATGTATGTATTTATATGTAAGTACTTGAACATATATTGTTTGAAGGCACAGACAAAAATCACGTTAGGTTTTATTGTCATCAGTTCAATAACTTGATACTTGTGTGTGATCCCGTTTTTATCTTTTACACAACTTTTCAAACTACCATAAATTACATTACAAAACAAATTTCAAACATTTACATACAAACTGTAGGCGTGACAGGTATTTTGGTTAATAGTTGTATGAACTTTAAGTCGGATTCTATGCTAAATAGGTTTTTTTAGAAATTGTGGGCGTATCTCGCCCATTTTTAGCACATCAGTGAAAGGATTAATTATAATTGTGATAAGTTTCAACTTCCTTCCTGAATTTTAATGGCTGATAGTTAAATTGTTTTCGATTATAGGCGTGGCTGTTAAGCGATTTCGATTTCGATAGAAACTTTTATGAAGAATGATACAACATTTTAGCTCAACACCTCATAATTTACGGCTGTATGTGTTCCAAGAAGGGTAACATGGAGGGACATAGCTAAAGCGATTCAGGTTGGGATCCTAATCAATATATATATGTACTTTACGGGGGTTCTCCAGCGCCTTATTTTTGCTGCACACTTTGCACAAGTGTGGCAGTTTTCCTGCGCTGATTGAGAAAAACTGAAAACGAATATTTTTCTTGAGAAAGTTGAAAGTGTGACACATGTACTACTTAATACGATTCGGGCTACATGGGTGATGGGTTTTTGGGATATGTCCTAAGAAAAATTTACCTTTTTTACCAGTTCTGGGTACGGCCTCTGCTCAGTATATTGTAGATCTTGAAATTCACATTTTCCATTCTATTATTTGTTTTTTGTTTTTTGTTTTTTGTATAAAAATACAATTTATAGTGTATTTGGTCATTGAACTTTTTCGAGGTTTTTACGCACACGATCACTTGCAATATAAATTTTGTAAGTAATTTGTCTCCTTTTATTTTTGCATCAAGCGCAAGAAGTATATGCAGTGGTACGGGTATGTACAACGTAGAGACTCGAAGACAACGCACTAAATACTTTTTGTTAGTCTTGTGATGGTCTGTGGTGTCTGAATAAATCGCAATCTATTGTCAATTGTCAGTTGATGTGCCATTTAGCAGAAAGACTTTGAAAATTGTATGTCGCTCTGGTATTTTTAGTTGAGTTGAAGTTTTCTTGTTTGTATTTTTTTTTTTTTTTTAATTTTTTTTTTTTTTTTTTTTTGTTGTGCTTTGATTTGCTTTAATATCTGTGGAATAGAAATTGCACATAATGTGATATACTTTTTATGCAATAAATATATAAAAGTTTTAAACAGAACACCAGATTTGCAATCATAAACTACACCACTTATGATAGATTCGGTATGTGTGCGGATGTTGTAAGCTTTCAGTTTAAGGTAAAGGGGATGCCTTTGTGTTTCAGAATCACGTTCTGAATTGAATCAGAATCACTTTCTGATCCCACAGCATATATCATACTCTTGCTCAGCACGAAAATCTAAAAAGCGATGTCCGTATGTCCGCTTCTTATTGAAACGCTCGCGGTGGCAAAAGTATATAAAAGATGAGATGAGGGACTGGAAATTAGTTTCATATTCAAAATGTTGTCGATTAACAGCCACGCCCACCACCGCCCATAAAAATTGTTTTGTGCACTTGCTTAAGATTAGCACATTGGGCGAGGTCTTGCAACGGATACGCTTACTACTTATAAAAGAAAATTTGACGCAACATTGGACTTGCTAATTGATACATTAATGCATGAACTATTTGAAGGCAACATGCCCCTCCCACATTTGGCGAAGGGCTTAAGCCAAGTGATTTACTTGCTAAAATCTCTCTACCTCACAAAGCTTTGTTTTGTTGCACAAAAGCAGTGTAGAGTATAAAATCGTCAGGTTTAACCAAGTGTAACATTTTTTGTAATTCTGTAAGAAGTATGAGCATAATTGCCTTGCAGAATGTCAACTTGAACAATTTCAGAAACTCGTTACTACTAAACACGAATGCGAAGAAGAAATGAGAGACATACACAGTAAAGCTTTACACTTGATGTACAAATGAGATGACAAATCCGTTAAAATGCCATAATTGTAAAATCAATCATGATCATTTAGACAAACAAACAGAGTAAAGCGTGAGTTGTCTGTTTCGATGTAAACCGAGCAGACTACCTGGAATCGCATCACTTCACAAAGAGTGAAAAAGTCTATGATTGTGAAAATGACAAATTAGGAAGTTGGCTTGATTTTGTTTACCTATTATAACAGCTAGTCTATAAACGTATATCAACAAGTTGTTTTATGTGAATCATGGACAAAGAAAAATTCATAATAATTTAAATCCATGGGGGGTTTAGTTTTTCCTTTTTGTACAGATATACAGTTAAAAGTTGTCTGTACGTGAAGTAGTGGCTAAACACCATTCTCTTCGGTTATAATAAAATGGGTTATTTTGATAACATTCAAATAGGAAATTGCATGAAATTAATCTTACGCTTACATGCGGTTCTGTAAACACTTCCTACACATAACAGGATTTTATGTATGCAACGCTTGTTATTTAAATTTTTTTTCTTTTTTTTTTATATAGTATATATTCAAGATATTTTTCACAATTCTCTTTGTGTTGAGAATTTGCTTTCTTTTCTAAAAAAAAAAAAAAAAAAAAAAAATTAAAATAAAAACTGGCGCATTCTTGATATAGTTGGTATCACTGACAGTGACGCGCCCAGCATTTAAATGTATTTCAGTTTTCCTATCAAGTTTATTTTTTTACAATTTCATTTCAATTTGAAAAAGTTGTGTTAGCTGTACTTTATAGTGATTTTTATACCCTCCACATACGAAATGGGTTTATTTAATTGTTATACTGTTTGCAACAGCCAGTAGCAGGCATCAGGGACCCTTACAAGTTTACCTCCAAGTCGATTTACACACGTTTATGCGTGTGCCCACCTGTTGGTAGAATAGTCGTATATTTTGAGATATTTTTTCTATTCAAATTGGCTGAAATTGATCAAATGCCACGCCCACAATCGATCAAAATCTATTTATCAGCCATAAAACAAATACACACATATATAATCCGGGCATCCATCGATGTGCTAATAAGCACAGGGGTTACATAACAGACGTGTCCGTACCTTGAAAACAGTGTATAGTCCGACTTATGTGTTGTTTTTAGAGGGTTAAATCAGGTACCTCCTACGCCCCTTGTTTAGACATAGTTAGATGTGGAGGTTATGTAAGAGTTGTCTTAAAACAAATGTAGTTTTCTTACTACTTCAAAAAGGGACAGGTTTGGATAACAGACACGCTCACAATTTCAAAAACAAATTTATTTGGCGTACAATATATAATATTTAAACTGTAGAGGGCTTAATCAAGAACCTGCCATGCCCATTGTTTAGATTCAATTGTAGAGGGTATTTAAGATTACGTCTAATACAAAATTTATTTTTTGTTCACTTGTTGGTGACAATAAACAATAAGGCAATAAAAAAAAAAAAAAAATTGTAGAAAAAAAAATGTAGTCAGAGTGAAATGTTTAAATAAATCAAATAAAAAAACGTTAAACTATTTGGTGTTAGTTGGCTGATTGTATTGTTGTTGTTGTTGTTGTTGTCATTGTTATTGTAAACGTTCAACGTCAATATAACACAAGAGCTAAAAAGATGTATAGAAAACATTTCGAGTGGTATGGGAGTGTTTCTTGGGATGTGTTGTCAGTGTGTGTGTGTGTGTGTGTGTGTTTGTCGATTATATTGTAGTTTCCAATTTACAGGCAAATGTCAAAGTATAGCATAACGCATAGCGTACATACGTATGTACAGGATAAGGCATGAAAGACACGCGCACAGCAGCAACAGTAGTGGCCAATAAGAAGTAAAACAAAAACAACTTCAACCATACACATACTTATATTTAACTAGTGTATGGTAGTCAATAGGCTTTAGAGGTTTATAGTAAGTGTACAAGAAAATAAATTTGCCATAAATTTTCAATATTATTTACAACAACAATAACAACAACTTTTCAACTGAATGAATGACTCGACGGAAAAATGTCTATTCATCGCGCTTACATACAATATAATGCATCTAGTTAATCAAGGCAACCAGTTATTCAGTTATTTCAAAGTTGTTCTCCCTCACTTGTTGCTGTTGCTGTTGTTGCTGTTATTATTGTTAGTTTTTTTATAATTTTAGCTTTTTTGTTTTTGCTTTTGTAATTCAAATTTCTGGTTCTCCAAACATTACACGGCAAGACAGTCATATGGTGTGTTTGTAAGGCTGGCCGGCTGGGTGAGACAGGTGTTGGTTGCACTCAAGTGCTGTTTTTTTTTTTTTTTTGTAGATTTTTTCTTCTTGTTTAATGTAAATTGCATTCCATGTTAGCTGTATACATATATGTGCGTGCATAATGTAGTTTTTTTTTTTTTTTTTTTTTTTTTTTTTTTTTTTATTAAGTTATTATTTATAAATAAATTATTGGATTGATAATTGAATATCAACAGCAAGACAACCAGTATTTGCTTATTAACTGTGTATGGAAATGAGCATTCGAGGAAATAATAAAATTAAAAAATTAACTTCATGTGATATGGAAATTATGAACAGATCGGGGCAGCAGTTACAATAATTAATTGGAGCAATTATGTATCATGGGTGCCCAGCATTTGTTAATTGTGCTCTACGGCCAGCAAACTGGATAATTTTGCATTCAGAAAATAATTGAAAAATTTTATAAAAGTTGTCGTTAACCATCCCATGGTTAGGGACACATGGACAACTTTCACAAAATGTTTCTAATGACCAGAAAAAGGCGTCGGTGATGCGCTAAATTATGTACTATATGTTATGAATCAGCATCAAAAACTGCGTCGATCTAGACAAGTATGTCCGTGTGTCCGTCTATTGTTGGCATTCTTACGGGCGTAAATTTTAAGGTATTGACCTGAAATTCTGTACAGATTTACTTGTTGCATGTTTCGTCGGGTATCACAATGAGCCTACTTATTGGCCTAAGTGAAGCGCTTTCATAAGCGCACACCCGACCAACCTGAAATGAGCAAAATCGGTCAGAAGTCACGCCCACAATCAATAAAAATCTATTTATCTGCCACAAACATTAAGCTATTAAGTTGAAAGTTATGTTTGTAATAGTGGCATTCAGCAATGTGCCAAAAATGGGTGCGGTCATATAACAGACACGCCCTCAATCGACAAATATCTAATTAACTGCCACAAAAATGCATTTATAAACTTGAAATATCTTACGAATAAGTATAATTATCCTATCAATAGATGTACTAAAAATAGGCGCGGTTGGATAACAGATGCGCTCACAGTTTACCAAAAA
The DNA here is from genome assembly GCA_963971445.1 of Ornithomya chloropus. Lineage (NCBI taxonomy): Eukaryota > Metazoa > Arthropoda > Insecta > Diptera > Hippoboscidae > Ornithomya > Ornithomya chloropus. Next base: position 7,058,698 of record OZ020530.1, read on the forward strand.
CCATACTCAGGGTAAAACTCAACTTGCAAACTAATACGTAATACATACACTATTAGAGGGCGTAATGAATATACCTGCCATGCCCATTATTGTAGATGTGGAGGGTATATAAAATTTGGCCCAAGTCAAATTTAATTTTCTTACTTGAGTTTTTTTTTTTTTTTAGTTTTTGTTAATTTCTGCATCTGGTTTCTACTTAACCCGTACTTAACCCCAGATTCTTTCATTTCTGTTCACTTACGTTACCATATGGTAACGCAGAGCTTAATTGAGTTGAATGTGGATTAAAAACTACGCCCAAAATCGAGCCACATCAGTATAGCTTTGATATAAATATTTAATAGGTTAAAGTTAAAGGCCGTGATCTAATAAGACACTCCCACAATTCACAAAAAACCTACACTTTTTAATTGAAATTGAAATACATACAAGAAAGCGAATTCGGGTACTTGCCACGCCTACAGCTGGTGTAAAGAAGGGAAAACTTTGTAGGCCATAGAAAAATTTACGTATTTATTTTTTACTTATTAGTTATCTTCTAACTTTGAACTTTCTTTGTCTACATATCTTCTAGGTTGCAAGGAGCTGTTGTTCTTTATCATACTACCAAGAGGAGGAGAGTGGGAGAGGGAGAACAAGAGTAACCTTAGACCATCTAGACACCATTCCGTCACGTCAACTGATACTGATAACCTCTAGAATTTAATATTTATATAATAAGTACACACTCATAATACATTATAAGCTATAAACATAGTTTCACAATTTACAGATAACACACTTGAAGAATATTAAGAAAAAAATTAAATAACAATAAAAAAAATATATATTAATATACACACATAAAAAAAACCTCAAACTAGAAGGAAAGAAATCACGAGTAAGTGGAACCAAAAACAAAAGTTGCTGTTCCTTAGCAACTGATAACTGGTGGTAAAGGTTTTTCTGTGTATTTTAAAATCATTAAAAGTATGTGTTGTTGTTTACTTGCAACTGTACGCAACACACATGCATCCCAACAAACGAAAATTGATTCAATGTATTTATATTGCTTATCACCGGGCTCTCACAAAACTGCTGCGGTTTAAAGTAATATTCAAGTCAAAGTTCACAACATTAAAAAATATGGTGTTTTTTAATTCTATTTTTCGTATATATTTTTAAATAATTGTTTTAGATTAAATGACAGTTTCGGACGCTTATCAATTTTGTGGTTTTTTAATTTTCATTTTTTTTTTCCGTTTTTTTATTATGGTCTGCTTTTGTGGGGTGAATTATTTGTTTGTATGCCCATCACATCATTTGTATATGGGGGTATACATTACTTTAACGCCCTAGAGGAGACGTTGGAGACCCCATAAAGTATATATCGTCTGAATCAGCATGCAGTGCTGAGTCAATCTAACTATCGGTATCTGTCCGTCTTTCCGGTGTGCGTGATTCGTGGTATCCTTCTCGCAAAATTGGAGATATCGATTCCAAACTTGGCAGAAATATTGATTCAGTTTATGCGTTAGTTGCTACTGAAATTAGGAAAAATCGGTCAAGCGAGGCGCTCACAATGCAACAATAACTGAAGAACGAGCAATTTTTCCATTTTATTTATAAAGTACTGACATGTATACTCCTCGGTAAGTTTTGGTAAATCAAAGGTGAGTATTTAAGATTTGGCTTCAGCCATATATAGTTTTTTTACTGTTTTTTTCCTGGTGGTCATTGTGAATGTGACAAGAGTCGCAAAGGTTATCATTCTCATACTAATATCTATATTACAATAATTTATAGAAAAACTAAATTATAGAACATTCTATAACGAAGGTTATATGTTTTGAAATAGCATCGAATGCCGAGTCGCTCTGGACGTAATTGTGTGTTCGCCTTTGCGGCTGTAAAAGAAAATCATTCTCTTTGGCCTAAACTAAATTTTAGTTGTTTTATCATCTCGTTTGTTTTCTTAAAGAAACTTTTAAGCCATTGTGTAGAAAATGAAGACCTTGTCTTTAACCTTGCCCGACGTAAATGGACTCTTGTTGCCATATAATATCAAGTCAAGTTACCTGGCGACGACTGGTTGTAGTATTTCAATTAAGGAATGTTTAGTATGCACATATATATGTAATGCATACATGTTTACCTACATATAAAATTTCACTGGCTACATGTACGTTTTAAGCTAACCAGCCAGCCCGTCCGTCAGTCCGTTAGTCAGTCAGTCAGTCAGTCAACCAACTAGCCAGGCAAGCCAAGCCAAGCATAGTTCGTGAATGCATGCTATTATGCGATGTTAGTTTATGTTGTTTTTCTGTTTATTTATACTCATTTATACTTGAGCTTTTGCTATTATTTATTTGCCATTCGTATGGGTATGTTTGTACTTTATTAAGTATTGCATTGCTTACCCTTTTAGAGTCATTATTACAAAATAAATAAATAATCATCAACAGTACATATGTGTGGTTGGTTGATGGTGACTATTGTTGTTATTGTTGTTGTTGTTGTAGTTGTTATTATTATTATTACTATCCATAGTTACACGATGACATTTATATTCAAACAACGTATCGCTAACCATACACATAACAGACCTTAAACTAATATTGTTCATATAGACACGAACTCGTATACACATGTCCAAATGAAAGACGACAACCTACAGAGTAACTGATGTATTCAACTGTACTTACATATTAACAGTAGTGTTATATAAATTTTATATCTTATACCTCTCAAACGGTTGTCAACTATTCGAAAATACACATTAGTTTAAAAGTTGAGCAAAAACATATCAATAAATCATTCTTTAATTGATTTTGCTTTAATTGAAGTGTCAAGTAGGACTGTAGAGAACATTTGAAAAGATTTCAGTTCAGTTTTTACAGAAATGTTGATCAGATGAACTGATAATTCCTGTCAAATTGGTTTTGATGTAAATGTACATAAACTTGACTGTTAACAAGTAAGAAAACTAAACTTGGCTTAGGCCAAATCTTAAATACACTCTACATCTCCACAGAGTGGGCGTGGAAGGTGTGTGATCATGCCCTGTAATAGTTAGTGTAGTACATGTCAGCTTGCAAGTCGAGTTTAAGTTAAGTGTATGATTTTTTGAAATTTGTGGGCGTGGCTTTCGATTGATTTTGCCCATTTTAAATAGAAATCTAAATAGAAAAAAACTAAAGGTACTCGTACAAAATTTTAGCTCAACATGTGAAAATTTACGACTGTTAAAATACCAACAAAAGACAGACACACGGACACACGTGTCTTTCTGATGCTGATCAAGAGTATACACACTTTGTAGGGTCTCTGATGCTTCCCTTTGGGAGTTGCAAACGGAATGACAAACTTAGTATACCACAAGGTATTAATTTTATTGATACATTTCTTTATTGGTAAATGTTTCTAACCGACTAATTTTACTTCCAATAAGATATTTTTTCAACTCTATTCCAAGAGTCATCATTTTACAATAACGACACTTTATTTATTGTTTTCGTCTCTTCAAATTTCCAATCAGTTTATATTTTAAAATTCTTATTTATGTTCAGATCGATGCCTAACACAATACAATTCCAAAGTTGAAGAAAGTGAAGCATTTAACAGTTCATTAGAATTGTTAATGAAGACTATTTTTCTACATTTTCATTTAAATTTTATGTATTTTGAAAAAAAAAAAACGATTTACATACTAACGCTACAGGAATGTAGCGTTTTATAATGGCTTCCACTGATTTAAAGGTACTGATAAAATTCCCCTTGTGTTGATTGAGAATGGACTTTATTTTAATTTCTGTTCAATTTTATGTTGAATTTTATTTGAAAAAATATCTGTAAATGTAAAATCATTAAGTGTTGATTAAAAACGTAAAAACAAGTAAAACAACTACACTTGGATTAGGTTCACATATATACACATAGAAACCGTGGGCGTTTCGTTAATTATTAACAAGTCCACGGAATTTCAACGTTCTCGATTAAATTTTGTGGCTAATAGACCGATTTTTGAAGATTGTGGGCGTGGTTTTTAAACGATTTTACCCATTTCAAACAGAAAACTACTTACACGGATCAAGAAAAAGGGTTTCCTAATACGAATTACAGCCCTCACTATAGTGTTAAAGTCGTGCCAACTGTAATTTTTATTATGCATAAAAAACAGAAAAGTCATGGTTAGCTCGAGTCAACATTTGTATGGCCCCGCTTTGAACTTTTCGTATATTGAATGAGTTTAGGGCTTTGCTGTTATGAGTGTAAAAAAAAATTGTTGTGATCGAAAAAATTATGTTAATAAAATACATTTGTATTTGAAATTTACACTTACGTCTGCATTGAACAGTTAATTTATGCCGACTGGTAGTCCAATGGAATTGTATAAATTTCGATTATCGCCGTTCGTCCATACATGTATAAACGATTGACCCTTTCAGCTGAAATTCTTTCTCTTTCCTTTGAATAATGTATATAAAGATAAAAATAATCACTAAATCAAACGAATAATTAACATAGTTTGCATAAAACTCTAATTACACAGACAACAAAATCGAACAAGAAAAGTAAAGCCCAAGAAAAGAAGACAACAAACCGTTTTCAACAATGAACCCGCCCAGTATAGAAATGTTCGATAAGTTTACATAACTATCTCATCAATGTTCTACAAAAAAAAATTCACTTTTTTAATGATTTTTCATATAAAGCATTAAGCGCATAAACATATTACTTTCCCACCACATTAATTAATTGCAATTTAGGCATATTTTTCTATAAGAGAAAACTTATAAAATACAATACAAATAAAGTAAAGGCAACTTCTGATACGGAACGGAAGAACATGTGAGACACATAAGGTGGCAAAAATTGGCATCGTTGGCAATTTTCAACATACGCCGACGTCTACGTATTAAAACTATAACAAATGTAAAAAAAAAATTTAAAAAAAACTACTTGGCAAAAGTCGAATTTTAGATACTCTTCATATATTTCCAATACATGAGGGGTATGTTACGGATTTGTCATTATAAAGTATGTTCATCACATCAAGGTGTAGAGGAAGACAATTTGTTGAGAAATTTAGGCGCGAATGTTGTAATTCTATTTATGTCATCTGTAACCGTCAACCGCCTTTGATTATTTTAGATAAGCGTCTATTTACACGACCAAGAATGTCTGCAGCAAATTTCAGCTCAATAGCTCCATTTTTTTTTTAAGTGTGAGCACTTTAACGCAGACAGAATAAACAGTCTACATAACACCGTGCAGAATAGACGACATATCACATACCATGGAATGACTGCAAATTAGAGCAAATGAGACCATCAGGAGTAAATGTAAAAGAAAGGGAAATAATTTAAAAATGTATGCGAAGAAATCAGCAGGGGAGAGAAAAATAAGTAAATAAGTAAGCCCGAAACAATTATTGAATACCCTTCACAGCGTATTGAAAGAATAGGCGTTTGCAGTCAATTCAGTCCGTCTCACCGGGCTGTTATGACGCCTAGAGATAATGCGCCAAGTTTTGCCCACTCTTGGATCATTTCGCTAAATTAAAACTGCAAAGGTTAGAAGGAAAGAAATCTGATGAGAAACACGCTTACAATTTACCAGAAATCTTTTTTGATTCAGCTGTCATCAATATTTAAAACAGTTCCGCCAATTTTTACGAGTGTTCGGACAAAGCTACATCACCTTGAAAGCCTCTTCATAATACAACAACAATCGGACTGTCAAATCTTGTACGTTGCCTTCATTCAATGTGAAAGAGAAAGAAAGAGAGACGATAAACGCAAGCGAACAAATTATTAGCTTAATCAAAGTATGAATGAATTAAATTTTTATGGTTCTCTTGGATACCATGACGGAATTTCTTTAGTTTAATGATTGGCATATATTTATGTACACAATACAATTTACTTACGTGTGTATAAATATTTGGTACCCAACATACACATGCTTTGCCCATGTAGTCATTCACAGATTAAGACATTTTACTGCATATGAATTCGGTGGATATTACAGAATATTGTTCTGTTGATTATTATTATTAAGTACAATAAAATTATTTGTGATAATCGTGCAGTCGCTTAATCGTAGCTGTTTACATATAATCGTGTGTGTGTGTATGGCAATTTTATTTATAAATTATTTTCGTTTTTACGTATTTTTTGTGTTATTTTCTCAATCATGGAGTCATACTGTGGTTGATAAAGAAGCATTTATGCAGAGGTGTAGCACCTTCTAAGTGAATTTCCTTTTAAACAGTAACAATTACAATAATTGATGTACTGTAATTACAATAATTGATGTACATACTGTTTCCAATTGAAAATTGAAAAACTTCAAATAAAGTTTTTTCAATTTTAATTATATTTTTCATTTTGTATTGAAATTCATTCAATTTCAATTTAAAATTGTTTAATATATAATTTTTTATTCTATTTAATTTACGAAAAAAATTTTTTTTCATTTTTAAATGAATTTTTTTCAATTTCATTTAAGATTTTTTAATAATTTTTATTGAATTTCATAAACTTTCAAACAAAAAGGGACAAAAAAACTCTATTGAATTGAATAAATTTCAATAAATAATTTTAAAAAATATTACTTGTATTGAAAAAATTTCATTTGAAATTGAAAAAAAATTTGTTTGGAAGATTAAATTTCAATAAAATTTAAAGAAAATCAATAAGAATTATAAAATGCCATTTGAAAAATTAATATCATTTTGAATCGAATTTTAAGAAATATCAATTGAAATTGAAAACGTCTATTTAAGGCATCAATTCCATAACTTATTGAAATTAGAAAAAGGTTATATATATTATTTTAAGTCAAACAAATCTCTATTTAAGTAAAAATTAGTTTGTTTGATAAATAAAATCCATTTCAAAATGAAAATATTTCTTTTCAAATTGAAAAAAGTTTATCTTTTATATTTTAAAAAACTTTTAATTAAAAAAGAAAAACTGGAAAAAAATTGCAATTGAAAATGAAAAAAATTCCATATAAAATGAAAAAAAGAAAAAACTCCAATTGAAATAAAAGAGAGTACTTGACAGATAAATTCCGTTTTGAAAAAGAAAATTTTGTTTTCTTTCAATTCCTCATTACCCTGATCTTCCACGGACAAAGACTTTAAATAAATTATTAACTATGCATACGTGTTTCCTTTTCAAGGCATTGCTTAACATTTAGAATAGAATTGTACTTATTAGAAAATTGATTTCAACACGTCTTTATACCCTAAAATGAATTCAGTGTATAAAACCACAATTAGATGTGCACCAGACAATAAAATGATTTGCACCATAAAAAAGTAAATTAGCAACGTACAGGCACACACACGAAAATATTATAAAACTAAGGAGGACACAACCCAACAGTATTTGAATATGTGCCTCAAAAAATCTTTGCAAATGTATGACAAGAGAAGTATTGGATTATGGTACAAGTATAAACTTGTATATGGAAAATATTTTTATAGGTTTCGTATATACGTACAAGAATTAAAGGCATAAATGTACCGACAAGACACCGGGACAGACAGACATAGACAGTCCACAACGCATACATTTTTGAACTTGGCAACGTTACGTAGAAGATTGTTGCACTCTTCTCATGCAACCGAAATAACTGTGCATGTATATGTATAGGGAAAGATTAAAATGAAACAACTGTTTTGTGGTGTGGTGTGATGTGAAGGGAGAAGAGACACACAGCAAATAATAAATATGAGGAACACTTTACGAGTACAAATTTTCGATGGTCAATCAAATGATAGCAAGCATTTTTCTTATTATTGTTAAGCACCGCACAAGTTTTTGTTTTTATAAATAATAAATATGTGAGGTTGTCATGTTGACACATGCACACGCGCTCCCACATAAACAAAACCATAGACACCTAAATTGCCAAAAAAAAACCTAAAAAAAAAAAGGAAAACATGTCTGCTTCCATATGGATGAGTGCCGGCTACTCAAACAGCAAGCAGCAAACAGCAAACAACCAACCAACCAACCAACCAACCAGCCAGCATACAAGTGGGGAAAACATTAAAATGTAAGTAGGTAGGTAGAGGTACCCGTACAATGTTTGTGCATGGGTTGTACATGTGTGCATGCATGTGTTATGATCAAATTTGTTGCAATTTGTTTTTATTGTGATGACGAGAAAGCGAAAATCTTTTTACTTAATAAACATCCACACATACACACATTTAGGTATAAAGATATGTGTGTGCGGTCACAAAAATGCTACAAGGGCTGATATAAGCAAAATGCTTTTTATGCATAACTACGTCAATGCAACATGAAATCGGCGGAACAATAAATTTGCGTCAAATGTTTGTAACAATAAGTCCCCGGTTTTGATGGAATACTACTTACACGACATCACATCTCTTTGCAATTCTAAACAATTTCGAGACTCCCTCACATGTTGCATGCACACACTTTATGAATTTGTTTAGTCCAACTTTGAATTTGAGACGTAATATATGATCCAGTCGAACATTACCGTGCATTCTTCTCCTGATTTCTGATCAAGTACGACTATGTTTGTAACGAACATGAGAATGTGAAGTGATATTTCTATTTCATATTGTATCATGTCTGTGATTCTATCTGGTACGTCGGTATGTCTGCTTAAAGTGATCTGAGGATTTGTTCACATGAAATACAACATTTGTCGCGAAAAATTTTTACACATGTAATGAAAATACAAATAAAAAAAAACACTCAACTACAACAAAACAGAAGTCAACTAAAAAAAAAAAAACTGTAATGGAAGGAATTTCAATTTTTTTTTTTTTTTTTCATCACTAACTTCATCATCATGATAGCTCATAGGCGATATAGAATGAACCAGTAAAAAAAGTAAATCTGGCTTAATACGAATCTTAAATGCCCTCAACATCTATATACAAACTGTGGGCGTGACGGGTACTTGATGACGCCCTTGATACGTATGAATCTGGGAATCTACACAAAAAGGAATTTTTCGTAAGTTGTGCGCGTGTGCGATATCCCACCCTGACAATGGAACAACAACTCTACAATAAATAAGCGTTTTGTAGATTGTGGGCGTGACTTTTGACGATTTGACGATTTCACCCAACTTGCAACGCAGCCTGCCTGCCTGCCTAGATTTCGCTTAAACAAAATTTCGTTTTTTGTTTGTACATGTGTTTGTTTTGTTTAACTTAATTTTTCATTTTGCATTATATGCTGTGTGACAATCTGCCTCCCACTTTAACGCTTACAATGAGCACACTGTCTCCCTCTATGACTGTTGTGTACGGTTTGCCAGTATGCGGCGTGTGCATGTACGTTCAAGTGTCTGCTTGATGGTATAGTTTGTCGTTCGTATGGTCGGTTTATTTGGCACTCAAGCATGTATTTATGTATCTCTTCAACGTATTTAATTGCATTTTATGTGAAAAAGGCGAAGAAGAAATATCATAAAAATATTTCTTGTTTTTTTTTTTCTTTTTTTTTTTTCTTGAAATTTTATGAAATTTTCATTCAATTAAAATCTTGCAGTTAATTTATTGATTTTTTTCGCAATTAGTTTGTTTATTTTCATATTTTATGCAATATTAGCCGAATGAAAATTTATTTATTTTTACAATTTTAACATAATTTTTTTGTGTTTATTAAAGAAAACATGTTTTTGCTAAAGCAAATAATGTGGCGCCACTTATTTCGTTGTGCACACAGTTCTGGTTTTTCTAGTTTTTATACCCCCCACCTTAGTAATGGTGGTATACTAAGTTTGCTCTTCCGTTGGGACACGTACAAAGTGTATACATTTTTGATCAACATCAAACACTTAGTTTGTCCGTGCATCGGTACAAATAATTCTAGTACCTCTATGTAGGTTTCTGATTAAATTGGATAAAATTTCGCAAATGCCACGCCCACAATCAACAAAAATGTACACAGTTGAGGCATTCATCGATCAAAAATGAAGTCGGTTAATGGACACGCACATAATTTACAGAAGTTTTCGTGTAGAATCTGACGCGTAAGTTGATACGCTGCACCAACATTATTGAAGGGCATAATTAGGTGCTTGCCACGCCCTCTGTTTGCATATGAAGCTGTGGAGGGTATTTAAAATTTGGCCTAAACGAAATTTAATGTTTTTACTTGTTTTATTTCTATTGTTGTTGTTATAATAATAATGTTTGTAATTAGCTTACACTCGTAAGCAATTATTTAACTAATTTTAAATGACCACTGACAACAATATTTTATTATGTGCAGTTAAATTGAACAACAACAACAATACCAACAATATTAAAACTAGAAACACTTGCCTTTTTACAGTGAGATTTTTTTTTTTTTTTCATAAAATTTTTATAAAATAAATTTTACGATTTGGACACTTTTTATGCCTGAGGACGGATCTCACAATAAATGAAATGATTACGCCAAATATTATTGAACACCAAATATAATTTATCGAGAGTTATTTGAGCCAAGTGGTTCTTTGGCGTTTGAAAGCTTACATTCTTAAAATCCATTTGATTGCCGAATTTCAAGCCGAATTTTTTCTCTAATAATGTTTTAAAACACGCTTCATGGCCAGTTATAATCATGAGAGAAGGGGCCTTAGTGACCTGATCAAGCTCGACTTTGATTCATCATTGAATTCGTCTGCATAATTCTTAAACATTTGTAAATAAATTTTTGCTAATTTCGTCCATTTTGTCACGATTAAGGGTTATAGCAAATGAAATGAAAACATTTTTTTACAGATTTTCTCCATATAGCAATCTTTTCATATTGATCTGAATGAAATTTTACATAATAACACAAGTTTGAATGATTATAACTGTGAAAAATAAAGCTGACATTTTGATAATTAATTTAATTGAAAAATGTATATATTTTTATACTCTCCACTCAAGATGGGGGTACACTAAGTTTGTCATTCCGTTTGCAACACCTAGAAGAAGGCGCCAGGTATCCTACTTGATCAGCATTAAAAACTGAGTCAATCTAGAAGTGTATGTCCATGTGAGCTGAACTGAAATTTTGTACAAACACTTTTAGTTACTATACGCAGATCGCTATTAAAAATGGGTAAAATCGGTCAACAGTCACGCCTACAATCGACAAAAATCTATTTATCTGCCACAAAAATTGACCTATAAACTTGATATATGGTACGTACATCTACAAATATAAGCTTTATCGATGTGCCAAAAATGGGCGTATTCAGATTATAGACACGCCCACAATTAATATAAATCTTTATATCTGCCACAAAAGTTGACGTATGAACTTGAAATTTGGTACGCGTATACATAGTTATCTCATTGACTGACATGCCAAAAATGGGCGTGGTCGGATAATAGGTACGCCCACAATTTACAAAAAACCAAACTTGCAAGTTAATCCGTAATTCATATATTAGAAGGCGTAATCATATACTTGCCACGCCCACCCCTATAGATGTAGACGGTATTTAAGATCTCGCCTAAGCCAAACTTAGTTACTTTTCTTACTTGTTTTTTTTTTTCTTCATAAGAAATGAACAGTTTTTAATAGTCTTTCTCACTGTCACACAAAATATTTTATAATGTATGATCGTTTTTAATAGCGATTGTTAATCATATGTATGCATGTCCTTCTCCTTTTAAAATGTATGCAAATTTACAACGAAGCACATTTTGCATTTTCTTTTATTATTTAAACATACTTTTAAATTTATTGGCCTTTCCCCCATTTTGCGTTCTCATGGCGTATCTGGTGGTTTGTTGTAATTTAATTTATTGTATAGCATGGTATGACAGCACCGTGCACATACACACCAAACATTATTAATTACTTAACAAATACTGAATATTAATAATTAAAAATTCTACTTAGTTTACCCTTGAATACAGCCACACAAACATATAATTCATTGCATTGTACATATATTCCAAGTGTAATGTGTATGTTTGTTAAGTATGTAGTACTTGAGTAAATTTAGTGCGGAATGTGTTACAAAACTGTAGCCACCTACACACCGACCCATTGACAAAACCATTACTTTGCATTTACATATGTACACGAATTTATCATGAAACTGTTTTCTGAAATCAGGAAGAACTTGTTTTTTTCTTGTGTGCCTTTTTTTTCTACAAATTTATCATTTGCTTGCAACAAAATGCCTACGAGCTTAATTTGTTCTGTTTGTTTGCAATCATTTTAGAAACGAACACCTGGTTCAACCATAATTTGCCATTAAATGACAATTGTTATCTGTAAATGCTTTTGATTCGATCTTGATTCAAAATCAAAACCGGTAAATTTACTCATTTTTTGTTACAAACGGATTAGTAGTTGTGGAAATTTGTACATTTGCCATTCCTGCCGAAGAATTTTCATGAATGTTTTGCGTGTAATGATTCTTTATGAAATGTTTGAATTGATTGTAAAGGAATATTTGAAATGTTCCTTTTAACAAATTAATATAACGGTATATTCGTCAGCAGTTGCCACAAAGAGTTGTCGGCAAATGTTTATAACAGAAAAAGACACTAGAGAGGCCCTTCAATCGTTTTTGGAAACAAAATCTCAGTCAATGTAGCCATGTCCGTCCGTCTGTCTTTATGTCTGTCACAAAGAATAAGATATTTAGCTGAAGTATAAATTCCACATTTTTTGTCAATATGAATCAATTTTTTATTTAAATTCTTCAAATCAACAGCCACTCCCACGCCCAATATTGAAAAAAATTTCATGCGCCCACTGTAATATACTCTTTAAAGTTACACTTGAAGTAGATGTGATGAAAATTTGAGAAATTAAACATCAAACACGCCCACAATTTCTACAAAAAGTTCTGTTCAACTCAAAATGTTATATTTGAAAAAATAAAAGAAACCTTGTCACGTCCATTATTATATCCTGAACCATTTATGGCAATGTTTGCGGATGTTTGCAAACTTCTAAACGGCTAAAGATAGACCGACCCACCTTTTATTATACCAATCTATTCAAAATCAAAATCTGAATCGATTTAATCATGTCCGACTGTCCGTTCTTCTGCTATGTTTTATTGTAAGTTTATGCACAAGTTTTTGGACACAGTATCAAAACGTATCAATTAAAATGGATTTCATGCACTATTGAAGGATGGTAATCAGGTGCTTACCGCGCCCCTGGCTTATATCTGGTTGTGCAGGGTGTTTAAGATTTCAGGTGAGCCATAAACTTGTTTATTTTTACTTACGCGTTCAGTACAGCACGGAACGACTAAACTATAAGTAGGCAATAATTTATATCTGTAAGGATCAACCCGCCATAAAAGTGTAAAGTGCTCGTTAACACATGAATATTGAAAAGAAAAGAAAAGAAAAAAAAGTCTGTAACTTCATAAAGTATTGTTAAAAAGGAAAAATCATAAAGAGTGAAAGATAATAACAAAACTGTTAACGGCGGTGATGATACTTGCAGTTGCCTGTGTACTTAACACACACACACACACTATATTTACACACATGCAAACAAACATTTACAACAGCACAGATAAAAAAAATATTGACCACAAATCTCTACTGGCATACATAGTAAAAATACGACTATATACGATAAATGCACGAACAAACACATAAATGTGTGGAAAAATGTTAAGGCAAGCACTTGTTTCAAACAACAAATATCCAACAAAATATATCCATATGCGAGTGTGCGTGTGTGTATAATATGAGTATACGTAATTATTATCTGTTAACGATGACTTTTTCCCAATGCACGAGTGCCTGTGTTGTGTGCGTGTGTGGCTATGTGATATGTGTGTGTGTACATATGTAGGTCTGCTGTTTTTGTTTAGCTCTGGACATTAGATAAATATGCCTTTACGTGAACATTTTTGTTAGTGTCATTTCTATAACATTGTTGTTGTTGTTGTTGTTGTTGTTTTTCATATTTGACACTATGTTGCATTCTCCTGCTATCTCTTTCTCCCCTCATGCCATTCACATACAAAAAAATTATACAAGTTAGCACAATCATTATATTGCAGTGTTATCTCTCTCTCTCTCTCTCTCTCTGGCTCACTGTCTCTCCATAAATTGTTATAAATTGTATGCGATTATGTATATGCACTATTGTATTGTGCTTCGTCTTGTACTGTCGTTGTTGTTGTTGTTGTTGTCGCAGTGTATCTTGTTTGGTTTATTATAATAATAATCGCAGTATAATGTGTATTGTGGTGTTGAAATTTGATCTTGTCTACTTATGAACATTGATTTTTTTTCTTTCGCTATGTATACCCTCCACATAAGATGGGGTGCATACTAAGTTTGTCATTCCATTTGCAACACTTGGAAGAGACAGCCAGAGACCCGACAGAGTATATATATTCTTGATCAGCATCAAGAACTGAGTTGATCTAGTCATGTGTGTCCGTGTGTACGTATGTCTGTCTGTTGATGGCATTCTCACAGTCGTTTATTTTGAGATATTAAGCTTAAAGTTTGACACTATTAGTTGTTACACGCAGATCGCTATTTAAAATGGGTAAAATTGGTCAAGAGCCACGCCCCCAATCAACAGAAATCCATGTATCTGCCATAAAAATTAAGCTATAAAGTTGAAATTTGGTATGAATATTTATAATTAACATATCCAATGATGTGCTAAAAATGGGCGTGGTAGAATAAAAGACACGCCTACAGTATACAAACCATATCCAGTGTACAACTCGACTTGCAATCTGATACGCAAGCTGTTAGTGGAAGTAATCATTGCCACGCCCATTATTGTAGATGTGGAGGGTATTTAAGATTTGACCAAAGCCAAATTTAGTTTTTTCACTTATATCTTTTTTCTTTTAATTCATTTTATTACTATTATTATATTTTCTTGGTCTGCTTGTTGTGTCACTTTTTATTTCTTGCTGCTATTGTTGTTTGCATGTAGTATAGTTAATATATAATATATATGTGTGTGTATATATATATAAATGAAAGCAAAGTAATGAGAATACATTGAACTTTACCAAACGCGTTATAGATAAACTGTACAATACAGTGGTGCTAACAACAAAAGCACTACATATGTACATATGTCTGCCTTATATAAATAAATATCTGCATCATTTGTATGTAATTATCAGTTGAATAAATGATGTATTGTGCTTGAGAAAGACATCAAAACAACAACATTAATATAAAGAAAAAAAAAATTAAAAAAAAAAAATATACAAGAAAATAAAAGTGAAATCCTAGAAATGCTCATAAAAATCTGGAGTTAATTAAAAATGGTAAGATAAGGAAAAACAACAACAACAACAAAAACAACAACAAATAGAAAAAAGTTACTTTTTGTTGTTGTTTAAGGTTAACAAGGGGTCATAGCCGGGAAAGAACATTGAAAACCAAACTTTTCAAAGTATTAAAATTCTGGTATGAAACAAGGCAACAATACAACAACCACAACAACACAGCTATTTAATATAATTGTTGAGTAGATGCTAGACGTTCAAGTAAATAAATTATAAAAATATTTGTAAAATTCTTTTAGGCAGATAAATAGATTTTAAGTGATTGTGGGCGTGGATTTTGAACAATTCTTATAGCATATATAAACTGGAAACATATGTATAAAATTTCAGTTGAATATCTCGAAATTTACGACCGTGAGGGTGTCCCCAACAAACGGACATACGGACATTCATATTTAGATCGTTTAGTTCTTAATGAAGAGTGTGTTACAATACATCTTGTGTACTTAATATGGAAAATTTACTTAAAAAAAATCTCCTTTTTCAGATTTTGTTGCATTGTGAGTGTGTTGCTTGAGCGATTTGGACAATTTCAACACCAACCATATATTTTATATACTTCTTCGTCCATGTTCGACACCTTATTTTGGATGCAATGCAAACGTTTTCACACAGTACATATGATGATGGGTATAAAACAATAGAAAACAATAAAAATACAAAATAGATATAAGCCTGTACACCTTTTAAAATGACACCGAACCTGTTGGTATAAAAAGAGAAAATACAATCGGATACCAAATCAATAATATATGCACAGAAATGTGTATGTATGTATATATGGTTTTATGTATTTATATAGTTAGATATGAAATTGGCTGCAGTTTACACAACGACTGTCCAAACTGTCCCAACCTGTGTGTGGTGACACTAAACTATTTTTATTATCATTATTATGGTTGTTGTTGTTGTTGTTGTTGTTGTTGTATTTAGCATAAACGCTAGAAGATCCCTTTTTTTTCTTCTATAGGAAATTTCTAAATAGTTTTCATTAAAATCACTAAACAACAAACAACATAAACGACTAAAATTGATGGGGGAGGGAAGAAAAACAGAAAAACCGAAAAACAGAAAAACCGAAAACGACGAAACGGTTCATTTAGTTTTTTTGTCATGTCTTTGGCGTAACGTTTTATTTATAATTTATTCTAATTTGAACATTTGAACATTTAGATTTCAGATATTTCGAGGTAGATAAGATCACCAAAATGAAAAAAAGAAAAGCCAAAGAAATCAAAAAATTGAATAAATTAAAAATAAAGTAACATTATATATGTGTATGTATATGTGGTGTGCCGGTGTCGGGACAAGACTAAAATGTCGCATTTTCACTTGTTACACCCAACATTATTATCATTATGGGCGTATATTGATTTTGTTCAAATGGTCCCAAAAGTCTCACTCAACATCCAAAGCCGAATCCATTCAGTCAGCCCTTCCTTCTGTCCGCGTGTACGTACGTCCGTGTGTCAGTTTACTTTTTCTATGTTTTTGTTTTTGTTAATACTCTCATGGTCTACTGTTTGGTACTACTACTATTAGTGCCCTAAGTTAACATTACATGTATTAGAAGTTAACTTTTAATAGAGTTTCCGCTAAATATTTATAAATAAAACGAAATTGATTAAAATCAGATTTTTATTGTATATGAAAAATACATTTTGCAATAAAATCATTAAAAAATTTATATGCATGAGAGAAGGTGGTACAAAAATCACACACTTTCTGCCGCACATATGTGTCATTGCATGGAACTATGCGAATTATATCCGCACGACACATGTCACTGGCAAATGCCTCAATTATCTTTAAATTCTATATTATCCTCCATCAAAAACTCAGTCGATCTAGACATGTTTGTCCTTGTGTCGGTGTGTCTGTCTATTGGTGTCATGAGAACGTTTATTTTGAAATATTAAGCTGAAATTTTGTACACACACAATGTTTTTGCACGCAGATCGGTCAAGAGTCTCGCCCACAATCGATAAAAATCTATATATATGCCTGGTGAATTTGATGCACATATTAATGGTTGTCCCATTAATCGATGTGCCATAAAAGGGCATGGTCTTACACCACATACGTCAAAATTTGCTACCGTAAAAGTCAACATCAACATACGGACGACTAGATCGACTCCGTTATTTATGTTGATCAAGTATATACAAACGCTTTGGCAAAGTGACTATATCGTCGATCTCAAGTTGGTGGATATAAAACACATTTTTTCTACGTGCTAGAATTTGTTGTTTTTGTATCTATGCGACACTAAATTGTGAGAATGAAATATTTCAACTATGTATATATATGTATGTGTGTGTATAGTGGAAAACCAAAAAAGGTAAAAAAACGACATGAAACCGATTTTTCTAGTGAATGTTTTCCCAATGAAATCAACTTCCGTTTTAAATGTCAAGTAACCTCGTTGTAGGCTTGACGTCTCTATATACATACATACATATATATATCGTCGGTCTATATAATCTAAAAGTGTTTTGTATGTGTATGAGTGAGTGTGTATCATATAACTCGTACATAAATGGAATTTTAAGGTTTTCCTTTTTTTATTGCCTACATGTCATACAATCATATATTCTTTAGCATATTTATGGTTTAAGTTTTGTTTGTTTGTTGTTGTTATTGTTGTTATTTTAAGAAGTACAACGCCCTGTTCTTGTACGCTTACAAGCTACTATGTACTGTCTCTGTTGGTAACCTCATTTGTTTTATGTTCTTCAATTTTTATTTTTTAACAACTTTTCAGTTACGATTACCTGTTCTAATTGTTCTTATTAGTGTTGTTGTTCTTCGTATCTTGATACTTGTTTCATATCCTTCACATATGATACAAAAGTTTTTCAGTTTGTATGCAAACAACGGAAGGATGTAAGTTTCCTTGGTTCCTATTGAAAATGGGCGAAATCGATTATTGGCCATGCCCATAAATGACAAAATCTTTAACATCTCAATTAAGTGAACTAAAAGTTCACTTTTTTTCTTTAA
Source organism: Ornithomya chloropus (assembly GCA_963971445.1). Taxonomy (NCBI): domain Eukaryota; kingdom Metazoa; phylum Arthropoda; class Insecta; order Diptera; family Hippoboscidae; genus Ornithomya; species Ornithomya chloropus. Next base: position 7,076,977 of record OZ020530.1, read on the forward strand.
AACAATCAACAATGTGGTAAAAAAGGGGCGGGTTCATTAAAAAATACGCCCACAAATTACAAAAACTTTTACTCTTTTTTATATTTATGCGATTACCTGCAGGAACTGACACATATATGGATAGTTTCTTATTAAAAAGGGGCAAAAATGCTTAACAGCCACGCCCATAACTGACAAAAATCTTTCACGGCTACCAAAATTTATATACTTACCTCGAATTATTCTAAAAATGGGCGATTATCAGATAACAGATATGAGCATAATTTTCGAAACTTTCGAAACTTTAGAGCAAAAGATGAAATTTAACAAAAATGACATATATGACACGCTCTTAGGCAGCATAGTTAAGATATGTCCGAACCTTTCCTTTTTTTTTTTCTTTTTTGTGAGTCAAGAAGGCCGTTTAGTTTATTGGTCTTGGCGTGTGAGTGTTAGCAACTAGAAAAACATCAACAACGTCAAGGTACTGCATACATTCTTACATAGATAAAATGATAATAATTAATTGTAAAAAAGTTTGTTGCGTTTATTGCTGTTCTTGTTAAAAATGTTGTTGTTTTTAGGTACTTTACAAATATGTCTACACTTAACATTTGACACATATAAGTGGCACAAAACTACTGCAGTATTAAACGTTACTTTCTTTTATTGTTAAATGTTTACTGTTTCAGTGTTTGAATGTGTGTATGAGTGTGGTTGTGTGTGTATGACAGAGTGATAAATAGTTATTATTTTTATATTTCAAGTTAATCCCGTTACTAACGGATGTGTAACAAGGAAATTCGGTTTTTTTCTTTTTTAAACGCCGCCGTTTTCATTGTGTTGATAAGATAATGAAAAAAAATTTTTTTTTTTTATAAAATCAATTTAATAATATATGGATGAAATTTTTCGAATTAAAAAAAATAATAATAAATTCAAGGCTATGCAAACAATTACACATACATGTGTCATAATAAAATATAAGTGAAAATGTTATAGTCGACTATACCTGACCATTTAGTATCCTACATCACTTGCACATCATTATATAGAAAGTGGTTCTAAAAATGGTTCAATCGGATTCAAATCCAACTTGATTCTTTACCAAATTCTTTCAAAAGAAGAAAGGCTCTCTGAATAAGAGGACTGCTAAAAATAGTTCCGTTTGGTACATTTTTAAGGGGCTCTTTCTTTGGCATAAAACATGTACTTATAACGAATTTCAGCAAAATATCTCAGATAATAATAGAACCTTATATGGGAAGGGAAGAAGTTCTAAAAATGGTCTGAACCGGTCCATTTTCAATTGGGTTCCTTTTTGGTTTTTGTACCAAATTTCAGCAAAATATCTCAAAAAATTAAATCTGAAGCTTCATTTATATTGACACACATCGAAAGGACAGAAACGATGGGTACAATCAGAGGTGGAGGAGGTATGATTAAGGGATTGAGGAGTTGTAAATATCTGAACCATTTGCCACAACTTGTGTAGGGTATAGATATAAAGTTTTGTGATCTTCCAAATTTTGTTGTTTTCTATGCAAAAAAAATAAAATAGAAATAAATTATCTTGACGCCATAGTTAGTTTATGATAAACAGCACTCACCATCACTAAAAACAATGTGCAACACCTAAAACTTGTAGAAAATTTTAATATATTTTTAATGCCTTCTCCTCCTCACGCAAATTTATGATGGTTGTTTTTCACTCATTGCCTTTTTTATTAACCAAAAAAACAACATAATTATGTGCCATATATAATAATGCAAAAATCATATCATATCTAATGGTATGTGAAAAAGGCTTAAGTTCTATTTAGGCGATTTTTGATTTTAAAGCATTTTTTTATATTACTTTTTGATTTTATTTTTTTATTATTTTATTTGAAATTGTGATTTTTTTGTTTATTCTTTACTTATTTAATAAGTGAATTTTTTCGTCCTCTGCATGCATTTTAATTTTTTTTTTTTTTTTGCTTCAGAAACACCATCACTTAACAAGTACCGTGTACAACTGTTTGCCACATTTGTCACGAATAGTTAGCCGGAGTTGTATTGTGTTGCATTAACTCAAGTCTAAAAGTATGCTTGTGTTTTTTTGTGTGTGTGTGTTGTGCAAAGCAACATATGCTTTAAATTTTGCATGTTAGTTTCTTCTCTCTCACTCGCTCTGTCTCTCACTTGCATTATGCGAAAAACATAATTTGTGTTGGCCTAAAAATAGACAACAGACATTTCTTACACATATTTACATAGACTGCATACACACAGAAATAACATTTCGTCGAGTTTTTACTAACAAGCGACATATTTGCTAAGCGAATACTACAAGTGCAAATACGGTGGTTGGTTTGCGGAGAAATAATTATTAAAAGCGACATTTTTACATTTTTAACGAAACGAACCAAAAAGAGAAAGCCTTATAGCACTGTAGGGTAGCAGCGTTATAACAAATTTTATGAAATATCTGCATTTAAACGGACTAATCGCTTCAAAACATGCAATATGTGTTTTTGGATTCCTTGCTTGCTTGCCGTCTATGTTACTGTATACTCTCCGTTTGAAAAGCAACCTTTCATTCAATTTATTTTCTGTACCCATCATCATAATGATTGTTTTTGTTTAGACGTTCAGTATATAAGAGTAGTACTGTTTTGTATTGATTTGAATAGTTTCTAACGTAACCCGGGTCTCTTTTAATGAATATTCCACCAAAGTTTACAGTAAAATTCAAAATTAATTGTTTCAGCTGGAATCAACAGGAATTCTTTATATACACTGCACCACCTAGTTCCTATCATACAATTTATGCTTTCATTTTGCGTAGTGGTGTCAGTAAACATTAGTCCGGTCTTAATACTTTATTTATACATGGTTATGAGGCTTATAAAATATAAGGAATTCTTTAGAAAGCTTTAAAGTGGTATAATAATTGATTCTATACTCTATACTAGTTGTGGCAAAGGGTAAAACTTATAGAAGAAATTAGGATATTAGAAAATCGGTCAAGATCCACGCCCACCATCCTTCAAAAATCTATATATCTGCCAAAAAAGTTGACTTACGAACTTGAAATTTGGTATGCGTATTAATAGTTAACCAATCCATGGATATGCCAAAAATGGGCGTGGTCGGATAACAACACACCCACAATTTACAAAAAAACCCATCAGCTTGATATGTCAAATATGCACTATAAAGAGAAGCCTACTGTTGTAGATATGGAGGGTATTTAAGATTTGACCAAGTTTATTGTTTTTTCCCCTTGGATATGGTTGTCATTTGTTTAACCATGAAGACCTTGTAATTTTATAATTAACTTTTATGATCTGATTAAAGGCAACTTTTTAGAGGTTTTTTGCAAAGTTTTTTTTTTATACCGACTACCTTCGTGTATCGTTTTGTATCGTATTAGTTCCATTAATAACTTAACTTAATGTAACATTTTCTGAATGCCTTAAAACAATATAATCATAACACGCAGTGTTTGAAATAGAAAGCATAGTTTTAAGGTCAACTACAGCCAATAAAATGTAGTATAGTTGTTAGCGCGTAACTAAATTGAAATATTAAACAGCCTGTAGAACAACAAATGTAGATGTTCTTACAAACAATCGAAATTCAATCAATTTAATTGAATATTTTTCCAACTCACATATAAATAATTTATTTATAAATTTACAAAAGTTTTCAAACTTCCCTAAACTTTCCATTTAGTTTATGCGATTGATTCCATTGATTCCCTCAAGTTTGCATGCTAAGCTCACAATTGTAGTTTTTATTATTATTGCTCAGTTTTCAAAATTTTAATTATACTTAATAACTGTTGCTGCATCAAGCAATCGTATGGTTTTGGAAGCAACACTTTCCACATAGTTATTAAATAAACACCTCAGGCACCACATCACCACATTTTCCTGTTTTGTGAATTGAAACTAAACATAGAGTAGAGGACATCGTATAAGGATATAATAATAATTGCATGCATACCGTTCCTATATGTAATAAATTCTCAACGTCATTGCTTGTAAAACTATTTCTATTGTTTTATAGAAGTAGAAAAAAACCTCTTCGTGTATTATTCAGTTTTCTAAACTGACTATTTGTAACAGGCTTTTGTACATGGGTTCGATAAAACTACAGAGACACACCTACCATGTACAGCGTAAAACCCGATATTCACCCTGAGAGGATGTAATCATATACTTGCCACACCCATCCTTTGTATTTAGATATGGATAAGGAGGGTACGCAATAACAATGTTTTAAGCCGTCGTCGATTTGTGAAGTGTTGGATCATTGTGAGTTTATTTAAACCGATTCGAAGATGGTAAGTATTAGTTCCATGGTAAACTGTTCCTAAACTTAGAACATAAAAAGAAAATGTAACTGGATTATCTCTCTCTCCCTCTATGATCTAAAATGTTTACGTTGTAGGATCTAAAGAATCTCCCATTTCTTAATAATGACTTTCTTCAGAAAATTGCCCAAGCTTGACAGCTTTAGTTACTTAGGAAGTCATTCAACTAAACTATAACAAAAACTACATCAATGATAAGCAATAATTGTCATCGATAAAACAACCATTATGCTGGTAGCTAAAATACTTGAACTGTTCGGGTTAGACAGTAATAAAATAAAATGGAAAACTTCCAACCAGTCTACTTATCAAATAAATAAACAAGTTATGATTACTCTCTATATATATGTCACACTATTACAAAAACTTATAAATTCATATATCCAAAAAACTTAAAAAAAAGTGAATTTCAATTTATACGAATGAAATACTTTTCGCTAAACGGAAAATAATAGACACCTTCAGCCAATTGCCGCCAATTACATTAAATTATTATAAAGTAACAACTAAATGTATGCAATAGTTTTGAGGCTTTTTTAGCATGACGTGTAACTTGTTCAACACCACTTCATGCATATTCATACACTTCAAAAATAATGCACTTGTATGTTTATTTACACTAATTAACTGACTTGTACTTTAATAAATTTCCCCACGGATCACCTCATTATTATTATTTTACATAACAATGGCACTTACGGTCATGCCTGTTGTTCACGTCACCAGAGGTGTTAATAATTTTAAGCAAAATTCTTTGTTTTTTTATATTTTTATTGTATAGTTACGTGTTGGTCTTGCCTGTTTTTAGTGTTTGTGGTGCCCCGTACGCCATTCGGTCTTGTATTATATGCAGTCGCTTGTTTATTTTATTAAAGACTGTGTAAAATTATGCAAATATTTTTCGTATTTTAACGCAAACATGGTATGTAATAAATAGTTTACTTTTGGGGTTTGTTTCAAGTGGAACGGATACTGATTAAGAAACCGGCTGTGATGGTACTGCAACGTTTTTATGACCACTCCTTGAGGTCGTTAATATACTCATTTTATCAAACCGTTTATAATATTTAGAAAAAAATATCAGGGATCTTAAAAGGTTTACATAACAGCATGAAGTTCTGAATCGTCCATCTGTCCAGCTATCTTTTAAAAAAGAATGTAAAACAAGTAAGAAAACTAAATTTGACTTAGGCCCAATCTTAAATACCCTCCACATCTAAGTACAAATGGTGGGCGTGGCAATTTCTTTGTAAAAATAAAAAAAGAAATAGTTTATGCTCACAGGTTGATATTAGACAAACACTCTTGATAGCCACGCCCATAATTCCTAAAAGTTTCTTATAGTCACAAAAATAGAGTTTCAAAATTGAAATATATAAATGTTTGTACAAAATATCGTATCGTACAATAACTGACACGGCCACAATTTCCCAAAGAAACTCACTTTGGTGCGCAATTCAATAACACATTTATTAGTAGTCCTTAAAGACCTGCCACGCCCACAGGTTATATAAAAATGTGAGACATATCCAAGATTTAGTTTGAGCCAACCCAGGTCGTTTTACTTGTTTTTTAATTATTTAACTGCAAATTATTACGAGTATCGCGGAAAATTGAAAAATTCAAATTAAATTTCTTCTACCTTGACGCTTCTATTAATGTATGTATGTCACCTATTCACCTATATGCAAAATACAACCATTTCGATTGTTTTTTGATTTTATCAAATAACTCTATCTGAAAATCTAACATAATTTAAGGTGTGTCAGTCAGAGTTGTTCTTGATGCAGAAAATACAATAAAAAGAATAAAAAGCGCAAAACAAATTTTAAAACCACAAAAACAACAACAGTAACAACTTTAACACTTGCTTGCATATTAAACCAAAATAATTGTTATACTGTACGTATGCAGGCATATAAACCAAACTGTGAAATAAACGCATACGTGCCACATGCATACTTACATACACACACACACACACACACGAACAGTTGCCTTATTTTTAAGGCAACCGGAATGGGAAGGAAACATGACAGAAATACTTTTGTGATTCAGATAACTACCCGAACAAGTGAAATGGTTTTTTGCAGATACGTATTAAACTCGAAATGAATGAGGTCAACATGCGAAATGTTGTTTAAAATACAATGGAGTATATTCCTATCGTTGTAAGCGTTTTGACAAAATGGCATACATTTACCATCAACTTCGTAGTGGTGGGTATAAAAATTACATAAATTACCTAAAACCTGTCATGCCTCTAGAACAAAACTTTACCCCCACAATACTAAAATTGAATTTCGAAAATGTAGAAACAAAATGGTGGATCTGTAGGCGACATCGTTTTCTTTCAAAAAAAAGCACCCTTAGTACATCTTAGCAAAACGTGCAGCATCCAATAATTTGGGTTTTTCTTTTTTACATAACTCCCGCATGCGCATTGTGACCTCAAAGGGTTGTAAAAGCATTTGACCATCTAACCACTTTTATATCCTGCACCACTTGTGACAAAGGGTATATTAAGTAAGTGCGGATGTTTGCAACTCCTAAACGGCAAATGCCACTTCCACCTTCAATTATACCCATCGATTCAGAATCAAAATCTGTCATTACTGTCCCTCGTGAAACGTTAAACAATTCAACTGTTTTCGTCACAGACGCTCCCGCTAACCGAGCACCGACGATTTGCCCACTTTCGAAGTTTTAGAGTTGCATTATTTATACGGAAGCAGTGTTGCCAAAATTCACAAAGATGTATTATATTGTATGGCGATCAAATTACTTTGTCGATCTCCTGTAAAGGCAGGGTTTTCTAGGGATATTTATGATCCAAACCCAGAAATAATAAAAAAGCGTTTTTATTTTTATTTTTATTTTAAATACTTTATTTCCGATTGAATTTGTATTCTTGTAGTTGTTGTTATTAGATATAATTTATATTCAATAATTTGGTGAAAATGTTATACATTCGCTTTATATAATATTTTTGATGCAGCCATTATTCCATTTTCGGTTTTTTCTCTGCTTTATGGAATGAATTGAATTTTTATTCTTTATTTTTAATTTTTAATTTTCTTTTGCTGTTATTGTTGCTATAAGATATTAATTATAATATTGTTGTTGGGCTTACATTTATATACGAAATACATATAATCGATAATTATGCCTATAAATACGTATATGTTAAGGGTAGAGGGAGGATATAGGTTAAGTACTCATTATAATCAAACTAACTTATCAATGAATTTATTAAAACATAATAAGAATTCGATTTAGGAATGAATGTATTGTGCGAAAGTCGTTTTGTATAAAGACAAAATGATTAATTATTAATATTAATGAAATCTAAATAACACCGAGTTTTATAATTATCGAAGCGATAGTTTCATGTTTTTTCATGTTTTTTATGTTTTTTAGTTTTTTTTTTTTTTTGTTTTAATATCTGTTCTAAATAAATCAGACTTGCTTTCAAATGTATCATAAATAATGTCACATTATTATATATTGTATATGAGTTGGTTTATGAATGAAAACATGGACTGACTGTTGGTGTAGAGAGATTAAAATGCCTTTTTTTTTATATATACGAGTTTGTAGCATTTCTATGAGTATATCTGAGATTTTGATTTGATTGATTTTTAGATTATATTGTTGTAGTATACTTAAATGTTATAATGGTTAATAAGTGTAAATTTATGCATATGACATAAAAAAGCTTTCTTGTGTTATCTTTTATATATATTTACGATAAAAATGATGATGAACTTGTACGAATTATATGAAATTGTCAATTGTGTAGAGTTTCAATTTTAATTATTATACCCTCCACACAATATGGGGGTATGCTAAGTTTGTCATTGTGTTTGCAACATCCAGAAGAAGAAGCCACAGACACATTTAATCAGCATGAAAAAACTGAATCGATCTAGACATGTATGTCCGTGTGTCTGTCTGTTGATGGCTTTCGAGATATTGAGCTGACACTTTTAGTTTCAGCAAGCAGATCGCTATTTAAAATGGGCAAAATTGGTTAAGAACCACGCCCACAAATGTCAAATATCTATTTATCTGCCACAAAAACTGAGCTAGGAAGATAACATTTGGTATAAATATGTATAATTATCCCATCCATTGATGTGCTAAAAATTGGTGTGGTCTGATAACAAACACGCCCACAATTTACAAAAAACTATGTTCAACGTAAAACTCGACTTGCAAGCTGATATGTAATAATTTTTATATACTATTAGGGGGCGTATTATATATATTTGCCATGCCCACAGTTGTGAAGGGTATTTATGATTTGGCCTAAACCAAATTTAGTTTTCTTGCCTGTTTTTAATGTGGTGTTTTCCAGTGTTCTGCTTCTAAAAATTTGTTTTTAAGCCAAATATTTTTTATATAATTTTTTCTATACGTTTGGATCGAAAGTTGTAATATTTTAATGCCGAAATTTTTGATTATTTTTAAATGTAATTATTTTCATATTTCTATATTTTCAAAAACATGTTTAAATGATTTTCAATGAATGATGAAATCTCGTGATATTTTTGATTCATGTTGCAAGGGCCGATTATTTTGTTCTGGAATGTTCTCGAATAGCTTAATTCAATTTTGAATATGTTCTGTTTTAATTTTATTGAAACTCTATGTTTACAATTCGTTTCTTTTGTTTGGTTATTCGTATCTTCTCGAATTTGAATCATCATTAATCTTCTACTTAAATTAAATAATTTTCGTTTTTATTCGGGGTTTTATATATTGATATATTTATACATATACCTTCAATATTTATTTTGTATATATTTATATCTATTAATAAAGAAGCCATATCTGGGTAATTTTGTATATTACGAGTATTTAAAAAATTGTTCACAACACTACATGTATAAATGTATATTTTTATTATTATTTACTAACATAACATATAAAAAAAAACGTTTCAAGTTCAACATAATTGTGTAAATATATGAATAAAATGAAATTAAAGGAAAGACAAGGTAGTAAGAATCTCTGTAAAGACTTGTTAAAAGGGGTTTTCCATAGCGACTATAAAATACCTTTTTCTCTTGTGCTCATCATCACCTTTTAAAATCCTTTTTACCTATTTTAATTCCTATATACCTCACGCTCTCTTTATTATTACAGTCACTTAATTATTATAGTTTAAAATAATCTAGAGCGATTTTCAAATCAGAAACCAACTGTACAAATATGAAAAGCCCAAATTCTTTAATAAATAATTAAGAATATTAACAGTTTTACATAATAATTATAAAAATTAAAAATTAATTATAATAATAAGAATCTAATTATATAAGAATTAGGAAAATTACAAAAATTAAAACTTAAAAATACATTAAAAACACTTCAAAATTTAAATTACATTGTAATATTATTTATATCAATATAAAAAATTATTCATTATAAATTAATTAATATTAAGTTTAAAAATATATATATACAGGTGTGGACAAAATAATATGTTTCGCAATTGCAGCCCTCCCATGAATGTTAGCTTTTTAGAGCCCCCGCCGTACTGTTTTTGTCGAAGCAGTTCTACTTAAGTGAGTGTTGAGTTCTGCCGTGATAGTTTAAGCTCCGCCCACTATTCGTCTTCGCCGTTGATGTTTTACCATTTTTTGTGTATGCCGTCAATACCGTAGATACTGTCCCTCATGAAACGTTAAACAATTCAACTGTTTTCGTCATAGACACTCCTGCCAACCGAGCACCAACGATTTGCCCTCAAAGTCTGAGAGATCACACATTTCATCGATCGCTTGTTTCAACCAATAACAAATAAAAAACTAATTACAATATAAATTAATAATTATTAAATAAAAATAAAAATAAAAATAAAATAAATACAAAAATATGTAAAAATTAAATAATAAATAAAAATATAAATATAATCCATAAATCATTTCTTAATTCAATAATATCAAATAAAATAATTAAAATTAATTTTTGATCTAATATATAGTAAAATAAATTATTATATATTATTTTGTTTTTGTTTTTGTTTTTCTTTTCTTTTTTTCGTAATATCCAATTACATTTATGTATTTATTTGATAACTTACAGTCTAAGTAAAAAAGTCTTTAAAATTGTTAAACTTTTGTGGTTTGGGATTATTGGTTTTCATCTACTCTGTGATTACTATTGATAAAATGTGTTTGTGTTTGTGAACCTTTCAATTTTGTTATGAAAACCAAAAGTCAGTTGAAATGAATTTTTCAAATTAATTAAATGAATTGGAATAAATCGTGAATAGTGAATTTTATAATAATTATATGAAAATATTTGAATTGAACGCTCTTTGAAAGGATAAGAATCGAATGAAAATAATTAAACACTAAAAACAAAAATTAAAGTTCCATACAAACCCTTCTTGAATTAGTCCTTTAAAATAATAATAACACAAAAGCGAATTTTGTTTTTAATTATTTTTTTTAACTTATATTTTAATAAAATAATAAGAAGCTTATTTGTTAAAAATTAATATCCATACAAGTTATATAGAACAATTAAAATTATAGGAAAAAAACATTTCATTATATGTATACAACATACAGTCAATAAATCATACAATGTTTCTGTCTGTAATAAATGTATTTTTAAAAATATATTTTCAATAATAGTAAGTGATGTAATAGTTTTTTTATACCCTCCACATAAGATAAGGGGCATATAAAGATTCTAAGTTTCCGTTTGGAAAACCCAGAAGAAACGCTACAAGGTGTATATTTTCTTGATCAGCATCAAGAACAGAGTCGATCTAGACATGCAAGTCCGTGTGTCCACCTGTTGTTGCCATTCGCACGGGCGTAAGTTTTGAAATATTGAAGTAAAATTTTGTACAGATACTTTGCACTTGTTACACGCAGACCGTTATTAAAAATGGGTAAAATCGGTCAAGGGCCACGCCCATAATCGACAAAAATCGATTTATATGCTAAAAAAATTGAGTTAATACCTCATTTGAAATTTAGTACATATTTAATACATATTTATAATTATGCCATCCATTCATTTGCCAAAAATGGGTGTTGTAGCATAACAGACACGCCCACAATCGATAAAAATCTTCACATTTACCACAAAAATTGACCTATAAACGTAATCTATGAAATTTGGCATACATCCATCGATGTGCCAAAAATGGGCGTGACAAAAATCTATATATCTGTCGCAAAAATTGACCTATGACCTATGAGCGTGAAATTTGTAATACCTATCTATAATTATTCTATCAATCAAAATGTCAAAAATGGGCATGGTCGCCCACAATTTACAAAAATACACATACTCAGCGTAAAACTTAACTCGCAAGCTGATGCCGTTATATATACACTATTAGAGAGCGTAATTATATACTTGCCATGCCCTCCCTTTGTATGTATATGTGGGCGGTATTTAAGATTTGGAATAAGCCAAATTTGGTTTTCTTACTTGTTTTTGTTACCTGTTTTAGGGTGTACTGAGGAAGCACTTATTTAACTCACAATACATGTATAATGCCTTCTTTAAGGCATTAAATCTTTTAAATATTTCACCATATAATCAATTATAAATAGAGTGCAAAATATGTTTAGATATATCAGTTCAAATAATAATTTTTGGATTCTACTTTAGATGTGCTCAATAGTTAACAGTGAAATTGGGAGGAAATAATCTCAACAGAAAACATACAAACTTTCGTTTTTCGCAAATTTGTAAAATTGTTGTTTTTTTTTCATTTTCACGAAATCCGATCGCACTTGCTGAAGGCCTTGAAAATTGAATTTTAAGAAGAAACCAATTCATTGACGAAAGTTTAAATATTTCCTTTGAGAGAAAGTTTCTAAAGGGTACAAAATGAACAGTTTGCTTACATGGTTGCATCAACTATTAATGACTAACATTGAACATCACAATTGTTGAAGATAATATTGAAAAAAAAAAAAAAGAAAAACGAATCAAGACACAATACATTTAAAATACTTGACAACCTATAAAACTAAATATACGAGTAAATATAAATAATAAAATATTGTAAAAATAAAAAAATGAAAAACTAACAAAACCCGACTTCTGACTTTCTGTTTGTTTTGATTTATGTTTTTCTTTTGTTTTTGTGCCGTTAAAATTATAAAAAAAAATTGTTATTTTGAAGTAGTTTTGTTTTGTTGTTGTTGTTCATTGTATTCTCATATTTTTTATCAATTTTTTTTTTAATTTTTAATTTTTAATTTTTGTATAATTATTTGTTTTTTGTTTGTTTCGTAATACACTTAATGTTTATATTAAAAAATTGTTTGTTGTTCATACAAAAAATTAATATATAAGTAGTTATGTATATATATGGTTTGTAGGTATTTAAATATCTAAGAAATGCAAAAAGTACTTTTTTCATTTATTATTTGAAAAAAAAAAAAGAAAATTGAAAATATTTTAAAAATAACTCTTTATGGCTCTTTCGCACAATTGTTCAAACAAAGAATGTCTTCTCTAATCTCTATTTCTTTACTAAACATTCCTTTTCTCATTCCTTTACAACTAAAATTTGTTGTAAAATTTAAAAAAATCCTTTTTTTTAATTAATTTCTCTTGTGTCATGTGTTTATGTCTTACTTAACATACAAAACTTAATAATTTTCTACGTTTTGAGTTGTTGTGGATGTTTATAGATTAAATGGCTTTTTTTTTGTTTGGATATATATCATATGTGTCTATAAAGTGTGAGAGAAAGGAAATGGTAGATATTTGGCTTGCATATGTATTGGTTTTATGTGATTTAGTTTTTGATTATATGGGATGAAAGAGAATTTGTTGTTGTTGTTGTTGTTGTTGTTGTGTGTTTGGGGGAGCATTTTACAAATTACACTGCCATAGTATCGTAGGCTGTGAATCCTGCACCACTTTGTTGTTGGAGTTGTTTTGGGCCGGCTTCGTTTCTAATGAAATAATCGAAAAAAGCAAAATTATTTATTGGTATAAAACTGCATGTTAAGGACCTTCGTAAATAATTTTCTATAGTGTATCCTTTTTTTTTTAATTTTAGTTTGTTTTAACCATTTTTTATTTATTTTTATACCCTCCACATAAGATGTGAGGCATATTAAGTTTGTCAGTCCGTTTGCAACACCCAGAAGAAGACGGCAGAGGCACTTCAAACTATAAATATATTCTTAATCAACATCAAGAACTACATCTAGACCAGAAGTAGAGTCGAACTAGATATGTATGTCCGTGCGTCCGTGTGTCTGTCTGTTGTTGGCATTCTTCTCACGGCCGTATATTTTGAGATATTAATCTGAAATTTTGTACAAATACTTTTGGTTTTTGTTCACAGACTGTTATTTAAAAAGAGCAAAATCGCTCAATCACAAGCCACGCCCACAAACGACTAAAACCTATTCAACTGCCAGAAAAATTGAGCTATAAACTTGAAATTTGGTATATATATCTGTAAATATTTCTTTCATCGATGTGTCAAAAATGGGCGTAGTCAGATAACAGGCACGCCCACAATTTACAAAAACCTGTACTCAGTGTAAAATTCGATTTGAAAGCTGATACACTATCTGCCAGGCCCATTATTGTAGATGTGAAGGGTATTTAAGATTTGGCCTAAGCCAAACTTAGTTTTTTTACTTCTTTTTTAGAATATATAAATTTTAATAAAGGAACGAAACAAGCTTCAAATATTAACGCATGTTGTCACACATATGTATTATAACGTTTTTACAAATATATTCAAAGTAAATTAATAACGAACGCAGGTTCTGATTAAAAAAAAAAAAATTCAAAATAGGAATATTTCCAACAAGATCTTTTTGCGTCTTTCTTTAATCTTCTAACGTTTTTCTAGTCTACTACTTACTACCGGTCAATCTACCTTCTTGGAATTGGATAATTCTAGATGTTAAACTATTTGACTCACAATGTATCTGTCTGTGGTAAATAATTTGATAAACTAATTTTATAACAAAATAAACATTTTCTAAGAAGTTTTTATTTAATATTGGAGCCACCTATAGTTTGTTTATTATGAAAGCGTATAGCTTATGATATTCTTCCCGTTAAAGCCTTTCATTTGACACCTACATTAAATTAAACAGATTGTGGAGAATGGTAATTAAATATATTCAAGCAGTCGCCATATTTAATTTGGTACAACCGTGATATAATTTTTTCATTCTACTTGATGAGCCTTTTTATTTGATACCCTTAGTAGAGTGGGGTAGATTGTGAAGAATAGTTTCTAAATATTTTCGCTCGGCCGTCATATAGGTTTTAGTTTGAAATCACTAAGATTATGGCATTCATTCATTCTACTCGTCAACTCCCTTCATTTGCTATCCACATCAAATACAATAGATTGTTAAAGCGAGGCCACCATTTTTAATATTTCATATTGCTGAACTCTCCACTAATATACTAAATTATAAATTGTTTTGTCATCGGAATCAAAATTTCTTCCATTCAAAACGTTAATTAATAAGGGTTAATAAACAAGATTAAAATCTTTTTCTATTATTTTTATTTTTTTATTATTGCAATTATTAGCACAAGCTGAATAGATTTCAATCCTTAAAAATTTCATACAATTTTTTCAATAACTGCGTTAAACTTTAGTGTTAGTGTTAGTTTATTACAAATTGCAGCAGTGCATAATTAATATAATACTTAAGATCATGCAATCAAATAGGGGGGAAAATTATGTGTTTAGAAGATCCCAGGAATATCGTAGAAGAAGTAAGAAAACCAAATTTGGCTTAAGCCAAATCTTAAATACTTTCCACAAGCATGTATATGAGTACGCCTGCATATATTACGTATCAACTTGTCGGTCGAGTTTTACGCCGAAGACGGTTTTTTGAAAATTGTGAACGTGTCTGTTATCCCACCACGCCCATTCTTGACACGTTAATGGAATGGGTAATTGCAAATATGCACAACAAGTTTTAGGATCATAGTTCAACTATTGTGACAGATGTATAGATTTTTGTCGATTGTGGGCGTGGCTCTTGATTGACCGATTTTGACCCTTTTATTTAGCAATCTGTGTGCAAGTGTTTGTACAAAATTTCAGCGCTTGTGAGAATGCCCACAACAGACAGACACCCGGACGTACATGTCTAAGTCAATGCAGTTCTTGATGCTGATCAGGAATATATATACTTTGTAGGGTCACCAACGCCTTCTTCATTGCCCCCACCTTATGTAGAGGGTATAAAAATTGGGAATAAACGAAAAACTCAACAGAACATATAAAACACAACATGCTTTAGTTTACACAAGTATCGTAATATTAAAGTTTATTCATGGTGCATGCATATTTTCGTAATATATTGGTACAAACAACTTACAAGTGTCGACGACTAATTAATTAATTTATTTGTTGAAAATCATTAAACATTATTATGTGTTATATATAACGGTACAAGTAACGTAGAAAGACAGAAAACGGGAAAGAATTAATTGATTAATTATAAATTTTTTTTAGAATCAATTTTTCTAACTTTTCATATGAGATGGAATAGTTTGGGGCCAATTTATTCTAGAATTGTTTCTTTAGTTTTTGTTTACATTACCTTTCGATTAATTTGCGCATCTCTTCTGTAGAACGCTGATCCTTCTGATGTGGAGATCTTTTAACAGCTGTTTTTGTTTTTATGTTTGTTTATTTTTAATATTTTGATTTGAAGACAAAAATTAATGCACCACACCACCCCACCAGTCAGTTAGAGGACATAGAATTTTAATCATACAATCCATTTACAAATTATAAAAAAATTATGAAATAAAAACAAGAAAAATAATATTTAAAAATCATATAAACATCTATATATTTTGATAATCAATAAATATGTAATTCAAAAAGGAAACACGGTGCAAAGTGATTTTCAATATATTGATGATTACTACAACTACGTGTATATTTATTATTAAACAATTAAGGTGTTCACAGTGTTCGATTACAATTCAAACATTAAAAGGTTGTAAATCATAAAATATACAAATTTAAACTTTTTCGTTTACAACAAATATCAAAGGTCTGGCTGAAACATACTAAACAGAGGAAGGCCATGTGATGGCATACATTCTAGAAAACTGCCACGCCCATATATTCTACTTCATTTGAAAACTGACTCAATTTACAAGCTTTCACCAGCAGTTTGAATAAAATCCGTTCAGCCGTTCCTAAGTTGTAGGACTTTAAAAAATATCTATAATCAAGATTTGCTTACTACGCCATTCTGGGCGCCTGGTATTTTGCTAACATGTTTATATTTGCATGGTTTTCAAAATTACGACCACAAAATGAAGACGAATTTGCTTAGCTTATAACTAAAAAACCATTGCTCCGATTTTGGTCAAAATTTTTCCAAACGTTTGGAAATTTCTGTAGCTTTGCGGAGAACTTGAATTGATGGGCGTGGCACTGCCCGTTTGCTTAGGAAATTACTTTTTCAAAATAAATGGTTCATTATTACCTAAATGGGTGATGCCACGCCCATATATTATACTTCATTGGAAAGCTGACTCAATTTACAAGCTTTCACCAGCAGTTTGAACAAAATCCGTCCAGCCGTTCCTAAGTTGTAGGACTTTAAAAAATACCTATAATCAACATTTGCTTACTACGCCATTCTGGGCGCCTGGTATCTTGTTAACATGTTTATATTTGCATGATTTTCAAAATTGCGACCACAAAAATGAAGACGAATTTGCTTAGCTTATAACTAAAAAACCATTGCTCCGATTTTGGTCAAAATTTTTGCAAACGTTTGGAAATTTCTGTAGCTATTCGGGGAACTTGAATTGATGGGCGTGGCACTGCCCATTTGCTTAGGAAATTACTTTTTCAAAATAAATGGTTGTTTATTAACAAAATGGGTGATGCCACGCCCATATATTATACTTCGCTTGAAAGCTGAATTAATTTACAAGCTTTCATTAGCAGTTTGATCAAAATCCGTCTAGCCGTTCCTAAGTTGTAGGACTTTAAAAAATATCTATAATCAAGATTTGCTTACTACGCCATTCTGGGCGCCTGGTATTTTGCGAACATGTTTATATTTGCATGATTTTCAAAATTACGACCACAAAATGAAGGCGAATTTGCTGAGCTTATAACTAGAAAGCTACTGCTCCGATTTTGGTCAAAATTTTTGCAAACGTTTGGAAATTTCTGTATCTTTGCGGAGAACTTGAATTGATGGGCGTGGCACTG
This sequence comes from Ornithomya chloropus, assembly GCA_963971445.1. NCBI lineage: Eukaryota > Metazoa > Arthropoda > Insecta > Diptera > Hippoboscidae > Ornithomya > Ornithomya chloropus. The sequence continues at coordinate 7,094,547 of OZ020530.1, forward strand.
CCCATTTGCTTAGGAAATTACTTTTTCAAAATAAATGGTTCATTATTACCTAAATGGGTGATGCCACGCCCATATATTATACTTCATTGGAAAGCTGACTCAATTTACAAGCTTTCACCAGCAGTTTGAACAAAATCCGTCCAGCCATTCCTAAGTTGTAGGACTTTAAAAAATATCTATAATCAAGATTTGCTTACTACGCCATTCTGGGCGCCTGGTATTTTGCTAACATGTTTATATTTGCATGATTTTCAAAATTACGACCACAAAATGAAGGCGAATTTGCTGGGCTTATAACTAGAAAACTACTGCTCCGATTTTGGTCAAAATTTTTGCAAACGTTTGGAAATTTCTGTAGCTTTGCGGAGAACTTGAATTGATGGGCGTGGCACTGTCCATTTGCTTAGGAAATTACTTTTTTAAAATAAAAGGTTATTTATTAACAAAATGGGTGATGCCACGCCCATATATTATACTTCGTTTGAAAGCTGACTTAATTTAGAAGGTTTCACAAAAAGTTTGAACAAAATACGCGCAGCCGTTCCTAAGTTGTAGGACTTTAAAAAATATCTATAATCAAGATTTGCTTACTACGCCATTCTGGGTGCCTTGTTTTTTTTGTCACATAATTAATTTTTCGATAGAGGGCACTTATTATTTTAAATTACTAAACAACGTTTACGAGTTGTTTGTTCCTTGACTTTTTTGTCATTTAAAAATGATTGGTTTTTCATTTCATTTTGTAATATTTTATATATTTTCTGCCTTTGAAACGATTAAGTCGTGATATTTTTGTGGAGTAAATTGTTTTTTGCGAATTATTTCTTTGTGTAAATTGTTATTGTGGTGTTTATTTGTGGTCGATTGATTTTGTTAAAAATTTATTATTAAAATAATAATAATGGGTTTATTATTCTGGGCGTGCGTTATAATAATTCCGGGAATCCTCTGCTGCATGTGCTCGGATTGGTATGTATTCATTTTTATTTCCATATCTAGAGCATTTTTTTACACATGCATACATATGTATGTGTGATTTAGGTTTTAAAAGCAAATTCAAAATCCTTTTTTTTCAATTTAAATTTTATGTCTATCTCTATAAGATCCTTTTATAATGCACGTCTTTGTGTGTTTGACTTTTGGATTCGATGGACGTGCACATGACTGCGTTCAACTTTTTTATTTATATATTATAATGTCAAGTGCTTGAATCTGCTTCAAGATTCTGGACATATAAGCTGTTAGCTCTGTCCTTGACAATTATACATCCCCAAAAAAAAAAAAAAACTTTATTCTAATTCTTATAAATAAATAATCCTGACAAGTGTGACTGCAATCGGACAATTTTTTCCTTTTTTGTCCATTTTTTCTCTCAAGGCTTTAATGATACATTTCCAAAAAAATGTTTATATTGAAATTTTGATATCAATCTACAGTAATTTAAGACAAATTTAATGCTACAACTTTGAGCTTGATCCGACCATCTGTGACAGCTTTAGCGACAGCTTTATTAAAATCGATGTCTCCTTGTGAAACTTTGAGTAGTAAGGTAGGAACATTTTTTAGTTGCCAACACGGTGTCTCATGCAATGTGACTCTTACGGAGCGTCATATTCTACTTAATTCCCTACAACCCGCATAAACATTTATTTAGACGGTATTCTGAATACCACAGCGCAAAAAAAATCAAAATGCCTAGCATCTAATTTCAATTCTAAACATACATTTTCTATTATTTATAATAAATAAATGTCAAACTGCTGGTAGAAGGCTTAGACTTTTGAAAAAAAGTTCAGGGCCGACTTGAATCAAACACCAAAGTTAATGCCATTACTGACACTGTGAATATCCTAAATTGTGATTTAGATGAGGTGTGGGGCCTTTAACTGCAAGGCGGATCCTCTCAATTCATATCATAAGTGAAGATCTAATTCTACGCCATGTCTAAAAAAACATAATATGGTTCCTAGAACACAGAGTCAACATGCATACACTTTCGACTTTACACAATGAATAAATGCAAAAAGAAAATGAAAAAATTTAACAAAAATTTAGTTGCAAAGTGCGAATGATGAAAAATTACAAAATAATTTTTGGTGCATAAAAATAATCGAAACCATTACCAAAAATAAAATAATATTTTATGCACATGTAAGATATATGTACACAGTTATAAACATGTTGTGAAATGCTAAAAAATATTAAATGAAATGATTTTTTCAAACACTTGGAAAACACACGAGTAGTGGTTTCAGTTGCCCCAACTGTATTTGTTTTCCAAGTGTGTTGAAGCATGAATTTTGAAACGATTCTTCACTGCGAATATTCACTAATCACGCAGATATTTCATTTTGTTTTGTTTAATCTAGGTCTAGCTTTGAAATTTATTCAACTAATAAAAAGTAAATGATTTTCCGATGATTGATAATAATGGATATTGAGACCTATAGTTGTTATGGGGAAATGATTATGATTTCTATCATTAAAGTGTGATATTGTGCATTCAACTCAACTTTCTGTACACAATTTTCCACACTCACCATCTTTAGAATCTTCTGTCATGTATAATATTTTAATAGTCCGTAATATTGATAAAGAATAATTAAGAATTTAAATGGAAAATGAAAAACATTTGTATGAATCTTAATTTGTTTACATGATGACTAATAAATATTGAATAAATTGAAAGTTAGCGTTTGAACTTACCGCCATAGTTGCCACGTGGTCCATGATCACGATCACATTCAGCTTCAGAGATCTCGTTACTTTCTTTGGAATCATTGAATGAAGAGTTGCTCATATCATGATTGCGAGGTGGTGGTGGTGGAGGTTCAGGAGAACTATTTCCAGGATTGCGAGCAGAACCTAAGTTTTTTTTAAATATATTATTAATAGTTGTTGTTGTTATTATTATTGCTTTTTTTTTTAACTTACCAACACTACGCCGTCCCATAGAGCCGCGTGAACCATAATGTTCATAGGGTGTGCCATAGGGGCCACCATATTGTGAACCATATTGATCCTCTTCGGGAGCACAATTGGCTGGATCATCATATTCAGGACCGGGGCCAGAGTATAAGCTACCACCTTGCGAATTAACTCGAGTGTAACGGCGCTAACGTATTGAATACAATGCATAATAGAATCACGTATAAATCTAAATTTATTTATTAGCTTACATATTGATCTTCTTCAGCACAATTAGCAGGATCATCATATTCGGGAGCTGGTGTATATATAGATGATTGACCACCTTGACTATTTTTGCGAGCATAACGGTTGGCTCTGGGCATTGACTGTGAACCGGAACGTGAATGCATATGACCAGGGGGTCCAGGTGGTCCCATAGTGCCAGCATGTACTGGCGGAGCATGACCATTTTGATGAGGGAATGTTTGGAAGTTCATTGCTTTGTTGGGATCCATTTCTTCGCGAAAGCCGAGCAAATGGAACGTAGCATAGGGACAGATTTCATCTTCCATACCTTCAGTGGTTTTTCGAACAAAAATAAAAAAAAATATATATCTTAGTAAAGAACAGAAAAAAGGATGTTACGGAATAGGGAGTGTAATGGTTTAGTGTTAGCATTCGAATCGGGTAAAAGCTAGTAAACAGGCTACATGAACGCAAGGCTATACATATATAGAATGATATACTTACTGCTAATGTGTTGATATTAGAGAGAGACAGACCAGTTAAAGAAATTTAGTAAAAAACACATTTAACAAATCAGTAATTAAAAAAGAAACAAGTAAGAGAACTAAATGCGGGTTAGGGCAAATCTGAAATACCCTCCACATCTGCGTAGAAACGTTGGGCGTGGCAGGTATATGATTACGCTCTCTCATAGTGTATATATAACGTATTAGCTTGCAAGTCGGGTTTTATGGTGAATATCGTTTTTTGTAAATTGTGGGCGCGTCTGTAATTCGACGACGCTCATTTGGCAACTCATGGATGGGATAACTGTAGATATCCATACTAAATTTCGAGTTTTTGACAGATATAAAGATTTTTGCCGATTGTGGGCGTGGTTCTTGACTGATTTTTTCCATTTTATATAGCGATCTGTGTGCAAAAACTGAGTGTCTGTGTGTTTCAGCTCAATATCTCAAAAATTTACGATCGCGAGAGTGTCGACAACAGACAGACATACGGACACGCAGACATACATGTCTAGATTGGCTCAGTTTTGAATACTGTTTAAGAATGTATATATACTCTGTAGGATTTCTGGCGCCTCCTTCTGGGTGTTGCAAACAGAATGACAAACTTAGTATGCTGCCATCTTATGTGGAGGGTATAAAAAAATAAATTCTGATTAAGTTAAATATTAAACATACACATAAACAACTGATGAAATGTTATTTGAATTAAAATTATAAACCAAACATTTGCCTCATACATATTTACCTGGATGTCTATATTTACATTCGGCTACATTATGACCGTGACCATAAATAGCATTGTGCGTGGGTACGGGTGGTGGTTTCAATTCCTCATATAAATTGGGACGACGTGGATCCCAAGTTGAATGATTTGAACGTAGACCACCATGTGCTTAACGTTTCATTACATACAAACATGCACATATTTATTTGAAATATATTTTCGCGCGTTACCGTCGAATGACATTTATGGTTTTATGTGGTTGTGTGTATATAAGATGGTAGGCAGTACCCGGTTAAACGAGTAAATAGTTTTGTAGAATAACCGAAAATGAAAAACATAAGAACATAAAACACCACAAAGTAAAATAATAATACAACTTACAATCACATCATACAAATACATTACTGTTCTGTTGCACCTACGCAGTCTTTCGCAACATAAATCAAAATATATAAAAAAAATATATTTGGCTTGGTTGTAATCTAAAATAACCCCCATATTTATAGTTGAATTGTAGGCGTGGCATATATATAATTACACCTCATATTAAAAACCAGCAATGAAATATGTCTGCCATAGCACCTCAAGGACTATAACTGCAAAAAATGGGTTCTTCTATTTAAAATGTAGGCGTGTCTATTATATGAAGGTGTCCAATTAACAATTTTATATATATACCACATTTCATCTCTCTTCTTATAGCCGTTTTGTTAATTGTAGGCCTGGCTAACAATTGCTTTTGCTTTTAATACCCTGCATCACTTTTGGAAAGTTTGTGCGGATGTTTGTAACTCTTAAACGGCAAATGACACACCCACTTTCATTTATACCGATTATAGATTCAAATCTGAATCGACTTAACCATGTACGCCTGTTCGTCTGTCTGTCCATGTAAATTTGTACGCATGCCTATAGGTCGCATTTTTGGAGATATTTCGATAAAATTTAAAATTACAATTATTAACAAAATAATATGAAAATTTTTGAGGAAATATTACAATTAAAATAGTTAAAGCGATGAATTCGAATAGTCTTGCTTGCCAGACTTTCAAACTAAACGGATTTTATGTGTTAGTATTTGTATGGAATTCAATCATCCTTTACTCTCTTTTTTAAGTAATTTATAATAATCTATATTGGGTTTGCAAAAAACCATATTTGTAATCAAAACTTTGTATTTTTTACTATAGTGGCGAGTAATTTTTTATCAATTGACTCAAAATTGACTCCGACATTGGTCAAGTGGGTCATTTTTATCGCATTCTATTGTACTGCGAAATGAATTAGTTATTTTAATTTCTTAACGAATTTAGTTGAAGTTCTAATATATTCCAAAATTATCGTCGCCATTCACTTGACTACCAGTGTTGCCAATCTACAGCGATATTCCCCCATTTCAGGGGGAATATCCTCCAACATTGTCATAGAGTCTTACAAGACCATAATTATTTGAAATCTACAATAAAATTAGTTGATATACTTTTAATTATTTCTTCCCATTTAGTCCAAATATACTCCGAAGTTATTGCGTACACTGTGATTTCACTTTCACAAATTTTCTCTAAATACTCTGAAAGACTTACTAATTCTAATTTCAAATGAGTTAGATCACTTAAATATAAAAGTCCAGAACGGACTAAGCTTGCTATTGACTCTAAGATCATGATATTACAGTTCCGGGTTTTTAGCACTAACACCCACATATATACACATAAAAACAATTATGATCGGAGCTGGGCCCGATTATGAATATTTTCTACCTAAATTTTCAACAAAACCAATAACAACATTTATACAACATGCGCTCTCTCTCTCTATACAAAAAGTTTTTGGTGCAAACTGTGTATTGAACTCTACAAAATATAAAGCCAACCATTAAAATCGAATTGAAAATACAACTACAATAAAAAAAAATGATATTTAAAATAAGCAAAGCGAAGCTTTTTTCTTATAAAAAAAATACAAAATATTTTTACAAAATAAAAAATTCAAAAAACATTCATTTTAGAATTGAAGGAATTGTCCTGGGTTTTTCTTTTTCTTTTTCTTTTTGTTTTTAATTTGGATAAAGATTAAAAACCTTTGATTTTTTTGGGCATTTGCAACTGAAAACAATTCATTTGGGTATGATTTTGAAAACGCTTTGTTTGTTGTTTGTTTTGGAGCACATGGTTTTTTTTTGTTCATTTGTATATAAAGAGTACACAAAAGGCATTAATAAATGTTGTTCGTTTTGGAAAATTTAGATGCTTACTTATGACTGTACCTCGCTTAATCCGATCGCAGGTGTTGTAGTTGGAGCCAGGCACGGGTGGGAGTTTACGGTTGGGTGGTGCAATATAACCCAATTCATCACGCAAGTCGGGGCGGCGTTTATCCAAAGTGGCGCCGGGTCCCATTGTCTGGTTATAAACTACATCATCTAGAATTAATATTTGGGCAAACGCAAAAGGCACCAAAAAAAAAAAGAAGAAAAAACAAAATTATACACACTGAAGATGCTTTTACCGGCTGCAGGGCAAAGGATTTTTTTCCATTTTTTTTTTTTTTTTTCGAAATATCAAAAGTAATTGAAAATGTTTACTTTACTTCTGTTTTAAAATCAATCTTGTGCATTACACAACATTTCAAGTGCTTTGGGAGTTTGGTTGGTTGTTTTTGTTTTTTTAATTAATCCAAATTCAATTCAAAAGACACATATTTCCACAAGTCACTCACAATTCTTTGAAAAAAAAATTCTGTTTGTTTCGTATATATTTTTTTTTTGTTTTGTTTTTTTTTTTTTATAAAGGGATAGGGAAGAGAATAATTAAATACATTACAAATCAATGAAATGGTGATTTCAAAATACATTTACCAAACCGTTTTTATGGCCAGTGAGAGGTGAGATGATATGAATGATTCACAATATGATGGTTTTTATTATTTTTGTATAAAATTTATTTTTTATGAGATCTGTTGAAAAGCATCTTAGTTTGCGAAACGTTGAACAAAAGATAATAATTATGTCGGAACAAAGTATGAAAAATTCCCAAAAATTAAAATAGGACAGTTTTGTAAAGTTTGAAAAGAATTTTGAAGAAAATTTTGTTTTAATATTAAGACAGAAAGAAAGAGAGAAGACAACTGCTATATACACATCATCAGGAGCTGAATAGAACATTTAAACGGGATTATTGTATATTTACACGGAATATAATTGTATTGTATGTACATTAGATACATAGCTAGACGGTTACATAGATAATAAATTTTGGTTAAAATATATCTTGGGGGGGGGGTGGGAAAACTCTATATTTTTTCTAATATATACAAAAATTCTTCTTTGACTTGGGATCTGTTGATTATTATAAATATTTTACTAGTATGTTATGTGCTAGATAAGTAGTCACAATCCAAACATCTATTTTATCTATATGTACAATTCTTAAGGATATATAATGGATTGCGATTATAGAAATATGTATTTAATGAAATGATTATCGATAATGACATGACATGACTCGTATATAGGGGATCGACAAAATAATATGAACACCATGCAATATAGAACATTGCATGTTGGCAACAGTGCTTCCACGTAAATAATGTATATATTGCACAGATTACGCTCCAAGACTTGTAGTTTAACGTTACTCGAACGGCAGTATCACTGTACGAAGCTATTCCGCGAAGAATTGCAGCTGGTCTAAAAGCAAATGGGGGCCCAACACCTTATTAAATATGGTGTATATGTCGGGTTATATAATTTTGTCCATCCCCGGTATATGGACATTGAAAAATATACATAATTTATTAATAATATTAATGCATGTTTAAGTATTGCTGAAGGTTATTTATATTCTTCAATTCAGTTACGAGCCAAATAATTCCAGTGTAAAAAACTCATAAATATATATATATATATATGTCATGCAACATCAAGTATCTACTTTACTTTATATATAATTTTAATTAAATTTATACGTATTTTATAGATATTCTTTGTACTACCATTCAATATCCGCAAATACACCCATTAGACGGAATTGACAGTGTCGGATTTAATTAACAAAACTAGCGATACTTCTCCAACTATATTTTGTAGAAAATTACTATAGGATCCTTAACACCACGATTTTCATTTCAGTTAAAAGCGATCAATTCCAAATTTGAAAGTTAAAGACAAAGTTTACTAAGACAAACCCTTAACCCACTCAACTAATGAAAGTATGTCTAATAATTAGCTGAGCTAAATATCGGGTCTATTGTTCTATTTTTGAAATCCATTTTTGGAACAATACTTTTTCATGAATGGGCTCTATTCTTTTTTTAAGAGAGTGTTTATGCTATTACACTATAAATTCAAGACATTGTTAATTTTCCAAGTTAATTATTTTATAAATTCGATAGCTAATCTAACATGCTTCATGAAAAGTAACTTCGTTGTAGATGAAAAATATTAACTTTTTTGAGTGACTTTTGAAAAATGATAAAAAATTTTCATATTAAGGATTAGTGACATCTTTTCGATATTTGTATCCATTTAAATTAAAAATTTATGAAAAAAAAATATTGCATTAAAACAGAACTAAAATAATGAATAAATAAATTTGTCTTTTGCCAAATTTCGATTACCATAACATCTCTTACAGAGTGAGACGCTTTATAAAAGAAAGAGGGTTTATCAATTGTTTCGTCATTTTCAATCCAAGTGAACTTGTAGGAAAACCCTCCAAATTATTTGTTATTTGTTATATAGTCCCCTCGCTGATTTAAAAACTTTCCTCTAGTGTGTTAAAAAAGCGGGGCCTTCAAATTAATAGAAATAAGTCACAAACAGTTTACAAAATGCTTTTTTAACCGAAGAGATAATACTAGCGTCTTTAATGTGGGAAGTCTAGTCGAACAGATTGTCAAACTGTGAAACTGTGATCGGTTCTCTCTCTGAAAGAGATGGAGTATTACGGTATTGTGAGAGTAAAATATTATAAATTATATTTGAGAATACAATTCATTCGCATTATTTGCCCATTCATTCCACATTCAAACCTACAATAAACATCCTTTTGGCCGCCTCTTAAGTCATCTGTACGTCGTCTTGATAAGGCCACACATACTACGAGTATACCCACCGCTACAACAATGATTGTAGCGATTAAAGGTACCATAAAATTTAGATCCAACCATTCGGGCATCCAGGCGGGTAAACGTATACGCGTATGTAACGTACCAGAACCTCGTCCATCGTCCAGAGGAGCAACGGTACCTTTTTATTTACGATTTTGTAGCCAATTTTTTTTTCAAATTTTTTTCAAAACATTTTACAATCATGCATTGTATTGTATTGTATGGTAATTGATGGTAGTTATCATTCCAAGCCATATCCAAGCACAAGACACATTAGCGCACACACAAATATTTTTATTTAAATATTTTACGTATTTTTTGTTTTTTTTTTTTTATATAATAAAATCATTAAAATCATAAGATAGAGTTTAAAATGGAGACCAATGGTTTGTTCGTTTGAAAATCAAATTATATGGAATAATATCAAGTGGAAAAAGGAAGAAGAAAAAGAAAAAAAAAGACAAAAAACATTAGTTATTAAGCAATATATACCTTTGTGATGATTGCCTTTGCTACGCAGTATACAAATAACAATTATGGCAATAATTATAACAAGCAGAGCGGCTACCACCGGCACCACCAAATTCAGATTCGACAAAATGATCCGTATGGTGTCTTCGGCTGTTAGTTCGGGTAAATCTCGCGATGGGGCTACGGTACCTGAAACAACCAAAGCAAGTGCCAAAAAACAAACAAACAACAAAAACAATAACATCACACAAACACATAATTCAACTTGAATTTTGAATAATGTATTTTTTTTTTATTTTTGTCAATTTACTGCCTTTAAAGCAAAGTTTAGCCAATTTCTTTTTCATGTATAGACACGTGGAAAGAGTAAAATGTATGAAAAGGTTTATTTCGTTTTTTTTTTTTTTACAAAAAAAAAATTAATATTTTTCAAAAACATTGCCCTTGTTTTACCTTTAATATACAAATAGGCAAATATTTGAAAATAGAACAAATTTTAAAATTTTTAAAATTACACCAAAGAACCCAAAATTGAAAAATTGAAGAAATTTTTATAAAAAATTTTTGAAAATCTTTTTTTTTTTTTTTTACATAAGAGATTAAAAAAGTATTATAAAGAATTTTGTATTATTATTAAACATATTTTAAGCTATAAATGCAATTTGTTTTTTTTTTTTTTTTTTTTGTAATATTTTTTTATTATTATAATTTTTTTAATATAATTTAAAACTACTTTTAAGTTAACTAGAGTAATAGAAAAAGCATTTAAATAGAGAACAGCGTTAACTGCAAACTTTTGAGTATCAAACAACATTCCTCTTAATAGCTAAAATGGAAATGGAACAATGTTGATCATGTTGATTAAGTATATATATCATAAAAATAAGTCTTCCTCTCTCTTAAAATGCTAAGTTTTATGGTCTTTGAATGTAATTAACAATAATTTAACTAAACCATAAGTTGTGATTATGATTTAAACAAAGTTTAACAAACCGAGTTGGAACAACAGAAAATTATTATTTTTTTTTTATCACTATTAATATATATAAAAACGAAATAAACTTTTTCGATTTACTATTAGTGTTTTTTTTTTTGTTTTTTTACGATAAACAAATGAAATTTTTGTTGTTTTTATTACTCAAACTATTAAGTAAATCATGTGAATAGTTTTTCTTGTCAAAATTGAGCACTTGCTGCAGTTGTTGCAGGTTTTTTGTTTTGTGTTTTTTGAAAATCGAAATTCTATTTTGACGTTATTTGTCATAAATATTTAAAAATCATGATTAAAAAAATCGATGGCAATTAATATGTAAAAAGAAATACTTCAAAAAAAGAATGGATGCGTAAACTTAAGACAAATCAACTGAAAAATTTTATGGTGATTTAAATGAGAAACAAACATTTACCAAAAAGTGAATATTTTTATGTATTAGTATTTGATTGAGTTATTATTTTATGTATAAACCTTTTGTTGTAGTGAAAAACCCTACCTTTTGATCCATTGGGAGCCACATTTAAATTAGAAAGTTAAGTACTCTTTAAAGCTATTATTTTCATAATGATAGTGGCCAGGTCAAGCTCAAACATGAACCATTAAATTTATGTGGTCAATTACTATTAATTGGCACCAAAGTTTTGATTTCAAATTCTTTTCGAAAATTGACAATTTTTGCCTTGCTTCTGACCATTTCTAAAATAATAGACACTTGATAATAAATAAATAAAAACGTGTATGAATCTCCGACTTTTTACATAAAATGAACAATTTTAAAATATTTACACATGTAACTTTTCTAAAGGGTTATACACATATACACATACATTTATACACAAACAATATTCACTTGTTTGGTTTTGAAATTATAACTAACTCAACGATATATGACAATTGTGATAAATCTAAATTTAAAAAAAGAAAATAAATATACATTTCGGTGTAGTGGTGCTAACTAGAAGGGTGTTGTCATAGCAAACGTGTATGTACACACTACTACAGAGATCTCACATTAGAACATAGGGGATAAAAAACAAATTGCATTTATGCAATAAAAATTATATTCGTACAATTTATTTATAATTATTTGTTTTGTTTTGGAAACTATTGCTTATTTGGTGATAATATTCGTTGCCAAAGGTTAAATTAATAAAGATTTAAAAAATTAAAAGGAAAAAAAAAGGTGGTGAGAAGAAGCTCAAAATATTTAAAGGAAAACAGTGCTGTTGAAATGAAAGTTGGCAATTATTAAAAAGCTTGAAATCAAAAATAATAATAATGTAATATTTTTACAGTACAGCCGTTTAAAGCTTGTTATTAACAAATATTTGTTATTTGTATATTTTTTTAGCCATAAAATGAATGTAAAATCGTCTTTACATTAATTTTAAGCAAATTCACGTAGTAATTGTACAAAATATAAACCGTTTATTTGGAAAGGGGGGAAGGCCATTTCGAATAAACATCAAAATTTGATCGATGTATTCTGAAATTGGACTTGATCCATTTCCAAAATGAACGGCTCATATTACTTCATATACAATATACAAAAGCAATGCTTTGTATTGAAGGAAAGCTTGAAAACTTGAAAGCTAGACAGTTAAAAATCAGAAACTGAATATAAATACCTCCGGTAACAGTTAGCGTCGCAAAATCATATTCAGCCACCGTAAAACCAGCCGAATTGTGAGCCGTAATCCTTAAATTATACCAGGTGGCAGGCTCCAAGTCCAAGACAACATAATTATTATCAGGCTTTACATTATTTGATATTTGATTCCATTCGATTTGATCACTGGGAAGGGAAAAAAAGAGAAAAAATCAAAATCAAAAACTGCAATAACAGAAAAAAAAACAAACCGCTTTTTATTTTCAACAACAAAGTGAGACATGGGACAGCCACCGTCCTTCCAGGCCTTAAAATGTAATGACACAGAATTGGAAGATACTTCAATGAATCGTGATTTCTCTGGTAATTTCGGTTTATAACCCTTAGTGCGTGTATTCAATATATCTGAAGCTTCACCAGCACCAATGCTACAATTGAATAATTATTGAAAAAGATTGAAAAAAAAAACTTTATAAAATACTCTTCATTACTTATTGAAACCGGTAGCGTAGACTTGATAACGAGAACCACACAATAGATTATCAATGGTATACTTTTGGGCATCAACCGATACTTCCGAAGTTTCCCATTCGCCAAATTCTTAAGAAATTGTTAAATTGTTACAAACATTATCTCTAAGAAATTGTCAAAAATTTCACCTGGTTTGTAATGTATGGTATATCCGTGTAAGGGAGCTGTATCACCTTCATGGGGTTTCAATTTCACTGTCAAGGAATCTGTGGTGGTGGCAGACAGTGTAACCTGTGGTGATTGTGGTGGTGCCAGTACAATTAATTTATGTGTAATAGAATCTTTAGCTATCGAATTCTCAGCGTGGCAAGTGTAATCGCCAGCATCTTGACGATTTACCGATTTTATCAATAAGGAGCCATCAGGTAAAACGCGCATACGATCATTGCCGGTAAATTCAATACCTTTAATCTTCCACGTAATGTCAGGTTGTGGAGCTCCAACAGCCAGACAAGGCATTTTGGCATCTTCTTTAAAGGTGGCAGTGAATGTATCATCGAATGAAGCAATTTTAGCGGGTACTTGATCACTTGGCATTGCCACAATACTCTTTGACTGTTGTCCTTCACCAATATTAGTGCTAGCCGTTACCCAGAATTCGTAGGGCTTGTTCTTTTCCAAATCGGTGGCTTCATAACTCATTTGATAGTGGGGTATTTTTTGACTTTTGGGTTCTCCCTCGGCACCTTCTATTTTAGTATACACAGTGTACTGCTGGATAATGCCATTGGGTTGTGCTGGTGGACGCCATGACACTAATATAGCCGATTGGCCCATAACCAAAGCTTTAACATCGGTGGGAGCTTCAGGAACTATGAAATTTAATTAAAAAATATTTCAAATATTTTTTTTTATAATTTATTTAATGAAATTTACCATCAGGTTCAGTTTGGCAGTGTATAGCAATACTTCGTACACCATCTCCTCCAGCAGTGGTAGCCAATACTTGCATTGTATAATTCGTATATTTTTTTAAACCATGTAAAACCGTATCCGAAGAAGCAGTCTTTTTATAATGACGTTTAGTTTCATCTGAAATGAAAAGGGAAAGCAATTTATGAAATACTTGATTAAACAGGAGCAACATTGTCAAATACTCACCATACCACTCTTCGCTGGGAGCGTAAACTACCTTATAGGTCTTAATAACACCATTGGCTGATTCTAATGGTGGACTAACCCAACTAACTCGAATGGTTTGTGATGTCAATGTAGTACAGGCAGTATCACTAGGTGGTTGGCTTGGTGTGCCTTCGGCAGTGAATTGTTTCTCTTCATCGCTTAAAGGTCCGGCTCCAATTTTATTAAATGCTTGTATAACAACCGAATATTGTGTGTAGACACGTAGATTATTTAATTCTAAGCTATGCTCTTTACCCTCTTCGGTTAGGAAATTGACCGTTTCAAACACATACGACGAATTGATATTGGATAGTTTATAACCAATGTAATAACCTAAAATTTCACCATTCCATTCTGATCTAGCTGGTGGCTTCCAGGAAACTCTCAAAGTAGTTTGATTAACAGGCTCAACTTTAATGTTTTGGGGTTTTCCCGAAGGAACTTCTTCGGCGGTAATAATAGTCACGGCTTCGGAAGATTGTGACGTACCAATAGCATTTTCAGCTACAATGCGTATATTATAAGTGGTGGCAGGATTTAATTTCTGTACCTGAGCTTCTGTAGTGTGACCAGGTACCATCACACGATCAATTTCATCCCAGGAAGCACGAGAGCGTTTAAATTCGATAATGTACCGTGTTAAAGGGGAGTTGCCATCGTAGGGTTGAGCCCAACTCAATTGCACCGAACGTCCTGACTTGTCCAAAACTTTCAAAGCATACGGCATTTCGGGCACTTCCTGAATAATCATATTAATACTAGCATCGTCAGAACCGAAGGCGTTGGTGGCTACACAAGTGAATAAAGCTGAATCGGAACGTTCTGTACGTTTTATGGATAAGCTAGACATTACACCAGTTGATAAGATCTCTTCCCGTATAGTATAGCGATTATCATTTTTAGGATCTAAACGCATATTATTCATATTCCATAAGATGCCAATTGGTTTTTCACCTTTAGCTTCACATTGCAAAACAGCCGGTTCACCACGTCGTGCAGTTTGATTGCGTAACTTTTCAGTAAATTCTGGAGGAGCTTGTACACTAATCATTATTACAGCTGACAAGCCAGACCCAATACCATTAATGGCTTCGCATAAATAATAACCCTCGTTGACTTTTTGTATATTGTCAATGTGAAGAGTGCCCTCTTCTACCCGTATATTATCATTCTTTTTCAAATCTTTATATTCTCCGGGACTATCGCCTGCATTCAACAGTAATCAATTAACTTTTAATTATTAGATTTTTGTTAAAAGACATACCAACAGCTTTCTTCCAGGTTACTTGCGGTTTGGGAAAACCATCAGCTTTACATTCAACCTTAGCATCTGAACCTTGAGCAAATGCTTTATCAGTAGGTTCCAAAATCCATCTGGGAGGTACTGTTTAGTAGTTCGTTGTAGTTATAGTTATTGTAGATAAGGAGAGATATTAAGAATACATTAGTCAAGTTGAATATGGTCTCATTATTATACTTCTACTAAATATCATGCGGTAGGGATTTTTTCTTTTAAATACAGACAAGCGGACTGACCGAAAAATGAAACGGGTTTTAATATGGGTTTATTGAAGTTATTCTTTTGTTTTTTTTAATGAATACATTTCAAAATTAATTAAAAACCGTTTCATTTTAGAAACAACTTTACAACATAACGGAGATTAAGCTAAATACAAATATAAAGATATTTGGGAAATATTGTCTTTTTGAAAGCGTTTAAATATATTTTGTAATAGGTTCTTTCATAGATTAACAAATCGCGCTTCAGGTGAAGTAACTCTCAGTCATTGAGTTGTAAAATCATTTAAAAACTTATTATCTAAGCAAATCAAAAAATAAAAAGCTTACAGGCTAAGGTTTAGTACAAACTGAAGCATTAAAAGGACAACATAAAGATGGACAGTGTTAATAAATTAAGAAATGAATAGAAAGTAACTGAAAAACTTATTGGTACCATATATATACACATATATACAGATATTAATATTAGCATGCAAAAAAACAAAGTGTTATCAACTCTCTTTAAATAAGTAAAAATTTTGAAATAAAGCGCGTTTATGTAATATCTTACACCCTTTAGACCCTTAGACCCCGCATTAGGTGAAGTAATCATATTTAAGATCTAAGGGAGGGAGCAGTATTGTAGAGAAAAACGGAAAATTTTATTCGCAATTGTACCAGGTTTGAAGTTCCGTAACATTGCGAAACAATTACGGCCTTGAAACGCTTGTAATCTTATAATTTGTATGAATACGGAATTTTTCATGTGCGATTAATTTTGGGCCGATGTTATGATAACTTATTCCAGGCTTTACCCTGTTTTAAAAAGGAACGACAAACCCTCAATTAAAAGCTTTAAATATATATATTCTCTACCATAAAAGTGGCGTAAGAGATTATTTTAAGAAAATCTTTGAATTTTGGGTGTAAGATGCAAGTTTTCGAGTAAAACACTTTGTTTGTAAATATATTTTCATAGCATATTAGATAAAAGATAATTTTATTTAAAATGTAACTGAAAGTAGAATTAATTGATGGGAAAACAGGATACGGTTTAGGATAAATAATGCTAAGGATGGGGAAGACAATGACAAGGACGCTATGAAAGGTAAATATTGCTGCAGTGTAAATACGTTTAAGCTGTTGCTATTATTGCTTCTTTTTTCCTTTTTTTTAAATGGAATCGGCAATGACAGACAACCTCTTCTTTGTTCTAATCGGCTATTTGCGAAATGTTACAGAAAGTTTAAGGCTGTCCGGGTGTTAAAATGGAAATGAAGCGACACAGACCCGGGGTGATTAATTTTTTAAATACACATTATATACATACACATATACATATGTATGGGTGGATATACATGATTATGGTTTTAAGCTATTTGTACAATTTCGATATATTTGAGGGGGCTTGAACAAGCTTACAACGTATCAGGTCGAAAATAAATAAAATGAAGTCTTTTGCAAGCGTGTCATGACTTTCGATTATTTATAAATGATTGTGTTTTTAGTGATAAATGGTATTGCATCTAAATGATGGCATATTTTGGACGAGTATTTGTTGTTGTTGGAAAATGAAACTTTATTGTTGTACGGTGTTGATGGCTGTCTTTACATTGTAGTTGTTTCGTTTATTTGATATTATTAAAATAATTGAGTGCTTGATGCTTTTGGGTTATAATGTAATGTACGTGACTATGCCTATATATATATATATATAAATATGTACATATATACACATGTTGAGCAGTATTTACTAAATGATTTGAATTAATGGTTAATGAGCATTTTAGCTAACTTCAGTAGACACAACCTTAACAAAACCTAGGCGAGAGATTTCTTTAAAGGTTCAAGAACATAAAGCAAGAAGAAAATGGAAAATGGAAAAACTAAAACTTCTAAAGCTACCAGCTCAGCTGACAAATGTTTAGATGCATATATATAAACCGAAATCGATCTACCCTTCACTTTCAATATGGACCATTTACTGGCTGCCCCAGCTGTGTTATTAGCAACACATGTATAATTGCCCGAATCTCCGATATTCGTTTTACGCAACGACAATATTAATGTGTATTCATCGATTTTATGATAAATGGAACGTAATAATGGCTGACCATTTTTCAGCCAATAGATATCGATCGGTAAGTCACCTGATGTAACCATACACATGACACGTACCGCTTGACCACCATTAACACCCTTTGAATTGAAATGAAATTGTTCCATTTGTGGCAATTCTATGTGAGTAGATGAGTGAAAGAGAGGGAGAGAGAGAGAGAGAGAAAGAGAGAGAGAGAGAAAGCACAATGGAAAAAACATCGTCATGATTAGTGCTGCTTATGAGAAGATGACAAAGTGCAGAAATATGTGCTTTAAAAAAAGAATTAAGGGGGAGTGCGGGGTACTGGTAGCTGGTCGCATTATAAACCTCAATAATTTTTACAAAAATACTCCAAGGTGCTTTAAAAAACAAATTTCCAAATGGTGATTTATGAACATATAAGCCTTTAACACAAAAAGCCGTTTAAATAAGAACAAGCGACGAAGCGCCCACATTCCCATTTAGTTTTACTGCAACAAAGTTGTTCTTTTTTTTTATAATATTTTTTGTAGCAAAACAAATTACAAACAAATAGCCAATGGTTTTTCAAACCACACACAAACCCTTAACAATTAAAGTGGTGGAGACCTCTGTGACACCGGCTCGATTAGCGCCCACACACGTATATCTGCCAGCATGTTCGCCATGCACATTTTCAATACTTAAGACACTGCTGCGCTTACTAAGCATCATCATATTTACACCATCCAAATGAGTAATGGATTTATCATTATACAACCAGGTTATATTGAAAGGAGCATCACCATGCAATACTGCGCAAGTTAATTGATAATAATCGCCCACATACAAGGGAGAATCGACATTGGAGGGTAGTGGGGCCAGTTTGGGGGGCACTTTAAAACAATGCAAACAATAATAAAAAATGAAATAAAAATTAACCAAAAAAAGAAACAACAAATAAATGACTACAAAAATGAAATGTTTCATCCCAATCTTTAAATACCATTTACTACCAATGACGCGGTATAATTACTAACTCCTGCCGCATTTTTACCAACGCATGTATAATTGCCAGCATGTTTACCCTGAATTGATTCTATGGTTAAAGCTGAACCACGCGAACCCATTTTCGATACTTGTAAACCCAATTTTGCGGCATAACTTTCATTAAGTTGTTTTTGATTAAAATACCAATAGATCAGTAGTGGGTGATCACCGTGTATTATGGAACATTGTAAAGTTGAATAATCACCCGGATAGAAAGTCTCAGCACCCGTCGTAAATGGTGCTATTTTGGGTAGAACTTAAGAATAAAAGAAAACTTAAATAATATGACCTTAGATGGGTTTCTTTTACAGAATTTTAAAAATTCAATTTATAATGGAGAAGCAACCGATAATGCCAGGCACAAGATCTTGGGAAGCAACAACCTGAACACTTTCAAAGGGCTTTAGGTGGATTAAATTAAGGACAGTAACAAATTTAGGATTTATCAAAGAAAGTACAAGTAAAACAACTCAATTTGGCTTAAGCCAAATTGTAAATACCCTCCACATCTATACGTAGCCTGTAGGCGTGGCACATACATAATTACACCCTCCAAAATAAGCACGTATTACAGGTAAACCATGGAGAAATAAATTAACAAACATGCTCAGTTGAAATAGTTAACGAAATGAGGTACAGTTTTGCATTGGGCCTTGTGGACTGCTGTACCTCATTTTGTCAACTATTTCAATTGAAATTTCTGATATAACCTCTTCTTATTGGTTGCTCTATTGTGTAAACTTACAAGTCGAATGCATCTACTTTTGACTCATCAGTATATGTCCTAAGTATTAATATTATTTTAAAAGCCTTTTTAAGTGGTGAATGGAGATTCTTGTCGAAGGCGTGACAATATCGCTCAATTTATAAAGCCACCTACGTGCAGAAAAGTTTGTATTTCAACTCATTATCCCAAATTTCATCACCATAATAATGACCCTTACAGGTTTCCCATAGGGCCTACTTATAGGGAGAATAAGAATTTAGCTTTTAGCGCTTTCGTTGTGTTCGGGTTCTTATGTGGAAGGTTTAATTATTTAAAATCGTATCCATTTCTATTAATAGAATATTCAAAATACCAATAACTCTTAAATGTACAGTATAGCTAGCTTTGCCCGCTCGATTGGAACCCTGACAAGTGTAATTGCCCGCATTGTAACCATTTACATTTTCAATAGTTAAAACACTGCTACGTCGGCCCAGTTTCGATATCAAAACATCTTCTTTATCGTTATTGAATAAAGGCTGATTATTAAAGGTCCATAAAATATTTAAAGGCAAATCGCCTTCAGTGATGGTGCATTGATAGGTTATATATTGGCCTAAATGTACAGCGTCGGGTCCAGTTGAGAAAGGGGAAATTTTAGGAGGCACTAAAAATAACGAATGTAGGAAAATTGAAATTTAATACAAAATCAAACTACTTCTCTATAAACTAAAAGAAAAATGGAAAAATTTATTTTAATTTCCCACCATTCACTACCAAATGGGCGGTATATTCTGATGTTTGAGCTGCATTACGCGCTTTGCAAGTATAATTGCCAGCATTATTGCCATTCACCGAATCTATAGTTAACACACTAACTTTTTTACCAAACTTTGCTGTTGAAACCCCCAAATAATCGCTTAAAGGGTAATCATTAAATAGCCAAGTTATATCAACGGGCAAATCACCCGTTGATATGGTGCATTGCACTGTTACCGAATCTCCAAAATTGGCCGGCTCGTCACCAAACTCAAACGGTGTTATTTTCGGAGGAACTTAAACGGGATTTTTTTATACATGAGGACATACAGGGAAGAAAAACAAAAAGGAAAATATAATTGAATAATTATCGAATTTGTTAGTATGAATGATTAAAAAGAAAAATATCGTTAAATATAAAATTTGCTTCCACCATTAACAATCAATTCAGCGGTATGATGTGCTCGTCCTGCCCGATTACTAGCCAAACACGTATAATTGCCCACATGGCCAGCATGTACAACGTCTATCGTTAAAACACTGGCACGTTTGCCACTTTTCAATATATTCACACCACTGCCATAATATGATTCCATAGAATTGTTATTATGCAGCCAAGTTATGTTGACCGGCATATCACCCGATGATATTAGACAATTAACTGATACTGAATCTTCAAAATTTATGGTATCGTCACCGAAATTAAAAGGCACTACCTTGGGAGGGACTATATGAAATAGAAGGTAGATAAGATAAGATAAGATAAGATTTTTGCAAATGAGAAATTTTGATTTTGAATCAAAACTGTTTAAAAAAAAATGAATGAATTTGGGTGCATTAAATAAAGCATTTAATGCTTCTATGGAAATTTCGGAAAAAGTCCATCGATTTTTAAACTATGAAAACTGGACTTTAAAGGCCTATAATTTCGTTTTAAGTTTAAAAGTTTACAGTTCGTAAAGATGCGTTATTGAATTAAACTTTTTGCAGTCTTCATATGTACCTACAGAAAAAGCAGAATAGATCTCTTCAGGTAGTAGCAATACTGTTGCCCTTCTTTAATAATATTACTTATAGAAATATTTTTCAATCTACAATCTTAAATACTAAATTTGGATGAGTAGATCAGATAAAAGACATTTTGCGCTGGGATCTCCAGGGCTCTGCTCTGCTGAAGCATGTTCATTCTATAACGTAGATCTTTAGTATTCTTTTCTTTCCATTAGTTCCTCAAGCGGAAGCTTAAGTTATCCTCAGCTGGCTTCCGGTGGAGCAAAAGGGGTCATAATGTAACAAAATAAGAAACGGCTTTTTTTAAGTATTTTTAGATAAATATTTTTTAAATTAACCAAAAAATACATTGTGCGGTGCATTAAAAGCCATAAATTTCTTTGCAATTTAAATTCATAATATCATGCAATTATTAATTTCATCTTATAGAGAATTAACGAAAAAATTTAAATTAAAAAACTTCCTAAGATAAGAGATAATTTCAAACTATAAAAAAGATCTCTACCGTTTACTGTAAGTTGTGCCGTATAAGTAGCGGAGGCCCATAAATTTCGAGCTTTACAAGTATAATTGCCCACATGTCGAGCATTTACCGCATCAATCATTAGAACACTCAAACGTTTACCCATTTTCGAAACCGTTACACCCGAATAAGAATTTATAGGATAATCATTGAATGACCATTCAATATCCAAAGGTAAATCACCCGAAGCTACTAAACAATTGATGGAAACAGAATCTTCAAAATTGACCGGTTCATCGCCAAATTCGAAAT
Organism: Ornithomya chloropus; assembly: GCA_963971445.1. NCBI lineage: Eukaryota > Metazoa > Arthropoda > Insecta > Diptera > Hippoboscidae > Ornithomya > Ornithomya chloropus. The sequence continues at coordinate 7,116,635 of OZ020530.1, forward strand.
GGGCAATTTTGGGAGCCACTACAATATTATAATGAAAATTGAAATGTGTTGGTACTTTAGGATAAAGGTGTTAAATGATTAAAACAAAACATATTTTAAGAAAATTAATGCATTTCTAAAATTGATTTTTATTTTCAATACCATTTATTACTAGTTCGGCGGTATAATTGACAGCAGCCGCCTGATTTTTAGCTTTGCAGGTATATTTACCCATATGACGAGCATTAACACTATCAATGGTTAAAATACTGGTACGTTTGCCACCTTTCACTACCGTAACTCCCGAATATGAACTGATACCATAATCATTAAACAACCATTCCATATCTAATGGTTGATCACCCGATGATATGAGACATGTAACCGATACTGAGTCTTCGAAATTTACCGGTTTCGAACCAAAATCGAAAGGTACAATATTGGGGGGAACTTTACAATGGAAGAATCACAAATTAAGGGAAATAGTTAAGAAGAATATAAAAATAATTGTATAAAAATGGAATTATTTAAACAAAAAATACCATTAACTATTAAACTGGCCGTATAATTGACGGCAGCTGCATGGTTCTTTGCTTTGCAAGTATAATTGCCAGCATGTCTTGCCTGCACATTCTCTATCGTTAACATACTGGTGCGTTTGCCACCTTTTAGAATAGTAACACCCGAATACGAACCAATACCATAATCATTAAACAGCCATTCGATATCAATCGGCTGATCACCCAAAGATATAATACAAGTAACCGAAACAGTCTCCTCAAAATTGGCTGGTTCCTCACCAAAGTCGAATGGTGTTATTTTGGGTGGGACTGTATATAAGGGGAGGTGAGGGTTGTCTCAATAAATTATAGTTAAAATAACAATTAAAATTAATTCACTTAAATTCTATTCCAATAATACCATTAACTACCAGCTGCGCAGTATAATTAGTTGTAGCGGCTGCATTGTGGGCTCGACAAGTATAATTGCCAGCATGACGAGCTTGGACACTGTCAATAGTTAACATGCTAGAACGACGACCACCCTTTACCACACTAACACCCGAATAAGAGCTAATACCATAATCATTAAAATACCAATCAATATCGATGGGTTGATCACCCACAGCTATTATGCAGGAAACCGAAACTGTTTCCTCAAAATTTATGGCTTCATTGTCAGCAAAATTAAATGGAGTGATTTTGGGTGGCACTTGGCATATTAGGAAAAAAGTTATAATTAAATAAAAATTTATAAAGTTGAAAAATATTTCTTGTAATTACAATAACTTTAAATGCTAAATTAAATGTCTTTCCAAATACCATTCACTATTAATTCGGCGGTATAATTAACAGCAGCCGCTTGATTTTTCGCTTTACAAGTATATTTTCCCACATGGCGAGCATTAACATTATCTATGGTTAGCATACTGGTGCGTTTGCCACCTTTGACTACCGTAACTCCCGAATATGAACTGATACCATAATCATTAAATAACCATTCAATATCGATGGGTAAATCACCCGATGATATCAGACAAATAGTAGAAACAGAATCTTCAAAGTTGGCTGGTTTATTGCCAAAATCAAAAGGTATTATGTTGGGTGGTACTTTTAAGACATATGGACAAAGGGAGAAAAGGAAGGATTTGTTATTAGAAAAATTTACTAATGAAAATTTTTAATTATCTTTACACTAATTAAATAATCTTAACCATTGACTATTAATTCCGCCGAATAAGCACTAGAAGCAGCTCGATTTTTAGCTTTACACGTATAATTTCCCGCATGACCTGCATGTACTGAATCTATGCTTAATAAACTTATGCGTTTGCCGCCTTTTACCACTGACACACCAGCAAAATAGTTGACAGCTTCTCCATTGAATAGCCATTCAAATTCAATTGGCATATCACCCGTTGATATTAAACAATTTACTGACACTGAATCTTCAAAATTCGCGGGTATATCACCAAAATCAAAGGGCACTATATGGGGAGGCACTAGGAATATTTTGTTAAAAGTTTTAGATTAAATAAAAGTATGAAATACTTTTTTCATATACTTAAAAAAAAAGGCAATTACCACAATAACCCCTATTTTATATCCATCTACTCTGTACTCTATTTAGCCAAATTTTCCAAATTGTTTAACAAATTTTATAAAACGAATTTCTTTTTATATTGCAGAATTGTAATAGATTTTAAAATGCCAACAACTCGCAAATTTTCTCCAGAGAGACAAGGATGTCTTAACATATAAAATCGAACAAAATTTTGTTGAATATTTTAACAAAGAATGTCTTCAAAATTGATCTATAAATATGTTTTTATATTGTTAATATTTTATATATATTTTGTATAAATAATAAATATATACCGTCAATAAGAAATTAAATCCAGATCTTTACTTATCAATGAGAGTATCAGCAGTACCATATGGAGTCAAGTTGAAAAGTTAAACTTGTGTGGTTATAGTTTGTTTAGAAATTGCAATCATCAAAGAATAACGTGGAGATTAATGTAAAAATTAAAAATCAAGGGACACCAGGCAAAAGACTTGTCGTTTTTTATTCGTGTGGTTGGATCAACTAAGGCAGGGAGTTTTATAAATAAAATGGAAAATCATTTACAAACAATGACAAAAACGATTTAAATGATTTTTCAATACCATTAACAATCAATTGTGCTGTGTGAATAGCTGAAGTGGCTTTATTGGAGGCCACACACGTATAATTGCCAGCATGATGAGCTCTTACCACATCTATAGACAGAGCAGAAACTTTTTTACCCAACTTTACCATCGACACATCATACACTTGATCACTAATTTCGCGGCCATTAAATAGCCATGAGAAGGTTATAGGAAAATCACCCGATGTCACCAAACATTGAACACTAGCCGATTCGCCAAAATTGGAGGGTTCATCACCAAAATCAAAATGAGCTATTTTGGGTGGTACTACCGGGAAGAAGGAAGTAAGTGGGAAAATGTTTTCAAAATGAATGTTTTTTTAGAAAATAAAATCAACATATTGCAATACAAAGAAACTTAAAAAAAATCTATCATATCACACCATTAACATTCAATTCAGCGGTATAGTTAACACGGCCAGCACGATTTTCCGCTATACATGAATAATTGCCAGCGTGTTTTGCGGCTACCGATTCTATGGTCAATTCATTGATGCGTTTACCACGTTTGGTGGTGTAAATTTCAAGATAATCATCAAATGCTTTATCATTTAATGTCCAGGTAATATTTAAGGGCACATCACCACCCGATACAGTACATTGAACATTAACAAATTCACCATAACTCATAGCCACGTCACCAAACGAAAAAGGATTTATTCTAGGAATCGCTTATGTTTAAAAACATGATTAAAATATTGATAAATATTCAAATATTAAAACATTATAATCCAAAAGCATTTTGCAGATATACATATATTATTAATTAATTAAATTATTTATAAAATAAGTAAAATAAGTTAAACTCTGGTTTAACCAACCGTTAACAATCAATTCAGCTGAATGCTCAGATCTACCAGCTGAATTACTGGCTATACATGTGTAAATACCAGCATGTTTAGCCTCAATAGTTTCAATCATTAGACTATGCATGCGTTGACCACGTTTCTCCGTTAAAATATCCAAATCCGGTAATAAGGGATGTCTATTTAGAGTCCATATAACCATAACCGGTAAATCACCACCCGATATGGTACAATAAACTGATACGGGTTCACCAAAATTTAACGGTTCATTACCAAAAGAAAATGGAGTAATCTTGGGGGGAACTTGTGGTATAGAAAGGGTGGGAAAAAAAGAAACAAGGAACCTAATTAAACCAGTATAAAATATATATAACAAACCATTAACAATAAGTTGAGCTGAATGTTCAGTAACACCAGCTTTATTTTCAGCCCGACAAGAATAATTGCCAGCATGATGGGCCTTTACAGATTCTATAGTTAAAGCATTAACTCGTTTCCCCAAACGTACCAAAGATATATCTTGAAAACTGTCTATAATGTGACCATTCAGTAGCCATATAACTTGTATGGGTAGATCTCCACCCAAAATCGTACACTGCACAGAAGCGGGTTCCCCTTGATTCAACGCTTCTTCACCAAAGACGAATGAGGCAATTTTGGGAGAAACTTTTGTTAACCAAAGAACAAAGTACATTAGAAATATTTAGAACAATAATTATATACGAAAACAATTTAAAGTTCTACAAGCAACAAGTAGCCGAAAATGTTGTGAAATATATGTATACTCTTCCGAAACAAGGGACAGCACTTTCAATTTAATATGTAAATTCCAGCAATATACGAAGGGGGAGAGTAGGTCAGTTGTAAATCATAAAGTAAATAAGTAGATTTTAATCCAAAAGTTAAAATTTGCAAATAACCAAGTAACCAGGCACGTAGGTAGGGAGAGGGGAACAAATTTTCAGAGTTACTTTGACCGTTTTATATGCTCTTTTTTCAAAAGATGTTCTTCATGATGGTTTAAAATAATCAAAAAGCTGTAACAGTGAATTCGGTCGATCATTTTCAATTGAATGGCAGCAAAATTTCAAACAAATTCAAGATATTTACGATTTGACCTTGTTAAGGGTATTTGGTACTTCTCCGTTTAACAAAAATTTTGTCCCCCCTCAAATTTTAATACACCAGCTACGTGCCTACAAGTACAAGTGTAAGGTTTTTAGAACATTCACCATTCACAACCAAAGTAGCTGTATGCAATGCTTTGCCAGCCTCATTTTTAGCTATGCACGTATAATTGCCATCATGATCGGCTGTAACACTTTCTATTGCCAAAACATAAGTGTGACGGGTAAATTTCGTTGTTGCAATATCCAGATGAGCGGGTAAACGGTAATCATTAAATAACCACTCAACACTCATAGGCCAATCACCGCCCGCTATAGTACATTGTATAGAAGCAGGTTCACCGAAATTTAAAGGCTCATTACCAAATTGAAATGGTGTAATGCGTGGTGGCACTTAATCATCCAAAAACCAAAACAAGAAAAAAGCATTTTATGAACATGACAAAATGAAAATAATGACATGGAAATGTTCATAATTATTATAACTTTAGTAGTACTATTGTATTAGAATCATTTGGTTAAGCTTGGTAATTAGTCTGGAATGTTATTTTCTTATAAACTCAAACATATTTCAAATTCCATATCAACGCTATATACCATTCACCGTCAAATTTGTACTGTATGCCCTAAATCCAGCCAAATTGCTAGCAATACATGTATAAGTTCCTGTATGAGCTGAGGTAGCATTTGGTATCGATAAAATACTCGATTTATTGCTAATACGATTTGTACGCATTACCGGTTGTTTTGCATGATAATACAAGTGCTCATCGCTAGATCGTTCGAAACTCCACAGAATTTTTATGGGACGATCACCCTTTTGTATTTGACATAATAAATCCACCGAATCGCCCGTATTGATAAAGTCATCGTAGCTAAAGGGTATTATTTGTGGTAAAACTAAATCAGAAAATAAAATAAAAACTTGAAGTAAAAAAGAAGACTCTACAAATTGTAATCCCTAGTTTATACCAAATTGCAGTAAATATATGGATTTTCCAAGAGGTGGGGATTATATTAAAAGAAAAAAAAACTATTGAAAATATTTTAAAATATTTTTTTTTTAAATATATACCATTAACCAATAATTGTGCTGAATAAGAACTCTCGCCAGCTCTATTCGTAGCCTGACATGTATAATTGCCCAGATTGTAGGCTTTTATAGAATCTATAGCCAAAAAACTGGAACGCTCTCCAATTTTACTAGTTATAACGCCCAAATGTGAAAACAAAGGCAATCCATTGTGAGACCAACGTATTTTCAAAGGTAAATCACCCTTCGCTACATGACAAGTCAATTGAACACTGTCACCTTCGTTGGCACCTTCATCAAAACTAAAGGGATGTATGGTGGGTGGGACTGGGAGTATATTTAAAATAAAGGAAATTTAAAATATTTAGAAATAATAGTTTATTTCATATTAATGTGAATAATAATAACCATTAACTTTCAGTTCGGCTTCATGAAGACTTTGGCCAGCTTTATTTTTTGCCAAACAAGTGTAAAAGCCTCTATGATCGGCCGTAATATAATCAATATTTAATGTACTCGATTTACTCGACATACGTCCAATAATAATTTCATAATCACCGCTACTTAAAGTCTCATTATTTAACGTCCATGTGATATTAATCGGTAGATCACCTTTTGTTATAGAACACTGAACACCTACAGATTCTCCTGAATTGGAAGCTTCTTCGCCAAATGAAAAGGGTTTTATCTGAGGGGCCACTATAAATAATTTTTCTTTTCTACAGCAATTACTTTATTTAGGCGGAGGAGAATATAGGGTATTAAGAGGAAAAGTTAAAATAAAAAATTATATAACAAATATAACAGCTTTATTAACAAAACAAACCATTAACATTTAATTCAGCAGACTGTTCATTGGAACCGGCCTTATTTGTTGCAATACACTTGTATAGACCGCGATGATTACCATTAATAGAATCAATACTTAAAGAACTTAATTTGGGCGACATTTTAACGACACGTATTCCAGCATGTTCATTGGTAATAGGTTGACCATTCAAGGTCCAATGTAATTGTAATGGTAAATCACCTTTAAATACCATACATTGTACCGCTGTGCTATCACCATAATTGGAGGGTTCATCACCAAAGAAAAATGGCATCACTTGAGGAGGTACTACGATAAAGTACAAATATACAAGTAAGTGTATAGTGGGTTGGTCGAACTTAAAAAGCCACGCCTATATTGTCCTGAGAGTTTTCAAGAATACAGAATTATTGCCACCAGCTAAGAATTCTTAATGAATTGCTCGAAAAATTACTAAACCAGCTTATTCAGCTTAGCTGAATTGTTTATAACCTAATGTGTATAGTAAAAAATGAAACACATTTTTCATTCAGCTAAGCTGAATTCTAATGTAATGTTAATAAAATCATTTAATAAAACGGTTCAACGAATGCACACATTTCCAGCACCAATTCAGCTGTCAAAACTTTATAAAGCACAAATAATTATAACGATTTATGCTTCAATTTCATAAACAATTTCTATGCTATTTATTTTGCCGTACTGTACTAAAGTCCTTCTATCCTATCCTATCCTAACCATCCTATCCTATCCCAAACCAACCAGCAATATTTGTAGGGAAATTAAAGGAAGTTTATTTTTAATAATCATCAAAATAAAATAAAAATCATAATGAAATTTAAAAAAATTAACTTAAGTAGGAGAAATGATGAAAACTTTCTCTACACAAACCATTTACTATTAATTCAGCCGTATATTCAGCAAAGCCTGCCTTATTAGACGCTAAGCATTTGTAAAAGCCTCGATGACGCGCCTGTAGTGAATCTATACTTAAAGAACTTGAACGTGGATTCAGACGTTGTAAAGTAAAGCCATGTTCTCCATTAATAATTGGGGCCGCATTTAGGGACCAACGTATTTCTAAGGGTATGTCACCCTTTGGTACCATACAGAAGACACCTGCTATTTCACCGGTATTAGCAGGTTCTTCTCCGAAACTAAACGGTTGTATTTGAGGGGAAACTTATTTCATAAGGAAATTAAGGGAATTGACAATAAAAAGAAAAAAAAATTATATTGAATTCTTTGAAAAACACTTTTTCAATATTAGGTTTGAAAAAATAAACTATTTATATACCATTAACATTTAAATTTGCTTTATGTTCAGCATAACCTGCTGAATTGTTGGCCAAACATTTATAAGTACCACGATGAAAAGCTTCTAAAGACTCAATATTTAAGGAGCTGGTACGTTTGTTCATTTTCATGACGCTGAAACCGTTTTCGCCGTTCACAATTAAAGCGGAATTTAAAGTCCAGTAAATATGTAGCGGTAAATCACCCTTGGGTACCATGCATGTAACACTGGCAACCTCACCACGATTTAACGCTTCTTCGCCAAAATCAAAGGGACTAATTTGTGGCGGAACTAGTTTCATCAAAACAAAAATTGGTCTCTTACAATAGGAACCGAATTCAAAAACTTAAGATTCGATTTATTATTGTAAAAATACTTGTAATAATTTTATAGATTTAATTAAATTAAATTAAATGTCATAATAAGGTGTAGTATACGATAGTTATTCAGCTCTATTCAGGAAAGACCCAAAAGCACCAAATTAACTAAAAATGGAAAACCCAGTGTATGTACAGTCTTTGTGAAGCTATATTTATAGTGGTAGATATTAAATATTCAGAAAATATAATGTATAAACCCACCATTCACCTGCAATTCAGCTGAATATTCAGCCGATCCGGCTTCATTTTTCGAAATACAACCATAAATACCACGATGTTGTGAACCTAACGAATCAACACTCAAAATACTAGTACGTGGATTCAATCGCATGATAGTGAATCTTTGTAAACCAGAAATAATCGGTTCATGATTTAACGTCCAATATATGCTTAAAGGTAGATCGCCTTTTATTACTAAACAGTTAAGACTTAACACATCACCCATGTTAAATATTTCTTCAGTAAAACCAAATGGCAAAATCTGTGGAGGTACTGAACACAAGAGAGTGGGTAAATTATGTTTGGGTAATAAAGTAATTTGAAATAAAATAAAAAAACTATAAAGGATGTCTTGTTAAAAAAAAAAAAAAACTTAAGCCTAACCATTAACATGTAGTTCATCTGAATGTGAGGTAAATCCGGCCTTATTATTGGCTATACATTCGTACACCCCGCGATGTTTACTCTCCAGGAAATTTATATTTAAAGAACTGGTTCGCGGATTCATACGCATTAAGGTGACGCCTTCCTCACCGTTAGTAAGAGTTTGAGAATTTAAGGTCCAGTGAATATTTAAGGGTAAATCACCCTTACTAACCATACACTGAGCACCAAACATATCACCCATATTGAAAGCTTCTTCCCCGAAATAGAAGGGCATAATCAGGGGAGGTACTAGGATAAAATACCAAACCAAAAATAGAATTAACAATTAAACCCAAAAATTAAGTAATAGGAGTAAAATGTCTTTAAGTAAATACCATTAACTTTGAGTTCAGAGGTATAAGAAGAGGAGCCCGCTTTATTCTCAGCGGTACATTTATAGAAACCTCGATGATTTTGTTCTACACTAACAATATTCAAGACACTAGTCTTGGATGACATCTTCAAAACATTTATACCCTCTTCATTGTTAATAATAGGTCGCGAGTTTAAGGTCCACTTAATATTAATGGGTATATCGCCTTTTTGAATCATGCACTGAACGCCAGCACTTTCACCGGTATTAACCGTTTCCTCGCCAAAACTAAAGGGTACAATCAGTGGAGGCACTACAGGCGTCAACAGAAACGATTTAAAATAATAACAAAAGAAAAAGTTTCCTTTTAATAATGTCAGACCAAAGTACAGCTAACAAATAATGTAAAGCAGCTCGGTCGAATCAGTCCGATTACTGCCGACAAAGGCACGCGACACACGACTCTGTGTAGTAATCGAACCGGCTCTATGCTTAAAACACTAATGAGTTGACCACTAAGTGTAAATAAAACTCCATCATTGGAGCCGAAATGATGATAACCATTAAAACGCCAAAATATATGTAAAGGTAAGTCATCTTTGGTAACCGCGCAATCAACGGTGGCCATATCCAGAGCATCTACCGAAATCAAAGGGTAAAATTTGAGGTAAAACTATAACAAACAGGAGAGGTATGAAATTATACACAAACAGAATATTAATATTTTATTATAGACAATCTAAAATGCTCCACCATTTATAGTCAACAAGGCCCACTGTTTGGTAACCCCCGCATTATTTGTAGCCACGCATGTATAATTGCCCGAGTGTCTGGCTCTAACCGACTCTATACTTAAAACGCTAATGCGCTGACTAGTGCGTGTCACCACAATGCCATCATTGCTAAATAAACGACCACCATTTTTCGTCCAATGAATATCCATGGGCAAGTCACCTTTATTTACTGTACAATAAGCCGACACCATATCTAATGCATTGATAATATCCTCACCAAAACTAAACGGCAGCATTTGAGGTAAAACTAAACAGAAATGTTAAATGAAATCAACGCACAGGTATGAACAACAAAACTTAAAATGAAATATTTTTCCAGTAAAGATATATATGTTTGTTAATAACCATTAACCGCTAAAAAGGATGATTGTTTAGAGACCCCAGCATTATTAGTAGCCACGCAGCTATAATTGCCCGTATGTCGAGCACGTAGCGACTCTATACTCAAGACACTAAGACGTTGACTATTACGCATTACCGTTAGGCCGTCATTGGTATACAAACGCCCACCATTTTTGGTCCAGTAAATATCCATGGGTAAGTCACCCTTATGTACGGTACAAGAAGCCGACACCATATCCAGTTCATTAATAGTTTCTTCGCCGAAATGAAATGGTAATATTTGTGGCAAAACTGGGACATAATAAAGTCAAGGGTTAGGGATCATTGTTTTTTTAAATAAATATTTAAAAAACCGAAAATCTATATCTTTTTTAATATATAAATGTTATGTTAACTCCAACCATTAACTTTTAACAGAGTCCAATGTTTAACAACACCCGCCGTATTGGTGGCTACACAAGTATAATTTCCTGCATGTCTAGCTCGCACTGATTCAATGGTTAAGACATTCATGCGTGTACTAGTTTTGGTCACAACCACCCCGTCGTTGGTATACACGCGGCCACCGTTCTTTAGCCAAGCCACATCCAAAGGTAAATCCCCCTTATTTACGGTACAAGAAGCTGACACCATTTCCAATTCATTAATACTATCTTCTCCAAAATCAAAAGGCACTATTTGAGGTAAGACTGTACAGGGTAAATGTAGAGAGGACAAAGGGCTCAAAATCATATATATTACTAAACAAGGTATTATATCATGTAAATAATTGTTCTACTCGTCTCATTACTAAATGTCATTCATTCACATTCACCATTTACTCTCAACTCGGCTGTATGATAGGCTGCTCCAGCAGCATTTCTAGCCACACAAGTATAATTCGCCCGATGTCTAGCATGTACCGATTCTATACTTAACATACTGATTCTTTGGGTAGTTTTCGTTATTAATATACCGTCATTTGTCATTAGGCGTCCCGCCCCCAGTGTCGGTTGTGGCGCTGTAGTCCAATACAGTTCTAACGGAGTATCACCTTTATTCACTGTACATGTGGCCGACACCATGTCATTCATATTTATTACTTCGGAGCCAAAGTCAAATGGTACAATTTGTGGTGGTACTAATAAAATTAATAGTTTAAAAGTTATGAAAAGTTCGAGCATTACGATGTGTGTGTGTATACATAATTTTTTGAATTAAGGTAAAAATTGTCAACGCCGTATCCGTACCCATTTCAAATCACAAAACCAAACAACGCCGTAAGTAAATCGAGAGTAACCCACGTTGCAATTAAACGAAAATATTCCGAGTTCTTTAGGAAAGCTATATAAAAATTGTGGTATAATAAATTTTCACAAATAAAGAGCTCTTAAGGCAATTTAATCCGTTTCATATAATTACAACTTTATGTAAAAAATACTTCTTATATATGAGCTCTTGGTCTTAATGATTTTAACTTCATTTTAAAAATCGCGAGTACCTAATTCTTCTTAACAAATGCGGATACATATTTAAAAATTATGAATCATGACCCTAGAACTATAATTTCCAACTCTGTCCTACGATATCATTCATTCATATAATTTCTTCTCTTTTCTATTCTTTTCTTTTCTTTTCTTTTCTATTTGATTTCATCGGACTTCTTAAGAGCTCTTTACCGTTATACACAAGAGTCACGGTAATTTGTACTTTTGTGACTCTTGATATAATAGAAATCTTGAACAACTTACCCATAACTTGTACTTCTAATGAGCCTCGCGCCGAATAGCCTTCGGCATTTTTAGCAACACATGTATAAGTCGCCTGATCGGAGTTACGTTCAACATTTTCAATAATCAAAGTACCATTGGGGAAGACCTTTTGTTTACGATTAATAGGTAAAGCACGATTATCTATATAAGAGAAATTTTTATTCAAAATGTCATTTATAAAAACATATAATTCAAATATAAAACAATTAAAGATCAAATCTTGGATACCAACTTGCGCATGAAATCTACTAACATTTCTGCCAAGTTTGCAATCGATATCTCTTACCACAGAACAGACACGCGGACAAACAGACATGGCTGATTCAGAATATATATAATACTTGTATATAATAGTGTTCGACGCTCCTTCTGGGCGTTTTGACAAAGACATATAATGATGGGTATAAAAATAGAACTTATTAAAGTACTTGCCTCTTTCCCAAACAATAGAATCGATAGGATAACCAGCTACCGGACATGTGACAATTAAAGTTTCACCCGCCACAATAGCCTTCTTTTCCATTTGTCTTATATAAGGTAATCCATAAATATTCAATTTGGCCGAATGTTCCGCTACACCCACTTTACTCTTTGCTATACATTTATATAAGCCACCATCATTAGCATGCACCGAGGTAATATTTAAATATGATACAACATCTCCATTTACGGTCACATATTGTCCAACTTGATAACGTTCATTGTTGGCTATCTTTTTGCCATCTAATTCCCAGGATATTTCCGGTGTGGGATTGCCGCCTCCAACACATTTTAAAAATACACTTGGACCTGGTTCCATGGTTTCTTCTTGAAAAGCTTGTCTAATGATGGGGGGATCAAAACGACCACCCAATTTCAATTCAGCACTAGCTTCAGCGGATTCCTGATCATTGCGAACAAAGCATTGATACATGCCCTTGTCTTCCTTCTTAACCGAATCAATACGTAACACTGGATCTGAATGACTTATAGATTTACCATCTTTCATCCAATTAATGGTTTTTACAGGATTCCCACTATATTGGCAGGTAAAAACAGCAGGACGTCCAAAGTCAACAGTTTGAGTAATGGGTTCAATTTTGGCTGACAGAGGTGCTGTAACCGTTAAAACCGTTTCAACACTCTCACCACCCACTGAATTATTTACAACACATAAATATTTTCCAGAATCTTCGACGACAGCATCTTTGATGATTAAAGTGCCCGAAACTTGTTTCACGCGATCATTTAATATAACAGCCTGTTTGCGAGTAGTACCATCAATAAATTTATACCATCTATATCGGAAAATGGGGAAAACAGAAGGAAAGATAAATTAATCGAATGAGTCAACAATTGAATAACTTGAAATGGTTTTAAAGAAAATGCAAAATGAAATGCTGATCGTGGAATTTTTATTTGGTTACATCGGAAAAATGAGCGCCCACTTCTGACTATCGCTTTTATTCATTTTTTTGGCGATATTTATCATTTCATTTTACAATTTTAAGACCATTTTTTAAGGGAGGAAGCAGAAAAGAAACACGCTAGATAACAAATAAACCCTGGACTAACTAGAACTACTGACAATCGAAGCTTCAAAACCTATACCAAAGAATGATAATAACGGGCGAAATAATCGATTCCCTTTCATTTCAATCGTGTAGTTAACTACCTGTAAATTGGTACCGGATACGCTTGCCCAGGACAATGCAAGACACTTGCCCGACCCATGGGTATTTCATTTATTTCAATACTTTTGAAAGCAATTTTCGGTTTTACATGGCCCATCGGTTCTAAAACACAAAATTCATTTACGATCTCTATATAATATTATTTTAAAATATATTCCGGTATCGATCAAACTGCCTGAACTTTATGAAATTTTACAACGAATACAACAATTACCTAAAAGCAGGCATACGCAGGGTATGCTTGAGCTAAACATAATATGGCAAAATCTAAACCAAGGGACTTGGTAAGTTCCTGTAAATGATCACCTGATAGGTGAGGCGACACGCTTCCAAGAGGTTCTATGAAAAAACAAGTAAAAAAACTAATAAAAAAGTATATAAAAAGTAGGTTTAGTGAAACCTATTTTAAAAACCACGTGAAAATTGCCTTTTGTTAGTGATTTAGTTTGACAAGAAAGGTTTTTTTTTGGGTCATCTGATATCAAAATCAAAACCTGCTTCTTTTAAACTTTAAAACAGAATAAACTGGTTTCAGAATAATTTGATCTTGACACTCAACTCAACTGAGGTGTAAGCCTCAAAACAAATAAAAAGAACTTCACTTTCTGAAAGTTATACCTTATTATAGGAACAGGATAAGCTTGAGCTTGACATAATAAAGCAAAACTTTGCCGATAAAGCGATATATTGTAGAACTAGCCAAATAATTAGAAAATGAAGGGGCTTTAGCTCCCATAGGCTCTAAAATTACAAGAAAAGTAAATTCAAGGAAACGATTTTAATATAAAAGAAAAAAAAAAAGAACCAAGGGTAGTGCAGCTTTATAATAATTATACGATTTTAATAATTGTAATAAAATTTGCAAAGCAGTTGCCCCTAATACAGGGTCCTATGAGTAAACTGATACGGGTCAGCTCTTCAAAGAAGAATACAAACTATTTTACCTAAACAATGGCACTGGATAGGCTTGTGCCTGACACAATAAAACTAAATCTTGTCCTTGATATTCCCAGAACGTACTGCTTTTCGAGGAGGAGGCAAAAGCCGGAGCCTTAGCACCTAAAGGTTCTTTAATACGAAGAATTTTCAAATACTTAATATTGTTATAATAAGCGATAACTGCCTTATGTTGGGTATATAATAAACGCAGAGAAAACAAATTTCTTTACCGAAATAAAGGTACCGGATATGCTTGAGCTTGACATAATAGTACAATATCTGTAGATTTCTTCCCTAAAAAACCATTAATCGTGGAAATGGTATTAAAAGTGGGTCCTTTTACGCTCATTGGTTCTGCAAGCGAAAATAATTATAAATGATTACAATAAAAATAAAATGAATACCATATTGCCTGAATGTTGAATAAGCAATGAAGGGCTTCGTATGAAAATGAATAAAACTTTATTATCCTAACTATTTACCTTAATATAGGTACTGGATAAGCTTGAGCTTGACATAATAAAGCAAAACTTTCACCCATACTGTGAACAAATGAAAATGAACCGGAAGCTGTATGAAAAGAAGGAGCCTTAGCGCCCATGGGTTCTTAAAAGAAAAATATTTAAATTTTTTGTATTTTTTTTTATATCAAATAAATTTCTAATATTTAACCGAAAACTGCCTTTCATTGAAATTCCTACAAGCGTTTACCTTATCACTGGTACCGGATAGGCTTGAGCCAAACATAATAAAGCAAAGTTTTGACCCTCATGGCGTGTGTAAGAAAATGAACTTGAGTCGGTGTTGAATGAAGGTACTTTAGCACTTATGGGTTCTAAAAAATTTTACCAAATATAAATGATTTACAACACAAAGTAAATGGAAAAAAACTGCCTGGTTTTTATATCTTCTACTATAGAATTTACCTTATTATGGGTACGGGATATGCTTGAGCTTGACACAGTAAAGCGAAACTAGTGTTAAGCGCTCTTACAAATATACTGCCTTTAGAGTCACTCGAAAAGGTGGGAGCCTTCGAACCCATGGGCTCTAATAATGTAAAAATATTAAATCAAATTGTGAACGTTTCATATCTTAAGAACCAATGGGCAAGTGTTTCGTTGCAAATCTATTAACTGGAGCGCTTTTAGAATGTTTACCTAAAAAAGGGCACCGGATAAGCTTGAGCAGCACAAGTTAATGCTACTGTATGATTTATATGTATAGAAGTTGCAAACATGGTGGCCTCGCTTGAAAATGCCGGCTTTTTATAGCCTACTGGCTCTAAAACAAAACAATTAATCATTTAGTTGAGAAAAAATTCAATCAATGTCAGAACATGCAAAACTGCTTTGGGATAACATGGGTACCGCAAAAAAAATTGATTCTTATAACTTTTTTCTTCTTTTAAGAAAGAGAATTGTTTACCTAAATATCGGTACCGGATAAGCTTGAGCTTGACATGTTAATGCTAATGTACTGTTAACAGCTGCATTATGTGAGAAAGTTTGCACCTCACCCGGAAATGCTGGCTTTTTTGAACCCATGGGCTCTAAAAAAATGTTTTGTTTAAAAAAAAAACGTACTCAATCTCACTCAATCCTTCTACCTCGAATGTTGGGCTTATTCTTATAAAAATACTAGCTTTGCTTTTATTACCTTGTTAAAGGCACTGGAAAAGCTTGAGCTAGACACAAGAGAGCTATTGTAGCTTTTTGCAATCTTTCCACTTCAATTAGTTTATATTCCAAAGAAAATTTAGGTGGCTTGGTACCTAAGGGTTCTAAAAACATTGAAGAAATTTTTAATCTTTTCGTTTTTTTTTTTTTCAAATTTCTCTAAATGTTGGGTTTTATATATTTTGAGGGAGGGGAATTACCTTATTATTGGTACAGGATATGCTTGAGCTTGACAGAGTAAAGCAAAACTAGAACTTTGTGGTTTTTTAACTTCAATTAATGTATATTCCAAAGAGAATGTAGGACCTTTGGCACTCATAGGCTCTGAAAATGTTCAATTAAATCATTAAAAACTGCTACAACTATTGTTTCAAATAATATTCCACTTATTTATGAGAAAACTACCCAAGAATTTTTCTATTAAGTTAATATTTATATTATCCATATGAGTTGGGGGGTGTTTAAGGATTATAAAGTTTTGAACATTGAGAAAAATGAATTTAGAAGGAACTCTTTTACATCGCTTGAAAACGTATACTCTTAAAATGTATGTGATGAGTTGAAATGTGACACTTTTCATGGTATTTCACAGAAGCTGTCACAGTTAAGTTAAAATTTGCACCACTATTGAATTCGTTTGGCCATTTTGTAAAGATTGGCAACAAAATTTAGATATAAAATCTTTTTAACAATTTACCATATATAGCATTTAGAAAAATGGCAAAAACTTTAGAATTAATGTGGAATTAATGTGACATGTTTCATTGGAAAATATCAACATTTGAGGATTTATGCTATATAACCAATTTTCCATTTCTCTATAAATGTCATCGACACGATTATAAAATCATTTAATTATAATTTTTTCCCTTATTTCCCATAATGCTTCTTCTCTCCTAACATTATATCGCATTCATTGCACTTTGAACCTTATCCATACATGGAGCATAAATGTAAATATTAATACACATTTGGTATATATTAGCGCAACAAGAAATCAACTGATATAGGGGTCAATGTTGAAGGTTAAGTGTGAAAGAAACGAAATACAAGCCATTTCATTCAAGGCCGATTTCACAAACAAAGCAAACAAACAGAAGCGCAAAGAGAACAATACACAGATAGAGAGAAAGAGAGATGACAAAAATCATATTTATGCCCACAAAACACAGCACAACACAACAACAGCAAGCAACAAGTCTACAAAAACCATTAAACCGTATCTATGCAAAAGAAAAAGCAACAAAAATTCTTGACAGAAAGTGAAAACCATGAAATACAGCAATAGCAGAGAAAACCAGTATAGAAAAACCAGTCGGCATATATCCGATTACCATGATACACGATGAACCTGACCTAAAAACGTGCCAAGGCACGTTTGGTATGAGAAAAACTATTTCCATGAACATTTCCCCATTTTACACATGCGTACTTATGCATAAATAATCAACAATCACTTTCGCTTTTAACCATCAAACGGTAGGTACGTTTTATCATCATTTTCTAAACAAATCTCAAACCCTTCAGAGCGAACAAATATGAATAATAAAACGAAACCGGTAAATCCAGCAACAAGTTTATGTTTGAGAGAGAGTAAGAGAGAGTAAAAATAAATATTAAACTCTCTCACGTAAGGGGTAATTGTTTTGGGAAATTTTCTTATTACAAGCAGGCGCAATAAGGCGTGTGTGAAAGTAACAGCTATTGATGTTTAGATAGAGATAGCAAGCAAGCTAAAAACATCTGTTTTTTCTCATGACCGGTATTTTTTATTGTTTGTTTACGTTCAAATTAGTACTTGGGTAATGTTCTTTTTTTTCTTGTTTTTGTTTTAGTTATGAATTATTGGTGGAGGGGTATTGTATAGTATATGTTCGTGTTTATTATATGTAGTGGTAAAAAGCATGAATTAAAATCGACGCTTTGTTATTGTATCGTTGTTAAGGATTATATATGAATTATTGCTTACCGACTTATATGTGTAGTTATGTATAGTATGTACAAAGGCCGGTGAGATTGTTTGTTTTTATAAACACCGATGACTAAAAGCATGTAAATGTAAATTTTTGTTTTTGTTTTTATTACACGAATACATGTAAATAGAGACTTTTGGACTTCCTTTGTGTATGTTTTGAATGAAATGATGGAATAACGCAAAAAAAAAACAACAAACTATCTACTTGGAATGTGCAATTCATACCTAAACACTGGCACCGGATACGCTTGTGCTGGGCATAATATAGCAAAACTTGTACCCCCTCTACGCTCAATACCTGACCATTTGATATCACCAGACAATGTGGGAGCTTTAGCACCAACCGGTTCTACAATTATTGTATAACAATTTACATCATAATTCATTCAAATGAATTAATGAAAAAACTGGTTTTCTATTTAAATCATTTCAAAATCATGAAAATTAACCTGAATGCTGGGACTGGATAAGCTTGAGCTGGGCAGTGTAATGTTAAATTATGTGATTGCATGCGCTCTATCCAAGACCGTTTAATATCATGTGACAATAAAGTGGGTGCCTTGCCACCTACTGGTTCTATACAACACAATATAAACAATGAAAATTTTATGGTAACGAAAAACTGCCTGAATTTACAATCTTACCGGAATGTAGGTGCTGGATAACCTTGAGCGGGACATAATAGAGAAATGCTTAATTTTTGTTTAAGCTGCAAAGGTTTTTGCACTAAAGCTGGAGTCTTTGGTGCTGTACTCGCAATAGGTTCTAAAGAAAAACTCTTATGAGCTAATACATCTTAAAAAATGAACATTTTAGAAATCCAAGTGAATGAAAACTGTTTGAATGTTTAAGAAAGTTTTAGGGTTTTTTTTATTTGTAATATTTATACCTAAAAATAGGTGCTGGATAGCCTTGAGCGGGACAGAGCAAACACAAAGAACTGCCGCTTCTTAATTCAAACGGTTTACTCATAATTGAAGGAATACGAGGGGCCGTACTAGAAATGGGTTCTATTGGGAATAATAAAAATTAAACATACAGTTCTTCTCATAAACATAAAAACTGCCTGAATTTTATATACGTATAGGAATTAATGAAAAATAGTACCGAAAATTAGGTTTTGGATAACCTTGAGCTGGACATAGAATGGCGGTTGCTTGTGTTGTAGCCACAACATTAGGTTTATATGTTAAAGCACTAATTGTGGGCGGAGTACTTGACATGGGCTCTAAAACATAATATAACAAATATTACAAAAAACTTTTAGTTTGAATTTTAGCTTGAAAACTGCCCGTTAATACCAAGTTATTGAAAAAATATATATATTGTGATAATGTTTACCTAAAAAATGGCTTGGGATAACCTTGAGCTGGACATAATATAGATATACTGGTAGACTGAGGTGTTGATATTGGTCTGGCACTTAATGGCGGTACTTTAGGAGCAGTACTTGAAACTGGTTCTAAAAATGAATTATTCTTTAAAATACTAATTAAATTACTCCCACTCGCTACCTGAATGTTGCATTATTTTATACTTTTCTTTTTGGCAATTACCTAAAAAATGGAACCGGATAACCTTGAGCGGGGCACAATAAAGCCAATGTTGATGTTTCAGCAAAGGTTTTTATATCAAATTTGTTCAAAGAATTAACCTTGGGCGTGGTGCTACTTAAAGGTTCTACAAAAAAATTTATAATATTTAAGAATTATTTAAAATGAAAACTGCGAAAAACACCTGAATGTGGATATGATTTGTTTTAAAAATCCATTTACCTAAAAATCGGTACTGGATAAGCTTGTGCGGGACACAATAACGTTATACTTGCATCACAACTAATATCAATATTTCGAGTTTTATCTCCAGAAGTTAAACGGGGACTAACACTACCCAAAGGTTCTAAAAACAAACAATTTAATTTAAAAGATTACATTTTCACAACAAATCAATAACTGCCTGAATGTTTGTTAAGATGTATCATTGTTATTACCGAAAATATGGCATCGGATAAGCTTGCACTGGGCATAATAAAGTCACATCATGATTCAAACGAGAACGTACCATGTTTAACTCATCGTGGGCATTAAATTTGGGACCAACACTACCAACAGGTTCTATTATAAGAAAAGAAAATGTATTTAAAAATATTGTACAACACAAGTAACTGCATTTAAGAAAGCCTCAATGTTAGGAAAAGTGAACATTCTAGCTCTTCATAGCTTAATAAGATCAATAGAAAATATTATATAAATAAGAATTTTATTTAAAGTTACCTAAATCTTGGTATCGGAAATGACTGACCAGGACAGAATAAGGTAATGCTTGTTCCTATTCTCGATTCAGCATTTTTTAAACGATTTTCTACTAAAATTTTTGGAGCCACACTACTTACAGGTTCTAAGAGTAAAAAATTTTAATCTATTATACACTAGAATTCTTTAAAAATCAATCTTCTAAAGTTGGGATAGTAGAAATTTTAATGATATTTGAGCTTGTTACCTATAACTAGGCATAGGAAATGCTTGAGCTGGACAAAATAGAGTAAACGTTGTATGCTGATAAGCAGCTGCATCTCTTAAATGTTCCCCTACACTAATTCTGGGACCCACATGACCTACAGGTTCTGAAAATTTTACAAAGAAAAACGTAATGGAAAATATTTTTTTTTTTTTTTTTGGGAAAAATACCCGAATGTTGGTTTTTAATTTTACCTAAATCTTGGGACTGGATAAGATTGAGCTGGACAAAATATGCTAGCAGCTTGTCCAATATTAATTTCAGCATCATTGCGACGATTTGAAAGATTTATTTTAGGGCCAACACTACCAACGGGCTCTAAATATGGTTGTACATTAGTATTAAAAACTTTCTTATAATATTTTAGATTGAAAACTATTCTGAATGTTGTAATATTGAATTATAAATGCAGAAGAAGGGACAATATTTTCTATAAAATATTTGTCAAATCAAATTTAAACGTCATACCTAAAAAACGGCACAGGATACGATTGAGCTGGACAGAATATACTTAAGTTTGTACCAAGAGACGCTTCAGCGTCTTTACGACGTTCACCTATGCTAATTTTCGGTGGGACGCTTGCTATAGGTTCTAAATATTAACAAAATACATTTTATCTATTCAAGGCATTAAAACTTGAAATTAAAACTACAGAAATTGAAAACTGTACTCTATGTTGGGATAAAATATATAAAAAAATATATCAATACCTATAAGTCGGCACAGGGTATGACTGAGCTGGACAAAAAAGAGCTATTGTTAAATTAACATTAACCACAGACTTTTGCAATTGTTCCAAAAGGCTAACTTTAGGTGCCACACTCCCTAAGGGTTCTAAAAATGTTTAAGTATTATAGTATAGTAGTTGTAATAAATGTACTTTGAATCGTTTCTACCCGAATGTTGAGGTGAAGGTATAAAAAGTTAGATATTTACCTATAAATTGGCACCGGATAAGCTTGAGCAGGACACAAAACAGCTATACTTTGCCCCATTGAAACAAAATCAGAATTTAAACTATCTTTTCTACTAACACGTGGTCCAACACTGGCTACTGGTTCTAAAGAAAATCATCATTTATCATCTTTATAGTACTCGCAATTGTTTTTTAATTTTGCAAACTGCTGAATGTTGTTGAGTATAAGTAGTTTTTAAATAACATTCTCACAAAGAAAACCAAAATTAATACCTGTGTTTGGGTACAGGGTACGACTGAACAGGACATTGCAAAGCTATAGATTGACCACTGCTACCTCTATCATGATTAAATTCATCTTTACGATTTACCCGCGGACTAACACTTCCTATAGGTTCTGTAAAGATCGATAATGGAGGTTTTAGGAAGAGTAAGGAAGTACTTGTACTGAATGTTGGTTGAAGGGTCTTTCACCAAACTTTCTCATACAAAATGAAGCATTTTTCTTAGCCAATAGCCAAATAAATCAAAGTAATTCATTTAACAAAAAGTATTATGTCATGTACCTAAAAGCTGGCATGGGAAAACCTTGAGCTGGACAAAGTAAACTTTGTGAACCCTGTCGTTGAACTATAGCGATATTTACTTTATTCATAATATCAACCTTAGGCGCCACCGAACCCATAGGTTCTAAAAGACAAAAACATGTAATTTAAAATTATTTCAGATAATGCCCAAATGTTAGTTTAAGGGTTCGATCATGTCTTTTGGGATATTGCTTAATAAATTACCTAAAATTTGGCTTAGGATAAGCTTGAGCTGCGCAAAATAATGTTAAGGGAAACGTCAATAATCTAGTTACAAATTTCAATTTCTCATCGCTGTCAATTTTTGGACCCACTGAGCCCACAGGTTCTAAAAGTATTATTTTGTAACGTAAGTACAAATTCAAAAACGATGAAAAAGAATCGAAAACTGCCTGAATTTATACAAAATACCTTGGCACTGTTTATATTTATACCTATGTTATAGGATGAGGTATGTCTTTATTTAGTACTTTAGTTTTTACAGAAAAAATCAAATTACCTATAAGCTGGCTTAGGATAACCTTGTGCAGGACATAACAAACTTAAAGAAGTATCTAACGTGCAACTGGAAAACTGCATTTTATCATGCATATCAATTTTGGGAGCTACGGACCCTATGGGTTCTAAAAAAAACGTGAAATATTTAATAAATATTACAGAAAACTGCCTGATATGTATGCATTACCTATAAACTGGCATAGGATACGACTGAGCGGGGCACAATATACACAAATCTTGATCTTGAGGTTCATCCAACCAATTTATACGATCTTTAACGTCCACTTTAGGAGCCACACTACCCATGGGTTCTATAACATATACATATTAAAATTTGTATAGTTTGTTAATACTCTAAAATGTCTTATATGAAAACTGCCCTAAATGTAGAAGGATTTAATTATAAGTGACTTAATATTGAGTTTATTAATAATCTTACCTATACAAAGGTACGGGATAAGACTGGGCCGGACATATTAAGGCTTTATCTTGACTTAATTGTACTCTAGCGTAAGTAAATTCATCACGTGTATCAACCTTAGGAGCCACGCTTCCCATTGGTTCTAAAATTTCAACAAATCGTTTTAAATCTTAAAAAGTCTGCCTTTGAATAAGTTGGGATGGGCTCTTATATTATTTCATACCCACCTAACTATGGGCACTGGAAAACCCTGACCAGGACATTGCATAGCATAGTCTTTATTTAATTTCACTTGTAATACTTGATATTTGTCATGTAGATTAATAATTTTAGGAGGTACCGAAGCCAAAGGTTCTATAAGAAATTACATAGAAAAAAATAGTTAAAAGCAAGACTCTGAGAAAACCTGCCCTGAATGTTGGTTTTGGTGTACTTATAAAGATGAAATGAATTATTACCTTACTATAGGAACTGGATAAGCTTGACCGGGACATTGCATGGCATAAACTTCACCTGACTTAACCATTACTATTTGTGATTTATCGTTTAAATTAGTAATTTTAGGTGGTACTGATCCCAAAGGTTCTAAAAAATTTATATGAATCAATCGCATGAGAATTATAAATCATTTACAGTTTATGAAAACTTCTGAATGTGTTATGCGAGACAGGCGTAACCTAAATCTAATACAATATTTATCAAAATATTTGCAATAATTACCTATAAACTGGTATTGGATAGGATTGAACCGGACATTTCAAACTTAGCGTTTGATTTATGTATGAACGAGCATGAGCGTACTCATCATCTATATTAACTTTAGGTGGCACACTGCCAATTGGTTCTAAAAATTAACATATTAACATATAACATATTTTATAAAATAAGTTACGAGGCTAATAAACACTGCCTGAACATTAAAAGATAAAGCCGGGAGGAACAAAATTACCTATAAGCTGGCGTAGGAAATGATTGAGCCGGACACAATAAATTAAAATTTGTACCCATTGTTATTTCACGTGTCTGCAGTTTGTCTTGAACATTAATTTTGGGTTTAACACTGCCCATGGGTTCTAAGATAAAATTAAAATAACAATATGACTGAAAATCCTTCTCAATATTTATTCAATGGAAAATAAACTGCTTGAATGAAGGTTTTTAGGTCAAATTTACCTAAAAGCTGGCATTGGAAATGATTGAGCCAAACACAAAAGAGCACAATTCTCATTTAAGGCCACATCAATAAATTGGTGCTTATCCTGAAGATTAACTTTTGGTCTAACACTTCCCAGAGGTTCTATAAACAAATATATATTGTATAGAAATAAGAAAAATTTATAAATGTATAAGTACACTACGGGAAACTGCCTGAAGATTTGGCTTACAACTTCGAGCTTAATTGTTTACAAACCCACCTAAATACAGGCACTGGATATGACTGAGCTGGGCAAAAAATAGCTGTACTAGATTCTTGAGATATTTGCATCATTTTGAAACGTTCCAAAAAAGTAATTTTTGGGGCCACACTACCCATTGGCTCTAAATTTTATTTAAAAATTTATATGTAAATCTTTTGAGAATTCAAAAAGGGCCTGAATGTTGAGATTTACCTGAAAAATGGTGTTGGATAAGCTTGAGCAGGACATAATAAACTAAATTCTTCGCCTAATTTGATTTTTACATGTTTGACATCTTCACCTGTAGTAACCTTTGGACTAAGGCTACCCATTGGTTCTATAAAAAATTACTTTTTCAATATAAATTTCAACATTGTAATAAAACTAAAAACTGCCTCTTTGGGATAGAAATGTATTTTGATTTTACCTAAAAAAAGGTACTGGATATGATTGAAATGGACATAAGAGGGTTATGCTTAATCCTTCATAAACTTTTACTATACGTGATTCATCACCGCTCGTTAAACGTGGAGCTACACTGGCAATAGGTTCTAAGGGTAGGAAATATCATATGAAGTAATGTAGGAAATAAATTTTTTTTAAAACTACCTCAAGTTGGTATAGAATGTCTTTGAAAAACGAATCGTATTACCTAAAAATTGGCATTGGATAGGCTTGAGCTGGACATAATAGTGTAGCACTCTCTCCCATTACAACTTTAGGAGTTTTTATACTATCATCACCACCCGTTATTTTAGGGCTAACACTAGCCAAAGGTTCTAAAAAATTATATGTTTTTCAAACATCAGATATTATGATTTAATATGCGATAGAAAACTTTTTGAATGTGGATTAATTATATCAAAATATGATTACCTATAGAAAGGAACCGGATAAGCTTGAGCTGGACATAGCAGAGTAATGATATTTGTTAAAGGAACTCGTAATATTTTAATATTTTCTTCATTAGCATTGATTTTAGGACTAACGCTACCCATTGGTTCTAGAAAATGCAATAAGAAATTTTTAAATCCAATAAAGCAATAACGAAAACTGCTGGTTGTTGGTGAATGTGGAAAAGATAGGCTATAATTTCGAACTAATAAATGAACCGATTAGGAAGACTGAATTATCTAAAGCTCTGGTCAGCCTATAACTTTTTAGAGAATTATAAGAATTTAATAAAGAAATCATCACAAAGTAAAAAATTGCCCAATCTAACCCATCCATTTACATGAAACTTTTCGAGGAATCTTTACCTAAAATATGGCACCGGAAAAGCTTGTGCCAAACATAATAAAGTTAAAGTTTGTTTGGAGGCAGCAATGGTTACTTTAATATCATTTCCAGTTAGTAGGCGGGGACCTACGCTACCCATTGGTTCTATAAACAAAATATTTTTAATTAATACATTGTCTTTCGTGTAATACATATTATTTATTAATAACCAAAGTTCGACAATATAAAATTTCCTTTGTTCCGAAAGTTAAAAATTTTTATTTGTTGTAGTTAATAATATTATGAACTTACCTTTAATAATTTAGGCAGAGATTTATTTTAATTTGGAAAATTGTTCAAAGTTAAATTTTGAATAAACAAAGCACTCCATTTACTCAAGCTCAAGTCAAGCATTTCAAGATTGGAAAAATTGCTTTCCCTTTATTTTAAAATTAAAACACGCACAAAATTTTGCGGTTACCCTATCCCAACATTCAGGCAGTTTTCAATTCAAGGCTAAAGAACAACAATTTTTTGACTTGATCATAAACAAAAAAAACGCGACAAAAAATCCGTTAAATATGTATAAAATGCGGGAAAAGTGTTTTTAGTGAGATTATTTCTGATCAAAGAAAAAGATTTTAAGCTAAAAATCTTTTTGATTGTTAATGTATTTTCAAAAGTAGTGGTCAAAATATTGTTGTTATTAATTATTGCATATACATTATTTACTATTTTTTAAAAAACAAAATATTTTTTTTTCTTAATTTGAAAAAAAAATATTTTGTTTTTTAATGTACAATATAAGAAAGGACATTTTTATAATGAAAAATACATATATAAATAATTTTATAAAACTACTTTATTAAATGAAATATTTTAAAGTATTTAATATCGACTCGACTTGACTGCTAATAATGTCCTTTCATATATTCTTTGGTAACTTAAAGCACTACCTTAAACAGTAATAACAAACCATATGAGAATTTCAGTTGTATACCAATTTATTTCAAGTTTTAAACATAAATCTATTAAGATAATTCATATTAAATTTAGAGCTTGTAAAATAAATTAATTTCGGAAGGTGAACAGCAAAAATTTTATGTAAATTATATATTTGATTACAAGAGTCATTTAATAAATAATAAAAGTTTTCAGCTTTATCTATGAAACAAATAACAAAAATTACCCAATATTTCAGAATATCCTTTTAACATATGGTTTGCTTTAATTTAAAGTAAATGAAACTGTTTCTTTCTTTTTATTTTAGTTAGATAACTTTTAATGATGTATATTGAACCGCTTTAGATATATTTAAGTTTAAATTTTCAAAAAAGAACCAATTACTTGAATGAAGATGAAAAATTGTTGCATGATAGGTTAGCTAGCTACCGTTTCGGTGAAAATCATCTCACCATTATAAGCAACCTTTCCTATGTCGAACCTGTTTATTAACCACATCATTTTTTGTTATGTCAATAAAATTCGACTAGGAATTGAATGATCAACGACGATGCACTAAACCAAAACGTTTGACATAATAAAGCGATAACTTTTGTCCATCTTTATAGGGCTATAGCATTGCATGATTAAACGAATCTTAGGACTTATAAAAATATATAACATTCTGTAGTAATTGTGGAATTTTTAGCGAGAAGTAAATTACATATCATTTTACAAAAATTGAATTGAAGTACAGGGGAAGAACAAAACAATATGAACACCATGCAATTTAATTAAAAATAATTTCATTTACTTTAATAACATTTTCTTAACTAACTTAATTATTTTAATAATTGATCCTTAACTTACCTGTTATAACCAAGCGACCTTTCGTTGCACTCAGTCTTGTTTCTCCGGTTAAGCGATGTTTGGTACGACATTGGTAGCTTTTGTAACCATCTTCGGGACCAACTTCACGTATGTGCAATTCACCAGAAGGCAATACCAAATATTTGCCATCTTTTGTTGTCAGGAAAATAATTATTTTTACAATAAAAAAACGAATTATTAATAATTAGAAATTTAGTTGAGTATATATATATTTTATATGAATGAACTACTCTAATATTCATTAAAAACACTGTAATTTGGGTGTATAATTTAAAATATTATTATATATGTATAATTTGAAAAAGACACATGAAATAAAATGTGTTTTATTTATTATTTGTTTTGCGATTTATTATTAAATATTTTTTTTTCTTTATTTACAGTGTTTTTGTTGTAGTAAAGTTAGTAACAACATGCAAAGAAATATTAATGATTTAAAAAATACAAAAATAAAAAAATTTTCTTAATTAAAAATATTGTTAGAATTTTTTTTTAATTTTTTTTATTTACAAATTTTATAAAAACATAAAATATTTTTAAATTTTTTTTTTATATACAAACAGCATGCAAAAGACAACAAAATTATTGCCGATAAATAGAAAATTAAAAATTTTGAATATTTAGTATTTTTCCATATTTCAATTTAAAAACACTGGCAATTATTGTTGTTGTTTTCTAAATAATATATTTACAACTATGAACAAGAAAACCTCTACTACTACTACACTACATATGAAGGGGGATTTGAAAGGATTATGGTAAGCCAGGTGCGGCTTCTGGTTATTTGAGGATCATGGAATTGTTACAGGAAGGATTAATTGTAATGAAATGAAATTGAAAAAAGGATAAATACAGAAAAAACCGAAAAAACTCAAGCAACAACCTAATCAAACCTAAAGAAGTTTTCCGAAATGTTTTTATAAATATATGGGAAAAGACAACAGGACCTTGTTAATTGTTTAAAGAAGTAGAAAAATTACCCGTTTGTATTTCACGATCAGACATTGGAAAGATTTCACGCTCTTCATCTTCTACCCAGCTAGCGACAATTATAAAATCAGCCACAAAACTTGGGATATGACATTTAAGTATGGCACTATTGCCCTTTAGAACAGCCTCATCCATAACATTGACCGTATAGGCCTGGGGTACAACTAAGATTTTACACGAAAACACAAAAGAAAAAGAAAAGCACAGAAGCAATTACTTGAAAGAAAGCAATCTTTGTTAAGGATTAATGATAATTAAAGGAAATAAAGAAATCCCCCTTGTGTAACAAAACTACCACTAATAATAAAAATATAGTAGAATTTATAAAATACCGGTAATATTTTTGGTATAAACACCACCCTCAGTATCTAACCAATCGGTTACCTCTAAATGATCGGCCACAAATGAGGGCGTCTGACATTTAAAAATGGCCGCATTGCCCTTAATAACATATTCATCATAGACTTGAGATTCGAAAAATTGTTTCACCACTAAAATAATATAACATTTAAGCAGAAAATTACTAAATTTGGAGAAGGTGTATAGGATTAAGGAGTGTCTAACTATTGCTTATTGTAAGGGTTCTAAAAAAAGATTACCCATTGATTCATTTTCTTGAGGTTTAAAAATTTCCACATCCTCTTCATCCAACCACGACTCTACCGTAATAAAATCGGCCACAAATGAAGGAATAAGACATTTTAAAATGGCCGAATTTCCTTTTAAAACAAACTCATCTATTACCCGCGTCTCATAGAATTGATGTACAACTATGTTAATTAGAAAAAACAATTCCCAAAAACAAAAAATTATATTATAATGTATAAAAGAATGGAGGTTTTTTCATGTGGAAAAGGAATCAAAAACTTTTAAAAGTAATTTTCAAAGAAAATCAAACATTCAGTACCCATTTCTTCACTATTGGGATAATAATTATTGCCCTCAGAGTCCAGCCATAGATCAACGTAAACAAAATCGGCCACGTAGGAGGGAATCTCACATTTCATAACCACCGAATTACCGCGTATTACATATTCATTATCGGCTTCCGATTCAAAAGATTGTATAACAACTAATGGAATAGTTTTGTAAAAAAAAAAAAAAATTAATAATGATAAAAGGATTTTTATAAAGGACTTTTCGGAATCAAAAGAATGAAATGTTGCTTAAATATTGCTTAAAATAAATATATGGAGACTGAATACCATAGCCTTTATGTGTATCATTACGCCATAATTCTACACCCTCCTCATCTATCCAAGCTTCAATATGAACAAAGTCAGCCACAAATGAAGGAATTTTACATTTGAGTATCGCTGAATTGCCCTTGATAACATATTCATTCTCAGCCTCAGTTATATAGAATTGAGAAACCACTTTAACCCAATAAAAAAGTGAAAACAAAGTAAAGTAGAAAGTAAAGTTAGAAAATGCTGATAGTATAACAAAAATAAAAAATAATTGGATTTGTTAAGGATTTTTTCGGGGATTTCTAAAGAAAATATATGTGTTGTACAATTTGAATAAGCCAACCGTATTCTTCAGAGAAATTTAAAACATGGCCCTCTTCATCAATCCAGGATTCGACGCGAACAAAATCCGCTACGAACGACGGTATAGAACATTTCAATACCGCAGCATTGCCTTTGATAACATATTCGGTCATAATTTCGGCCTCATAAAACTGGTTAACAACTATAAAAACAAAAGTTACACTAAGTAAACTTAAACATGAAAGGAACTAAAGCAATTTCATAAAAAAAAATGGTTAAAAAAGTATGTAGGAAATCGGGATAACGTTGCTACTATTTCAACTTATTTTTAAGCAATATCAAAGAAAACAATTCACACCATAATTATCAGAAGGCCTTAGTTCAGTGCCTTCCTCATCAATCCAAGATTCAACGCGCACAAAGTCGGCCACAAATGAGGGTATAGAACATTTTAATACCGCAGCATTACCCTTAATAACATATTCCATTAATATATCAGCCCCATAATGTTGATTAACCACTAAAAAAATTTAAATCAAATTTTAAATTACTTCGTAAAAGGATTAAAAAGGAAGGGATCAAGTATTTACATTTTTTATTATTAACATAAGTTTATAGAATTTCTAATAATTTTCTAACCAAAATTTGGCGTTGGTAAGTATTCAGTGCCCTCGCTAGCTAACCAAGCCTCAACCTTAACAAAATCGGCCACAAACGAAGGTATCGTACATTTCAAAACCGCCGTATTGCCCTTGATAACATATTCGGAAACCACTTCGGCTTCGTAATATTGATTTACCACTAAAAACATTATTAACAAAATGAGAGATGACAAATGAAGGTGTAATGAAAAATATGGATTTGGAAAAAGGATATATTTAATGTTTTCTAATAAAAAAATACCTAAACATATGTACAATATATATATATAGGCGAAAATTCAAACAGTACCGGTGCCCACTTGATTATCCAAAGTGGCATAAAGTTCACCACTTTCATCTTGCCATGAAACAACTTGTATAAAATCGGCTACAAATGAGGGTATTGAACATTTCAATACGGCCGCATTACCTCTAATCACATACTCATTGTTAACCTCCGACTCATAAAATTGTTGAACCACTACAATAACAAAAGGGCGTAGTTTAGATGAAGCTTAATGAGTAGCTATTAATTTTTGTTTAAACATTCAGTTAAGGCGCCCACAAAATTCTCATCACACATCAAACAAGCATGTGAGAAAGTGTACTGAAGTGGAACGCAGGCTACAGATAACGCTTTTTTCTAACATTTATTTTTTTCTAAACTGCAAAATTATTCTTTTTTTTTTCCTAAAAGAGAAGAAGTTGTTTGCTAAAGATGCACTTGCACGTTTGGGTTCTTTTAATTACACTCTAAGAAGTTATGATGTTAATGTTTATACACGCAACTCCTATATAATGATTGTAATGTTTTCGGTAAAAGAAAAACGTATTATGAAAATGATGCAAGTATCATCAGTACAAGTGTGAGACTGAGAACATTTCTCTCATCGGATCACTTCCGTAATGTGAATCACTTTAACAGTTTCCAACTTTATTAAACCCTTAACATTTTCTTGCTAACTTAATTAATTAAGATAGACATTAGACTTTACTTTTGTGTAGTGTTAAACATTCCGGAAGGAATATCTTCCTTGGAAATTTTTACATGGCCATAACCTTAATAAACTCAACGTACTTAGGGATCCAAGGATCGAGTTCCGATTGCACTACATAAAGCGGTTGAGTACAATATACTGTAAAGCTATAAAAAATGGCTGCAATGGGAACAACATTTCAGGAAATTGCGGAGACAATAATTAACATTTTTATGAAATTTTTTTTTCAAATTTTTATTCATATTACCACTTGTTTCGTTGTTGTTGTTCAAATTTTTTTTAATTTAAATTAGTTTTAATATCCGATTCGAAAGCTATCGAATGCAGGAATTCAACCCTAAGTTTAAATTCTAGTTGAGACGAACACTTGATCTAACTTTCCTTATGTACAACCAAGGACATTTATCTCATGTGAAACAGGCAGGTATCGAAGCATAGTTTTCTTGGTAAATGAAATATAACAATATCGGTAAAAGATTGCGATTCATTCGAAACTTACAAATTGTGACAAATTGAAAAAAAAATGTCAAAACTCTCCCTATAATTAAGACTCTTCCCAAAATCTATGGCAGGAAAATGATAATAAATTCTTAATATAAATTTAAAGATAAAATGGAATAAATTTAAAGTATACAGGGACGGGTCATAAGCAGGAAAATTATTTGGAGCTTTCTAAAGTTGATAAATAAACCATATCGTCTGCAAGGGGAAGTATGATGGGGTATAAAAGGGAACACTTTAAATATTTTAATGAAAAATTTTAATATTTTTCTGCTTAAAAATAAATTGTAACATATTAGACAGGGCAGAACACAAACCATATTCTGTGTTTGGCAAGAAATCCTCATTTTGATCGGTATGCCACGATACAATACTAACAAAATCGGCCACAAACGAGGGTATTTCACATTTCAATATCGCCGCATTACCGCGTATCACATAAGCTTTATTTACATCGGTATCATAATACTGAGCAACAACTAAAAACCAAAATTCACAAACAATTAAGAGAGTTGGAAAAAATCGAAAAACCAAACAAAATACTTCCCACTCATTTAAAAAAAAAAAAGAGTGAAATAAAATTATAGTAAGAAAGCAACACGGAAGCCAAGACAAGGCAGGAACTTCTGTAATAGTTTAAAATACATTTTTACACATGTGGCATAAAGTTATACATAAATTAAGTGTTGGTTTCCGTTGAACACACATACGTGTTCGAACAAATCAATTATTTTGCAAGTATTTTTGTGTCAGTTTTTATGTTTTTATATGAATATTTATGTATTAATTGAGTGAGTGAATGTGATTGTGTATTATGTGCAATGTTGGTGTAAATTTTAGTTACTGTGAATATATGGAATAAATACGTCAGAATTTTACAAAATAAGAAGAGAAATGGAAAGAAACACGCACCATATTCAGTGCCAGGGAAGAAATTCTCATCTTGATCTGTATGCCAGGATATTATACTAACAAAATCCGCCACAAACGAGGGTATATCACATTTCAAAATGGCCGAATTACCCCGTATCACAAATGCTTTGTGTATATCCTCTTCATACTGTTGCGACACAACTACATATACAATATAACGCACACACATAATAATAAACAGAAATTTTAATCAACAACATATATCATAATAAACTGAAAAATGTCCATCCAAAGGTTAAAAAATAATTTATGAAAAAATAAATGAAATCTGAAAAAAGAATCCAAAACCTTAGTTGATGCATATATATGTGATAGAGATCGGGATGTTCTGGTTATGTGCAATTCTACATAATTAAATGGCAAACCATCGTTCATTCTCAACATTCGCACCATATTCGGTAGCAGGATAGAAATTTTCTTCACTGTCTGTATGCCAGGAGACAACCTCAACAAAATCAGCCACAAAGGAGGGTATTAAGCATTTCATTACCGCAGCATTGCCGCGTATAACATGCTCCTTGTTAACGTCCGCTTCATAATATTGGGCCACAACTAAAACATGACGATGTGATACAATTTATCTTACACCAACAATATTCGCACACATTTAATAAACTTTACAAATAAATTTTCAATCAGCCTGTGGCCCAAATTGCAAAAACATTATAATTAGTAAATAATTAAAAGTAAAAGTGAAAACTTTGTGTCTTAGCTGATCAATGTTCAAATAAGCTGGCAACTCCTTGAAATCTTTTTATAACCTCCACAGTTTTCCATTCCGTTTGCAACACCTCGCAAAGAAGTCTTGCAGCCCCTAAAAAGTATCAAAATTTGAGTCTGTCACATGAGTCTAAGACATGTCCGCCCGTCCATGTGTCTCTTTTTATACACATAGTTCTAGTATCTGTAGACCTATGGTCTTTATACAAATTAGGCAAAATCGATGTATTTACACGCTCGTAATATGCAAAAAAGTTTTCTAACCACAGAAATGAAACCTATGAAGTATAAATTTGGTACAAATTGTTTTTATAATTAATGACATCCATCGATGTACCAAATTTACAAAAAAAACCCTTTTTTTCTACAGAATCTGACGAATAAATTGACACGAATTACTTGCACTGTTACAAGGTATAATCAGCTACTTGCCACGCCCACTCTTTATATATGTATGTATGAAGTTGTAAAGTATTCATGTTTTGACCCAAGTCAAATATTAACAAAATTTCTATTTAACTTTTTATCTATATTTCAACAACTACTCTGGGCCTTTCCATCTAAAAATTCATTAACACATATTACCTTTCATTACTATAAGATTCAAATTTTACAAGAAATGTTATGTGACCGAAATATTTAATTTATGGGTTATAATAATAACCAATTACTACCAACAAAATGATATTGTAATCAACTCTAATGATAATGCGAGTCAACCATAGTACACGATATAGCGATTTGCAAGTAACTAAGCTTGTAATATGATTATAAATTCATTACAATGAATTGATTATCATCAAGCTAATACCTGAGAAAATTTCTTCTTTTACCTTTGCAGGAGACACTCTTCTATCTCGGCTGGTAAGGTTTCTTTCAATATGAATTACCTTTTAGTAAATATATATCTAACAAAATGTATTAATTTGTGTGTTGGGTTGTGATGAAGCATTTAAAAGTATGAAAGATTGTTTCATTTTGTTGGATGACAACCACAATTTTATGGTTTATAGTTACCATGTCAACCAACAAAGTACATGATGGATTTAATTTTTTTATTGCCTATTAATGGTGACATATCACGTCAGGTAAAACATTATGGTGTATTTTTAGCGACATTTTTCGGCAACTTTTTCTAAAAAACCAGCCAAATAAAAAATCTGCAGTTTCTTGTTAACTAAACCATTAAACCATAGCCTGATCGAAAGGATTGGATTGGTGTGTGAAAAACATACCTAATCAAAGAAAACTATACCAATCGCTCCGGCTCATCAAAACTGTCGCCTTCTAATTCCGTTCAAGTTTAAGACTCTGCCTCCAGAGATATACATCCTTAACTTATTCTTATTTTATACTTTTTAGTGTAGCGTAGTGCTGGAGAAAAATAGTATTTCTTTCTTGCTTATAATTTTTGAAAACTATTGAGCGAAACAATTTTACGCTTAGATTCGTTCAATTTTTCATCTTCTTAGATAAACATTACAAAGAGTTTTATTCATCAAAATAATAATAATATGTGTGAATTTTTTTTCTATTCCGTAAACAAATCTTTTTCTTCTATAACACTGTATTGCTTTGAGAGCATATTGTACATATTCCTCTAAACAAATTGCATCATGTCCATGAATGTATAAACACTATATGATGTATGGTATGTATGTAGCTGTAAATTTATGTTATTTTTTATGTCATTTGAAACATTTATAATGTGGGCGTAGTATATATTCTTTTTTAGATTGGCATGGTACATGCATTTATATACGCTTTCTCCTGAGCACCGATCTTCTAATATTTTAATAAAAACAAGTAAGAAAACTAAACTAGATTTTGCTTAAGTCAAATCTTAAATACCCTCCACATCTACGTACAAACGGTAGGCGTGACAGGTATATAATTACGCCCTCTAATAGTGTATGTAATATGCATCAGCTTGAAATTTGAGTTTTACGTGAAGTATGTTTTTTTTTGTAAATTGTGGGTGTGTATATTAATTGACCATGCCCATTTTTAGTACATCGATGGGTGGGATAACTATAGATAAACATACAAAATATCAAGTTCATAGGTCAATTTTTGTGGCAGATATATAGATTTTTATTGATTGTGGGCGTGGCACTTTACCGATTTTGCCTATTTTAAATAGCGATCTGCGTGAATAACTAAAAGTCTTTGTACAAAATTTCAGCTCAATATCTCAAAATATACGACCGTGAGAATGCCAACACGAGACAGACGCACAGACATACATGTCTAGATCGACTCAATTTTGATGCTGATCATGATTATATATACTTTGTAGGGTCTCTGACGTCTTCTTCTTGGTTTTATGTGAAGAGTATTAAAACTATATAACTCAAGGATTCCATTATTATCTCAATAAAAACACACAAAAACAAAATCTCTTGATAAAATATTTTGTTACAAGATAACATAGTGGTGATAAATGTGTGCGAAAATGTTGAAAAGTAAAATAACAAAAAAAAAAATTATTGAAATTTATGCTAAAAGTAGCAGAATATAGGGCACCGTTGAACAACATGGAAACGTAGACATTAGAATACACCTTTAGGAAGCGAACAACCAACGCCGCTTAGAGAAGTTTCATGTGCTGTAATATTAAAATAATAAAATATTTTTTGCATGAATAAAGGAGAGAGAAAGGGGGCTACGTAGATTTAATAAACAATGTATTAACGCTTGCTTAGACTTTAAAGAATCTATTACAGCTAAGAACTTTTTGCATATTCTTCCTCCTCTTATTAGGAAAGATAGCTTCCAGCTAAATATTCTTTTTCAGTTGGCTGCAGATTACATGCAAAAATATTGCTTGACATTGACGAAATATGAACAAAGAACACGAAAATTATGGTAAAAAGGGCGAGTTATTAAAGATAAATTGGTTTTAATAAGTAATTCTTTTGTCTAATAATCTGTTAATCAGCATTCGCTTAGAATTCAAAATTTTAGGGTAACTATAATTGGTTGTCTGTTGATGTGTCGCCACCCCTCAAGCTCAATAACAACCCATTTTCCGTTGTGTCGGCACAACTTAAAGTTATAAAAATCCGCAATATGAAAATTTTTCTTCCATATAAGATAAGAATGCTTGTATAACCCATGAAAAAAAAAACGGAGTTTCTCCTAATTTCCTTTTCTCCTGCTCTCTCTCCTTTTCATGCAAGGAAAACGTACAATTCTTTTTGAAATTTTTACAACTTACCAGCACGAACGTGAACATCACGCGATATAATAGTACCGAATTGATTGCGTGCCAAGCAAGCGTATACTTGAGCATGAACTTCTTGACGGTAATCTTCAGCACGGAATGGTGGAAATACTAATTTGCCATCGGATGAAATTTGCCTTAAACCGGGAACATCACCCACAGCCGTACCATCGCTACGTATCCAAATAATTTCAGGCATCGGATTACCGCTGGATTTACATTCAATTTCGGCACCAGTAGAATTGGAAAAATCAATTCGATTAGTAGGTTCTTTTAGGAAGACAGGACCTTTTTGATCAACATCGGAAGGATTCAGCGCCAAGACCATAGATAATGAAGCTACATGGAGAAATTGAATGAAATGCAAAGAAAATTAATAAAGTATTTAAAATAATTTTGAAAAAAAAATTTTTTAAATTTTATAAATTTTTTATAAATTTTGAAATTACAATAAAAAATTTTTTTTGTCATATTTATTTGGTGTATATTTTAATCTCATTTATAGAAAATTTATTCACAATTTCTGTCGAACTATATGGCTGTTGTTTGGGCATGAACGTTAAGGGATGGATTTGGTCCTGTTGTCTAAATACCTACTATGGTTATTCTTAAGATCGGGCTTAGGTTCGAAATCAGTCTACGTTCAATCCCCCTGCCAGCGATAAAATATTGATTTTTCACATTTTCTAATTCATAGTAATTAATGTTTTTGGTTTAATTCCTTTCCGAACAGAAACGTTCGCTTTCTTAAAATTTCCATTTGGGATATTAAAATAAAATGTTAAATAAAGTTGATGCCATGTACTTAACTTAGCTTATGCATCCACTAAATAATTAACTTTTGATTATTAATGTAATATTTAGAAATCTATGGCCACACAAATCCACGTTTATATGCGGAAAATCTCAAAGTCCAGTGATTTTAAACAAAGTACTGCAAATATTATAATAGAGTGACAGAAAATATATATGTATGCAAACATAGAAGAAGAAGCCTCTACAAATATTCCGTTTTACGGTTAACTATCCAGTTTACTAGAAGTGGGCATAGAGTGTGTATGTATAAGGAAGCACAGAAAAATGGTGTCGATGACATTTGTGTGTCTGCATCTCTTACAACGGCAGTATCATTATCATCATGTGTTGTGCTGTTATTTTAGCATCATATAGATTTTCATATCCCGGCCTGTCCTTCTTCTCTTCCTCTTTTACGAAACCCTTTTTTTTTCGCATGCTTCAAACAATTTACAACGTGTGCTTTTTGCCTTACCGTAGACATTTCTCCAACCGCAACAACATTTGTGGTAAAGTGAAGAAGAAACGTTGACACTTTTATGATAGGGAGGTCTTACTTTCATTATTGAGCTTGACATATGGAATAAAATGGGTGTGTTACTCGTTTAAATGTGAACCATTTTTAAAGGTACATACTACCATAACATTTATTTAGCGCCTCTTTTACATGGTTCCCAACAATTTTTCACTTAATATTAAAATCTCGCTTTATTTTCTATTCAAACGATTTGGCAGTTGCACTGTAATGGCAATTGTTATATAATGTACTACCTTAGAAAATTCTTGTTATTGGGACGATTAGACGAAACCACCATCGAATATATTTATTTCAAATTCAAAGAATATGAAATGGAGTCGATCTCAAGTTTAGAACCTCATAACAAAGTTTCATTCTATTCCATACGTGAGCATATATTCCAAGCAAATCAACTATTCTTCACCAAATTTAGTCAAAAAGTATTAAGAGTTGCGATTTTTTACCATATAAAGACTTGCATTATAATAGAACCTTATATGGGAAGGGGTTCAGAAAATGGTCGAATCCGGTTTATTTTCAATAAGATTCTTTTTTAAGAAAATTTATGTTTTTGTGCCAAATTTCATCAAAATATCTCAAAAAAAATTTGAACAGTAGCTTGCACACATATCTACATGGACAGACAGACGGACGGATGGACATGGTTAAATCAGTTTAGATTTTGATTCTGGGTCAATCAGTATAGTTTAAGATAAATGTGGAATTTGCCGTCACAAACTTAATCTACCCTAACATGTGATGTACGATATAATGAGTGGCCACGCTGCGTTAACTAGTATGTATTACTATTAGATGATTATTAAAAGATTCATTGGGCATTAATGTTTCGAATTTCAATTTTGTTTTCTTGAAAAAGTAGACTTGTAGCACTTTTAGCATAAACGGCTCATACTGATATGTTTTCTTTTGTTAATGCACACACAATGATTTGCAGCTGTTCAACATCTGCTTTTGATTGGTTTGGCCTTTTAATTTTTGTTTTATATGTATGTCTGTTGTTGGTATTAGGAGCTCAAAGTCCCCCTTGGCACATACGAAACAATTGAACTTGACTCAAACACACAGAAATTTTGAAAGAAAAGATTTTCAAGCTGAGTAGCAAAAAAGCGGTATAACGTCTTTTTTTTTTTTTTTTGGAGGTATAACGTTTTTTGTGTTCATGTTTTAGGTTTATTTGGTTCTTTGATTTTAACCCTCTAAAAAGACAAGACAAGTGTAATATTATGATAGGTCAAATCCGAATATTCAATATCCTACATAAAATTTTGTTCCAACACAATTCCATGAACACAGAACATGTTGTTAAATCGCTTCAGAAAATTATTCTTAAATGATTAAAAAAGAACAAAAAATGCATTTCTTTATAATTGTTACAAATGTTTGCACAAACCTGTTTAACAAGAAGTGTAGGGTATAAAAACTCTACTTCTCTTTCTTATACAAAAAAAAAAAAAAAAGGGAAAAAAAAGAAATTGTGAAAAATGCAGCTGCCAACACGTTTCATGTTTTTTTTTTTTCTTTGGTTTTGTTGTTTTAATGGAATTCTTTCACAACTTCTTTTTCTTTTTAAAGCAACAACAAGCATGGTTTACCCTACTAAGGTGCTTTTACTTGTATGATAACTATGTGTACAAGGAATATACAGTTTTAAGAGTTTCCTTTCCTTCTTCTGGGATATTAGTATTTGTCTTTTTTTTTTTTTTGGTATAAAAAAAATTTTTTTTTTTTTTGGAAGTCCCACTTTATATAACCAGGGCAGGTGTGTTTCTACTTTGTATTTAAATTTTTCGAGTGTGCATATAGAAGGGCGAATAATTATGATTTTTGAAAGAGATAAGATAATATTCCCACAATCAGTAAGTTTTTATACCCTCCGCATAAGATGGTGGGTGTACTAAGTTTATTATACCTTTCGTAACACCCAAAAGTAGGTATCAGAGAATACGTATATACATATATTCTTAATCAGTATCAAAATCTGAATTGACATTATCTAGGTCGCAAAAATTAAAGTACATTTAAGAGAATTATTCGACTTGTACGCTAGTTTGTGTCTAAAATGTATTAAATCTGTTAAAAACCACGCCCACAATCGACAAAAATTCAACTAACAGTCACAAAAATTGAATTACAAGGTAAGAATGTGTCAAAAAAGGGCGTAATCGTACAACAGTTACGCCTACAAGTTACAAAAAAACCCTTTTTATGCTGAATTCAACATGTAATGTGATACGTATTACATACACCATGTACCTGCAACCCCCACATTAGTAAAATCGGCAAGATGCCACGCCCGCAATTATGAAAAAAAAATTAAAAGTTCAAAATAACTATTTAGTATACATACTTAAAATTATTCCATCCAATTATATGTCAAAAATGGGCAGTATAGAATAACAGACACGCCTACACTTTACAAAATACGGTGTTTAGTGTAGACTTCGACCACTCAAATGAACTGGAACACATACTAATATACTGGTTTTTAAAAGAACAACCTATTTACATGCCACGCCTATAAAAAAAACTCTATAAGCTTCACATGAAGTGTATCCAACATTTGGCCAATGCCAACTATAGCTTTTTTACTTCTTCTTAATGAAATGAAGTAAACAATTAATTTATTTGTTTATTTTTTTTTTATTTGTTTATTTAGCCTATAAGGTGTTGTACATACACCGTGAAAACCGGTTACAGTTATAGTTATAACAGGTTGTTTCCATTCGGACAAGATTTTAAAAATTATTAATTATTATTATTATTGTTATATCCGGTGATGCAGGTATTGTTATAAACAGTTTCCCCTTCGGTTTCATTATTGCATTCAGGTTACCACTGAGTGTCTTCATTAATTTTAATTGAAATTCTTTTGTTTTGAAATTTCAACACACGTACATCATAATAATTAACAGTTTGTAACATATTAAAAGTTTATGCATAACGCATAGTAATACGTGTCGTTGCAACGGAAAGGAAATGTTCCAAATAATTATGTCATGCGTTTTGAAATTGTAATAAAATCGTGTACCATGTAACCAAACATGTTCATCGAAAGTATGTCGTTTGTTAATGGATAATGTAGGAGAAATACAAAAACAATGAAAACAACACTACAGCCGAAAGTCCAATTGAATTTGTACAGTGTAGGGGAAATTAATTATTGTAATTAAAGCGGATATTAGTTTAACTGCACGCATATTAACAAAGCGATTTAAAAGTTTCATTAAAAATTCACCCGTACAGGTATTTTTTCGAAGTACCGATCGCACAACATATACTCGCCTTGCACTAGACGCGTTTGTTCACAACAGCCTTAAGGAAACCTTAAAAGTATATTTCAATAATTCTTCTATTGCTTGAATAATGACATTATTTCTGGAAAACAAGTGAAAATGATAACATTTTCAATAACATTTCCAGTCAAGCCCGACCACAAAGCATTTCTGCACCACATGTGGTAAGAAAGTATATTAAGTTTGTGCGGAAGTTTGTAACTCTTAAATGGCAAATGCCACATCCACCTAGAATTACACCGATCGATTCAGAATCAAAATCAAAATCTGCTTTTTTGGATCGATTTTACTACGTTCGTCTCCCCATATAAGGTCCCATTATCTTTTGAGATATTTCAATGAAATTTGGCTACAAGAACATGTATTGGCTCAAAGAGGAATCCTATTAAAAATGGACCGGATCGGACCATATGGCGGTGCGCCGCATATACATATACAAGAAACATATTTGGTGATGTAATGGTTGGGCTTGACTGCAACATTTTCACTAATTTTTCATAAAAATCGTTTTTGTGTTATAAGAAAAGCGAAGAACAGCAGCAAGTTGAAGAGTCAACTACACTTTAACTCACAAAATTTTATTATTTCGGTTGAGATAGCTGGAAGAACCTGTTACAATTGAATACAGACTTTAAACTAATAGGAGTTTTCTCATCATTTAAAAAAAAGAATTGTTCCATCAAATGTACGATTATGTGATGACTTGATGATCCATTATTAGAATCAATTAAATTTGGCATTTAAATATATAGAAATAATTGATCACAATACTATAATAATTATTAAAAAAATATTCAGCAACAATTTTTATAAATATCACAAAGTTTTACGTCTCCTCCGTAAGTATTGACTTTACTTGTAATTTATTTAAGTAAAACTTGTATGAATGAATCACTTTTTCAATTGTCCATATCATGGCCGCTGTAATGCTCGTTCATACATTTTATATATATATATGTACTATCAGTTATGCCGTAAGCTACTGCCTGTAATGTGGATAATGGAGAGCATTTTTTGTATAAATGTATTTCATTCCTTTTATTTGCTTACTTTGTGCTTTGTTTCATTCATCAACGATGATATATAAAAACCAAGAAAAAAACCAAGTGAAATTGTTTCCATAGAACTATTTATAGCGTGGATGCATGTAATCACTGTGAACAAACAATATTTGCACAATTGCATACAAAATGTAAATGATGATATAGTGGGATGCGAACAAACATCATGTAAGCAAATGCAAGAGATTGGATTATTTAAGGTCAGCAACTCAATATTGATTTATCTTGTTAAAATATTATTTCCACATCAATTAGGTAAATTCCAGTAAACGTATGTATTTATTCGGTAGAAGATTTCCCCCAAATATAAACATATTCTCTAGAATGACAGAATTTTTCAAACACATTCAGCAACATTTTATCACTTATTTATTTTGTATTAGAAAATTTACCATCAACCATACATGTAGAGTTAGTCTCCTCTCCAACTAGAGCACAATTTACATAATTTATAAATTCCAAACACTTTTGTAGTGTTTGTGGTCACACTGTGTTGGCGAAATGAACGCTTCAAATCAATAATAATTCCACGTAACGTGTTTCATGTTATAAATTATTGATTACAATAGTATATGTGTGACAAATGAATCGTGAGACCACCTTTAATATCGGCATACCAAACCGATTAATTGATTAGAAAATATTATTTTATAGTTACAACCGAAGAAGCATCAACTAAGTAACAATTTTTGTCCGAAATTAAAACTCTAATGGTACCATATAAAACTCTTTAAAAGAATGTTATACTAAATTTATTTAAATACTTCAAATTATGAATCAAATCTGAAGTTATTGAAACAAGTACCTAAGTTCAAAATGTTCAGTAGTTAAGTACATAAAGTACTGGATGGATGGACTATCTATACATGTGCATACCAAATTTCAACTTAATAGCTAAATTTTGGTGGCAGATAGATTGTGGGCGTGGCTCTTGTCCGATTTTATCCAATTTAAATAGTTATCTGCATGCGTCAACTAGAAATTTCAGCTTAAATGATGATGAGAGTGCCAATAAAAGACAGACACACAGACAAACGGAAATACTTATCTAGATCGACTCAGTTTTTGATGCGGATCAAGAATATATATACTTTCTAGGAGCTCTGACGCCTACTTCTGACAAATGAAATGACAAACTTAGTTTATAACAATATTTAAACTTTTAATGAATTGATTTAAGTTTTATCTTGTTAAATATTTAACTGAATATGGTGCGAAGAAATTTTTACAAACTAGCAGTTAAAGTGTCGGTTAATTTTATTGAAAATCTCTTCAAGTGTTTAGTATGTTGTATTTGTTTTTATTTTATCTTTAAGGTAGTATTAGCAAAAAACTTTGCGTGTTGTATAGAATTTCAAAGTGTATGTGCATACACTTAAGCTAAAGTTCAATGGATGTGTCTTTTTTTAATTTCCTTAGCGGTGTCAAATAGATTATAGGAAGATACCAACGAACAGGAAGTAGAAAGACAAAAATAACTAAATTAAATTACTTGGTTTTATTGTTTGTTAATCGATAATTGTGCGAAGGTATC
The DNA here is from genome assembly GCA_963971445.1 of Ornithomya chloropus. Taxonomy (NCBI): domain Eukaryota; kingdom Metazoa; phylum Arthropoda; class Insecta; order Diptera; family Hippoboscidae; genus Ornithomya; species Ornithomya chloropus. The sequence continues at coordinate 7,160,979 of OZ020530.1, forward strand.
ACAGAGTATAAAATTACAAAATCTACTATATTTGTCAGTATGATAAATATTTGTTCCATTTTTGATGAATGAATCATAATACAGTATAATGCGAAAATTTACGTAGCTCCCAGCTTTTATTCTCTTAATCTGTGTGTTTCTGAAAGGCTTCAGCCTTAATGGCCTTTCTAATACCTCACCTAGTGTCATCGTCATAGGTGAAGGCATTTATCGAAGCTTACTCTTAAGTAAAGACGCTTCTTCTTTACTATTCTTGTCATTCCCATTTTATGAACTATACCATAAATTATCTTTAACAAAGTGATTTTAACCACGACATTGCACTATGTAAATGAGGCTCTCTTGTTGGTAAGTTGCGGCACACAAAGACTGTGCCTGACCAAACCGGTTTGCTCGTTAATCATCATCACATCATCTATTACTTTGATTGAGGCTTAATTTATACATGCACTTCTTCTATATATAGATAAATAGGTTTTTCGTTTACATTCTCTCAAGTTGCAAGCTTTACCGCCGCATAAAATATTTCATGAAAACGTTCTCAGCCATTATGTTGTTTAGAGATAAATAAAAAAAGTCGGACACACACATATTTTTTCAATTGACTTCAATAACATTTTGTACACAAATAAAATCATTTTTATAATTCAACATAATCAACCGAACAAGTAAGGTCGGTTTCGTACTTTTTATGAGTAAATAGGAGGATGGAAGCATAAATTTAGGTAAAATTCGATAAAGTTGTAATCAAGAAAGACTTTATTTCATTTCACCATAAAGTTTTATTAAGTTCCGATTTTCTTATATTTCATTTCTGCCCGAACATTAAGCATTTTGTTGTAAACTTTTCTATTCCGACCCTCTTAAATGCTCGTACACAACCAAAGTTTATAAACAACTTGAAAATAATTGTTATTTATGATCTTTTAATATTTGTTTATTCTTAATTTCTAATTGAAAAATTGCACTAAGATGTTCTGACATTATTAAATAGAAAAATTTCATTAGAACAAATTTGTTTTTTTTTTTTTTTTTTTTTTTTTTTTTTTTTAAATAAAAATGTAGGGCATCTTGATTTTTATAATTTCAACTTAGCGTAGCTTAGTTCCTCTTACAAAACGCTTTTGAATCATTGTTTCATAAAAAAAAAATTAAAATACGTTACAAGTAAAGTGAAATTTGGCAACAACGCTTTCGTGTGTAAGTAAATTACATTTTTAGGAGTACCATAGCATCCTGTTATGGAAAAGAAAAACTGCAGTATTTTTTAAGTACATGCGGGTAAAGCACCATAGAATTGGGACAAACAATAAACATAACAAGAAAAACATGTAAAAAACACAATGTACACATACTTTGCTTAGACGAAATCTTAGATATCCCCCATCACAGTGTATTAAAATAAAATTTATTATTATGATGATGCCTACAAATGTTCAGATGACAACATTCCTTTCGCTCTGAAGAAATATGTTTCGCATTAAGAATTTACGTAAGTTTCTTAAAACATTAAAAAAAATTTACAGCACATTTTTAGATTTAGAGTCTAAGTTCTAGGCCACATTAGGGTTAAAGTAATCATGAGCCGGCTTAACAAAAACTGTGTATAATTCAGTTCTAACTGTGAGGGTAAGAGTCAATCTTAAGATAACTGTGAGGTTAATCAATGTATACTATTTTCAAATGGAATTGGAAAGAACTCAAAGGAAATTGAGGTTCCTGAAGTCTTCTTCTGATAAGTGTATACTGAAGCCCAAGCTGAACCCATCACCAAGGTGAAGCAGGTATAAGAGGTCTGTCATAATGTAGTCAATTCGTAGATCACAGTTAAAGTTAAATACGATATTGGTTAAGTCCCATCCATAAAGTTTTTTTATTATTTATTTCGGAATCAAAATCAGAATCAGATCGTGTCCGTCTGTCCCTCTATATAAATTTGTACTTAAATCGAAGGTTTTTTTAAATATTTCGATGAAATTTGACACAAGGACAGGAATTTGCCTAAAGATTGCAAATGGACTGTATCGAACCATTTTTAAAACTCCTCCCCATATCCAGTCCTATTATAATGGAAGTCATTATATGGCAAAAAATCGCAATTTTTAATATTTTTTGACTAAATTTGATGAAGAATTGTTTAGTAGCTATATACGAGTATATGGCTGGGCCAAATTCAAACCCTATCGGATCATTTTTAGGACCCCTTTCCATGTAATGATATTTTACGAAATAACTTAGATGGCAATACCTCGCGTTTACTGACACAACTAAACTAATTGTAGCATAATTTAAGAAGCTAAGTAGTGGAGGATATTAAATGGTTGGGCTTGACCGAACACAATATTTTCACTTGTTCTTTTTTGTAAATAAAGTTTCAATATGAAGGATAGGTAAATTTTTAAACCAGTTACACTGTACTTAGTAGGCAGGCTGACAGCTACAATACCCAGTAGTGAATGCCTAACAAAAGAAATATACCTGCAGAGGATTTCTTTGATTACTCTTTTGTGTAAATTACCTGTACAGGGAGCTTTGTTTCGACTCTTTCTAGTCATAACTAAATAAATGATGACTCTGACCCATAGCAATGTGGAAGATAGAGAAATTTATATATTCTCAACACGTACGAATTTATAAAGAAGACATTTCTGTTTCTTGTAACCCTTATACGACAGACGCTTTTTATTTAAGTACTGTATATTTGTATCCCATACAATGTATCCCATGGTGAAACTTTTGTTTGAAATATTCATAGAAATTATGAAAAAAATATGACCTATTTTTACAAAAGCTAATGTTGGTTTATATGCATTTGAGGTGGATTAGCAAAGCATCGATGTCTCATTTATATCATTTAAGACACGTAGCGTTCCTAACTACGATACGTACAAATATTTTCTTTTTGAATTCTTAAACTTTTCAACAAAAGTTGTTGCTATTGACTGTCACTGTCACGCGTCACCATGTACTGTAGAAAAATGCTTTTTCGTGGTATGTTAGTATTGGGTTGTTATTCGGATAATATAACAATACTTGTCAGATTCTATTGAAATGTGTTACACGATGTTGTGGTTTTTTTATAAGAGGAAGGTACAGTTTAACAAAAAACAATAAAATAAAAGGTGAAATATTTCAATGTTTAAAGTAATGTTTATTATAATTTAGTAAAAAACACGTAAGGAAACTAAATTTGGCTTTCGGAAAATCTTAAATACCCTTCACATTTACATATAAACGGTAGGCGTGGCAGGTATTTGATTATGCCCTCTAATAGTGCATGTATTACGCATCAGCTTAAAAGTCAAGTTTTACGTGGAGTTTGGGTTTTTGTAAATTTGGGGCGTGTTTGTTTTCTGACCAAGCCCATTTTTGGCATAGCGATAGAAGGGATAACTATAGAAAAGGATGCCGAATTTCAAGTTCCTAGGTCAACTTTTGTGGCAGATATATAGATTTTTGTCGATTGTAGGCGTGGCTCTTGACAGATTTTGCAAATTTTAAAAAGAAATCTACGTGCAAAAATTAAAAGTGTCTGTACAAAATTTCAGCTCAATATGTCAAAATTTACGACCGTGAGAATGCCACCAACAGACGGACATACGGACAAATATGTCTAGATGGACTCAGTTTTTGATGCTGATTAAGAAGGGCCTCTGATGCCTTCTCCTCGATGTTGCAAATGCGATAACAAACTTAGTATACCTCCCATCTTATGTGGAGGGTATAATAACAAAAGCTTCTGAACTAAAAATCTTATATACATACACAAACAATACGTTTGTATACAATTTCTTTTTTTCCAAAGTCGCTCCTTATTTATATATTTACGCTTTATTTTCAGTGTTATAATCATTAAATTGCATGCGCAGACACATTTATCTATATAAAATTTACGTTACAGTTTGCAATGTAACGCCGCCACCACCGCCGCCGCCGGCACCACCTTCATCACCATCATCATCATCATCATCACTATCACCACGCAACATAACACATTACCAGTATAATTTAAGTGATGCGTAATACTTGTACATTAAATAAATAAACCGACAAACATTCGCGCATACTTCACTACATCATACATAGCAGGCAGACATTGTACCGTAATTACATTCACATGTTCATGCATATGTCTACAATGTGTTTAAAATTAACGAGAATAAGAAATAGATGAACTGTGTGTGCCTGTGTGCGGGTGTGCGTGTACAACAATAAGTAAAAAACCGGAAATACTTATAAAAACAATGTGTGTACGGGTGTGCAAATTTGGGCAAAATTATATAGATGTGTAGCACTAAACTTCTGAACACTGAAAACCCCGTAGACACAGTTTTTGTACTAAAATATAAAAACGGATTCAAACACACACAATAAATTTTGTATCACAATCGAACAAATTGTATCTGACTGTACGTATGACCCTCTTACAGAAACTGCAACGGTTTCGGCCACATTTGAATTAATCTTTGCGATTAAAAAGAATGTTTACTATAGACAGACTGACAGACATAACCAGATTAACTGCAGTCCTTCTTTTGTTAATTGTAAAGAGTTCAAAAAAATCGGTATAATATTTAATGTTTATATCCACCATCTTAATGGTGAGGGTATATTAGATTTGTTCTTCCTTTTGCAACACCCAGAAGGAGGCGTCAGAGACCCTACAAAGTCCGCGTATATCTTTAATGACACCCTCACAGGAGCAAATTTTAAGACATTGAGCTAAAATTCTGTACACGGAAATCGCTGAAATGGCCAAAGTGGACTCAGAGCCACACCCACAATCGACAAATATCTATTTTTTAGCCAAAAAATGACCTACGAAATCAAAATTCGGTTCTTTAATTTCTTTTTTCATAAATAGGTGCAACTGCTTGGTGTAGGGCATTACATTTTCAGATAGATTTGTTTGTAATATTTTCTCACTTTGTTTTTTAATAGCTTTTTAGTTTACTTTACATTTTTTTATGTTTATATAATAAATTGATTTTTATCGTGAGAAAATTTTTATAACTTCATCCAGCTGTTAAATATACGTTTTTTGTGAAACTGAAATTATTTTGTATTGAATGCAAATTTCGGAAAAGGGGATAAATTATAATTTTAGTGGGAATAGTGAAAAAAAGAACAAATGAAAATGCTGCAGTCAGTAAATTACAACCATTTAATACCTTACGTTACTTGGCTCCAACAAATTGAACTTTAAATGTTATTACTGGCGAGTCATTATTATAAGAGGGGTCTAACGGATTAAGAATTTTACAATCCAACAGTATTTTAAACAATTCAGTTGTAAAGTTCAATTTAAAAACTCAAAATTTGAAACAATTGCCTCAACCAACTTGACTTTTGCTACAAGGTTTATGTAACTTTCAATTGAAATCTATTGCAAAAGTTTATTTTAAGAAACAACCTTGAGTTGTGTTCCACAAAAATTCAAGAATAATTGAAATTTCCATTTGCCTTTAGCAACAGCACCCTTCATTTATATTTTATATTGTACTTTATAATAACATATCTACAGCTACATAGTCATTTAATAAACGGTAATTGAATGATGACCCTACCCAAAGAATTTCTAGGGATAGACAGAGAGTAAGCTAAAACATGCCATACGATTTATTTGTAGAATAACCGTAAGGAACACTCACTTAACAAATTACACTTGTAAATATTTTTCCCATGATTTTGATTCGAACAAATTTGATTAAAATGCCGCGTCTGTTGATTATAGAAAAATGTTTTTAACATTTATTCAACATTTTCGTTCGTGTACAACAACCATGCTAGAGTGCATGTCAAGTATTATGTGCAAGAATGTTAAACACTTCAAGTAGCAGTGTAAAAAATTTCTTAAACATTTGGCTGCCATATGATCTTCTTCAGTTGTTTCTTGTCAATTTAAGATGCTGTGACAGTTACACACATTCATGTATATTTTTGACATTTTAATAATCTTTTTTTTCTTTTCATTTCATGCTCTAAATACTAATATGGAAGCTTAACATATCATTCACATAATGGCTATAAATCGTTCTAAAAATATTGCTCTTTAAACATTCCTTGATATGCAGACACATGTAATATATCTGCGGAGCATTATTCCGCTTCTTAGATTTTGATGAAGAATTTTATATATTAACATAAGTATATGGGAATATATATATATATAAGTTTATCTATATCTTCCTTTGGATATATTCGGTTTTGTGTGTATGCATTAGAAATTTCAAATGATTTTCTTTGACTGCCTCACATCTACAATGCCTGACAATTCAACAATTGAGAAATGCGCTGCAAACGGTATAGTATGTGTATGTATGAAGTAATAGGACAGGCAGGGTAATTGATTTCATATGTAGGAATTGATCTGTGATGCGGGTATACATACATTAAATGTATTTCTGCTTGTAGGAAACCTTAAGTGAAAAGAATTCTGTTATATTGGAGCTTTTAAAAAGAGTCCGTTTATGTCGGTCTTTTATGTTTTTCAGTGGAACCTAAAGAATATTTTAAAGGAAGCCTGTAATGTAACTTTGAAATGAAAATGGATCTCTCTTTGGCTTTGTCTCAAAGTGAAGCCAGTAAATTTTCAATTATTAGATGAATTTACACTAAAATATTGAGTGAATACTCTTTTATTTCAAGATAATTTTCTAACTATAGAGTAGGGGAGAGCAGCATATGATGGCACAGTTACTTTCTTGTGCTATCACACTTCTTCGAATGAAGAAACGTTAAAAAGAGTGTGCCATCATTGGCTACTTTTATATAATAATAAAACAACAAGCAACTCTTAAATGAAAAAAAAAAAAAATCAAAAGAGAAAGTGTGCCATCATTCACTACATGGTATGTTTGATCATTCTTTTCTCTTAAAAAAACACAAAAAATGATAAATAATCAAGAACAAAAATGTGCCACCATTCACTACATGATATGTGTCATCATTCCCTATTGTTTTGTATTCGTAAAACAGCAATTAACGAAAAAATGGAAAACTAATCATGAAGAAAAGTGTGCCATTATACACTACATTAGATGTGTCATCATTCCCTACTTTTATACATTGATAAAACAACAATTAACTCAAAAATGGGAAAGTCTATTTTGCGATTATCGCATAAGTAACACTCCCTTAAAAAACGTCCATGCTTGTTCAAAGATCAAATCATATATGAATAGGAAATGCTTTTTAATAACAGTTGCAATCGCTGCTACTTTAATATTTAATATTAAACTAAACACATGATCAAAGACGCATTTACTAAATCAACACGCATTACCGCATAGAAGGAAAGCTTATTGTATGTTTATATAAATATTAAATTCATTTATATGAAGAACTTTATATGTAGAAATCTAACAAGTATCATATAAAAGGCATATCTACAGTGTGTGCTCTAGATTTTCATCATTAACAAAAGCTTTTAAGGCAGAATGAAAGAAAAGAAACTAAAGCCTAATGCGAGCATATTGTGCGTGAACGCAGTATAAACAAATATTACCTAGAAAATGCATTTATGGCCGGAGGTCTTAAACGTTTAAAGTAATTTTGTGGAAATATATTTGATTTGCATATTTTTGCCAAAGTAAATAAATTATCTTATAAACTAAACAAATATACAAGAATTGTACTTACAGTGGGCTGTGAATAAAACCACCAGCGTTAACCATTTTATAATGTTTGCTATACGCTCCATATTGATTATGTTGTTGTTGTTGTTGTTGTTGTTGTTGTTGTTGTTGTTGTTTTTATAAACAAGGGTTGATTTCTCCTTTATATACTTTGCACTCATACAAAAAACCGTTAGTTTTCTGCTTTTTTATTTAATTGTTTAATTTTTTTATTCGTTGAAGAATTTTAAAGCTAAAGCTTTAAACTGAACAGTGATTCACACTCACTCCTACGCACAAATACGATGATATCGATTTTTGTACACAGAAACTACCCTATATTATTGTATTATACACAAAGAAACAAACAAACATTACTGCGTTATTTATACACAAAGTGAAGGGGGGCGGCCAACACTTGGTGCGTTCTATTTAAACAACCGTATACACGACGCAAGTGGACATAAAAATGCGTGCGGTTGTTGAAAAACGTTTAGGGTGCTAAAAAGAGACAAAAAATACACACACACACACATAAATTAATTAATATTTTTCAGTTGCAATATTGTGTTACTTTTAATTAAACTTATGACAACAACAAAACCGTTTTAATTAAAATACTGAAATAAATACATTTTCAAATACATTCAAATATACATATATACGTATAGAGAAATGAAAAGAGATGATTTTGTGTTAAATACGTGTAAAAGAAATGATAAAACATTTTCAGTAAATAGGACAATAATAATAAAGAGCGATATGTAAAGATTGACCAAGTGTCCGTACGTCTGTCAAACGAAAAATCGAGTTGAAACCTAAACCATGACTCCACCCCATTTACAATTTCGTACACATGACAAGTAAGCAAAATAACTTCAATAGGTTCTTTTAAAGTGGGTGGGCGTGGCATACTTCCAACGTTTGTTTCTAACACTTATTGAGGTAAGTGTGTCATTTTCTGCTAAAGATAAAATTCTGCACGAAAATTTGTTCTTTGTAAACTATGGGCGTGTCGCACCCTTTTTATACACCTATGAATAGAATTGGACACATGTTGCAATTTCCTTTAAAGATAAAATTCTGCACAACAATAAGAACCTCTTCCCATATAATTAGATTTCGCGAAATAACTTAAACGGCAATATTTCGCTATACAGATACAACTAAACTAAATGTAGCATAAATAATTATAACTACACCAGACAAATTTACTTAAATGTTTAGTTTTAGAAGGATCATCATAAACATCCCTGAAAATGGTATAAACCTTACACCACAAATCGGATAATAAGGAATATAACCGGTAGAGAAAAGCGGATTATAATAAAGCCTTAAAATAAAAACTCGTATACATTACTAGACTTGGTTAAATTTCTTACAATATTATCCCTAAAAAACTTCCTATAGTATCACTCATAATATCAATGCATTCGATGGTAGGTGTTCTTACTTTGAAAATTAAAACCTTAACTGCTTCCAATTGAAATCATTTTCCACTTGATTAGAGAGTTTGTTGTCTAACAATTAGTGGTTTACGGAGAGGTTTTGTTTTAAGCAAACTTTTCTATATACATTCATCACAACAACAATGCCAATGACAAAAATTATCCACCCTCTATGGGGTTTTGTGTTTAGCATCAAAAAAGTCACGTAGAAAAGTCAACTTTATGGTGTATGAAGGTGGGAGAGAATGTACTTGAAAAGTTGACAAAAAGACTTTTTAATTAATACATTAGGCACTTATGATACAACCATGAAAATGTTTGTGGTCAAATCGACATGAATGAATAAAACGAATCAATTCGATAATTAAAAGTCATCAAAGTTGTATTGTAAACAAGGAAAACAATAAACATGAAAAGGTATCTAAAGGGAGAGAAAACAAAAAACAAACTAAATTTCCCTTAGGCTAAATCTTAAGTACTCTCTAGCAACCCTTCATAGAGGACGTGGCCATGTATCGGGCAGGTAGCAGTGTATATGTTATGAGTTGAAAAAAAAAGTAGATTTTTGCATTAAATATGATTTGTAGGCGTGTCAGTCACTCGCCCATTTCGTACTAAATTTTAACTTTGCCCAATTTAAACACACGGACAGACATGTCTCGATCGATTTGCCTGTTGATGCTGTAGCAAATGCAATGACAAACTTAATATACCCCCCTTTTTTATATAGAGGGCATAAAAAGAATATTACAAAAATCGATCATATAAACAACAATTATTATTTTAATTTTTTCATTTTTTAAAATAAATTTTGAAACCTCTCTCAATATAAATGTCAAGGAGACAACATACCATGAATGATGATGATAAGCAACAGGCCAAAACGGCTATTGATTGTCCAACCAGATATTTAAAATTATAATTAAGAAAAAGTTTGTATAACAAAGAGAACACAAAATTAGGGTCACAGTAAACAAACACAACATAACACTCTAGAGTTAATATCCGTTGTAACCAACAATAGCAGCATTGTTGTCCCTTACACAGGGTTTGATGACAAAGCTTAAAACTAATTTGTTTGTTAGTTGTTGTTACTTTGTGCTAAGCTTCCGTTGACTGTTTTTTTTTTTTCATTTTTTTTTTTTTTTTTTTTTTGTAGTCATGGTTGGGGTGGTTTTTTATACAAACACATTTACATATATGGCTATAGATAGACAGGCATGTCATTAAAAAGTATATATTAACAAATTTTATAATGAAAAGCTTTTCAAGTGGTACATAAAATGAGAATGTTGACAGGAAACATTTCTATTGCTGGTGAATACAGATGAAACATATTGTGGCCTTAAACAAATGGTAGCATCATTATCTATGTACATAGTTTATAGAATTTTTACGCATCAAAATAAACTATAGTTAATACCCTACACCACTTGGTTCCACACACTGAGCTATAATTAGTTTAATTGTATCAGTAAACTCGAGTCACTTCGTGAAATATCTCTATATGGAAAGGATGTCTAAAAATGCCCCAATTCGGTCCATATATACTGCGGCTTTTCTTTGTCCCAAAACGTGTTCTTGTAGTGAGTTTCGTTGACATATCACAAAAAATATAACCTATAGCATGCACACAAATTTACATGGACAGACGGACGGATAGACAGACGGATAGACGGATGTTCAAATTTTTTCAATTTATTCTGAAAAAAGATTTCCAATTTGTGAGTTTGTAATTTTTTATATAAAAGAAAATTTTACAAATAAATAAATATAAAATTATATAATAACTGTGCTCTTCATTTGGCGATCCTGCCATAACTGTGTCCTTCAACGGACATGGTTAAATCGATTCAAAAAGTGATTCTGAATGGAAGCGACTGAGTAAGAAGCTAAATACCTTTTTAAATAAATGAATTCTTTCAAAATATGTTGAAAATTTTATAAAAAAATGATTCATTTAATATTTTACTTAAATTCTATAAATTTATGACTTATGTTCTGAAACCTCTTGTGACGCATGAGTCATTAGGATAACCCTTTTAATACAAAAATCCATTCATGTATATAAAACCATAAGGATAGCATAAGAAACTTTCTTCCAAGTAATGCTATGAGAGGGATGATGACTGTACGCTATTACTTTAAGGACTTTGCCATAACACTACAATCCTGTTATATTGTATATAGAAAAATCAAAATATACTCTAACTGACAGTTGCCAAAAGGATACAATAACAATTGACGTTTTCCTTTAACCAGACACTTTTGCTGACATGCGCACTAAGTTATTAATGGCACGATAAATTGTTTGGTAGCATGTTTGTATTAGGAAAGAAATTCATGGATATCATAAAATATAAATTTATTCAATTTATTCGAATGATTACAGAAATAGATCTTGTCAAATAAGGCATAAACTATTACCTAGTGTTGTAATATTTGTTAGAAAGTGTGTTTTGAAATAAGAAACAGATCGTTGACCTGTCTCTTTAAGTAAAATGTATAAAGATACACAAACACCATCATATTTACGGTAAAATGTTAAGCAAGATAAACTTGCAAGACACCCTAATGAAGAAGAATTTTCGTGAAAGATATTTTCTCATTACATCGTAAGATATTTTATAAGAGGCTTTATTAAAAGCAATAGGGGTTTGTAATGAGTAATTAAGGTTGAAATGGATTCTTGGTAGATTACACTCGACTATGGTGGATATACAGCTGCAATCTGCAAATTTGATTTTAGGCCAAAGCTTAAATACTCTGCACAGCTATATACAAATAGTAGGCGTGGCTGGTCTATAATTACGTCTTCTATAAATGTATATATTTTGTATCATCTTGGTTTCTGCACAAATTAAGATTTTTTTGGTAAATTGTAAGCGTGTAGTTCATCCAACCACGCCCATTTTTTTCATACCAATGCATTTGATAATTACAAATATGCATAATAAATTTTATTGTCGTAGCTCAATGTTTATGGCAAATAGGAACAGGTTTTTGTCGAGGGTAGGCGTGGCTTATAACCGTTTTAGGCTAATTTATATTTTAAACCTGCATACAGAAACTTGAGTTCATTATCTCAAAATTTACAACCTTAAACAGGGACACCAGGGACGGACACACAGACGGACATGTTTAGATCGATACAAATTTTGATACTGATCGAAAATCGTAGGGTGTCTGAGACTTTTTTCGATGCATTCTCCCCAATAATAGAAATAATTTTGTGGACAGAAGGACATTTTTGATTAAAAATTCAATAATAATCAAGTACAGAATTTTCGATACACAATAACACTAGAAGGTCTCCAAAATTTGAAAATGTTTCTATGTTACAAACGTTCTAAAAACGTTTATAAACCTTATTGTTTCTCAAGTGGTGGCTATATATGTAATGCTGCCTCTGAAAATCAACTGAATCATCAGTAAAAGCATCAAAGCACATGAACTCTAAAACACGAACATTTACACTATAGGCCAACAACTCATAAATTTCATGCCCTCTTCTGAAAAAACAACAACAACAATAACAGGCAGTCTCGCGTATTCTTCAACGGAACATCAGTACACAGTACACACCCTTTTATGCTGGGGTGGTGGCTCGACAATGGCAAGTAACACTATAATGCAGCCGTGTGTGAAGTAGAGTGCTATAGAGATGTACACACATACACATATAAACACAACAAAGGAACGGCACGATGAAGTTTTGTAAATTAGGAAAAATCAATAAAAAGTCTACACGAGTAATAACTATAGAAAAACTTTCGTTGATATCTAGACTTTTCTGTATGAAACTTTACATAAAACAATCATTTTCCTACAACATATCGTACAATAAAGAATACTTAATCAATAAATTAAGAAAATAGAACCAAAAAATGATTCAAAACTCTTGTTAAAGGTCTTACACGAGCCGAAAACTACTGTAGAAACGTTAGAAAACGGATATGAATACGAATTGGCCGAAAGGAAGAGGAAGAATACACGAACGTTGTAAAGAAAGTGTATAACTTCTTTGCACAGGCAACGAAATTCGCAAACGGATAGAATTTTTGGCTGGTTGGTAAAGAAACAGAAAAAACAAAATGTCTGGCTCGGCAACTCACCTTTTATTGATATTTTTTAATAAAATTTTATAAGTCTAACTGTTAATCATCACTCATCACACGCACTTTTGTTTACTGGCAGAGAAAAAATTGCCACAAACTAGCCACTAATCCACGGCGGTGACTAGGATTTGGCAAATTTTCCTCGCAATTCCGTTTTTTCTTATTTTTTTATTGTAACTTTTCTCAATTTTTATGCTTTCTACGTTTCTTTCCTTTTAATAATTAACAGCTTTTATAAACACCCACGTTTTTAAACAACCGTCAACTTGTAAAAGGGATTCTTATTATTTTTGCTTGGAAAAAATCAAGAGTCCATTTTTTTAGAAATTGCAGGCAAAAACTTAAATGCTTCCTTACTTTCAACTTTTGCAAACGCACCGCACGACGTCCGAATAACGACTGATTAGTATAGATTTTGTTTAACTAAACTGCACCTAAAATTTCCCTTTGTTGGGATATTGTTGTGTGGCAGGAGAAATGTGTGTACTTAAGGGGAATTGTTGCTATTTTGTTTTGATTCTTGTGATTTATCGTTCATTTTTAGATATTTCTACCGGAAAACAGTGATGTTAAGTATTAAAAAACTACAAATTATTACAACGGTAAATTAAAAGCGCGTTTTTACACGAACGAAACTGTACACATCCAATTATCGGAAAATTAACGTTATTTAGTACGTAAATGGCTTAATTAACACTAATAGCGTCACGCAAAGGCTTCAATTACATAGTTTATTATATTAAATTTAGTTTTACACCATACAAGGGTTAATAAAAGTAATTTTTACTTAGACCCAATCTTACGATGCCTTACGCTTTAATATGTAAGCTATAGGCGTGGCAGTAACACAATTGAATGCAATTTTAATCAATGCTATCCTAAAGATCGAACTCAGCACCAAAGTTTGTACATTCTATATAATCTGTGGGCGTGGCATGGATCGCAATTGCACGCAATTTTAGCTCTAATTAACCGCCAAATTTATTTAATTTGTTTTGGCTTTTATCCAGTGTTATAATACAATGGAAATTACAGCGTTTTTGTTAATTTTGGGCGTGGCTCTTAAACAATTCTGCCTAATTATGAATGTCAACAGATTTTAATACTCTTCTCAAGAATACATGTTTTACAAAGTTTCTGGGAATGTAGGAGTGCAGGTCCGTTTTACAGGCCCGCCTACAATTTTGAGAGCCTTACTAAACGTACTGTTGTTACGCAATGCATGTATTGTTACAAAATGTAATTATGTTTTTGCCACGCCCACATTTTTCATATATATTTTTAAAGATTTAAATTTAATGTTTTTATACCATCTGCATAAAATCCCTTTCATCAATATGCCAAAAATTAGCGTGATCGGATAACAGACACGCCCACAATTTACAAAAAACCATACTCCACGTAAAGCTCATACATACATACACTGGTGTGTAGGGCGTATTCGTATACCTGCCATGCGCACCATTGTAGATACGGAGGGTATTTAAGATTTCACCCCAAAGCCAAATTTAGTTTTCTCATGTAATTAGTAGCCTCATGTGAATAGTTTGTGTCTTAAGTCTTTACCTATAAACTTGCATAGTACAGTATTTATAAAGACTTAAGACACAAACTACTAGTTTGAATTATCAATGCAAACATAGAGCATGAAAATATCTCATTAAAGATTCAAGAAGCAAACTAACTCTTCCTCTTCTCAGAGCAAAAGACTCAAGTAACAAACTGAATCATTTATACACAAAATGAACGACATCATATGAAATATATTCTGTAATATATTTATAACTTTTATTAATTTACTCACATTCATTCTACATGGGTATGTTTTGTATATATGTCATATAATACACAGCAGTAAGCGTGCATGTATATAGAAATGAGTATTATGAAAAATAATAAACAAAAACAAATAAAATACATTTATTCCGTTTCTAATACTACTAAGGTATTACACATGATTATGTTAATGGTATATTTTATATGCTTTTACATATTTTTTAAAGAATTAATCAAATTCACTCAATTTTGTTTGAAAATATTAACAGAAGTACATGTAAATTCTGATGTAAACAAATTAGTCAGGTATGTAGGTAAAAAAATATACAATTAAATTAAAAAATAATGATAATCACGCCAAAAAATGTACATGTCAGCTTAAACTAAAACTAAACTACTTTTTATTATAACCGATTGAGTATTTCAAAAGATGGCCATGGGGGTTGGATTGCGAGAAAAAATTCAATGACACATCAACAAAATTAATAATCATTTTGTATATAATGGTAACTTATAACCTAATATGGAGTAATTATAAAGTATAATAAATGCATTGCTTGTCAAACATTGTCTTTAAATATAAAGCTTGGACAGCAGTCACAGAATCATTCCATTCCATTTTTGTATATGTATATATATACACATAAGATATATATATGTGTGTACTTTTATTGTAAATAAAAAAAATCTCATTCTCCCAAGTTTTGAATTCTTGAAAAAAAATCAATACTTTATCAACTCTCTGCTACTAAAGGTTAATTCTTCAATTCTTTCTGGAATTATCCTGTATAATGATTTTATTCTTTTGCCGAGTAACCTTGGTGCTGTTACTATTTGCAGCCAACTTTTTCAACTTGTCTTGTGGTATTGCTAGAGCAATGGCATTCATGTCTCCGGGTGCCTTCTCCTTACCCCGTTTGCCGTTGTATAGATGGTTGGAGGTAGAAGGCATAATGGCGGCATTATCCTCATTAACAGTTGCTGCTTGATTGGTACCAGTACCGGTAGCATATCTGGTTAGCATTTGAAATTTAAATAACTTGTTCTTCGTTTCACGACTCTTCTCTTTAAATTTATCCAATGGCTTGTATTTCGTTATGGCATTCTCATTGTTTAATGGACACATTTCTATATCGTTCAATTTGGATGACGGCGACTTGACATATTTAGCATTAGTCATGGAATCCATGTCCAAGTAGGCAGTCGAACTGTTGGTGGTGTTGGTGTTGGTGGTAGTGGTGCTATTAAGTGTATTAGATAAAGCTATATTTGGGGAGCGTAAGTAATTGCGTATGCCGCCGTCGGAAAAACTATTAGAACTGTTGGATGTCTCCTCCACTAAATGTCGCAAAATCAGGGCTTTTTGTATTTCGTGTTGCCGCTGCAACAATACAGCATTGCGCTCACCCTCCAAACGCGCCTGACGTACAGCATTCGACAAAACCCGCTCCTTCCACTCCCATGTGTCGCGTTCCCGCTCCAATTGCATCAATTGTATTTCCAGCTTGCGTGAAGAATCTCTCAAATCGATGACTTTGGTGAAGTACTTATACAGCATGGTGCGCATCTCCTCCAAGGACAATTTATTTAGGCGAGCCATTAACAACTGTTCCCCCTTTTCTCGTTGCAGATGCTCACTGGTGTCGATGGATTTGTGGCCACAGATTAATTCATTTTTAAATTCTATGGCTGCATCAATAGCTTCTATGGCCTCGTCGCATTCCAAGAGTTTGCGTTCCTCTTTTTGCGTTAAATATTTCTCCTTTTTCAATTTGCGATCCAGCGAACAGCGCTGATCCAATAAATGATCTCGAGTACGTCGAAGGTTTCGTATTTCATGTCTCAGCGTTTCGCGTTGTTCACCGTTACCGAACTTCTCCAAATTGTCCGATTTCTCTTTTAGAATGTGATCCAAATGGGAGATGCGCGCTTGTACCTCTTTCAAATGTTTGTCTTTGTCATCGGCCATGTGAAGAGGCCCCGCCCCTTTTTCCACTTTGATCAAAGATTTTGTGTTCTCCTTCTCTCTGAGATCCTTCAATTCACCTTCCAACGCCTCTTTGAGTTTACGTTCTTTTTTAACTTTCTTCTGTAGATCTTCTACGGATTTCCTCGACTCTTGCAAAGATTGCTGCAATTTTTTCACTTTTTGACCACTCTCTCCAGCAATATGCTTAATGGAGGTGACATCCTGCAGTCTCTGTTCCAAATGGTGAAGGACGGCCTTTAATTTTTCACAATCCTGCTTATCTCTACCTTGGACTATGGCCTTGGCCAGAGCTTTTTTCGTCTTTTCATATTCCGCCTCCAGTTTGGCGCGCTTCTTGTTGAACTTTTGTTTAGCAGTACTACGAGTCTCTGAATTTTTTACCAGCTCCGTTATAATGTTTTGCTTTAAATTCATGGTTTCCTCCATTTCTGAAATTTGTCTTAATCTCGCCTCAATGTCTATGTCTAATTTGCGCAACTTCTTTTCAATTTGTTCAACGGGAGAATTGGGCTGCGGCCTTAAAGGCAAATCGGTTGAACTTTCCAGAAAATCGTCCACCGAGTTATTTTTGGCAACGTTCTGTTCACGGGATGCTACACGATGCAACATGGCAATCTCAGCACTGGATAAAGTTGTGCCCGGCTGTAGGGATCTACGTCGACCTCCCACAGATAATCGCTTCTCCTGTGACTCTTGATGAATTTCGTCCAATCCGTTATCCTCAATGCTCTCCTGACTTTCCATGACTGCTTTAGGATGATTATCCATAAAATTATCATACTTATCCTTAACCAGGTGATCCGTTTTTAATGAGAATTCTTCCATTAAAGATTCCAATTTTTCCTCCAAATCGGGCCGTTGCGATTCTGAATCGGAATCATTATCCGAATTTGGTTCTTCATCGCTAATATACTCATCATCGGGTTCTTCAGTCTCCTGTATAGGACCCAACTGCTTCTGAGAGCGCAACACTTCATTGGAAGTTAAGCAGTCTTCACATTCTTGCTTCAAAAATAGCCATTGCTCGATTTGCTCTTTATCCAAATCTTTTAAAGCGTAATTGGAGATTAGTCTTAAAAAAAAAAAACAGAAAGCAAGGTGAACGACAAACTTTATTTGATCAATAATCAAACTTTTCCATCCAACTTACTTTGATAACAAACCTTCCGCATTGGAGACCAATTTAAACCATTGACTGGTAGCAAATTGTAAATCCAATGATTGTTCTGGCACGTTAGATAAAGCAGCAGTCACCCCACCGCTCGCTATTATGCCCTCCGGCGTTAAGGGTGTGTTGTCATCGGAAAATGTATTCATTATGACAAAGTTTCGCACACATTGCACTTTAAAGCCAAATTGTAAATTGCACAAGGTCTCGTTGACGTCTCGTTCAAACGGTGACACGCACAATATGAACAAAGTCTGAGCCCGACCACCAAACGAATCTTTTAAGAGGGTCGTCAAAGTGGTTTGATTATAGGGTACGTTGCCATTGGCTCCATACAAGAATGAGGGATTGGTTAGAGTGCTGACCACATGCTCTAGAGATTGCAAGCCCAAGTCTTTGGGTAAACTAGACGGTTGTTCTAAAGAGTTTAACATAAATAAACGTTCGGTGGCTGAGAGATCAGAAAAGCTGGCTGTAGAGAGGCGATGCTGTATGAGACCTTCCTTTGAAACCCAATGTTGCTCTAACGTTACGGTAAACAATGAATGGGAATTATTCCGTTTCGATGCGGCCAATGCAGAGAAGCCCACCTTCAGCCAACGAAAGACATCAGCCAAAGTGACACAGTGCACACTGCCAACACCGAAAATGTCCTTTATAACTTCGCCACAGATCTCTACCCATGATATATTAACGGCGTATGTGCGTTCCGAATAATTAGCCATTTGGGCAAAAATTTCTCGCACGTAACGCTGTACAATACCCTCGTCATCGGAACCATCTTTGGCACTATCAAAACCATGGCCATAGAGGGTGTAACTTTTTCCGGATCCTCTTTGACCATACGTAACCACTGAAGAATCAAACCCTTCCATAAACAAACTCACCAAAGGAAATACAGTTTGATGGTAGACTTGACTCTGCGTACAATTAAGTTGCAAAGCATGCGTTACAGGGAATGAATGGGGTCCCACTTGTATAATGCCCGTAGCCAAGCCAGCACCATTATCTAATATATTGCTAGCCATCCCACCTGGTAGATAAGGTACAGCTGTCGCAGCCAATGGTATGGCTTGTACACAGCATCTTGATCTCGTCTCCCTTTCATCATCTTCTTCAACTTTATCAGGCAGTACCTGTGCCTGCTGTTTCATATCATCCTTTGAATTGCCATTTTGATCCTCGGTTGTAGTATGTGATTTCACTTTGCACAAGCCCACCGGGCATATACGCACCGCTACCTGTATTGGTATTTCCATTTTGAATTCAACAAACACCTTTTTCACAATTCAACCTCTACTACATTACTTCACTTAGTACATATTAAATAGAGTTAAATTGTGGGCATTTCTTTTTATTTTGTGGCACATTTCACCATTTTCTAATTGTTTTCACGCTATAGGAAAAATTCTTGTACGGTTTCCAATATATATGCAATAGTGTGTGTTGTTTTTTTTTTAATTAAGTACCTAATCAAAGCAAACCAAGCAAAGCATGTGAAAATAAATGAGATGCTTATAATAGTATTAAGTATAAGGGATTAAAAATTTCCCATTGACGTAGAAACTATCATTTTCTGCAATGATTTGTATTAATATAATTATTAAGAATTATTTATACTTTAATTATTATTAATAATTTAATAGTTTTTATTATATAAAATGCAATACCTCTACCTTTATTTCTAAACATTGTTAGAAAATTTTCCCTTCTTAGTACTAAAAATTACAACCTTGCATGTAACAATAATTTTATAGAAAATAAGATCGCGTGTTATTGCGGAATTTCATATAGAAAATTACTTTTAAATAACAATTTTATCATTACAGCCTCTGCTTGCTAAATAAATTAGCATAAAAAAAATTAGAAAATTATGTCCAAACGACGTATTGAAGTTGGGGAAACTTACGAAAGCAAGAAATCCAAGTAAGTAAATTTTTGTAGACGACATATTGTTTGTTTCCATAGATATAATAATAGTTGCTTTTTATCTAGCAGAGAAGATACAGCCACCACATCAAATATGCATAGTACTAAAACAAGTGGAGGCATTGTAACACTTCGTCAACCGGGAACCATGAATCCGTACAATTTGAAACCCTTTAGTCAACGTTACTTTCAGCTTCATAAAAAACGTTTAACATTGCCGGTGTATGAGTATCAAGCTGATTTTATGCGCTTATTAAATAAACACCAAAGTATAGTATTGGTTGGTGAGACAGGGTCTGGCAAAACTACGCAAATACCCCAATGGTGTGTAGAGCACGCTTTATCATTGGGCGGTAAAGGTGTAGCCTGTACACAACCCCGTCGTGTAGCTGCCATGTCAGTGGCACAACGTGTTTCCGAAGAAATGGATGTTAATTTGGGTGAAGAAGTTGGCTACTCTATACGTTTCGAGGACTGTTCATCGCCCAAAACTGTACTTAAATACATGACCGATGGTATGCTGTTGCGCGAGGCTATGTCTGATCCGATGTTGGAACAATATCAGGTTATCCTGTTGGATGAGGCTCACGAAAGAACTTTGGCTACCGATATTTTGATGGGTGTATTGAAAGAGGTTATCCGTCAAAGATCTGATTTGAAGTTGGTGGTAATGTCTGCTACCTTGGATGCTGGTAAATTTCAACAATACTTCGATAATGCACCGTTAATGAATGTACCAGGTCGTACGCATCCAGTAGAGATATTTTACACACCGGAACCAGAAAGAGACTATTTAGAGGCGGCCATACGAACGGTTATACAAATACACATGTGTGAAGAGATTGAGGGCGACATATTAATGTTTTTAACCGGTCAAGAAGAGATTGAAGAGGCCTGTAAGCGCATAAAACGTGAAGTTGACAATTTAGGTTCAGATATGGGCGAACTTAAATGCATTCCCTTATACTCTACACTTCCGCCTAGTTTGCAACAGCGCATTTTTGAACCACCACCACCACGGAATGCTAACGGCTCCATTGGACGCAAAGTGGTGGTATCCACAAATATTGCTGAGACTTCTCTCACCATTGATGGCGTGGTATTCGTTATTGATCCTGGTTTTGCTAAACAAAAAGTCTACAATCCACGTATCCGCGTGGAAAGTTTACTAGTTTCGCCCATTTCTAAAGCTTCTGCTCAGCAAAGAGCTGGTCGCGCTGGACGTACACGTCCCGGCAAATGTTTCCGTCTATACACCGAAAAGGCGTACAAAAACGAAATGCAGGATAACACATATCCGGAAATTTTACGTTCCAATTTAGGTATGTTTACGAGTATTCCATGGAGCATCCATGTAAATAATTTTATTAACAATGTGTGTTGTAGGCACTGTGGTGTTGCAATTGAAAAAGCTGGGCATCGATGATTTGGTGCATTTTGACTTTATGGATCCTCCAGCTCCCGAGACCCTAATGCGTGCTTTAGAACTGTTGAATTATTTGGCTGCTTTGGATGATGATGGCAATTTAACAGATTTGGGCGCTGTCATGTCGGAATTTCCATTAGATCCCCAATTGGCTAAAATGTTGATTGCCAGCTGCCAGCATAATTGTTCTAATGAAATACTGTCCATAACAGCAATGCTGTCGGGTGAGATTTTATTTTTTTTTTTTATTCATACCTCTATCATCCACTTAATATCCGGGTTAGGATAGATGTATTATAATTGAAAGGAGAGGTATTTAAATTGCCGACACAAGGTCCGTCCTCCATACTGTGTCGAAAACAACATTTTAAAGCACAAAAGGAAAATTGTGAAACAAGCTACATTCCGTTCTCATCCGTTGTCGTATATTTTAGCTAAAAATAATGTTCTCTGATTCCCTGAAAATGTGTTGGAGTAGAATGCTCCGGTTTAATTAGATCATGTCACACTTTAGTTTTAGTTATAATGCAAAAGAAAAATGTAGACGAAAACCAAAAAAATTTGTCTTTTGCATTTGCCACGAAAATAACCAGTTTCAAGGGCGTTTAAAACAACAACAAAAACAACATACTTGGCTCAAAGCAAAGTCTGTGGAATACCCTCCACATTTTTACATTAACTATGGGCGTGGTATACATACAAAATGACGCCCTTTTTAGATCCAAAAAAGCCGCTAAATTGTTACACTTCACCTCAACGGTAATCTTTCACAAAATAATGGGCATGGTTACACATCTGCAACACTTTATGTAAGCACTTCACTGTCAAATTTAGTGCCCGGGATAGATTTTTGGAAAATTGTGGGCGTGGCTATTAACAGATTTTGTCCATTTTAAATACCGACATAAACAAATAAAACGGACAGAGACACAGAATATATGTAGAGTCCATGAAGCAAATGCCGCAACTCCTGTGGTGGGTGTGGAGGGATTTACTGAAATCTTTAGAAATTGAAAAAAAAAAGAAATTAAAGAAAAATCGCTCTTGAAACTTTTTGCAAAAAAGCAACCTCTCAACTTTTTTATATTACACACATACTTTAGTTATCGTTATACATCTCTCTCTCTCTATCTCGATTGGATATGTATCGATATTGAAAACATTTATAAATTACAACTATTACAACATATTGTATGAACAACTGAGAATCATCATAAACCAAACTTTTGTGCACGGGTGTATGGTGAATGTTTTTCTCGCATTATTGGGAAAAATCCATGAAACCATGAAACCACCCCAAACACAAAAATGCTTTTATCTTTTTATAACTTAAATGTAAAAAAAATGAATGAAAACAAATAATAACAAAATTGAAACAACAACGACAACAACAACAACAATACATCGGTTACGCGATTGTACGATGATGAATGATCGGCTTAGTACCGCAATGTTTTGTTAGACCAAATGAGGCAAAAAAGGCGGCCGATGAAGCTAAAATGCGTTTCGCTCATGTGGATGGCGATCATTTGACGCTACTCAACGTCTATCATGCCTTCAAACAAAGTAAGTTTCTTTTTTATTCCACAATTCCATGAACTCCTTATATTGTGTAACCCATGTTGTATGCTTTCACTGGATTGCAGGTAACGAAGACGCCAATTGGTGTTATGAGAATTTTATAAATCATCGTTCTTTAAAGTCAGCCGACAATGTACGTGAGCAACTGGCCCGTATTATGGATCGTTTCAATTTGAAACGCAGCAGCACCGAATTCACTTCAAAGGATTATTATGTTAATATACGAAAAGCATTGGTTCAGGGCTTCTTTATGCAAGTGGCACACTTGGAGCGGACAGGCCATTATTTAACCATCAAGGATAATCAAATTGTACAATTACATCCATCAACTTGTCTAGATCACAAACCCGACTGGGTCATTTATAATGAATTTGTATTAACCACCAAAAATTATATACGCACCGTTACCGATGTCAAACGTAAGTGATACCTTGTCCCACCTTGTCTATAATTTATGTGGTAATGAAACATCATTTATCTGTAGCTGATTGGCTGTTAACATTGGCACCTCAGTACTATGATTTAAATAACTTCCCACAGTGTGAGGCCAAGCGACAGTTGGAAATGTTACAACAACGCTTAGAATCGAAGCAGTACCAGAAGGGGTTTTAAATGTTTAAATAGCAAATTCCACAATATAATATTGATATATCCTCTTTTTCTTTAAAACATACAAACGTATATGTACGGAGTCGTATATATATTGTTTGAAAATTCCTGTATTCAGTTTATGATTTCAACGAGTTTTAAATAAAACTTATTACTCTTACTGCGATTAATTACTGCAACGTATATACGACATATGTTTCCTTTTCTAAAGCACTAGAACTAGAGCAGGCAATGTTTTGAAAATGGATCTATTGTGAAAAATGCCGTTGCAGTCCTTGCGTAAACAACCTTTAAAAAGTATTAAAAATTTATTCTTCAATATACAACAATTACATGTCCTTGTTACGAGGGTACAGTATTTGCATTGAAAATTTCAATCCAATAACCATCTGGATCCTTAACAAAAGCTATACCTTTCATGCGTCCATCATTTGGTTTTTTAATAAATTCAACGCCCAGCTGTTCGAAGCGTTCGCAAGCTGCATGTACATCTGGCACCATTACACCAATATGACCATAACCTATACTGTCCGCATTTCCAACATGATATTTATGATCAGCATTAGATTCAGTGCCCCAATTACTATATATATATATATATAGAATAAAGAAAACATTTTATCGCCAACTTAATACACACACTTACTGCGTTAATTCCAAAGTCCCTTTGCGACTTAATGCCCATGTTTTACGTTCACTTGGATCTTTAGGTATATCGGCCGGATTCTCATAACTAATAATACAAAGAAATTAACTATAACTTATAAACCTCTTCACACATTACATGCATTACCCCACAAAATAGATGGAAAATTTCGCTGCTGGGAAATCTAATTTCATTAATAGAGTCATGCCCAAGACACCGGTATAAAATGGCAATGATTTGCGTGGATCCTTTATGCGGTACATGGTTTGTTGAAACAAGAAATCCTTAAATAAAAGTCATAAACATATTTTTAGTTTGAATTTGTTGAGTACGTGTATCGTGTTAGTAGTTAATTACTTTTGTTGAAAGATCCGGCGTTTTGCATAATGCCTCGGCCTCAGCATCGCTAAGACCTGTTACTTCAGTCATTTTTATGTAATCTTTTAATCAGTTTTAATTGTTTTGTATAATATTCGAATTAAAATAAACTTATTTATGTGAAAAAACTTGTCTTACTAAGAAAAGTTTTTTTCTTTAAATACGCGTGAACTCAACGCGGTATGTTCAATGTAACTAAAAATTACTGTAAATGTAATCATTAAACATACCCCAACACAATGATAAAACCGTATCAATGAAGGAAATTTTGAAGGTATTGCAGTGTCTCTGTTTCCTGTGCACTGCATTATTATTAAAAAGGGGAATTTTTTTCACGACTTTTTCAAATTCATCACTTTCAAAAAGAGATAAAATTAAAAGAGGTAAGTAATAGATTATTAAATTGTTAAAAAATTAAATAAAAATTGAAATTTCTAGAAAGAATGCAGAGAAATATTTTTCTGTTTATGCTAATGGAAAGTGAAAGAGAAGATATAAGAAGGCAGAGAAGAAAAATATGTACTCATTTATGGTATTCAGGCGACAGCGGGTATCCTTTATAAAAAAAAAATAGTTATAAATATATAAATAGTTATTTTATTTAATATAAAAAGTGAAATACTTACATTTTTTCCAAAAAAGATTAAAAATATTCTAAAATTATAATTGTAACGTACCAGAAAACACAAATATAAGTGTTTTCATACCCTCCACCTCAGTGATGAGGGTATACTAAGTTTGTTCTTCCGTTTGCAACACCCAGAAGGAGGCGTCAGAGACCCTACAAAGTATATATATTCTTGATCAGCGTCAAAAACTGAGTCGATTTAGACCGTGTCCGTATGTCCGTGTTTCTGTCTGTTGTTGGCACTCTCACGGGCGTAAATTTTGAGATATTGAGCTGAAATTTTGTACAGACACTCTTAGTTTTTGCACGCAGATCGCTATTTAAAATGGGCAAAATCGGTCAAGATCCACGCCCACAATCGACAAAAAACTATTTTTCTGCCACAAAAATTGAGCTATAAACTTGAAATTTGGTACGTACTTTTATGAGTATTAGCTTCATCGGTATGCCAAATATGGGCGTATTCGGATTACAGGTACGCCCACAATTAATAAAAATCTTTATATCTGCCACAAAAGTTGAGCTATGAACTTGAAATTTGGTAGACGTATACATAGTTATTCCATCTACCGATGTGCTAAAAATGGGCGCGGTCGGAAAACAGACACGCCCACAATTTAAAAAAAACCATATTTAACGTAAAAGTAGACTTACATGCTAAGACATGCACTATTAGAAGGCGCAATATATATATATATATTTGCCACGCCCTCTCTTGTAGAGGTGAAGGGTATTTAAGATTTGGTCTAAGCCAATTTTAGGTTTCTTACTTGTTGTTTAATGTTTGTTTGATGGTCTTATATGAATGAAACTAAACTATTGTCGACTACCACCATCGCCGCTACGACAATCGTTTCAAAAGTTACGTGATTACCCCCCTGAACCACTGACTTGGGCAAGACAATTATTATAACAGAGTTTTATTGTTTTTGTACAATTGCTTTAAATGTTTATTTTAATATTATATGTGTGGTTGTTTTTCTTTTATTATTTCTTCTTAATATGCAAAAACATGTGTTTTTATATGAATTGTATTCTGGTCTCATTCATTTGTTTACTTACGTAAAAGGTTTGATTTGTTTTGCTTAAAAAATTTTCTTAATATTGTTTTTTTTTTTTTTTTTTTTTTTTTAATAAATCGAATCAACTTAATAAAAACTTAAAAAAAATTTATATACACAATAATTGGAAGATAAATTATTATTATAGAAAAATTATAAAAAAAATGTGTACAAACATAAAGAGAAACGGAAAATGATTGTACATTGAGACAAAACACCAGTTTAATCACTTAACCTAATAACGCTGGCGCACACTTATTGTAACGGTTCTAATCAAATAAGGGGGACATGTTAACCCTTGGCTTTATATTTTGAAAATATATGCGAGAAAACGAAGTCGAAGACGAAGACGAAGGAAGGAAATATTCTCCAACTGTTGTTTGATGTATATTCCATATATTACCGTTTACCGTTTACAGTGTAATGCTTATGTTGCTATTTATGATTTTTACAAAAATATTTTCTATGTTGTATGTTGTGTATAATTGTTTATGGAAATTTTATTAAAATTTCTTTATTTGTTGTTGAGGCTCTTATTTTGTTTTTGTTTTTTTGTTTGTTTTTTTAACTAATCATTATCGTCATCATCATCGGACGAATTTGATGATAATTGTAAATCATTTTGTAGCAAATCAGTGGGAAATGCACCATTGGACGCATAATTTACGGTAATTGGGTTCGGTTGTTGTTGTTGTTGTTGCTGGTGGTGTTTATGATTGTTTTGTGTGTGCATGGCATAATGTGACGGAATTGGTGGAGGGGGAGGTGAATTCAAAATGCCCAAACTTAAATTCGGTAATTGTTGATGATGCTGTTGTTGTTGTTGTAATGTACTATCATTTATATCATTTTCACTATCAGAGTCCGTATCGGAACTATCACTACTACTGGAGGAGCTCTCCGAACTCGAACTGGATGAACTTAAATCATTGACAATATTCTGCAAAACGAAGCGAAAAGAAAAACATTTACTAAAAAAAACAAATTTTTGACGGAATTTTCTTTGATTTTTACCATTTCTAAGGCGGCCGCTTCAATGGCCAGTGTGGGTGACAAGGCAAGATCTTGCGGTGTACTGTTATTACTAGTGCTGCTGGTGCGCTTCTGCGTTTGTTGACCGTTATTGCTATTGTGCCAGTTAAAGGAAGATACAGGTATTGGTTGTGGAGCGCTCTTATTGCTTATATTAGAACGATTATATTGCTGTTGTTGCTGTTGCTGCTGTTGCTCCTGCTGTTGTTGTTGTTGCCTTTGTTGTAATTGCTGTTGCCATTGTTGAACTTGCTCTTGTTGAGTAAGTAATGCTTGCTGTTGCTGCTGCTGCTGTTGTTGTTGTTGCAGCTCATGTTTATTAATTTCATTGCTCTGTTGCTGTTGTTGCTGCTGCTGCTGATGATTGTTATTTCGCTTTTGCTGCTTACTACCGCCCCCATTACGTTGCGTTTGTTTGTTTGGCTTATTTTTACCTTTTAACGGTTGCTGCTGCTTTTGCTGTTGCTGCTGATGTTGCTGATACTGTTGCAAACCAAAATCGATTTGGGTATTATTGCTACGACTTGAGGACGCAGCATTATTAAGTAAATATTGTTGAGATGCGGCAGCTCCGCCACTATTGGAATTCAAACCGAACATATCATCGTCGTCCATAATCATGGGTATGCTGGGCAATGTGGATTGGCCATTATTGGCATTCCAACTGAAATCAAATGCAATTAAACAACAATTAATGTTATGGGAAAACAAACAACAATTACAACAAAGACAACAACTTACGCCGGAGCCGCTTCCACCGTTTTGTTGGTATTAGTTCTTGCTGGTGAACTGTGAGCTGTGGCATTTCCCGCTTTCAATTCAACTTGAAACAAAGAAAAAAGAAAAAAAATTATTATAGAAATTTTGCTTTTTAAAGGTCATGTAAAAAATGTACTTATTTTGTCACGACGACTGCCAGTGGATACTTTAGTTTTGGATGTAACTCTCATTGTACTGTTTTCTAATTTATTGGCTGATCCTGCAGCTGACGCAGCTACCATAGGGGGTGGTATTGGCGCGGTATTCGGTTTATTTGTTGTATCGCTACAATTTTTTAAAAAAA
Source organism: Ornithomya chloropus (assembly GCA_963971445.1). Classification (NCBI taxonomy): domain Eukaryota; kingdom Metazoa; phylum Arthropoda; class Insecta; order Diptera; family Hippoboscidae; genus Ornithomya; species Ornithomya chloropus. Next base: position 7,189,448 of record OZ020530.1, read on the forward strand.
TTTTATCAACAATTTCAAAATTGTTTGCCGTGTTTCTTAAAGTGACCCAAGTCCATTTTCCCAAAACATAAAAAATTAGATTTTGTAACAATCGTCACATTTCCTTCTTGGTGGTAGAGTTGCAAATTACAAAGTTTTGGAAAAGGTGGACTTGGGCTACTTTCGACAAGAAAAACGCTCAACATTTGTTACTTACCGCGTTTTCTTAACTTGTATATTATGATTTAATCTCTCTATTGTGATATCACCCGTTACTTTATCGTATATGAGTATACATTCTTTTGTATATTTCTTTTGATTACCTTTGTAAATGGTATGAGGCACACCGGAATTGGAATTTACTGTATAATGAAAACAAACAAAGAAAACGAGACAATATTTAGTTAAGTATGAAGAGAATGATTTCAATTTAGATGCAAATTAAATTTATGGTTGATTAGAAAAGATTTAAAAAACAAACACACAACCGCACACACGCTATTATTTACATAAATCAAGTGAAAAATTCTTTAGAGTAAACAAACAAATCATGTTATTACAGCAGCAACAACAACAACAACAACAACAACGAAAAATGTTTGGAGCAAGATAACAATTATGTTGGAGGTTTTTATAGGTCAAATGTTCAACCAGTGATTGTTGTTGTTAGAGTAGTTATCGATGGTATAATAATATACGTAAAACCTAGAGTAAAAGAAAGAAGTGAAAATGTTGTAAACAATCAAGCCGGACCATTTAATACCCTACACCACTTAGCTCCCTTAATTATGCTACAATTAGTTTAGTTGTGTCAGAAAGTTCGTAGGTATTGCCATCTAAGTCATTTTGTGAAATATAATTATATGAGAAGAGGTTCTAAAAATGGTCCGATCCGGTTCAAATTTAACACAGCCAACTAGGAAGTTAATTAACAATTCTTCACCAAATTTTGTCAAAAAATATTAAGAATTAGGAATTTTTGTCATATAGAGACTTCCATTATAATAAAACCTAATATGGGAAGGGGTTCTAAAAATGGTCCCATCAAGTCCACTTTCAATAAGGTTACACTTTGGTCCAATACATACCCTTGTACCAAATTTCATCGAAATATCTCAAAAAATAATAGGACCTCATATGGAGAGGAGTTCCAAAACGGTCCAATCCAGTCCATTTTCAATAGGATTTCCTCTTTGAACCATTTCATACCCTTGTACCAAATTTCATCGAAATATCTCAAAAAATAATAGAACCTCATATGGGAAGGAGTTCTAAAACTGGTCCGATCCAGTCCATTTTTAATAGGATTTCCTCTTTGAACCATTTCGTGTCCTTGTACCAAATTTCATATTCAAATATCTCAAAAAATGCGACCTGTACCATGCCTACAAATTTATATTAACAGACAGACGGACAGCTGAACATGATTAAATTGATTTAGATTTTGATTGCAAATCGATTGGTATAATTGAAGGTGTATGTGGCATTTACTGTTTAGAAGTTACAAACATCCCGCACAAACTTAATATACTTTTTGCCACAAGTGGGGCAGCGTGCACCAACACTAAACATTTCTTACATTCCACTGATATATGATAAATGTTTAAAACAAACACACATTCCTACCGCAAGCATCTTTCTTATACGCACACACAATTACGTTTAGGAAAGAGAAAGTGTTTGTGGTTATATAAACCAGAATGAAGGTATGCGTCTTATTGTTGTTGTTGTTGTTGTTTATGTTAAGTGATTTATAAAGTTCATATGTTAACCACCCAGATAGTCCACTTCACTCTTCCCGTTTTATACCCTTGACCTTAATACAGACTAAAATAGATTCAATTTTTTTTTATTTTGTATTTAAAAAGTTTCGGAAATTTCCTTTCAGGTAGTACAAGTGAACTAATATGTTATAATTAGTGTACGCTCGCCAATATGGTGCCAACTGTAATAACGGTACTAAGGCTTGTAGTAGTTTTTTCCATAACAAAAACAAATAATTAACATACATCACCTGGATACAAACAATTATCATTTGACCGTAAAAACAAACAAACAAACAAACAAACATGAATAACAACAACAACAATAACACTAACAAGTTCATTATCAATGAAATGAATTTGAAAAAGGCAAAAAAAAAAGAAAAAACGATAACAAAATAACTGGAAAAACCTTCAAGTTGTTTGCATAGTTGGTTAAAGAGCCAACAACCTCAACACAAAATCAATTCTATCTATTGTGGTATAACGCATGCAGGCAGGCTTTATATATAGATTTAAACGTAAATATCTGCATAATTAAATAAAAGGCGTGTTTAAAAGAAGAAAACAACAACAACAGCAACAACAACAAACAAACAAACAAAACTCTTACCTAAATTTGGCACAGTTACAGTAACTTGATTGTTTGAGCCAACATCTACTGTAGCGACACGATTTTTATCCACACTGGCTGGTTTAAAGTCATCTATAATTTATAATTAAACAAAGAAATCAAATAAAATGTGTATTAAATGTATTCTTGTCCAACTTACACTTAATAGTGTGAAAAGCATTCGTTGTATTTTTCGTATTGAATGTACAGCCAAGTTTCAGTTCACGCACCTCATTGCCAATATTGAGGCGTTCGGCTAATGAAGCCTTTTGTTTCATCATCATCGAAGACGTTGGCTGAGGAAGCTTAGACGATGATAATGTTGTTGTTGTTGTTGCTGCTGCTGTTGTTGTTGTTGTTGATACAAATGATAATCCAGTTGTGTTTGTGCAATAAGTGTAATTGGCACTATAGTTATTTTGCTGTTGCTGCTGCTGCTGCTGCTGTTGCGAATTATAGTTAATGCCTTTGCTGCTGCTACTGTTGTTGTTGTTGTTGTTATGACTGCGGTTACCAAATGGTTGTAATGATTTCTTAATAGCGGAATTATTTGCAGTTTTTGCTTGTGTACGTAATGCAGCAGCGTTCTCCTCAAATGAATTAAGGCCACCACGACCAGCCGCACCCACATCAAAGGCTGGACTAACTCCAACAGTGTCGCTCGCGTACACGCCACCGCGTTGTTGATAATTATAACTGGATTGTGAAGAAGTTGTGATATTTTGTTGGACTAATCCTCCACCACCACCAATACCACCACCACCTTGCACTAACGATCCGCTGGGCGCTGTCAATGTTAAACCACCATTTACCTTATTCTGGGTTGGTTTGTTGGCACGTTTCACTGAAGTTCCGGTAGCTTTCGCTTTAAGTTTTTGCAGCGTAGAAATGGAATTCGACGATTTCGGAATTTTTAAGCCTTTTTTTTGAAGGTATACTTAGTGTAGAGCAATTTTTTGTGACAAAAATTGCTTACACTGTATATACCACGAAAACAATTGTGTGACAGAAGGTAAAAAAAATATGTTGTTGTTGTTGTTTTTGTTAAAATTAGAGTAAAATGTGGTGGCAACGAGGAGAGAGACGTTTTATAGTTGAATTTGTTGTAATGGCAGGTTTACGGTTGGAGGCTCTTTTAGTGTTGGTTTTACTTTTTTTTTTTGTTTTTTTTTCTTAACTTAAACTATAATTTCACTTAATGATAATGATGGGTTGGATTGGTTTGAATGGTTGAGTAGGTTTTTGTTTATTGCGCTAAGGAACACTTTTCTTGTTTTGTGTTTTTTATGATCTCAATCGATATTATTTCCATTCTTTCGATTGTATCTACAAAGAAAAGTAAACAGAAAAGTTCATTTAATTTAAATTTATACCAAAATATGGGTCAACGTCATCATCAACTACTTGTAATACAAAAATTTCCTGCACTCATCGTCACATTGTGATGCTGCACGTACTAAAGAGCCGCAATAGTTGTGTACGGTGGGCTTTCTGTGCATTATATATGCAGCTGATAAAGATTCGAAAAGCATTACAATGTGTGTACGTATGCAACTTTTAACTCACAAATTTTCTTGAAACAACCACACAAGCACACAAGCACACCTCCTACGCATAACCTTAAACAACTGTCCAACAATTTTTTTTTATAAACACTGTTCTTATAATAACGCAACAGAATAAAAATTTATATAAATTCGATTATTGGAACAAATTAAATGTGATTTTATATCAAAATGATTCACAACGTAAAAAGAAAATTGCACACGTACACATCAAGGAAGTGGTTTCTTCAAGCAAACATATGTTTTTAGAGGTCAAACGGCTTCAAAATATATGAATATGTTTAATATTTCACGTTGGCGAGTGTTTTAACAACTTTACGTATTTGTTTAGACATTTTTTTACACTTAATAATAAAAAAAAAATTACATTCCATACCAAAGTTTTATGTGTCGCGTAAAAATACACTTTAAGGTGTTGAATCGAAGGTGATTTGCCGCCGTTCACTTAATAACTTGAATGTTTGTTGTTTTTGTAACTGAACAAGAGAGCATTATAGAATAAATGGCAATATGAACGATAAAAACGAATACAAACTGAAAAACATAGAGTTGCCATATTTCCAAACAACTTTGTTTTAAGCATCCTTTAAGAAAATGCTAGAAACACTTTTTTTAAACATAATTTTTCAGATTTTTTTATACAATTATACCAGAAGACACGATAATTTAGCTATTTTTTGTATTTGTTTAAATTAATTTCTTAAGAATTTTGTTTTTGCGAGATTTTTTTTCTTGTTACTGAAAAAAAAAATCTGGCAGCTCTCTTTTTTTCTTCTATTTATTAAATTCGTTTAACAACTGTTGTCATTAAGAGCTTTTTTAATTGTATAAACAACAACAAAAAAAAGGTCAAAAAGTGGTGAAAGAAGTAACCCGATAACAATTCCTATACATAACACTATGTATGTGGTTTTACCAGCACTTTTTACAACTAACCGCATTCATATAAATTTTATTTCCTTAGTTAAAAAAAACAAAAAAATGTAGTTGAAAATGTGTCCTTTTGATTATTTTAATGCCCTTTGCCTGTAAATATGGAGACAACACTTTTTTCACTGATTTTTCGCACCCAACCTTGTTTAACTTCATTTATATTTATGTTTATAAATGATATGTTAATTGTTATATTTATTAAACACACTTCAAATAATTTCTTTAATAAATAGAAATAGATTTTTACCATAAAATACCATATTTATCTCATTTTCGCTATGAAACTATTATAAATTCACGAAAGCTTTGTGCGACTTATTCGAGATGACAAAACAAACTGATTAATTAGAGCAGAAAGTAGTGTATAAATATAGAGTAGTGTTTGTTTTACCTGTGACCTGAGGTAAAATATATCACGACTTAGGTAAATCGAGAATATATGGGAAATCTTTCTTATTTATTACCAAAATTAAATTTTATTCGTTATATTAATTAAAACATTTCAAACATTTTCTATTCATAATAATACATTTATAGTAAAAGAACACCTTCCTTGTCCATCTGTTAAACATCACTTCTTTGTGTTTTTTGCATCACTTGTCGCAATTGCGGAAAAGTGCTTTTCGTTTGCGGTGGATGCAATTTAGCACATAAACTAATAAACGGTTCATATAGTGATGGCCGTTCCATAGCGTTGACTGTATAATGTTTAAGACGTTCACGCAAACACCAAGAATTTGCCCGATTTAGTATTAATTCTACACTGTCACCGGCAGCATTTGATTGTATTTTAGTTGGTGGTTGGATGGATGGTGATGGTGGTGCATCACGACGTTTGGAACGTACATTGGCTAATACTATAATTGGTACTTCTTTCTTCTCCTTATTCCTATCAATATCCTGTTTTATATCAGCTAGCATATCTAAACTGGAAGGATCTGTGGGATCATAAACTAAAACAAACCCATCCGGGAAATATAAATAGTGTCTGGGTAGTTGAGCTTTACCCTGTAAACCAGCCGTATCATAAAGACGTAATACTTCTCTGGTGCCACGACCTGTATCTACACTAGCCACATAGATATCTTCGATGGTGGGATGCAATTCCTAAAATATAATTTTCCTTTAAACCATACCCTTAACAGTTATTCATTAAAAATTTACACTTTCTAAAGTTATGTTGCCATAAATGAGTTGCTCTATCAGTGCAGTTTTTCCCACACCTTTCATACCGCATATTAATACTTTTCCAACTTTACCAATTTTTACAGTCAACATATTATGTTTAATGGTAAATAAATATGTTTATATTTAAATAAAAATTTATTTGTTTACAACATTTACAACTTTCTTAATAATCAGCTGTTTAAAAAAATGTCAAGGGTTGCACCTGAAGACCTTATGAATGTTGTTTAATTATAACAAAAAGAAGAAGAATTTTAAGATAATTTTTTCGTTTGTAATCCTTGGAATTAAAAAGAAAAGAAAAAAAAAGGCTTCCAGCTCTTTCTTTAATAAAACCTTTAATAGAATTTGTTATAAAATCTACTTTTATTGTAAATAATACATTTCTACACAAAGTGTTAGTGTTGTATAGCGGTTAATTTTTTTAAATAATGTTAACATCATTTAGTGAATGACTTCTAAGAAGAGCAAGAGTAAAATAAATGATTTTTTATAATATACCGTTAGTTTTTTTTCACTGAAAAGTTTCAAGTTTTTGCTAAATATTCTGTATAATAAATTATTTCGATTGTTTTAAAAAGAAAAACACAAAAAAAGTGAATAAGATTTTTTTATTTGTGAATATTTTATATGGGCTGTTGTGTTTTATATGAAAAAAGCCAACTTTTATTGCATTATACTATAAAACGAGACATTCTTAGTGCCAGCACCGGATACTTGTCAATTACCAGATCTTATCATTTTAAATAAATCTACAAATAAATGATGTATTTGAAGTTTTGATCTAAATATGTTGTGTTTGAAAATTCACAATAAATTATCACCTGAATAAATCAAGTACTGCTTTGTCTACCTGAATGCTCTAATTAAAGATTTACAAATGAGCCCAAATATACGTCCAGACAACAAATCATTACAACAGGACATCTTTACATTAGGTAAGCCTTAGCAGACTGTGTGACTACCTATTGCTACTGTCCAGCTATTTAGTAACCTGCACACATAATAGTTTTTAAAATTAGTGTACATTTGCAAAAGGATCAAAAGGCGCCTGTTTTTAAACTGAAACGTATGCATTTTGTGCAAAAAAGTTTTTTTTTTTTTCAATTCATTTGATATATATCAAGGACAATGTTTGTATGTATTGTTTTTAGTAATGCATCAGCTAAAGATAGACAGACAGAAAAGGCTGTTTTTAATACCTGCCATAGAAAAAAAAGGACTTTGGTGATAATAATCTCCGCCTTTAATGCAATTTATAAGGATTGTAAATGTATGGAAATTGTTCCACTGTTTACTTGTTTTAAAAACAGTATTTACCCACTTGGAAGAAACAGATTGCGAAGTATCCAGCACGGTAGTGAAAACACAACAAAAAAATTCCGCAACAACACGGCCTTAGAAGGGCTAAAATATTTTATGAGATAAATACATAGAATTATATTGAGTATATACATAAGAAGAAGAATATTATATCCCACAATATGTAGTTGATATTTCCATCACTTAATTGAAGCGCTTTCCTGTTATATAAGTATTCTCTCACACTATGTCTTAACAATTGTAATAATTTGTAATTTGTTCTTATTATTATGATTTTTTTACTATATCTGTTGGACAGGACATATTTCATGCATAAAAGCCTTAACAGACAAACCCTCTAAACAGTCCTTTTCTTCTCTGAAATTGCATTCGTCATTTGTTGACATTTTAATTAAGTAACCAATGTAACGGTACATATTACACTTCAAGCGGTATTTTACAAAAATTTACACGTAAATGAAAACTTAGTACGAGCCCCTTGCTGTGCAATAATTAAATGTTTCAATATTTCATGTATAACGGGTAGCTACCTAAGATTGTTGACCCCTACTTGACCTTATGTGTACGTCTAGTTAGGGTTGTTAAATAAACATCTTTATATATTGTAATAATTTCTTGGTCAGATTTTGGGTTTTCAAAAAAAAAAAAAAAAAAAAAAAAACGTGCCTTCTATACAAAGAGAAATTATTACTCATCCTTCTTTTTGTGTCTTTTGTAAATGCAATATTTCTTTTTTTGAGGTTTATTAATTCCTTAGCAATTATTTTGGTGGTTAAGAGATTTTATACGAAAATCTTATAATTATCACTGATACGATTGGTGTTTTCTTAGAACCCGCTGCAAACTTTTATGTTATATGATCTGTATTGTAAATTTTTTATATTAGTTTCTCATATGTACGTTTTTTTAACTTTGATAGATATGGCGAATGTGGTGTAAAGATAAAATCAATCCGTATGAAAGAATTCTATTGCTCTTTTGTTAGGTACCGCCATAAAACTTTATCGTAGATGGGGAAGGTACGGCCTCTGGGCCGCATGCCGCCACTGACAATTACTTGTGTCGTGTTCTAACTGTTATAACCTTGCGAAAAGTACACGTGAAAGGAAATTCCTAGAATTTTTTGCGAGAGATTTATATTGAGCCGAAATGAACAAGTTTCTTTATATCCTTCACAAAAGGATGGGGGCGTATATTAAGTTTGTCATTCCGTTTGCAGCACGCAAAAGATATCGCTAGATACCCTACAAAGTATATATATTCTTGATCAGCGTCAAAAACTGAGTCGATCTAGACATGTGTGTCCCTGTGTCCGTGTGGCTGTCTGTTGTTGGCACTCTCACTGACGTAAATTTTGAGATGTTGAGCTGAAATTTTGTACAGACACTTTTAGTTTCTATGGATAGCAGATCGCTATTTAAAATGGGCAAAATTGGTCAAGAGCCATGCCCACAATCGACTTAAAACTATTTATCTGCCAGAAAAATTAAGATATTAAGTTGAAATTTGGTACATATTTTTATAATTACCACATCCATCAAAGCGCCATGAATGAGCGTGTTTGAATAACAGACACGCCTACAATCGACAAAAATCTATATATTTGTTACAAAAATTGATCTATGAATTTGAAAATTGATATGCATGTTTATAGTTATTCCATTCATCGATGTGGCAAAAATGGGCGTGGTCGAGTAACAGAAACGCCCACAATTTACAAAAAAAGCGTACTCAGTATAAAACTCGACTTCAAGCTGATACATAATACATACACTATTACCTGCCACGCCCACCATTGTAGATATGGAGGGTATTTAAGATTTGGCCTCAGCCACATTTAGTTTTCTTACTTGTTAATATTGTTTCGCAGACGCTTTCCATGGTTGTTTAAAATCCTCACAAAAACTGTCATAGTGGTTGGATCAAGCATAAACGCGCACCATAGCATTTGTGTGGCCATTTACTATCGATTGGTATAAAAAAATTTTAGACAAATTTTTTTTCGAAAACTTTCAAAAAAAATTTTACAAAAAAGTAAAAATCGTCCGATTGTACTCAAATTTGGCATGATTAAGCCTTACAGCAAATGGAAATTATATGCCACGTTTTACTGGAAAATATTAAAAATTGTAGGTTTTCGCCATATCTAAGGATATTTTGATGATGCGTTTAGAAATGTTTCTTATTGCAATACCAAGTTTGAAGATTTATACCCATAGGTGGACAGACACATTCAGTATTTTATGCTAATTTAGAATATATATACTTTGTAGTATCACCTAAGCCTTATTCAAGGTGTAGCAAATGTTTTATTAGAGCGATGTTTGGGTTGGTAGATATAATAAATAATTCTTAAATAATAAAAATAATAAAAACACACTTCCTTGCAAATTTAGTTATGTAATAATAGTTTTAACACCAAATACATGAAATTCTTGTTGTTCTTCTTCTTCACAGTATCATTAAAATGCCATTAATTATGGAAATAAAAGTCTAGTAGCTTTCAGTTGCAGACTGCATTGAGGTTAGTTTTTAGAGGATATTAGAGTGCGTGTTATAAAATGCTAATCACAGACGATATATGAGATCGACGGCTATTATATGTACTTAAATGACCATCAATTAATAAACAATTTAACCCGATTTTATTATTATGATAAATGGCTTTAAATACCACAACATACGGTAAAAGAAAGACAGAGAGCGGAACAGTAAAGGCAGCAGCAATATAATTTAAGTAATTGAAACACCTAACCACTCCTTAGAGCCAACACTTTAGCCTGTATCAAGCACTATCAAACGCTGCATAAACGTTTATTCAATCATATGCTCGTAAATCAAAATTATCCATTCCAAAGTGAATTTAGGCAAAAGTAAGCAAAAAGGGGAAAAGGTGGAAAAAAGAATGAAAAAGAAACTTGATTTACGTTAAACCACATTAGACCGATCGTTACAATAACAGTAGACTAGTAGGGTAGGCAAATTAGCTGACTAGTACCCTGCAGCTAAATTAACGGTAATTGTTAAACACCTCAGCAAAATAAAAACCATGAGAGAGTCAGGGTTTCGGATGCAATTTCTTATAAGTCGTTTAAAATTCTTTAAAATTTTGATTTTTTTCACTTTTTGGTTTACTTGTGGGCGTGTCTTTCGAAAAAATCCATCAGCCACGAAAATTCCACTATTTAGTTACAATTATAGCATCCATCAAGGAAACAAATATGAGCGGATTTGGACTCCAGACACCCTACCCTCTACCTAATATACAAGAAACCTTTTTTAATGCAGAATCCCAGTTGATGCTTAGGTATTTGCCATGCCCATTGATGAGCAACATCAAATTCAGTTTTTTTCTTTCTTAATATTTTGTTTTTAATTCAAAGATTACTTAAAATCAATTTAAAGAAATAAAATAAAATAAGAGCCATATAGTGGCGTTAATAGGTGTCACATTTCAATGCAAAATTCCGTTCATTGCGTGTCTGCGTCAAAGCTGTAGCTGTCACACGTAAAACGTGACCAACTAATGGACAATAATTTAAAACGGTGATCGGTGAGATCCGTACTGGTTGTTGGCTGGTTGCGTGTTGCATTCTTTGGTGTCTGTTGATGCTACTACTGAAATGTGGCTGTGAGTTATGTTGATCTTTAACCTCTGACTCTTAAGTTGTGATGCCAAGCAATTTAATATTCTTTAAAAGAAACAACATTTCTTTATGTTTATAACCCACAAATGCTAAATTAAAAATATAACTTGTTCGCTTCGGAAAGTTCCGTTGCTGTCGATATACTGTCGAAATTGTTAAGCAGGAGTTTCAAAATTGAAATTAAAACATTTTTTAAGTGAAAAAACATCTTGGAATAATTCTCAAGACTGTTTATTGGTATAAATGCGTGAACTTTTATTGATTATTATGTGGACAAAATGTTTCTTTTGCGTCTGCGTTGTTAAACAATTCCATACATTAGAGGAAAACACAAAATTCCAGTATTTAATGTGGTAGACTGTAGGTTCGAGTCCTGTAGAGTATAAAACCGAGAAACTGCAGTCTGCGTAAAAATGGGTCTCTTAAATAAAGTTTTATCCATTGACTTGTCCATTTCTTTTTGAGTCTTCCCTAAATGTCTGTAGAGCCTCAATTATTCAGTCTCTTCACAGGTTTCTACCTTGCTCGACATCCGTCTTGGTTCCCCTTCGAACGCCATCCTGCCTGTAGCGCCTTTCATCTATACGATCGATATGGCTTGGGCTTCGTAACGTTGACTTCTACAGGACAAACTATTCAATGTTCGCATGGAGCGCATACCGCTCATAATGGGGCCCGCCCTGAAACGGAACATCGGAATAGGTGTTTCGTCCAAGGATCACGGAGCGCTTGGGACGCTCAATAACTCTAATAAAGTCTATTTAGGCCTCCACGGCAGGTATAGACTTAAAACACTTTACTTCATACTGCTCATAATTACTTCTAAGTTGGAAGTCATCGCGAACGCATACAAGACCTTGCAGAGAATTCTTCTCTAGGGTATTCCTAACAAAACATTATGATTTACTGAGCCTTGGAAAATGTTGTATGTTGTTTTGGACCAAGTGAAACCATTTTTAGAATCTTATGAAAATTGTTTCTTTCCTTTCAAGACTTTTTCCTTAACTCACTACTAAACAAATTATTGGATAGCTGTGTGTAGGGTACTGATCCTGTGTAACAATTTTACCTGTTTTCTCTTTCTTTTAATTTTAAAATTCTATTCCCATTCCCACTGATACGGTGGTTAGTGTATCAACGATTTTCAATCTAAACTTTACTCACGATCAGTAAGAAAATATTCCAAACACTTTTTCACTCTGGCACTCTGTTCAATTTTACTCTGCTTTATACACCATCCAGCACCATCATCATTTAATACGAAAGCTTTTTACGTGATAGCTATCACTGTGGTGGTCACTGGCGGTGTATATGTCCGTCCCATTACTCCATTCAATCCGCATACGACAACGAGTGTCCCTTATGTAAACCTGCATGTTGTTGTTGTTGTTGTTGTTGTTGTTGTTGTTGTACATGCCGATGTTCATGTGCTTTGCAAGCGCGCGATTATTTATTGATATTTGAAACCACTGTTGTGTGTGGTGGTGGTGTTGTATGCGCAACTTCGGGCTTTCTTTGCAATACTGGCTGGTCCCGCTACATGCATGTGTGTGAATATTTCACTTTTCATACACAAGCTTTTGATTTATGTGGCCATAATTGTTAGCTTTTTGATAGTTTCCAAGTGCTTGAGTTTGGGGTGGGCTGGCTTGCTTTGTGCGAAAGGGAGGAGTTGTGAAAATCCTTAAGTTTTTTTTATCTTCTTCTTCGATTTTATGGCAATTTTTAGTTTATTGATTATTATTATTGCATGTGTGTGTGTGTGTGGCATGGTATCCTCAATTTGTTGCCAACATATGATTTTTATTGAACCACCATTTGACACTTGTACTGTTAAGGTATTCACCTCAAATTTGTCTTAAACGGTTTCTTTTCGCTCCAATTGTCATAAATAACGGTTTGTGGGTTATATTAAATATTATGGTGGGCACTTATTAATCGTACAAGCCACAAGAAATTAAGATTGGAAATGATTTTTTATTCATTTTCAACTCATATGTGGCCGCATGCAATTTATGCATATTTACCAAAAGAGAAATAAATAAATGAGTAAGAAAAGATTACGAAAAAAAATGAAAAAAAATTGAAAGAGTCAAGAATTGCGCACCCGCCGCCTGCAGTTGAAGCTGAATGTGTTAAATTGATTTAAATGGCGCGTGAGCGAAGGAGATAATTTCCAGTTGTCAGAATGTTTAGAATATTTATGACCCAACGTTTATACCAACACCACCACAGCACACGTACACACACGGTTTAGCATAACAACCGTAAAAAGCAACCCAGCCAGCTAAGTAGTCAACTCAGTGAAGTTCTGCACTGAAGAGAAATAAACTCCTTCTACGTCTACTACTAAAAACTTTACAAGGTGTTTGGCATTATTAAGTTTCCTCTCATAAGTCAGTTAATGTTTGGTTGGATGGATGGTGTTGGTTGCCAGTAACTGGCTGTGTGTGCGGTGATATGCGTGTGGTGCACTGATTGCAGGTTTTGCTATCGTTGGTGTTGCTGTTACCGTTGCTGTTGTTGCTATATCAGGCCAACATAGGCCGTCTTTGGCTTTATTGATAATTGCTACCAATTACATGCAATTGCAAAATCATTTCTGACACCTTACTGTAGTTTACGAGCACCCAACTGCCATATATTTTACATCAAATAAACGCCATGATTACCATCGCGCTCATTACGTTCTATAACGCGCGGTATGTACGTGTGTATGTATGTCGTGCATTTATGTGTATGGGAGCGTAATGGAATCTTTTTAGTGCCATATTTCTTGTTGGTGAGTTACGAGTGAATAGAAATGAAAATATCCTGTGTTGGTTCAAGTCAATTGCTGAATACCTCTCATCGTGGAAAATTTAATATTTTAGTAGAAATTATTTTATATAACAAAAATAAAACGGAATGAAGGAAGACGTCACCTGAAGCATACGCGATTAATAAGTAAAAGCAGCCTTTGCAGTAACACCCGACTTTGAAGCAAATATTCAACGCGATTATGTGGACGGATGGACAAGTTTTAATTATTTAAGAAATTCATATTGATATTGTTGTTGTTGTTGTTGTTGTTGTTTCTGATTATAAAATAGATGTTGCAGATGTTGTCATTGTAATTGTTGTTGTTATTATTTTTGTTAAACACTTTTAAACGTCGTTTACAAATAAGATGAGATGATGATTGTACCAACAAAAATAAAATGTTTACACATCTGAAGCTTAGATGAACCGTCCAATTTGGTAACATTGCTGGAAAATATTATATTTAAGTTTATATCAATTTCTTCCCTCGTACAAGCAATTTTACAAGATTGTTAACAAAGTGAGTATACTCACGGTTTAGAAATTATTGGCTATAAAATGTTAAAATTTTTGACAAAGAGATAAATATGGAAAATTGTTCATAACTCATAATAAAATATTACTATTGTTGTTGTTGTTGTTGTTGTTGTTGTTGCTGCTGCTGCTAATATTTAAGATTATGATGACGATGATGATGTTGTTGTAGTTATTGTTATTAATGTTGCTAATGATTGGTATTGGTAGTATTGTTGTTGCTGTTGTTGTTGTTGTTGTTGTTAATACCGCTGCTGTTGCTAGTAATATTATTGCCGGTGATAATGCTGTTATTAGTACTGTTGTTGAATATGGTTGTAATGTTGTTGGCAGTGTTGTTGTCATTGTTGCTTAGTTGTTGTTGTTGTTATTATTGGTTTTGGTGGTAAATTTAAAGTTGTTAGTGTTGTTTAGAGTTGTCTTGTTTTATTATTATCATTGTTGTTGTTGTTGTTATTGTTTTTTTCATAATCGTCGCCGTCATCGTTAGCAAGCTCTGGCTATATAAGCATTAAAAACAATAGCTTAAGTTTTACATCTTAGATTATTTCCAATCAGATTTTCAAATTGATTTAAACAGATTTTACATACAAACATAATTTCACATAATATTCCATTATTTGTCAGCATAAAAGAAGCCTTTATAAGCCAATTATTGCAATAACAAGACATATGCTGTCAAGTCAAATTTTAATAGCCTTCTATAGACAATTTACTACCACAACAACAAGAAGAAGAAACAAAAAAGCAAAAAAGCAAAAAAGCTTTCAATAAATTTTATTTTCTAATATTTCCTGGTTTGCCTTTTTGCCGGCACCAAACAGAGGCCAGAGGCGGCCTTCGTGGTGTTCGATTAAACCGTTTGCAGGAGAATCCTGCTTTTAAAGAAGCCTCAAAATTGTTTGCTTGAATTAAAGACTTTTACCCTTAGGGACCCCAAGTATTGAAAGACGCCACTGGTCACTGGTTTGGATGCAATAAAAAAAAAAAAACCCCATAAGTATACAAACTAACAGACAAATATAAAAATATTGATACCTTTTCTAAGCAATGGTAATAATAACAACAGTATTAATGATATTCAAGGAAGCACATTAGAGAACGGAAATGCAATTTTAGATTTCATCAACTGATAAGAAACTAATCAAATACACAAACTTTTCAAATTAGGAAGACGACTTTTTATTTGTTGTTACTCCTGCCTTTTTATGCCCTCCACACAATCTACGGGGTTTACTAAGTTTGTCATTCCGTTGGCAATACCCAGAAGGAGGCGTCAGAGACCTTATAAAGTATATATATGCTTGATCAGCATCAAAAACTGAGTCGATCTAGAAATGTCCGTACAAACACTTCTTGTTTCTGTTTGCAGATTGCTATTAAAATTTGGCAAAATCGGTCAAGAGCCACGCCTACAATCGATAAAAAACAACAAATTTTGATCTATGAAGTTGAAAATTGGACGCATCTCATCAATTGATGTAATAATAAGGGGCGTGGTCGGATAACAGACACGCCCACAATCGACAAAAATCTATATATCTGCCACAAAAATTTACCCATGAACTTGAAATTTTGTACGCTTATCTATAATTATTCCATCCATTGATGTGCCAACAATGGACCTGATCGAATAACAGCACGTTCACAATTGACAAAAAACCACATTCAACCTAGAAATCGACTGGCAAGCTGATATGTAATATATACACCTTTACAGGGTGTAATAACATACCTGCCACGCCCATTGTTTATAAGTGCATGTGGAGGGTATTTAAGATTTGGTTTAAGCTAAATTTCTTTTTCATTTTTTTAAACTGTTGTGTCTGTTATACTGTCTCTAACTAAAAAGGACACCGCATACCTTTCCATATAACCACAGGTTATAATGAAGACACGCTTAGGCCTGTTCGTTAGTTAGTTTTGATTTGGTTTTGTGAACAAAACTTTTCACCACTACTACGACTTATTTAGCTGCTTAGTTTTTAGGTTTTTTGTTCAGTTTTATTGGTTTCCTGTACAAAATGAAATTGGAAAGAAATAAAAAGAGCAACATTCGCTATTGATATGTTTTGTTATTAGAGCGTATGAAAAAAGTTGTAGCAATATCGAGTATTGTTGTTGTTATCTTTGTTATTAAAAGTTTTGATAATTTGTTGAAATGTTTGTTAAGCAAACAGTAATAATAAGCAAGTTATTAAAAAAAAATTGTGATATTGTTTATAGACTACCCCACGCAACAAAGTAACAGCAAACAAAGCGATTTTCAAGGTCATCAGGTATGCGAATAGCTTTCTTAATACTTTAAAATTAAATTTTTTGAGATAAGGTTCTAAAAACTCAATGCTGGCAGTTAGTAACCTTTATAGGAACATTTTCAACAAGTTCCAGATGCCTGTACTGATGATATATGATAAAGTAAAAGCAGTTCCTTGAAGAGTATCAAATTCCGAGTTGAACTAGCCACGTGTGTCCGTCTGTCCGTACAAGAGTCTGTTATTGAAACTCTCACGGTCGTAGATTTAGAGATAGAGGTAGCTTTTTAATTGGAGTAAATCGTTTGAGAACCACGCCCGTAATTTACAAAAACTCCTCTAACGCTCACAAAAATTTTAATCACAAATTTGACGGAATGAGGCACGCCCACAATGTGCAAAATATGACGTTTTGGGCAAAGTTCGCAAAGTGTCACGCCCACAATTCACAAAATTTAGTCTACCACAAATATTGTGCCTTTGAAATGAATCTTGGTCCACACAATTTTAATCACACTAGTCATAGATTTGTCAAAAATGGGCAGGGTCACATAACAGACATGCCCACAATTTACAAAATAAAACTTATTTTGCGCAGAATCTGACTATTTTAGTTAGGTTGGGTTAGGTTGATCGGGTGTACGCCAAAAGGGTCAATATGTAGAACCATTGTGTTATCCATAAAAAAACCGTAATGCTCAGTAGAGCCATCCAGTGGAAGTTGTAAATCGTTTGCAATCGAAAATCGTCGCACCTGCTAGTGCCTCCCCGACCCTGCGGGAATGTGACTCCAAGTGCTTTGTGTCATTTTCCCTGTAGAGCCGGGCATTCACACAGCGAGATGCTGTACAATTTCATTCTCTTGCTCATCTCCGCTAATTATAGAACCTGCCACGCCTACTCCCTAAACATATATACAGATGTGAAGGGAATTTGATATTTAGCACAAGTCATGTATTCTTACAAGTAATTAACTTGACATTGTTCTCTATCGATTGTTTCAATCTTTGGTTATCTCGAAAAAAAAGCAATTAAAACAAAAAAAATTTATTTTTATTTTTGTTTTGATAGAATTATGTAATAAATTAGAAATCTAAACAGCAGGTGATTTAGGTGATTGTCTCCACGGTGTCTTATAATAGTTTTTGTATCACATTCACACACAACAAGTGTGAATGGGATTGAAATGATCGCGTGTCTGCATGTGTGTGGCTTTAAAGGAGAGTTTTTTATTAGTGATCTTTTCCATACGATATCATGGAAATTTATTAAATGTGTGTTCAAGCACCTTTCCTTATAAACACCGTTTAACAAATTCAACAAATTTTTTTTTTAAATTATTTTTTTATATTTTTCAGAATCTATTGTTAATGTTGTTTGTTTTCCTTACCAGGTATTCGAGCCTTGTGTTATAATATTTGAATTGATGTTGTAATCAGAGATGAGGTTGCTTTGTGTAAATGTTTCAACTGGCGCCAGTTTGTTATAATAAAAATTATTATTACGTTGTAAAAAAGGAAACATTTTTGTTTTTTGGAAGAAAATTTCATATATTTTTGTTTCTTCATCTAAGTCAAACAGTACAGAAGCTGAAATTTTATTCATTTTCAAAGTCGATTATATGAAAATATTATTAAAATATTTTCAAAAAATACTTGAAAAAAAGGAATCAATTATAATTGAAAAGTTGCTGAGAAGAGAGGAAGAGGAAGAATCATTACCTATTTATTCGAATACTTAACATTTCACACCAAATTGACCAGCGCACCTGAGTAAATTCATAACTCAACCATCGTTACCCGTGTAGTTAGAGCGTGTCATTTTCAGCTTACTTCTGTATAACTAACTAAAGCAAAAACCAACTGGGCTGGGGTACATACACACACACACACACACACACGCAGCCGTCCAACACATAGTACAACAAGTCAAAGATTTAATGTCTTGCCTTTAAGAAATATTCAGGCGTAAACAAATTGAAATTGGCATTACTGCAGCTTGTTGACGCTTAATTTATTATGCGTAGGCCACCAACCAACATCACCAACCGTCGCAAGCTTCAGGACTGAATGCTCGGTGACCAGATACAGAGAGAGAGAGGGTGTGAGAGAGAATTGTTTGTATCACGCAGTCACACAATTAAAGGTATAATCGATCGATTCCTTTTTTTATATGAACAACTATTAATGCGAAAAAAGTTATGTTAAGTTTGGCTTTATTCATGAAATCTTAACACAATTGGGAATAATTTTGGAATATATGGTATTTAATGATATTCAGTACGGTATCAAATGGACTTGAATTTATCCGCAAAGAATGTTTATGGGCTCCTCATAAAATGAAGGGTTCACTAAGTTTGGTATTCTGTTTGCAACACCCAGAAGGAGGCGTCAAACCTCCTGCAAAGTATATATGTACGTTCTTCTCGCAATCGCAAATTTTTCAGCTGACATTTAGTAAATGTTCGAAGGATACTATTAAAAATGGTGAAAATTAGTTAAAAGCCACGCCTACAATCGAGAAAAATCTCTAACGGTTACAAAAATATACCTATGAATTTATTACCAATATTTATAATTAGCCCATGTGCCAGAAATGGGTATGATTGAATAACGGACACGCCCACAATCGACAAAAAAATCCTATATATGTGCCACAAAAATTGACCTAAGAACTTTAAATGCATTATAGTTAGTCCAGCCTTTGATGTACCAAAAATGGGCGTGGTCTAATAACATATGCGCCCACAATTTACAAAAAATCATACTCCACGTAAAAGTGGTCTTGCAAACTAATATGTAATACATGCCCTATTATAGAGCGTTATCATATACCTGCCACGCCCACTATTGTGGCTGTGAAGGGTGTTTAATCCAAATTTAGTTTTCTTACTTGTTTTCTCATAAGTTGTAAAAGTAGGGTACTAAATGGTCGGTTTTAACCGACTGTAACATTTCACTTATTAGACATTCTGCATGCGTAGTGTAAGCAACCAGTTAACAGAGGCAGCAACAGTTGATGATATTTTTCCAATATTTGTATGTTGTACAAATTGCCAGTTGTTGTTGTTGTTGTTGTAATCTGTTTGTTACCAGATCTGGCGAGAGTAGAGTGCTTTTTTTTACTTGTCTTAAAACACAAAATAAAATCGCTTTTAATTGAATATTAACACCTTTGCTTGGATCTCGATTTCCAGGCTATAGATTTAAGTTTTAGTGCACGCAAAATATTGATAACAATTTTTTATAAAATATTTCACCTTTTCTTTTCTTTTTTTTTTGCCTGCCATTCTGTCTTTGCATATAAGTGTTCGTCGTTGTTGTTGTTGTTATTGTTGTTGATTGCAATTCGAGAAATGGCCAGAGGGTGCATGATGGGTGCCCCACTCTCCAACATACGTGTGTATAGCTGTCTGTATGTACATATGTTTTGCGTGTGACAATGATTTATGTAAAAATTTTATTGAATTTTTTCTTTTTTTTTTTTCATTTTTTTAACAGCTTTGTCTTCTGGCTTAAGCATACTTTGTCTTTTAGCGTGTTTTTTTTTTGTTTCGTTTTTGTGTTTTGGGCGTTACGGAAGTGTTATAAGAGTGAGACAGCGAGTTTAATTGAAAAATATGCAAATTGAATAATTTAACATTATATTCAATGTAATGCATTATTGTGTATAAATATTAATTAAGAGGTGGTCCGTTACAAGACTGAAGGAGGAAGGTTTTGTGTTGTTGTTCTTGTTCTTGTTTTATATAACATCCAGTCATACATACATCGATACATTTACAGAAACATTTAGTAAAGAACATTGTACAGATTCATGACCATCAGAGAAATCTGATTTGATATAGATACGAACGTCAGTACGTCTGTACGTTCGCGTGTCTCTCTCTGTTATTGGGTTTCTCACGATTGTAAATTTTATATATACATAAAATTTAGTTTCTGCACACGGGTTATTTAAATTGGGCGTAATCGGTGTAGTGCCACGCCCATAATCGGTGGAAATCTATCTGTAAGCCACAACAATGATTTGTGACAATAAATTTTGATGCATGTATATATAATTAGTGCATGCTTTGATGTGCCAATAGTGGGCATGGCCAAATAACCAACGCGCCTACAATTTACAAAAATCTATAGCATGTCATAGAATTCTATACTACTATTAAAGCGCCATGTGGACTTGGAGCCTTTTCGTAATCTATTCACATAATAAATAAATTTTTGAAAAAAGGACTTTAAAAATGGAACGAAAGGATTTCAATTTGGCACAATAATTTATTAATTTCTTCGTCAAGGTTTAAATAAAAATATTTAGAATTGTGAATTGTCCCCATATAAAGACTTATTATAAAATAGATTTTTTTATACAGAGAGGAGTCCAAAAAAAGACTCTATTTGAACCATTTTTGAGTCAAGTTATACTTTTGTACTACATTTCAGTGAAATTTTTATCCAAAACTATGGTTAAAAGCTTTCGCTTATACATACAAGGATAGACAGACAGACGTACATGGTTAAATCCCTTCAGCTAGTGATTTTGAACTGATTCGTAGATCGTTTAGAAGCCATAAACATATGCCTCAACTTGGTATACTCCCTTCAACACAAGGTTTATGTTTGTACTGTATTTAAAGGTTGTGATGTTCCAATGCCTTCACTTGTTCACTTGTTGTTTTTCACTCAATATCTCTTTAGATTAGTGGCTTAGGTGCTAAGATTACATATGTTGATCACACTGTTGTCCTTTATTGTTGGCATACACATACTGTATACGTATGTAAGCCTTATGTTGTGTCATGATTATTGTATTAAAGATCATTATTTTTACAACACTATCATCTACCATCTATTGCGGGCATTCCGATGCCTCCGTTTATGTACGGATGTAATACTTGTCTATTTTGTTTTTAGCACAAATGTTTTACACACACACTCAACATGATATCAATTTAATAGTTTAAATAAAATATAAAAAAAAACACCAATTGATGATCATATCGAATAACATTTTATAGCTAAAGTTTACATTCCAGTATAAGCGTCTTTTTATATACTAACCATCATATGTAAATATATGGGGGTACATATGGCCTTGTTAAGATGTTTTCAATACCCAAATGAAAGCATCGAAGACCTTACTAAGTGTATATATTTTGAATCAGCATCGAATACTAAGACGATCTAACCATGTCTGTCTGTCCGGTGCTGGTTGATACTCAAATTAAACAAAATCGTTTAAGGAGGCACGCCCACAATGCAATAAAAATTGAAAAAAGAAAACGTTTTTATGTAAATTTTCTTTATTACTCTTGTAAGGTACAGAAAATATTCTGACTTGTATACTCCTCGAGACGTTTTACTGTAACAATGGTTGATATTCAAGATTTGGTCTCAGCCAAATACAGTTTGTTTGTGGCTATATGTTGTGCTATGCAGCAATGAGTCTGGCAAATGTCGCTCACACATAAACTAGGAGTGTAAATGTATCTTTCAGATAAGCATCTTCCATTTAATCTTTAACACTTGTATAGAACAACGTATTATTGGCTGATTTTCAAATTATTATGGTTGTTGTTGTTATTATTTTTTAAAATTTATTTTTATACCCTCCACATAAGATGGGGGTATACTAAGTTTGTCATTCCATTTCGAATACCCAGAATGAAGCGCCAGATACCCTACAAAGTAGATGTATTTTTGATCAGTATCAAAAAATATGTCGATCTAGAAATGCATGTCCGTGTGCCACGCCCGCGATTGTAGATGTGGAGGATATTCCAGACTTGACCTAAAACAAATTTAGCTGTCTTACGTGTTTTAATTTATTTTTCTTATTTAAATCTCTATCCATCCACACACACACACACGCACACACAATGAAGAAATTTTCAAAGTTTATATCTTTATGTTTGATATCATAGAACTTTAACTTTGATTTGCCTTTTTTTCTTCTCTTATTATTTCTATTCCTTGTACGCTTGGCTGTACATGCATTTTTCATAAAAAGGAAATACAGTTTTAAACCAATACAAAAAGAGTATCAATAGATCAAATGGTGTCAATGGACCACATGGTGTGCTTCATAATGATAAATTTCACACATTTTTAGATAACATCTCAGCTAGACTTTAATTCTATATCTTTATTATATCATTCATACACTTATGCTTATACACAAACAATATTAGGGATGTAACGACTAATAAAACAAAATGAGTAGAAAACTACATTTATTGTTGGATTTATGCCCTGGAATGAAGCTTATTAATTATGGGCGTGGTTAACTTATATATTATTATAAGCAATTTCAGAAAAGTATAAAATGAAATAAATATAACTATTCTATGTTTTATAGGCGTGGTCTATGTTAACTATAAACCTTCCACAACCTGGTGGAAGGGGCGCATACATGTAGTACATGTACAGTACATGTAGTACGTCGTTTATCAATGACAAAACTATAGTATGTTTAGCATTTTACACCAACGATCGAATTCTTTACTAACAAGACTTTTGTGAATTGTGGGCGCATTTATTTTTGAACTCGCCTATTTTCAGAACATCGATGCAGTAAAAGTATGTGTACTAAATTTAAACTTTGTAGCCTTTTTTTGAGTATTTTTCTTTGTGGGCGTGTCTATTGTCTAAAGGAAATTACCTAAGTAGACTAAGAAAGTCGGTACAAAATTTCAGCTACGTGAGAATTATAATAACACATATACATACAGACAGACATACTCAGATTTTGATGTTGATCCAAATTGTTTATACTTTGTGGGATATCTGTCATCTCCTTATAAGTGTTGCAAACATAATAACGAAACTTAGTGAACCCTCTACTTTCCGTGGAGGGTGTACAATATAAAGATATAAACATATTACTAGTAAACAATTACATTAAAATTTTGTACAGACTGTTTTAGTTTCTGCACGCAGATCGCTATTTAAAATGGGCAAATCGTTCAGCAGCCATAAAAATCTATATATTTGCCACAACAATTGAGCTCTTAAGTTGAAATTTGGTATGCATTTTTATAATTGTTCTATCTATCCATTGATGTGCTAAAACTTGTCGCGGTCGGATAACAGGTACGCCCACAATTTGTGAAAAACCATAGTGAACCTAAAACTCGACTGGCAAGCTGATACGTAATCATATACCTGCCCTTCGTTTCTATGTAAAAGTGGAGGATATTTAAGATTTGGTCTAAGCCAAGATTAGCTTTCTTGCTTGATAAAGCATAAAGTGCAAAAATTAAATTTTTTTAAATATTACTACAAATTATTTGTGTAGTTGTTAAATCCCTAGGTTAAAGAAACAAAAAATCCAATTGCAATTCATTTACTGTTTGTTTGGCCCTTTTGAAACTTAACAATGGTTACTTTGGATACCCTGTACCCATATAAACGGTGCACATATTGTAATTTGAAAGATTCATCCCAGTTTCCATCACTTGTTACTTTTTTTTTTGGTTATTGTTTCATTATTTACTTCATCTCTTTTTACTTGAGGCTTTATTCAAAGTGTAAAGTAAATGTAACCACCTACGGCAACTGTTTTTTTTTCGTTTGCTTCATTTTTTTACTTATAGCTACAATATGGCGTTCATTGCGCATGTTTTTTTTGCTGGCTATATATTAACCAATTAAAAGTTTGCATTGTTTTGTTGTTGTACAGTTTGTATTATTGTAATTTTATGTGAGTATACAGTTAAACAGGTAAAATGGGCGTAGGCTTGCTTATAAAAAGAAAGTAACTGGTTTTGTGTGCACTCTCCAGCATAAGGTACAATGACTTTCAAACTATTGAGATGATCTGAAAAAAATTGGATTTTTCCTTTATACAGCGCGTTGCTGTGACATTGCAGCCTTTCAAATATAAACAAACATTCATAAATAGAAATTATAATTATTTTTTATGTTTTGTAAACATTTAATGTCAGCGTTTATAATAATAAAAAAATACAGTTTAAACAACTGTTTGAAAAGCTTTGTATTATTGGGATTTCCTCTCACTACGGTCATAGTAGAACAGTACAACGTATATCCACCCTATTTATTCCTACAACACTATTATTAACCAAGAAGAGTTCAGCTATAGTTTGGTAAAGAGAAAAATCTATTTTTCTTATTAACCAAGCTGTGGTGGTTGGGAGAATGGTAATTTTTTATTAAATGTGTTTAATGACATTATTGTTGTTGCTGTTGTTGTTTGTATTATTGCTATTGCACCCATTTCTCTATTGTTTATTTATCTTTCCTGTTTACTCTTGTTGTCTGCCATCGATGATCGTATCATATGCCGATTTGGTTACACATTCTAAATGCTTTGTATTGCATGCAGTCCACACATAGTAGTATTATTTGTATGGGGAAGTTTAGATTTCAGTTTAATATTTCCTGCCTTTGCGTGTGGTTGCTTAAACGGTTAATTAGATTATAAAAACGTTGATGGGGAAAATTACGCTTCTAAACAGCGAACGGCGGTTTATGAAATAGAAATAATTTGATAATAATAATAAGGAAAAACATTTCATATAAAATATTTTATGAATTTCTTTTGGAATCAAAACATAAAAGAAAGAAATTAAATGATATAAAAAAATATATTGTAAATTGAAAAAAAGCTTTTGTTACAAATAAAAGTTTGATAATTATTTTTTATTATATTATATTACAAAATTGAAAAATAAATAAAAAAATATATATAATATATATAATCGAAATATATTTTTAAACGAAAAGTGATTTGTCAAGTGCTACCTTATATTTTCTAAACAAAGTGCAATTGAATTTACAAAAAAAAAAAAAAAATTACGAATCTCAATATTTTTTTTTTACATTTTGGATTAACTATTCAAAGAGTCTTCTAAGGTAAGCAGCACTTATGGGTGCTTAAATGACCGACGGCTTCTTAATGCATATATGTACCTTCATTAGAGTTAAAAATTAAGCGATTAAATAATTTTAATATAATTTAATAATTATTTATAAATCAATAGATTCAATTTAATTCAATCATACTAATAAAACTACACATGTGCCTATAATAAACTAATTTTGTCCGTACCTCCGTCACTTAAGACATGCAGTCAGGAGCCACCAGTACAGTGCTACATATAAAATTAAAATCAAAAGATATCCATACATCAATTGTTATCTTATACAGCCTGGACACGCCCATAATTACAATATAATAGGAAAAAATATATGGTTTAAGTCAAATCATAAATTTACATTCTCTGCCTTAATATAAAAAAGTGGGCGTGGCATATAGATGATTACGCCCTGTAACAGTGTAAGTAATTTTTATCAACTCATATGTTGTCGGCGTGTCTGTTATATGATCACGCCCATTTTTGTTTGGCATATAAATCGAAAATAAATAATATAAATATGTATAATTTCTTAATTTCGTCTTCATAGCTCAATCTTTGTGACTAATAGATGGAATTTTTGCAGATTGTGGGCGTGGCTCTGAACCGATTTTAGCCATGCAGAAACTAAAAATAAGTTTAACGGTAAAAATCTCAAAATATACTACTGGGAGAGTATCAACAACAGACATACATAGGGACGGACGTGACTAGATCGACTCAGATTTTAATACCGATCAAAGATGCTTCGCAGACCCTGCGACCACTCTTCCATCACTAAAGAGGAGATTATAAAAATGGCTAATTTCGTACAGGAGTGTAGCCTGTCTCGTTAACGTGTGTATCAGGAATGAGAGTGCCATCTTTAAAATATATACATCTAGGGAAAATGTATATAATTTTAATTTGAGCGAAATAATTTTTTCGATTCCATTCGATTTTTTTCCTCAGTTTTCTAATCGTTTTTTTGTGATTTATATAATCTCCATAAATTTCAAGGGCCACAGAAGAAAGAGGGAGAAATAGAGAGATAATTGCATAAAAATATTAAAAAACTTAAAGTATTTAACAAAAAATTCTTATGAAATGTACAGAAAAGAAAACATAAACGTGTCCGTCGGTCTGTGAAATAGTCAATTATTATTATTATTATGCTGCTCCGCAATCATGGGTTTTATTGTACATACCCATGAAATCAGTTCAGGAGTCTTGGGTTTTTGAAGCAGCTTAAAACTTCCCTGATCTCAGAACTCCAGATTATATTTGTGCTATTCTTTGTACAGTAAATGAAATTCCCATAAATATTTACGTCTGTCCATAATATATATTGGGCCCCGCCTTGAAACGGAGCACCGGCATAGGTGTCGTCGTCCAAGGATCACGGGGCAACAGCAAACTGCTACTGATGACATACAACTAAGAGCCTGGATAAGTTCCAGGACTCATAATACATTGTAGCAAATAAAATTAAAATGGGCTACCAACCCATGAGCAATAGTCGGCCCGAAGTTGGAAGATCTAATGATCGCCAGTCCTACCAGAGACTTAGTCTGGTACCGCGGGGTACTGAAGCCCCAAGGACCTAATGGTTCTTGCCAGTACGTACTTTCGGGTAGGCCCCCTTGTGGGAGCTTCGCGGAAATTTGAGAAATTATTTCGTAACTGTTTGGAGAAGAGGTTCTGGATGCTGGGTAGCCTAGATTTGGCATACGCCTAATATAGTCATTTAGGCTGCATAGAAAAACGAAACGATTCATACAATTAGCACAACATTAGATTAGATCATTAGCACCGCTATTAGCATAAAGTACATTTATCATCACATCATATAATTCTCTGCCACTTCCCTTACTTTACAAAATAAGTGCTTTTTCATTTATTTTAACAAGAAACAAAGACTTATTTCATGCTTGTTTATTTTGAAAATTATTTATCTAACTGTACATGTATACATATACATACATGCACACATATTGAGAGTTGTGAACGTCAAGCGATAACGTCGTTGGGCGCTCGGTGATAATTATTGAGAATCTGTTTTATAATATATCTTTTTATAAATAAAACATAATAACTAATCAAAAAATAAATTTATCAAATAACAATTAAGTAAATTAAAAACTTGAACACGTAATATGTGTATCAGAAACCTGGCTTATGCCTGCTGAGCTTGACTCCCTCTTTAACCTTAACGGATATCGCCTTTTCGAGCTGACTGGCATAATCATGCAGGCGGCATCGCCGTCTACATCAAACATCACATACATTGCTCAAACTCCGAGAGTCTCATTGAGTACCTCTTTGTTAGTATTAGTGGCGGACAAAACAAACTCTTGATAGATTGCGTATACCGACCTCACCGAAATAACAACTATACGGAACTAACAAGGACTATTAATGATGTGATCATCGGTTATCCTGATGTGATAATAAGCGGAGTTTTTAATAGTATTCTCATAGATAATAGGTTTATGGATGAGATGCATATTATTGGTCTTCTCTGCATCAACACATCAACCCCGACTTAATACACTGCTCACACAGCTACGCTTTTAGACCTGTTTCTAGTCAACAATGTAAATAAGTTTCGATTATATGACCAGCTGAACGCTCCAAATTTCTCCAACCATCACCTAATTTTTACACGCACAAGAACCACATGTATGGGGATTTCAAAAGTGTTGACCTTAACGAAGTCGAATGTGCAGAAAACCGGGTTAACTGAAGTGAAATAATGTTTTTAGCGGACAGTGATTCAATCACAATGTCCGGTTGCTGTTGGATGCCCATGTTCCACTGAAAACCGTCAATGCGGATTTGAATAAACGTCCCTGGCTCAACCAACACATCCTTCGGTTGATTGAAGCAAGGGACAAAGCCTATAGGGAGTGGAAACGTACGCGTTACGGACGGACTTGTCTAGATCGACTCAGCTTTGAATATATGAACTTTGTACGTTATTTGACACCTCCTTTATAGGTGTTTTAAATGGATTAATACACTTTGTATAATTTAAGGTCATATAAGAATGTTGGAGGAAGCCCAAGTGATGTTATTAACCATACTTGTGTACACATGAAGACGTGTTCTAGCCCCTATAATAAAATTCATTTTATTTCAATTTATTAGAATCAGAATTTTATACACGTTTACATTTTCACTTGCCATTCATCTATCATTCATTTTGTTTGCGATCTTAACTTGGTTAAGTAAACAAACGCACACGTTTAGAAATTACACTTAAGTACTTTTCGAAAATGATTTTACACATTTTCCAAATGATACTTTTTAAGCGCAAGTGCCAGCAGGGTAGCTGCAGCCAATATGAACATTTGATGCTGCCCACTATGTTAGTGGGCGTTATGTACGTAATTTGTACAAGTGCACTAAACAGAAATTGAACATATTTTTATATCGCAGATATACAATGTGTGTGTGTAGATAATTTGAAAATACATTTCATTTATGAGGATCATAATTTCTATTTTATTTCTTTTTATTTTTGCTCTTTCTAAATCAATTTTCTGCTTCCTTCTTTGTTCTTCTTGCTTGGTCGGTCGGACTGATTTACTTTGCTTGAATTGCATAAAATCGTATAAAATTTTATGAACCGTAAATAATGTTTGTATGAAATTATTCAAAAATTGAATTTATGGTCTAATTATGTTAATATGTGTAGGTAATGAATATGTGAGATGTGTGATTATTGTGATATTTTTACGATTCTTGACAATTTAAACATAAGAAACGTAAGATATGTGTATTTACGTGGTATAAGGGAACTGTAAAATTGATTTACAGGGCAAATTTAATTTCAAAATATTTACAGATACGCCCACAAATAAGATAAAAAGAAGCTTTGACGTTAAAATCGGGTACATTTCCAATATTCATTTTTATGCTATCCGCTGTTGCGTTGAAAATTGCCTTCAGCTGATAACAGACACACTCCCAACACCTTTGCTGCAAAATTCGAGTTTTGGTCTCAAAAAAGAATGAAAAGAATCGCAAACACATAATCTACCTACACGCCCACAATTTATAAGAAAAAAACCTTCTTCGGTGCAGAATTTTACTTTTAAACTAAAATGCAACAAATATTATACAAGAAAGCACACATGCCACGCCCACATGTTACATATAAATACATCTTGGGTGTATTTCGCTCAAGACAAACATTTCCACTAAACTAAGTCTAATCTAAAATGCCCTCCACATACAAGGGATGAACAAAATAATATGATCATGTATTATAGTACATCTTGTTTTGAATGTTGGCAACACTGCTTCCGTATAAATAATGCGACGCGTATGCATTGTACAGTTTACGTGCCAAGTCTTGTGGGTTATATTTCAGTGTATTAGACGCTTTGTTCTGGGATGGTTAAAACAAGCGATCAGTGAAATGTGTGATCTCTCAAACTACGAAAGAGGGCAAATCGTCGATGCTCGGTTAGCGGGAGTGTCTGTGACGAAAACAGCTGAACTGTCCAACATTTCACGAGCGACAGTATCCACGGTACATGATAAAACATCCTCGGCGTAGAGGAAAAGTGGGCGATACTCAAAGTTAACTGACCGAGACCGACGGACATTAAAAAGAAAAAGACAAGTGACAACAGAACCCAACATTGACTTGAGTAATATTGCTTCGAAAGCTCCGCAAAGCTAACAGTTATGGAAGGGTTGCAATTTCGAAACCCCTTTGTCAGGTGTTTATATTATTTTGTCTACCAAAACTTGAACTTCTTAGTTTTGATGATTTTTGTGCATAGTGGGCGTGGCATTTGACTGATTTTGTCCAATTTAAATAGTAACCTAGAAGAAGATTTTGTTGCAAACTTACAAACAGATGTCGCAGACGGACATGGCTAGATTTTGATGCTGATTAAAAGTGTATATTGGTTGTTGAATGTGTAGGGGTAGATATCAGGAGGAGGAGACACTGTTCTCTACTGGAGCCAATATATAAAATTTCCAAGACTTTATTCCATATAACTAATACCGCCCCATGGCATCGTTCGCTTTACCAAAGATAGCTTTTCCTTCTCTCCTTCTACTCATATAAGAACATTCCTTCATTACATATTCCTAACACGATTTTTCTCGTTATAAGTATAAAAATAAAGTTTTCGAAAATTTCCCTTCGTTTATATAGATTCTTAGAATATGTTTTGGTTTTTTTTTTTTTTTTTCTTTTCTTCTTGAAAAAGTTGAAAGAGTTGTGAAATAAAAAAGGAAACAACCAATGAACTTATACCAGCAATATTATCCATATTATCCATCTATTTAGTGTTTGCTGTAGTGTTTAGTTTAGATAACTAACGTATGTATTTATAAATAGGAAACGGTATGCAGAGAGTGTGTGACTTAATCTTCGATAAACTATCGCATACACCTGCTGAAATTGAAAGAGACTCGTGTTAATGTTGTATAACGATGACAGCGCGTTTGATGATAATATCAATACTAGACCGAAAACCAAAAGCGCAACAGAGATAGAATAGAAAGCAACTGCAATAACAACAGCAACAATCACTTAATATTGTACAACTTATAGAGAAAGGAAAACAGAAGACATAGTTGTGATAAACAATAAAAATAAAAAAATTCCTTTGAAAACAGAAACAAGAGATGTGTTTTACACGCAATCAAACGTTGCTTACATAGAATGCAGGTTTGTTTGGTGAATTTTTTGTCGATTAAAAATTATTGATAACATCGATATATATATATTTTCTAATTAAGCAAAGCAGCACTCGAATTAAAGATATACATATTTGTAGCCATCATCGTGAAAGTGGTCCAAGTCCATTTCTTTCAAAAAACATTAAGATTTGAAATATCACGAAGATGATGATGAAGATGATTATTAAAATAATCGATGTATTCGCAAGATGGACTTGCACTACTTTCATAACTATGGTCCCATGCACAGTAAACGAACTTTTTGTTGCGAATTTATTTCGCATTTTGCATAAAATTTTTATTAACTTTTCTTCTGTATAAATATTTGATTGTATTGTTAGAGACCTGCTGCGTTTTTTAAGAGTTTTCACAAAGGTATTATGCTTCTAGTCAGTTGCGTGCATATGACGAGGATGGCTGCTCGTTTAGATGTTTATATTTTACGCTTATCGAAATGTTTGAACACCGATACGTTTTACACTCTCTAGGATGCATTACGTGGCATTTGATTGTTTTCATTTTAAGAGTTTCGGCCTGTAACCACTATTACAGAATAAATTTATGTGTTTATCCTAGATGGACAGACAGACATGGCTAAACATGGTTAAGATTAGATGCTGATCAAGTACATGTATACTTTATAAGATGATTTTTTGGAATGGATTCTTATGAAAGATCACCTGGTCAGTGGAACGACCAGGAACAATAAGGTTCATGAGATCTTCAAGTTAAATTGAAATATTTGTGACATTTTGAATAAAAAATAGAGTGCAATCTAAGTAACCTAGAGCACTACATAGGTTCAAAATTACAAAAACAAAAAAACAGGCTTTCACGATTAGTGGTGGATATCCAATATTCGACGTAAAACATATAAAAAAAGTCATCATTTCTTATGTTGAAGATAATTTCTGAAATGATTTTGTGTTGGTGTTGGTGTTGGTGTTGTGTTTGGTGCCTGGTATGACTGAATATTATCGTATGACTTCAAATTTAAAAGAAATTCCCTTTCCACAGATTTCGTTGTGCTTTCCATTTGTGAAATGTGCTCCGTGTGCTGTATATGTATAGATATGCAAAGGCTTGTACGTATACTCGTACATAGATAAATAGGTATTATGCTTAATTGCCTCAGCCCTCTGTAGAAAGAAATAACATGCGTTTAAAAATAATCATTTAATGAATGAAAATTTCATACAAACAATCTGTTATATGATCATATGTTGTTGTTGTTATTGTTGTTGTTGGTTATTTATGATTTTGAAAACTTTTTTTCTTCTTTTTTATACGTTTGCTGGCAAAATTGTACGCAACGGTTTATATTTTCGCACAAAAATGTTTGTTGTTGTTGTTGTTGTTGCTTTGTTTAACAAACGTGTCATTAATTTATGCATAAAACTTTTTTTTTGTTCCTTTTATTCAAATAACAATGTTATTGCAATGACTCAAGAAAGTTCAGCAGCAACAGTAACAGCAACTGTAAGAACAACAACAACAACGGCAACAACAACAACAACAATACCAAAATGTGAGGGTTAAATTTTGTGATTAATCGTTTGCCATTAAGATACAAGTGCAACCATCACACAATATTTGTTTTGCACCGTTTCTTCGATTCACACTCTGAAGAACATTATAAACAAATTGTTTCCATTGTTTTCAATCAGGAGGTGAGGTATACATAACATTTACTGCAATCTCCAAAATTAGAGCCATTTTTTGGGTTAGTGAAATCCACGCCCACAATTCATAAAAATCTGTTTATCAAAAATGCTTTTACAAAATTGAAATTTGGTGCACATTGAGTACATTAAAAAATGTACCAAAACAGGGTGTGGGTCATATAACAGATGCGTTTGTAATTTACAAAAAAATGTTTCTGAAGAAAAACTTGATGTTAAAAGTTTTTTATATACGCCCACTTCTTGTATAGATATATCTTTAGAGCGATATTCCCCCTATACGGTTTTTATGCTTTCTCTCAGTGTATTTTTCATTGTATGTGCACATCGTTATGATATTTCTCAACTAAACCAATTAATTAAACTAGAATGCAATAAACAAACATTTACGCTATCATTTCTTTTTTTTAAACATAATACCTTCAAAGCTGATTACACAGAAGAAAGAATTTTATGCTAAATTTATGGTAATTTTTGTGTCTTAAAAAACGCATCACAACGATTTACGTATGAAATGTTTGTTAAGATAACTTCAAGTTATTGGGAAGACAATCCTACAGAGAAACTCAGCTAAGTGTTAGAAACATGAGATAAATATTCCAGCTATACCTTCGATGTCAAGGTGGGGGGGGTTCATACCAACAATTTTGGTTTAAATTTCAATGCGGTTTGGCTATATATCCGACATGACTACAAATCTCTCTATGAACCAATATGTTATTTTGGCAAACTGACATAAACTGTCAATCTCTATCGCTAACAAACATTTTCGTTTTTGGTCTTGTATGCCTGATGACGATGATCATCTGGTAAGCATATCTTCTCTACTTTATGTCACAATCACGACGTTGGGTTTTCAGTGTTAATAGAAAATTTCGTATAAGTAGTTTGGTCGTTTACACATGAATGGTTTTTCGAAAAAAATTCTAAAACATCATCAGACGCGAATATTGTTTTAAAATTAAAAATATACATTCATATATATATATATATATAGTATAAACTAAAATTTACGAAGAATTCTAAAAAAACACACACATACGCACAACTATGTAGTGAGCATGCCGTGCGTTTTGTTTCCATGTAGTCAACTGATCCGTTGCCCGGATCAAATTTACGAAACGAAAATATTTCATTAGTGTGGGGTGGCACAAAGTCCGAGAAAAATATTGCTGTTTTCAATGTATTTACTTCTTCGTTGTTGTGTGTGTTCATCTGTTATATATGTGCCAAGAAATACGAATAAAGCACACGTGCTAAAACGAGTATTTTGCGTTTTATATTTACGTTAATTTATACCATACATCTCCTATTATAATAATATGATATCGCGCTGTACAGTAAACCGTTGAAAAGCATAAGAAATCAAAGTTTATGAATGGAAATTATAAAATTATATCAGAATGGTTCGGATTACTTGTACTCTCGTCTTACGTCAATATTTTTATAAGACATAATTGTGTGTTGTTGGTTGAAATTGTTGGAATTCTTGAATTTCATTGAAATCGTTGGAATTATTATTTTTCTTCTTCTTTTTCGAAAATATCAAATTTTTTTCATTGTAAATATTTTTATATGAAAAACAGGTCATTTAAAAAGAATAATAAATAATAATTAAACGTAAATAAAAATAATAAAGAATCTTAAAATAGCTTCTATATAACCTTCAGGTCGCCATTTTGAATTTAAAATGACTTATTGGCATTT
This sequence comes from Ornithomya chloropus, assembly GCA_963971445.1. Classification (NCBI taxonomy): domain Eukaryota; kingdom Metazoa; phylum Arthropoda; class Insecta; order Diptera; family Hippoboscidae; genus Ornithomya; species Ornithomya chloropus. The sequence goes on from OZ020530.1 coordinate 7,224,002, forward strand.
TATTCGTTGAGCCCTTTCATTTGGTACCCATAGTAAATATATTGAGGGCCAACGCCATATTGAATTTATTAGGAAGCCACTTAGGTTACCGTAGCCTACTTGTCCAACCCTTTCATTTGATAACAATTCTACTTAATAGTTAAAGATTTGTTTGTTTTGAATTTTTTTTTTTTTTTGTATCAATTAAGTTTGAATAATTTTTTATTAAATAAAAATAATTTCCAAAGAAAACGGGTCGTGTTTTTTAAGCGCTTACCAATATTAGAGAAATGGTGAAGAAAATTAATCTTCGGGCCGACGCCATATTGGATTTAGTAAGAGGTCATGTAGTTCATAGCATTCTACTTATTAAACCCTTATATTTCCTATCGATATTGAATAAAATGGGAGGAATAATAACCTTCATGCCGATACCATGTTGGATTTAGTAAGTAGCCAGTTAGTTCATCACATTCTACTCGTCCGGGCATTTTATTTGGTACCAATATTGAAAAAATTAGAAAATAATAATCTTCGGGCCGACGCCATATTGAATTTAGCATAAAGCTCGTTAGCTCGTCGATCTACTCATCAAGTCCTTTTATATGATACCCATATTGAATATATATAGAGGATAAATAGTCTTCGGACGGACGCCATATTGAATATAGTATGAACCCTCTTAACTCACCGTATTCTATACATCAAGCCCTTTCATTAAACACCCATATTGCATAAATTGTAAGAAAGTTTGCAAATAGTTTTAAAAGTGGTCCGAGTCACATTTTACAAAAAGCTCAAAATTCGAAAATTGACAAAGCCGTCTAACTATGAAAGTATATAACTAAATTCATATATATGAAAAATTGACTTGGAGCACTTTCAAAATTATGCATAATCTCACAAGTATTATATTTGTATCTTCTCGCATCTTTCGGCATCTCTCCCTCTCTCACTTTGTAAAAGGAGATGATATTTCACTGCCTCATTTTCAACGAAAAAAGAAAAATATGTATATGGCTGTTGTTGTTGTACATAAACGTTCATATACTTGTTGTATGTTTCTCTTGTAGCGTTCAATTTGTAATGCAAACCTACTAAAATTATACACTCATGCTGGTGATTTGAGATATTTTAAGATCTGTTTTCACATTTATAAAAAAAAAAAAAAAAAGACAATGTAAGCAACTATTGCTCGCTGGCATTATACTGAAACGATACAATTACACATATCAGACGCGACCATAATAACGAGTAACAGAAACAGAAATCGGAAAAACTTTATACCCACGCAACGTTTTAAAATTATACAAAAGCACACTAATACATATGAAGACTTACATACACACACTTGTGTGCTTATTCTATTCACATAGAAGGTGAAGTTTTTCTTTTAGAAAAATATGTTTTTTTTTCCTCTTTTTTAAACAGATCAATAATTATTATCATGTGGCTGTAAAGTGTTAAGAAAAAGAAAATTAGTGAAATTAAACAACAACAACAACAACATATATATAATGTTACAACATCCCGCCTCTGATTTTTATGATTTGGCTGCTGCCAATGCTGCTGCTGCTGCTGTATTAGGCTCACGGCATACACCGCCTTATAGCCCTACAGGCCTATTATCCGCTTCAAGTTTAAGCAACAATATCAGCAGTCCCAGTAGTTTGGATTTGCTGCCGCACAACGGATCCACGATACCCGGTGGTATAACACATTTAAATGTTCCAAATAGTAGTATAAATGGTGGCAATTTGGGTGGTAAGGGTTCATCCAGTAATGGAGCAACAAACCGAGAATCTCAGTTGCCCAGTTTCGGTTTTACACAAGAACAAGTGGCGTGTGTTTGTGAGGTAAGTTTAAAAGTGAACTTGTAAAACTCTCTCTATGTGGGTAAATTGTAGGCGTGGCATGCATACAACTCTGTTTTCTTTTAACGTTTCTTAAAATGTGGTTTGGATTTCACTACAAAGATCAAATTCTGTTTTTTCATACACAGTCTTAAAGGTGCGATTGCGTCCAAATTGATCATATATCACATTTCTTAATTATGCAAGAAACTTTAATAAGAAATTTAAAAAAATGGGATTTTTTTTAATAAAGCATTATATGGGAAAATGTTCTAAAAATGGACCGATCAGATTTCTATTCAATAGCGGCCTTGACCGAAAAGACATCGCTACACTAAATTTCATTTAAAAATATTAAAAATTGTGACTTGTACGTTAATTATCACATATTGATGGAGGGACAGACAGATAGGCACATATTTAAATCGATTTAGATATAAATATATCACTTAGAACTATCGGCCAAGCCCGATTAGCACCAATATCTACCACTTAGTTATGTCCGTCAGGGTAACCTTACGGGGTAATTAGGTAGCTGACATGACCATTAGATGTGAAGGGATTTAACTTTGCTACATGTTAGTTCGAAACTACTTTTTGTTCGAATTTGTTAGGTTCTACAACAAGCTGGCAATATCGAAAGATTGGGTCGATTTTTATGGTCATTGCCGCAATGTGATAAATTGCAATTGAACGAGTCTGTACTGAAAGCCAAGGCCGTTGTTGCATTCCATCGTGGTCAGTACAAGGAATTGTATCGACTGCTCGAACATCACACATTCTCGCCGCACAATCACAGTAAACTACAAGACCTGTGGATGAACGGTAAGAAGCAAACAAACCCTTAAAAGTTATATATTTTTTTCTTTTTTTTGATCTTAAATTAACACACACGAAATAATGTACTTGTATTGTATTGTTTTTTGTTTCGGGGAGTTTAGCACATTATGTGGAAGCCGAAAAACTGCGTGGAAGACCTTTGGGTGCTGTGGGTAAATATCGTGTACGGCGTAAATTTCCGTTACCGCGCACCATCTGGGACGGTGAGGAGACAAGTTATTGCTTTAAGGTGAGTTGAAGTTTACAAATAACATCATACACACACGAATGCATGTGAAAGTTTGCATTAACTGAAAACTTATTAGTGCTCTATGAAGGTAAAGTTTGTAGTGTTTCCATATGTGGTGAGAACATGCATTTTTATATGTACGAAAATTATAATGAATTTTTCACGATTCTATGGCAATTTTTATTTGTTTTTAGCAAAATTTTTATACCCTACACCGCCGCGTGGTAACGACTTAAAACCCTGTGAGCGTAGTAGAATAACAGACGCGCCCACAATTTACAAAAAATCGTACTCTACATAAAACTCTACTTGCAAGCTGATATGTTATACATACACTATTAAAGGGCGTATTATATAGATTTGCCACGCCCACCTTTTATATGTACATGTAGAGGATATTAACGATTTGTTTTAAGCCAAATTTAGTTTCCCTACTTGTTAGATGTTTATTTGTTTTTTTATTAAACGCTTGAAAGGTTTCTTTTGATTAAATTTTTATTTGCATAAGTATGTGTAGAATATTATTTGGTTAAAAATTTATAAACGTGTATTTGTTATTGTTTTTATAGGAAAAATCTCGTTCTGTTTTAAGAGACTGGTATGTACACAATCCTTATCCTTCACCTCGCGAAAAACGTGAATTAGCTGAAGCCACCGGACTGACAACAACACAGGTGAGTAAAAATAAAATTGTTTTTATTTTTTATTTTGTTTTTTCTGAAGAATTTTTTCCAGTTTTTATTTTTTTTTGTTTTTTTTGTTTCACTTTAATATCCTACTGTACATCCGTGTGTCAGTTCTTGCTATAGTCATACACCTTATAATTTGTGGACAAAAAAAAAAACCGGTATTGAGTATATTTTTTGAATATACTTTTTATTCTATCGATTTTTTAATAAAAATTATTCAAAATTTCACAATTATAATTTAGAACAAATAAAACGGAGCTATATTAGGCGTGTGCCAAATCTAAGGTACCCATCATCATTAACCTTTTCCAAATAGTTTGGAAGTAATTTTTTAAATATCTTTGAATGCAAGTAAAACGTAATACTATATGCACGTACGTTAACCCATCACGCCCATTTTCACAAGTTTGTTCCGAACATAGAGGAGGCAACCTATGCCAAATATTCTAAATAAACCTCTAAAACATTCAAACTTCCACAATGAGTTCACTTTTTCAAATATATCAATAATTAATAATAAAAACTTTGTTTTTCGTATCTCTTATGCTTTGTACGTAATGAAGGAAAAAGCCTAAAAAGTAAAAAAAAAAAAATTGTAGAAAGGTCTGTGGTCCGATTTTGCCCATTTTTAGCAGGATACTTTTAGCATTGATGCATAAAAAGTGTACGAAATTTCAGCACGATATCTCTACAAGGATTAGGACGTCATTGTGGGCGTATTCGTTGCCCGATTTTGCCGAATTGCAATAGGGAACCGTGGAAAACCTCCAAGATTGCATGTTCAGTGCGATATCTCAATTTTTGCTACATAGTGTATTATTCACAAGGACGCAGGGACGAACAGATTGGCTAAATCAACTTTTCTTTGATGCTGATTAAGTTTTTATACTTTTGGGGGTGTGGTTCGCCCGCTTCTGGTACTTAGAAACGTCTGAACAAAAACACCACATCATTATGATGATTGATATAATAATTTAGAGAATTGATGCAGTATTCAATCCCATTTCCATTTATTGATCATTTAGAATGTATTTCAAAAAGCAGCAGTTTTTAAAAAAGGATTTTTTTCAATTTTGTATTTTTGGCACACATACCCACCTCATATGTCAACTGGGGGAGGTTTACATATGTATAGATTCATAAATTTTGAAAATCATATTAAATATTTATACAATATATTATATATGGATGTATGATCTGCCAAAGGAACACATTTAATTTGTAACCATTAATATTAATTGTTGTTGTATTTATATTTCAAAGAGATGTCATTAATCATGTATGATAAATTGTGAAAAAGAAATATTAATTTATATAATTTTTTTTTGTTTTTCGTTTGTTCATAATTTACAGGTTTCTAATTGGTTTAAAAATCGACGACAAAGAGATCGAGCAGCAGAGCACAAAGAGTAAGTAAATAACAGTGCATTCGTATATAACATATTTTTAAATTATTAATTTTTTTTTTTTTAAATTTTTTTTGTTTGAAAAATTCAAGGTAATTTTTAAAAGACATGCAATGTTATTGTATGTCAAGGTTGTGTTTATAAATACATTATATATGAAAATGTACAATATTAATATTATGGAAATATGTATTTAAAATAAATTGAAAATTTCATATAACAAAAGTTGTTGGCAAATATATTGTATATGCGCCAGCAATACATTAAGGATCTTCATGCAAAGGTGGATTTTTTTATCGTAGTCTCTACCTGGAAAGTCTTATTCTGAAGTCTTTTCTAATGAAATAAATAAATATAGCAACTTCCACAGAGGATTTGGGACAAAAAAGCAGTTTTTTATAAATTGTAGGCGTGTCTGTTATTCCATCACACCTATTTTTGGCACATTATTATAAAAGTTGAATAAATTTCATTTTCGCATCTCAACTTTTTGGTTAATAGAGAGACTTTAGTCTATTCTGGGCGTGTTTCACAAGCAATTTCATCCAATTTAACAGTGACCTGGCATCTGAGGGCAGAAACTAAAAATTGTAGGCGGGTATGTTATCCGACTATACTTATTTTTACCACAACGATGGGCGAGATATTTATGTTCGTCAACTTTATCAACTTTATGGAAGATAAGTAGACTTTGGTCGATTTTGTGGGCATGTCTCTTGATCGATTTTGCCCATTTTATATACAATCGAGATCTGTTTGCAAAATTTACATCCGTGAGAGTTTTAACAACAGACCGACACACGACGGACAAGGATTTTGATGAAGAATACTCATACATACATATTTTTTGGGGGGTCTCTAAGTTTTTGTGGCAAAAATTGAATTTCATTTATTTGCAAGTTTTCTTGAAGACTCTAAATAAGTAGCTTATAATATAAATGCTTCTATATTATATGTGTAGTGCCATAGAATAATATTAAATACACATTATTTTTCATAAATTCTCGTATGAATATTATTTCTGTTCATTTCGTAAAATGCTTTTGACATGTTTAATGAAACAAAAACATTTATCAACGCAACATGTGCTTCCACACATACTTAGTATATATGCATATATAATATATTAATGCAGTACATATATTATACATATATTTTTAAGTATTTTCTATTTATTTTAAGAGGAATTTTTAAAGTGACTTTTCTTCTAAAGACGCGAGTAAGGGATGTTTTCTTCACAAAAAAAAGGAAAAAAAAAGAAAAACCAACTCTTTAAATATTTATTTAAAAATATGTTCATTAATGAAAATCGGAAATTTATTTTTTTTTTTTTTATACACAACCACATAAACAGAAGTAGGGAAGAGTCAAGAGTATAGTCAGCTGTATTTAAAAAGTAAATAGAAATAGAAAGAAATAAAGTGCAAGAGATGTTGTAGAGTATGAAGGACTTCGTCTTTCAGTATGTCCATCACTGCAGACTTCTTTCTAAAAAATTTGAAAAATATCCAATATTCAATATGAAAGCATTCCACTGTGAACGTAATGTTGAAAGACACTAAACTTACTTTCGCTTTGAATATTCTCCTATTTGTTGTATAGCACCATGGAGTAGCTTTTAATAAAATAAACAGAAATAATAATAATAACAAAGAGAGATGAAGAGTGCAATAATGATGATGAAGAAGAATAAGAAAAAGCAAACATATCAAATTACCGCAACAACTCAAAATGAGCAAAACTCTCCCCTCCCAGGCCAAAAAAACAAAAAACATAAAATAAAACAAAATGCGTTTTAGTGTCTGCTTGTAGTTGTTTATAAACCAACATAATCAATAACACACACACACACACACAAGTATTGTATAATAAACGCAAACTAAAATTTAAAGGGAAGTTTTCTAACACAAAAGATCCAAAAAAGTGTTTGGATCTTTACTAAGGTTGGAAATTTATATAAATTTTTGAAAATCTTGAAAAACCTTCTCATTTAAGGCAGTCGAAAAACCTTCTTAAATACCCCCCACATTTATATAGAAAATGTGGTCAATGCAAGTACCTGATACGCTGCCATTCTGGGCAAAAAAGATTTGTTTTTTGTAAATAGTAGGCGTGTCTGTTATTCTATGTAGGCCATATCGATGGAAGGCCTCAATATAAATACATTGTACCTCAGTTTTTATCCATCCTATAGTTTTTTGACTTTTTGTGGGCGTGGTTCTCAACTGATTTTGCCAACAGAAACTAGAAATGTGTATATAAAATTTCAGCTGTGGAATTCTTAATTCATTGACTAAAATTGCAGCAAGTGCCACGCCCCCAATTGATAAAAGTGTCTGCCTCTCCCTCTCTTACACACACAAAATCATAAAAATACAAATAATTAGTACGCAGACATGCCCATAGTTGACAAAAAACCAACGTTCTCAGGGTTAATTCTATGACATATATTAAAGGTCAATAAAAATGATCACAACTATATAAAAGTCACGCCCACAATTGACACATACATGTGGAGAGTATCCAAATTTTAGCCATATAGAGCTTTTTATACCCTCCACATACTAAATTGGTATTTCAATTGCAATACACAGAAGGAGACATCAGAGACCCTACAAAGTATATATATTCGTGATCAGTGATCAAAAACTGAGTCGATTTAGACATGGCCATGTCCGTGTATGCGTAAATCTATATGTCTGCCACAAAAAACATACCTTGATTCAAAAAGGGCGTGGTCTAATAAGAGACTCGCCCACCCATACTACACGTAAAACTCGACTTGCAAGCTGATACATAATGCATACACTATTAGAAGGCGTAATCATATACCGACCATGCCCATCATTGTAGATGTGGAGGGTACTTAAGATTTGTTCTAAGCTAAATTTAGTTTCCTTACCTGTTTATTTATTGTTTTTATTTTAAGGGGTCTTTATAAGCGGATGACTTTTACTTTTTTTGAAGCTATATAGCAACCAAAGCTATATGCAAATGTATATGTATATATATGTGTATATGTTTTATGACAACAATAATAATAACAACAACAGCAACCATTATGATAACTACCAAAGTCCAAGGACAAGGTTTATAAAGTGACAAGTATGTCAGAAAAGCATTCTCTAAATGAAAACTGATAGAAGGACCATAAAAAACACATCAAAAAGGGACAAAAAAAAAAAATTAAAAAGAAAAAAAATAAATAAAAAACAAAACAGAATTAAGTTGAAAACTTATTTGTGTCAAATTAAGGTTATAAAAAAAATATGTCCTAAGTTGTGTAGAGGCGTTTTTTTTTCTTCTTCAATATTAGTCATAACTAAAACGGTAGTTTAGTTAAAAAATGTAAAGACTTTTTTATAAATAATAGTTAATTACGAAGGGTATAAATAGAGTTACAGTGCAACCTCCCCTTTCTCTCTATATCTTATTGCAAAAACACCAACTATTGCAAATGAGTCACTTTTGATTAATGATAACACTTTCACTTGTTTGGTTATCCCAAGATATGGTCAAAAATGTTATCGTAAGATAAAAATCTACTTTATATGCCTTTTATTCACAACCTTCCTTTACAATGGGACAAACGGCACAAAGGAAATCGGATTAACACATTCAGGCCCCACACACACACACACGCACACTCACGCCATGAACTTCAACTTGATTTGTGTGACTTATTGACTTCATCGTAAGCTCTTGTGAGTTAAATAAAAACGTAACCATAAAAGGGGGGGAAAAAGCACAGAAATATATGAATAAAAGACAAAACAAAAACGTCAACTGTAAGAAGCCATAAAAACGTTGTTGGAATTGTAGCTTAAATGTTAAAACTGCTAATGTTGTATTATAAGACAACAAAGAGTTAATATGCAACTCTCTCGCAAATGAAGAATTCATTTTTATACCCTCCACCCATTGGGGTATACTCAGTTTGTCATTCCATTAGCAACACCCAGAAGGAGGCATCACGGTCTATACGGACCAATTTAAGATTTGACCTAAGCCAAATTTAGTTTTCTTACTCGTTTAATAATTGGTCTCGTAATGTGTGGAGTTACGTACGAGTATACTTTTATTACAAGAAGAATGAGATTGCTGACGAATGTGCAAGAATCGGGGCGAGTAGACAAGACATTAGCGAGAGAGTGGTGGTGGTGAACCCCCCCTCTCGGAACTGAACGGCCGACTGGATAGGGAGGCGGTGAGATGGACAAACAGTAGATGGAGTACTCTATCGAACTGTTACATATCTCGCACTCTGTGGCCTCGGCTAAATTATAAACGAACTAAAGACCTACTAAGTGTAAATAGGAAATCGATCTCTGCGGTCGTAGGAGTCCTAACGGGGCACTGTCTCATAGGCCATATGGCCAGCAGATACGGTGCCCGGATAATGATTTCTGTAGAAGCTGCAGGGACGAGGAAGAGGTGAAAACTATGGAGCACACCTGCTGTGTGAATGCCCGGCCCTACAGGGAAAACGACACAAAACACTTGAAGTCAGATTCCCAGAGGGTCTAGGGTCACTAGCGGATGCTAACATCTTCGACCTAAAACGATTTATAGCCGCCTCCGGATGGCTAAACTGAACTGAACTCTGTGTTATGTTCCGTCGGGACCTATTTATTGGCCTAAGTGAAACGCTTTTATAAGCGCACACCCGACCAACCTAATCTTATTACAAGAAGACTTCCCTGGTGTGGTACCGTTCGTGGTGTTCGAATCATTTTATTAAAGCTAAGTGGAACACAGATGAGTTCAATTGAGTATTCGGTGAGAGGGTTTATATTATTATAAGGAGACTAAAATATATATTTAAAGTGAAAGAGAGGCAACAGCAACAAAAAACGACTAAATAAATATTCAACTGAACAGCAAACGATATAACGACATCACTGAAATTTATAACAAAAACAACAATAATAATAATATCGACAACAACAATCACAACAACAACAACAACAACAACAAGCTCATAATGCATATCTGTATGTGTGCATGCATACCCTAACACATATTTCGCAAAACAAATATACAACACAGTCACCACCACAATAACAATAATAACAATAAAAACAACAACAACAACAACAACAACAACAACAAAAATATATGGTAATTTGATACTTTCGTAAAATACCCGCCACCCAACCATAAAACTCTAGAAATGAAGGCAGTCACTCGTATGCAGAAACAGAATCAGCAACAATACCAATAAGCATGAACAACGATGACGATGACGATGACGACGACGACGACGACGACAACGATAATTATGATCATAATAATGACGATACAAATTCAAGCACTCTTTCTACGTCTGTCTTTCGGTTTGTCCATCTCTTTGTGGTATAGAATGCATGAAGATTTCATATGTACAATATGTTATAGAAACAGCCAACCCTCAGTTTTGCATCAACAAACACAACCAGTGAGCAATGTTCTTATGCCCTCCTCATCGGTAAACAACTGATAATATAACAAAAGCAAAGAATATTTAGCTATTAGGCCAAAGCCTTTACATTTCATTTACAAGTAATTTGAGGGGCGTGTCATAATTGTAATTTCGAATATTAAAGAATTGATTTAAAACTGAGGATAAAATAAAGGTTTTTGTGAATTTTAGAATTTTCAGTTACTCGACCACGCCCACTTTTTCATGGATAAAGTAAAAATTATAAATTTGGGTGAAAAATTTCAAAATTTCAAAAGTTTCAAAATGTGTAACCATAAAAGGTTATTGTTAGATGTGGGCGTGTCAACCCATATTGCCCATTTTCAATAATAATTTAATAATCAACTGAGTTCAATAATTCAATTGTTGTGCGATCGTGAGCGTTACAAAAACAGACATAAGCACCCAAGGACATAGCTAAGCCAACTCATACATATTGAAACTAATTAAAAATATACTTGACTATATAATATATATGTAACAAATTTTAGTTTAATATTTAAATTTTTGCGACTGGTAGACGCACATGTTTAGATCGGCTTAGTGTTTAATTCTGATTAGAAATATTCTTAATGGAGTCCTTTACGAAGACTCCGTCTGTTAGTTGCCTACAGAATAACAAACTTAGTAAACTCTCTTTAACTTTCCTTCATATAGTAATCTAGTGAAGGGTAGTGAAGGGAGAGAAATGCTCATAGCCATTAAAAAGGGAATAAAATACGTTGTTTGTTATTTGCACACACACACACACACACACGTACAAATATTCCATCCCATACACAAACACATACACATGCATGCAAATGCTATTAAATAAATGTTCTTATGAAAGCATATGTTTTTTTTTTACAATAATTAACAACAACAGCAACAACAACAACAACAACAACAACTTTTATATTACAACATTATGCCTACATATGTAAGGTATTGTGAGGTAAAGAGAGAAACGATTTATTTTCTTTTTACTAAATCATTACAGTGTGTTGTTGTTGTTGTTGTTTGTGTTGTTTTAGAAAAAAAGATTCAACTATTATACCATAGATATGTATGCCTGATACATGAAGTGTTTTGTAATTGCTGCAAAACAAAATGAGCAAACATTTGAGAAATGAAGAGGGAGAAGGCAATAAAAACAAAAAAAAAAGTAGAGTGAGTGTAGCAAAAAGTGGCCTTACGCCACATATAATCTTAGAATCAAAATTAAACTTGAAGTATTTACAACAAAAACTTATAATTAAGACTCTTTATAAACAGCGGCAAACTTTTGCCAAACGAAAGATAATCAATCGGCTAAAAAATGTTAACAATTCTTTGGAAATCATTATAAATACAAATAAAATGTTTGTATGTACACAAGTGCCGACTCAATCAAGGCAAATAGTCTTAACTAATCTCCAAAAAAAGAAGAAAAAAAATAAAGATGATCAGGATTATGTACAAAAGAAACTCGTCTTTACAAATTCTTATCATTCGATCTACAAGCTCCGTCAAATTTTGATAATGTCGGCTTAGCCTAAATCAACAGTAACATATTGTAATATATAATCAAAGCCTATATAGCCTCATTTTTTATAAAAATTTCCAATTTATATCAATTCAATATGTAAATATCTCTTCTTCTTCTTCTTCTTCTTTTGTTTTGTCCAACCGATCACAATTTTTTTATTAACTGTTGATGGTTCTTCTACTTGTTTATGGTAATAATAAATTTGAAAAGTTTATTTTTTTTCTCCTTCACATAAAAAGGCTGCTTTTTAAAATCCCCATAAACTTACATCTGTTTATATAAATCGTCTTACAAATTAAAATGCTATAAAATTAGATGCTATGATATATGGAAATATTAACGAAGGGGCAGGAAAAACGAGTAGGAAGTGTACGCTTTGGCTTAGGCCAAATCTTGAATACCCACCATCCATCTACGTACAAGCTGTGGGCGTGGCAAGTACATCTTCTACTAGTATTTACTTTCAAGTCGGATGTTATCTTAAAATCGCAAAAGAACAAAAAACAAATAAAAGACCTCGAGCTTGATAATTAATAGAGAAGAAAAAGTTTTTTGTAAATTGTGAATTTGTCTGTTATCTGACCATGCCCATTTTTATTATATCGCCAAAATGAATAATTACAAAAATCTGTACCAAAATTCAACCTCATAGCTCAATTTTTGTGGCATATAGATAGATTTTGGTCGATTGTAGGCGTGGCTTACAATCAATTTTGCTTAACTTAGATAGAAATGTGCGTGCAAAACATAGAAATGTGTGTAAATGTGTAAAATTTCAGCTCCTCTAAAAGTTACAATTGATAGAATAACAAAAGAGACAGACCCACCGACGGACATGTCTAAGTTGACTTAGATTTTTATATTAATAAAGAGTTCATTGTATATACTTTATAGGATCCCGGACGTCTCCTTCTGAATGTTGCAAATGAAAAAAAAGAACATCTAGAAAGCCTTCCATTAACTTTAATTAACTTAAAGGCGTGGCGTTTATATGTAAGAGCTCTATTTTTTGTAAATGATTTATAATTTACCTTATAGGTCGGCTTGCAATTTATATTGAAGCTAGCTTTTCCATGTGGACTAAGAATGTAGTAAATTGTAGTAAATTTCAATTAATATCAATTTTTACAAAAAGATACACAAAGTTGGATTTTAATGCGGATCAAAAACTATTTTGTTAACGTCAAGTAGTTGATATCACTGTGCGACGCCTCAGTCTGCTTCTTTTCAAAAAAGTTAGTAACATATGAATTCATGTAAAGGCAGTCATATACAGGGGAGTGGAAAAATCAAAGAATTGTCTGACTCTAGCATTAGTCAGTGACAGGCTTAACAGCACACAGCACATGGTCGCTTGGAGGCCTTCAAATTGTAAAAAAATCTTCTCTAATTTTTATTAAACTTTAGCAGGATAAAAAAATGGTGGCGCATAGAGCCTCCAAGTACTTATTCCGCCACTAACCTTAAACAATCTTTTGATAAACACAAACGGAACGGACTGACAACTGTCATATAAAGGGTTCGTGTAAGGTTTGACCGATTTTGAGCAATTTCAATACCGAACAGAGTAACTTGGTATCGATTTGTTTACTTTTTCGATTAGAAGCCAAAGACACACATGTTCAGATTGACTCAGTATTCAATACTACTTCTTTGTTAAATCTCCGAAGGCCTCACTTATGGCAGCCACATGAACTAATATTGTACAACAGTCACCATTATGTTTACATTTTTTCATTTTATTATTATTATTTTTTTTTGTAATCTTAATTTTATTCATGTTTGATACAATTTTTGTAGATTTTTTGTTTGTTTGCTTAATGTGCTTATAGCTTAACTCATAGCGTGTTGTTGTTGTTTTTTGTTGTTTGTTGTTTTTTGTACCAGATTACCATACGAAAGCTTAGCAAGACCTATAGAAATGTTGCCAGGTGACAAAAACCATAATTTATTAATCTAAAGTTATCGTTTAATGGGTTGTAAATTTTGAATATATTGAAACCATATTTTCTAGCATTAATTTATAGCGTTTTCTAACTGATTGTATAACCATTTAACTGTTTCAATTAATGATTAACACAGTTATCTGTGTTATTGCACAACTAATGACCAAATGTAGCAATTAATTAATTAAAGAGTTCCTATTGTCTGGCTGTCCGTGCGTGAAATGTGAAAGAGAAGGAGAAAGCAAATAATGCTTTATTTTTTTACATTTGCATATAATGACAATTATTCATTAATAAAATGAAAATAAAAACATTGACAATGTGAACAGCAAACAAACGACTTGACAACAACATTCCAATAAGGGAGACATGGACATACGGACAGAATGGAGAACAACGATCTAAACCAAACTTAACGTAGAATATAATATAATATAATATAATGTGTGTATGTACACATATACATAGGCAATGAAAAATACCACATGCAGTTTTATAGTATATCAGACTACATAACAACAACAATAACAACAAAACAGCTAACAAGATACAACACACTTGTTGTGTAAAGTGTTGTGTGTTATTTTATACGTTAAACTTTAGCCCTCCGCATCGTTTTTTTAAGAACATTTATAAATTTTTTTCAGTCACATACACTCTCTGTTGTGGCTGCTGTTGGCAAATCGCCTTATTTAATGCTTGTATGAGTGTTTATAAAATTATTATTAATACGATCGTAAAAGATGCTAAAATATAGTTTTTCTCACATCTATAAAATATGTTTTATATGAGCAAGAAAAACGTGTGATCCATTTGTTTTCCAACTCTGTAGAGAATTTTACACTCCCAGCTGTATTAATATAATATCTAGTAATAGTTTGGATAGTGGGGAAGTTAGAAAGTATATATTCTACATCAACATCAAAATCTCAGTTGACTAAGACATGTCCGTCCGTAAGTCCATCTGTTGTTTGGCACTATTATGATCGTTAATCTTAAAACATTGTGGTGAAATTTTCGTCCATACACTTTTACTTTCTGTATGCGGTTTTTTATCCAAGTTAAGCTAAATCGATTGAGAAAGCCACGCCTACATTAGACAAAAAATCAATCCATATGTCACAACGTTAAAATTTGGTTCACATAATTACAATTAACGTAACCATGGATGTGAAATAAAATGGGCGTGGTCTAATAACAAACACGCCCATAATTTACAAGAAACCTTTTTTGGCCTAGAATCCTACTTCTTAGTTGATATAACGAATGTATACACTATTAAATGGCGTCATCATATACATACATGTCACGCCCACCATTTCTTTATAGATATGACTTAAGTCAAAATGAGAGGAATAGAAATTAGGCAAAATCGGTTGTAGAGCACGCACTTAGTTGAATAGTTTTGACCGATTTTGCCCATTTTAAATAGAGATCTGTGTGCAATAACTAAGAGTCTCTGTACAAAATTTCAGCCAGCAACAGACGGACACATTGACATTTATTTGCAACCAGTAAGAACATTAAATTTGGCTTAGATCAAAACTCAAATATTCCACCTTAATAATGGGCGTAGCAAGTAGCTGATTACGCCCTTTGAACAATGTAAGGAATACGCCTCAACTTTCACGTTAGATTACTAGCAAAATAAGGTTTATTGTAATTTGTGGGCGTGTCCTCTTGCCGCGCGATTTCACCGTCAATTTTTGCTGCAAAATTAGGTAAATTTTTATGCTTATGAGAGATTTTCGTCTATTGTGGCATTTAGCCTATTTTGTTTAATTTATATATAGACCTACATACAGACATTTGAAATATTTGTACAAAATTTCAGTTCGATATTTCAAAATTTACAATTGACACACAAACACACGGACGGACATGTCCAGATCGACTACAATGTTGATGCTTTTGAAAAATTTATATACTTTGTAACGTCTCTGACGTTGGGTGTTGCAAATGGATGAACAAACGTGGTATACAACGTGGCGTCATTTGGGTGGAGGATATAAAAATGAAAATAATATTCAAGTAAAAGTCTGCAGTAAGCACGTACGAATAATTAAATTTTCTTTCTTTCATTACAAGTGGCGTTAATATACCGTCGCTTTTATATTTAAAGTAAATGTTACAAACAAACAAACAAACGAACGAACGAACGAAAAAAAATCATAAACATTTACAATTTTTATGGTTGTGTGCTAAACTACAATTAACCATGATTGTTGTAAGATAAAAGCCTACACTATGCACTACGTAAAAGCCACTTGAAATACTTTTGTACATAAATTCTCGCCATCCTTTTCTGCATATAAATGTATGGGGCATGCAGGGAATAAAATATGCTCATATACTCTCGACACTGATGCGTATGTTAAGACTATTTATTACGGTGTGATTGTTCGTGTTTAAGGTAGTAAATGGTAACGTTTGGCGTACACTCTCTCCTCTGGTTGCCCAACCAAGCCTTCCTTTGTTTTTCTTTTATTTGTTTTATTTGTTGCAAGTCTGTCTGTCTTTCTGCGTCAGTGTGTCTAGTGACTCAAGTTTATTTGGTGTCGTTTTTATTTGAATTTTTGGTTTTCACCAATACCACCTCAAGGATAAATGGGCGGGTATTCTTGTTTCATATTAAACATTTGTAACATTTGTAGAAAGAGTTGTTGTTGTTGCTGTTATGTTGCTATTGATACATATTTATGGCTTTGTTGAGTTGGTAGGTAAACTATGAAAGCTGGAGGAAATAATTCTTGACTTAGTTCACATATAATCCTCATCTTGGTGTTTTATATGAAAGAAGCCAACTCCCACATACTTACCAGCATAATAAATTAGTGGTTACGCTAAACTCTCATATAATGTACTGAAGGACTGGGCGAATGACCACACTACTGCATAATTGTTGACAATTCAAATTTTTCCCATTAATGGACGTACCGACAAAAAGAGCACAATCATGAGATAAATGTATAAAAATAAAAAAGTAGATTTCAAATTGAATTGATCGAAAAATTTAATCCATTCAAAACCTAAAAATTTCGTAAAAAAGAGCTTTAGGTGGAATAGTCCTATTAAATGGAACGTTTCTCTAAAATTGTTTAACAAGGCGATTTTCATAATAATTTAAAACCATGACAGAAGCTGTTACAGAGGCTGTATCAAGCTTAAACTTGCACTATTTAATTCGTTTCATCATTTCCTATCACTTGTCATAAAATATTAGTTTTGAGAATTGGCATGTTTAGGCCTTTTACAGAAAATGAAATGAAGTCAAGTCAAGTTTCATCGGATGGTATCAAGAATTGTGGATTTTTACACCCTCCACCTTAGTGATGAGGGTGTACTAAGTTAGCTATTCGTTTTGCAACACCCAAAACGAAGCCTAGAACACGCTACAAAGTATATACATTGTTGATCTACATCAAAACCTAAGTTAACCTAGACATGTCCGTCGGTAGGTCAGACGTAAATTTTGAAATATTGAACTGAAATTTTGTACAAGTGTTTGTACTATCTGTTTATATAAATTCCTATTTAAATGGGACAAAATAGGCCAAGTGCCACGCCCTTCAATCGACAATACCCTTTTATAGCCGTAAAAACTGTATCAATGAAGTTGAAATTTGGTTTTGGTTTGGTTTATATTTACATTGATGTATCAAAAATGGGCGGAGAAATCGGCGAGAAGATACACCCACAAATTACATAAAACCTTATGTTCCGCAAAATCTGTTGCGAAACTTGAGCCGGGCTACCTATACTGTTACAAGAGGTAATCGGTTGTAAAACACGCCCACTGTTGTTTATATGAAGTTGGATGGTATTTAAAATTTGACCTAAACCAAATTTAATGTTCTTCCTTTTTTGTTTTTCCTATAATAAAGTGGTGTTTTAAGTGGACGCGACTAATTCTGAACATTCCTTGTGGCCATCGTTAAAAGAAAAAAACCTATATTTGTAAATGTTTTGTGTCTTTTTGTTTTTATTGTTGAGATCATTTGGACGACGGCTACAATTTGTGTTGGACTTTTTAACAAAATTTTATTTATTGTTGTTGTTTTTGGTATTGTTGTTGTTGTGTTTCAAGTTTCATTACAAATTGTTTCGTGTGCGCTTAAATGCTTTACGAACTCCTTCAACGGCAACGTCGCACAATGTTTACCCACCAAGTATTGAATAATACGTATAATCGTTGGTTGCGTTGTGTTGTGCGGGACGTTATACATATTTACTGCAAATATTGTTCTCTACACCACTTGATCTGTGACTTGTGTGTGACAAATTTAACGCCTTTTTTTTTTTTCTCCTTTTTTTCTTTCCTTTATTCGTTGGCACAGCGGGAGATGAAATATTTTGTGGATTTTATGTTTTAATGAAAATAAAGAGAAGTAATCATTTTTAAACAACTAACCAACAAACAAACAAACAACTAAAAAGGTATCCACTTCGTTAGGTTGGGGGGGACTTGCTTTTAAATTGTGAACAAGATCCTTATGTAGTTATTGCTTAAAATTCGGCCTTTGTATAACCAGTTCAGGGGTGCTTTTCGGCCAATTTGCCGCACGGACAGACAGACACTAATAAATCGATTCAGAATTTCATAATTAGGAAAAATATACACACTTTACTGTATTGAATTTATGCCAAACATAAATTGTGGGCGTGGCAACATGTTTTTAATTGCAATCGGACGGACAGACAGGATTTATCACCTGCTCCTTTAGTTAATATAATGTGATAACAGATAAATTGATTGACGAAAGCACTGAATACGTATGCGCTTGTATAAATATTTCAATAAACTTGATTACTTATATTTTAAGTTCGCCATTAACGCATTTAAAATCCAACTCAAAAATAAATTTCTTACAACACAAAACAAAAACAGATATTCGCTATCAATTAAAATATAAACAAATTACTCAACAACTGTTATAGTAGTTAATGTTAAGTGTCTTACTCATCTATAATATGAATCTCTTCTTCTCCCTTCACCGAAAACATGTACCGGAAGGAAATTCCTGAATAATAGGTGTAAGCAAACGTTTCAGTGTCAAATGTATAAAATGCCATACAAATGATACGAGTATTACACAATTCGTGTAACACATTCCGAATGGTCTTGCATTACCCAACGGTACAATGTGAATATGTTGTCTCGTTTCCCCAATGAGTAAATGTGGTGCAAATAATATGATCTCTCTGGAGAATTTAACATATAAACACATTGTACAGAGTGTAACTGTAAACCTCTTGACTTTTAACACCATACGACATATACATTAAAACGAGTGAATACAATGTGTTTATTTTCGAATATTCCGACTATGAGTAAATATATCTAGTAAGTGGCATCACCATTGTCTTCGCCACACACGCACACAAAATGTCGAATTGTGTTTATTATATTGTGGAAGCACTTTAGGTGTCCGATTTCATTTAAACAAAACAAAAACAAAAACAAAAACAAACAAAAAAATAATCATAAAAAAATTACAATAAATGCGTACCGCATATAAATAAACGGTTTAAAATAATATTTCAATGTGTATAATTAGTCTTATAATGGATAAGATGAAACATTTCTTTAGAAAGTAGAAAATTGAGTTGTGTGAGTGCCCAGAAGGACGTGTCAAAGACTCTACAAATTGTATACATATTACAACAACATTCTAGACGTGTTTGTCTGTGGGTCCGTCTACTCTTGACAATCTTAAGATTGTAGATTTGTACCTACACACAGATTGCTTTTTAAATTTAAACCAAAGCAAGTAAAAAAGTTTTATTTGGCTGATATGGACAGCCGGACGGACATGGGTAAATCAATTTAGATTTTGATTCTGAATCGATTGGTTTAATTGAAGATGGGCGTAGCCTTTACCATTTAAAAATTACAAACATCCGCACAATCTTAATATACCCTTTGCCCCTTTGTTGCATTGTGGACGGGTCGATTGAACGATTCTATCCAATCTAAGTACCAAACTGCGTAAGAAAGCCATCAACACTTGTGCTAAGTTTGGATTGCAACCATGAGCATGATTACAACAGAAAACACATACCGGAGAGACGGATAGACAGACATGGTTATATCGATTCAGTCAGTAGTCGATGCTGATTCATATTATAAACACTTTGGACTCCGATGCCTTCTTTTGGGCGTTGCTAACGTTTTGACAAAGTGTCAAATACCCCCACACGCATAAGTTGGTGGATTTAAACGTGTTACGCGCAAATTTTTTACAATTTTTTAAAATCTTTGATATTCCAAATTAATAAGTTTCTAGTAATTTGATGCTCAATAGCTTTTAATGAGATAGGAAAAGGAAAGACCGCCATTATTAACTTTGTGTTTACCTTTCATTTCATTACGCAAATATACACTCTCCCCAAATTCTTAATGACAATGTATCTACATACGTACTTAACGTTAACTCTCTATTAGTCGCCCTTTCACTCTTCACTCTGGCAGTAGCTGTCATTATAAGGGTAGTGTCACTTGTATAATATGTATGTATTGGCTTAATGACAAGGCGTTGCTTCAGCTCTTTATACAAACACACACATCCATACCTATTAATACAAAATTATTGAAAACCACAAAATAATTGCTCAC
Organism: Ornithomya chloropus; assembly: GCA_963971445.1. Classification (NCBI taxonomy): domain Eukaryota; kingdom Metazoa; phylum Arthropoda; class Insecta; order Diptera; family Hippoboscidae; genus Ornithomya; species Ornithomya chloropus. Next base: position 7,244,531 of record OZ020530.1, read on the forward strand.
CCCATTGTTATTGAGAAGGGAAATAATATTTCATTCTCTATAGATTTTATTGGGCACAAATTTACTAGATGATAGATAATTGTGAAGATTTATCTTGCTTATGTAAATGACACTTTTCAAGAAAACAATCAAATAAAGCAACGATTTTTTTATACCAAATGAATTATTTGTCGCCCTCGCTCTACTCGCCCTCTCTCTCCTTTATTGTTTATTGTTTACCACTCTGGTGGTCGTTCCAAATCAAATTAAATTGTCTTTCAATACGTTCTCTTTATGAAAATTTTTGCTTTTTAATAATCCCGAAGTTTATTTGTCTTTCAATTCTTTATAATATCATGGACACTCGTTGGCTGGCATCAGATTTCTTAATGAATATAAACATACAAGTTCAAGTATTCTCAAATTACTTGAGCAGTGTTATAAATCTAAAGTCTTAGCGGATTATAAATAAGCTTGTGTGGATGGTATATACGTACGTACCGATATTTATACGTCCATAGTGCGCTAAAGTATATATAATATCTACACAACAAACTTGTTTTGAAACGGTTCAATTTTTTTCTTTATAAACTGTATTTGTTCGTTGGTTTATTGTTATACCCTCCACATTAGTGTTGAGGGTATATTAAGTTTGTTCTTCCGTTTGCAACACCCACAAGGAGGCGTCAGAGACTCTACAAAGTATATATATTCTTGATGAGCGTCAAAAACTGAGTCGATTTAGACCGTGTCCGTATGTCCTTGTGTCCGTGTTTCTGTCTGTTGTTGGTATTCTCACGGTCGTAAATTTTGAGATATTGAGCTGAAATGTTGTACAGGCACTTTTAGTTTTTGCACGCAGATCACTGTTTAAAATGGGCAAAATCGGTCAAGAGCCACGCCCATAATCGACAAAAATCTATTTATCTGCCACAAAAATTGAGCTATAAACTTGAAATTTGGTATGTTCATCTATAAATATGAGCTTCAATTGATATGCCAAAAATGGGCGTATTCGGATTATAAACCCGCCCCCAATCAATAAAACTCTTTATATCTGCCACAAAAGTAGATCTAGAAACTTGAAAGTTGGTATGCGTATACATAATTATCTCATCCACTGATGTACCAAAAATGGGCGTAGTCGAATAACACATATGCCCACAATCGACCAAAATCCATATATCTGCTAAAAAAAGATGACCTGTGATCTTTAAATTTAGTGCACTTATTTATAGTTATTTCATCCCTCGATGTACCAAAAATGGACATGATCGGATCACATACACGCCCACAATTTACAAAAAACCATATTCAACGTAAAACTAGACTTGCAAGCTCATACGTGATACAAACCGCATTAGAGAGCGTAATATATATATATGTCTGCCACACCCACCGTTGTGAAGGTGGAGGGTATTTAAGATTTGGCCTAAGCCAAATTTAGTTTTCGTTCTGTTTTTTTTTTGCTAAAAAAATGTTTTTTTTTTTAATGTAATGTGATACTTTTTTATTATTATAATTATTATTAAAAAATAATACACCCCCTGAATGGTGTTTTGCAGATAGTGCGCATTTCAATGTGCCATTGTAACGGTATTTGGCGTAATAAGGGTTTCAAAGAAACGCTGCAGTTATTTTCAATGATGATTAAATGCTCATATATGTGCGTATAATTGGGATAGTAACCCAAGTCACATATCTGAAAATTTATTTACCTCAACTAACATTGACAATAGAGTTCAAAACGAAATATGTACGATCGCAATTTCAATCGAGTTGGAATCAACACACCTCAAGAAATAGATGTCTTTACTCAACTGTTGATTGAATGATAATCCTCTTCTAACACCATATATAATGTACACTCACTATTGCCATTAACTGTATATGCATGCAAATATTATATTAGGTATATACAAATATACTATATACTACTACCACTAATACTACTACTATATATATATATATATATATATATATGATAAGATATGTTATGATCTCAGGTCTCAGTACTGCTTTCGTTCTGTTCTAATTCATTATTATAATTATAGTTGTTGTTGTTGTTGTTGTTGTTGTTGTTGTTATACCGCTGCTATTATTGTTATTTTTGTTGTATTTCAAACAACTATTGCCATTATTGTTTTTTTTGTTCTTTTTTTTTTTTTTTTTTTTTTTTGTGAAACCTGATATCTTTCTTTGTATAGAGAGTCTCTAAAAGACAAAACAGATAATGATAAAAAGACTAACAACAACAACAACAACAACTACTACTACCACTACCACAGCTACTGCTACTGCTGCTGTTTTCTCTTACAAGGTAGAAATAATAATATTTAAAAAAAAAAGGCAACCAAATAAAAAATAAATGTTTTGAAAAATATATCGTGAATGTAAACGTATAATGATTTCAAATTCTTTATAATAATAATGATAATATTGTTGTTTTTATTTATTGCATTTCAGTGGTAATTCGGATAAGCAGCATGTGGATTCGTCTAGTGATTCAGAATTGGAAGGTGCTTTAATGCCACAAAGCCATCGTAATGCATCGAATAGTAACATTAACAACAATAATAATAATAATAACAACAACAACAACAACAACAATACTTTATCGCAGTGTACCGGCAACAGTAGTACACCGAATAGCAGCCAACATGCACTGACAGTTATACAGCCTCAACATATAAGTACTACAACAACAACAACAACAACAACAGGGACAACCCAACCACAGCTATCACCCAATCAAGGGTCTAGCAATATTAATCATCATCAACATCATCAGCATCAGCATCATCATCAACAACATCATCATCAGCATCAACAGCATCATCATCATCATCATCATCATACGACCGGAAGTCATCATCATCATCATACTGCACACCATCATCATCAATCACCATTACATCACAGCACAATAACAAATGCTGCTCATATTACCGATCATAGCTTAACAGCTCAGCTGGGGAATGCCAGTAGAGGCACTGGTAGTGGTGGTGGCGGTGATGCAATAACTGCCAGCGGTAGCTCACATAAAACGTCAAGTAATCCATCACCCACACAAATGGCACCCTTATCAGCGGCTGTAGCCTATTCACACTTGCACAGTGTTATGGGTGCGATGCCCATTTATGATATGAGCGAATATCAGCACTTATGATTTTAGTTGGATGCCATTTGTGGCGGCAATAGTAACAATGCAGAATGGTTGCCACCAGTTACACCCATGCCTGCTGTTACTGGTGCCAGCGCACAAAGGCAACAAAATTTTTATTATTAAAAAAAAAACAAATTAAAAAATACAACATACAAAATACAAAATACAAATACAAAATATTATCTATACAAACAAAATATTATCTAAAATTTGCATAATATGTGTAACACATACATACACATTTAAAGGTTGATACATGTTGCACTGTTAGAAGTACAACAAAATTTAGCAATAAATTATAAAAAAAAAACAAAATAAGAAGAAGAAGAAGAAGAAGAATGAAACATAATCATTAAATTTATTGTAATTTGTCATCAATAGCCGAACGAATCAGTCTAACGAACGATATTACGCACAATTTTTAAAAGTTATCAATTTGTAAATATTACTTAAAGAGATGAAAATCAATAAACTCGAGCGTAAATTTATCAATGATCAATAAAATGTGGTTTGTGGTTATCAGTCATGTTTATACACGCAACTGACACAATCTGTATATGTATATATAATGTACAAATGATTTTTTTTATAACCCACCCACCCACCACCACCAACATTTCAATCCTACTTTATACTTGTATATGATTTTAAAAGTGGTTTAACTCGTGTATTTAAGAAAATAAAAATCTGAAAATTTCTAAAGAAATCTAAATCGTATCTAAATCGATGTGTTCAAATAACGGTTTCGCACCACTTTTAAATTGATGAGCACCAAACCATTCAAAGAGAAGCTAAACAGTTGGATTTATTTAATCAGTTCTTTCCGAATCATGGTTGAATGAAATATTTTACTGTTCATTAACAGTTGTCTTCTTATTGTTGCGAATTCATTCCCGTGACCTGCTCCAAATCTGCTTGAAAGTAAATTGTAAGAAAATCAACTCATTCACTGCCGTTCGTATCGTGGAAGTTTGCCTACGAAAAGTTGGTGGAGATGAGTCGAAATAGTCGACTTATGCTGACTATAATACATAATCTATAAGAACTTGTTTTATTCTTTTGTTGAATTTCTGCTTAAGTAAATTATTATAAAAATTATTAAAAAAAGAATTTTTAATAAATAAATAAAAGAAAAACATACTCACAATGTACGAGTATGTGCTTTTTTTATAAAGCCATCAAAATGTAAGATTCATTTTAAGCCGATTTACCGGGTAACACCTTAATATCCTTAAATCTGACATGCTTTAATCATATGTTTATTGCCGTTAAGAATAAGATTAACACTCACCTACTCTTCACTTTTCGGAGAGAGAGAAACAGAAAATTCTTCTTAAATAGGAATTTCCTTTGTTTTTCTAAACATGTGTCCTTTCATTGGAGATGTCAGCCTTAACAATTAGATGCTTGGTTATGTTTGGGTATTATTGTAAAATTTAACTTTGAAAAATTTCAACATAAAGGCAATCTTTTGGTTGAGTACTGGATGTAACAGTATTTGTAACAAGAGAAATAGAGCGGGACACATGCCAGACACGTGTTTTTACCGTTATTGCAATTATTTATAATGAAGGTAATATTAGTTTTCACCAAGTTTATGGTCAGCAAAAATAATTGTGGGTTCCATATCCAGCTAAACGAACAAACGACTGTATACGCATGTTAATTATTATATGAAAATGGACACGGAGGAGCTGCAATCAAGTACTTATGGCAACGGTAATACATCTGTAACGTTATTATAACATTTATTTACGCGTATATGTATTGAGGGGGAGGTGCTTAGTAACGTAATCACCAAACAACCAACCAACCAGCCAACCAACCAAAGACTCGTTAAAATATTTATACTCTGCCTTTTAAATGCACATTTCCCATGAACATATATATGCAAGTATTGTATTGTATTAACAGCTTGAGTAGCTTGGTAGTCATAGTTGATGATGATAACATTTTGTTTACTTTAACGTGTTAACTGTGGATTTATGCAGGATTTTTAGCGCAGCACGTGATGCTGACATCTTGTGTTTTGTGTAAATGGATACATTAATACATTCCTGTCTACTTGATATTAATTAGACGTACACGTGGCACACACTACACCATATCACATTACAAAATATTACGCCTCTCATATTAATGGAAAGATTTCACTGGGATTTGATTCAACCTGTCTAGTAACTGGCGGTCATATCTTGTATTATTCTTATTATACTTGTCAAACAATCGAACACAAATTGTGAGGGATGATTACTATTTGCAAGTCATTCACTTTTTTTTTTTTTTCTTTGGAATCTTTATCCACACTATAGAAGTTATTGTTCTCAATTTATTTAATTAAAATTTTATTTTCAAGAAAAAAAAATATTTTTTACAATTTGACACAAAATTCTGATTTTTGTACTGATTGAAAATTGGCATTAAAAATTAATCAAATAACATAATCCAAACCGACAAAGAACATGTAGATACCCTACACACACGAACTGTGTAACCTTCCCCAACTCTTAATGGAACGAAAATGATGAATTTTAACCCTAATTGTTAAGCGGTTGGATCAGCCAAGGTTCATTTTATAAAAAGAATTCAGTTTTTTTTTTTCATTTTTTGAGAAATCGCCAAATGCCGCGCCTTACACAAAACAACAGTTTAATCGTGAAAGAAAAAAGAAGAGAAACACAAGAACGGCATTATCAGAAAACAGTTTTACCGAAGAGAGAGCACGCTTAGTAAATACTGCGTAATTTAATAAATGAATAAGAGACGGGGTGATGGTGATGGTGATGGTGATGATTTAGAAAATAATTATTTTATACAAAATTTACTGTTTTAATGTATAAAAAATCCTCATAATATATTTAAATTAGTATTATTTAGTGATTAATAATTTGTTTTGTTTTGTTTTCATTATTTGCGCCCTTTTTTACGTTGTGGCGTATTGTGATCATCTTCGGTACTGGCGCTCTCTTCAATAACTTTACTGCGCGTTGAAATTTGTACTGTTTTCCCTCGATTTTTAGGTGGCGCCTCCTGCGAATCCGAGTAACTGGATTCTGTTGAAGGTGTCAACACCTTTTTGCCACGCCGCGCCGTCTTACCGCTTCTGTGATTGGGCAATTCTTCTACAGAAGAGCTATCTTCCGAAGAGTCCTGATCGTTGCGTTTGCTGTTTTTCGAACGTGTCTTCCTTCTAGATGTTACTGTTTTACTTTTATTACGCTGCGTATTCGAACGCTTATTGTTATCGTTTTCATCATTCATATCGCTGCCATTTCGACTATCATTCACTTTTAAGCATTCCTCAATGCGCGTTTCCAGCTCAGTAAGGGTTGCTTTAAGTTCGGGTTTAGCTAATTTTGACGTATTACTGATAATCAGCTTGAACGATTGATAGACTTCGTCGATTTGCAATTTCTCCTTATAGTGATGTATATTATCGATGAGTTTTTTAATCGTTTTCTCATTATAGGACAACAAACTTAAACAGTAGGCGATATCGCGCCATTGCCTCTCCTCACGCGTTACGGGAAACCGTAAGCACAGCTTCTCCACCAATGTCTCCACTTGACGATCCTTCTGTATGAGACCCAATATATGACGCATTACAATGTGATATTTCTCCTCCTTCAGCTCCAAAGAAGTGTCACTCAGTTTGGAAATAATATCCGGCAACACGTTGTACAAAATATTCGACTTATGAGCAATTTCCTTAAAAAAATGTTTCGTTATGTTTCTAATTTCATCGTGAACATCCACGATGCACAAGGCCAAGTCGGCAATTTGTCCCTTGACACGGATCATTTCGTGCAATATTAAATGTGACAGCATTTTAACGGCCGTTAAACGTACTTCGTTGTTCTTCTCGTGCAGGGTGGAGTAGAAATGACCGGTCCATGGTTCAATGACGTTGGGAAAGCGAAATGTCAGGTCGCATAGGCCAATTACAATGTTGCACTTAATGGTGATATTCTTGGTGTGATTTAGTATGTTGATCAAGAAGGGCATGTTTGTGTCACAAACGCGTGACGATACGCACATGAAGCGTATTAATGCTGTGGTGGCGGCCTGCTGTAAATTCTCGTTCCTATATTTGGCAGGATATTTGCAGATTTCAAAAATGTACGGGAATATTTTTGCCAAGAGGGCAACTTCACTATGCAGCAACACATCCTCGCATATGTGATTAATTAATTCGGCTACGTTGTCTTCGGCTGTAGCACCCACCAAATCCTCATCAGGCTGTTATATGAAACATTTTGTAAAAAAAAAAAACAAAAAAAAATGTTAATGTCGGTCAAGGCCAACCATTTTATTACCCTACACTACCCTTACCTCCTTAATTTATGCTACATTTCGTTTAGTTTCGCGATTCAAATATCTTGGTGAAATAATATTATATGGGAAGGGGTTCTAAAAATGGTCCGATCGGGTCCAAATTTGACACAGCCTATTCTTCACCAAATTGTGCCAAAAATGATAAAGAATTGCGATTTTTTGCCAGATGAAGAGTTATTTAAAATAAAGACGTTATATGGGAAGGGGTTTTAAAATTAGTTCAATCGGATTCAAATTTGGCTTAATCAAATATTTAGTCAATTAACTATTTTTCACAAAATTTTGTCAAAATATTTGAAGAATTGCAATTTTTTTCCATACAAAGACTTTCATTATAATAGGACCTCATTTGGGAAGGAGTTCTAAAAAGGACTCGATCCGGTCCAGTACCAAATTTCATCAAATGAGACCTGCAGTTTGCACACAAATTTACATGGACATACAGACGAACATTCTTCAATGCGCGATCGATTCATATTTTGATCCTGAATCGATCGGCATAATTGAAGGTGGGTGTGGCCATAATAAACACTTTGTCACAAGTAGTCCAGGGTATAACAAAAAGTGGATTAATATCATTTTACAAACCTCTTGTTGGGGTTCAGCTGCTGCTCCCGATAATCTCTTTAAGGATTCTGTAGCTGACATATTTAAATTCATAGTTTTGCGTATAATTTGACTCAAACTCTTCTTCTTTTTCTTTTGCTCACATTCACTCAACTCCTGCCGATACTTCATATTGTTGTAAACGTCAATATCCAAGAATATCATTTCCTTTAACACCATAAAGCCAACCATGAAAATGAAACGTATCAGCAACACAACGGGCATTTTCATATCTTGTAGCTCTTGAGTGACAGCTGCAGTGGCTGACGCCTGTGTGTCGGGCATTGGTTGTGAAAATGGTGTTTCCAAAGCCTGAACCTGTTGCGAGGGGGTGAGTTCGTCACCCACCTTCATTGCACATGCCTTAAATCTCTTTAATAATTCTTTTATCAAGTTTTCAGCTATAATATCGGGCGTCTGGCACATTTGATAAAAGAATTGTATGGTTGCCCTGGTAATGTTATCAAATTCTGGTAATCGAGGATTCATGAAAAAGCGCAAAAACATATCCGTGACGTTTTGTACAATAGTGGAGTCCGGCTCATATCTTTTATAGTATTTGCTGGTTAGCGACTGATCGATGGAGTTCAACATGAATTCCAGGCAATTACTATAAATTAAGGGGTTGCGTTTGCCGCGCTCCCCCAAACCAATACTTTCAATGACACTTAGATTGGCCGCGGCTATAGAAGATTTGGCCGCCGAACACATGATGAGTAGTTTTAAAGCCAAACGTGATTCGTTTTCGGTGGTGCCCTCTAGCTTCAGGGTGAAGCGTTCAAATAAAACTTGTATAATATTACTATCGATGTCCTCGTTACGGATCCACTCCTCCACCAAACACTCCGTGGCCATGTAATGACCCAACTCACAATTCTCCAGAAAACGGGACAAATTTTGTACGACCCGCACAGCATGAGCTCTGCGGTGAACATTTTTTGAATCAATTAAAAATGTTTTTGATAAAAAAGCATCAACTATTGGACTCACCTGCCCGTTTGATCGGTGGTGAATAATACTTTTTTATACGCATCACTGACAGCGTCGCGTTTCTCTTTATCCGAAGACCACATCAAATACAACATTTGTCGCATACCGTTCTCCGTACCCTTGATGCCAAACATATAGCCGGTGGTGAAGAGATTGGCTGCCTCAAAAACATCGCTATTCGTTTTGGAGGACAACATTTCCAGCAACTTGGGCATCGCCTGAGAAATCATTTTGGAAAACTCGATGGAATCTTGCAAGAACTGTACCGTTTTAATTTGTGTGCCCAGCTCCTCATTCTAGAATTCATAAATAAGTCATTGGTAAAAAGAGACGCTGAAGGGAAAACGCCAAAACTCACACTATCCTTGCAGCCGTTGGCCAAAAACGTGTAAGATTTCAACAAAGCCATATAATAGGCACACTGCTCCTCACAAGATAGTGATAACCTTGATAAAAAGGAAAAAAAATTATTTCATTTATGTGAAACTGCAACCAAGGCAAGTTCCATCATTACCTCAATTCTGTATTGCCAGCTACATGATCGGCTTTGCGCACCAAGGCCACAGCTTCTTTGTATTTCTTCTCTACCAACATGCCAGAAATGCGTTGCACCAAATCTTCATAACTTTCTTGAGAATCGGCCGGCTCTTGTTCCTGCCGCACAATCTCTTCAACAAACGGCATTAATTCTGGCATTATTGACGACCATTTCTTCTCCACCTCTTCAGCTTTTTTCCGTTCTTCGGCCAAGACTTGAGATAATTTTTCAAATTTTGCCACCTCTGCACTGTACTTCTTCTTTAATTCGGCCAGCGTAAGATCGGCCGCAAAGGGATTCCTTTCCAAAAACTCTTTAATCAATTGGACAGCTTGTTTCCTCACCGAAGAGGTTTTATCTTCCAACCTTTCCACGGCCCCAGATAGCACTTTGATTTGGAATGACAAAGGAACAGCTTCTTCTTCTTTCAAATGATGCCAGATTTGTAATACTTTGGCGCGCACATGAGCCGACACATCGTTAATGTGCAGTAGGAGATGTTCCAGAAACTCGTTACGCGCTTCTTTCATTTCTTCGGACAAATCCTCGGAGGTCAATTCTCCCACTATTGCATCACTCATGATTTGCAATATACAGTTACGCAACACATGCGATTCACAGTTGAGCAATTCATCGCACAGAACCGATAGGTGGGGTATCATAAGTTTTGGTGCAATGGTAGCCAACTCCATTAAGAAGTTGGAGAAATTCCGGGATACCATCGTATCACTTGAATCCATTGCCAAGCTTTCGACAATTTCTTTTATGAGTACCGAAAATATAGAAGAAATGCTATATTCCTCGTGTAATAAATTAATGCCGTAAGCTACAGAATTTCCAGCATGTTCAGCGCTGCGTAATATTTGTAATATTTTTACGGGGAAATTGATGGCATGCTGATAACGTTTAATGGCGGTGCCAAAAATTTGAAAAATCGTATTCACCACAATGCAATTGTCCGGGCGCATGTGCAACAATTCCAGAATACGATAACACACATCACACAGCAAGCTAGTTTTTTGATATATAAGTGATAGGAAAAAAACATTTTTTACTTTTAATTTATAATAATTAGAAACAATCGTCTTTAACTACGTACTTGACAAAGCTCTCTTCTGCCAGAGGCGGACTCCATAACTTCTCTAACGGAAATTGCATCACATTATATAATTGCACCAAAAATTTACTACGTTTCGTTTCCCAATCGGAGAATTGTTCTAAACCCTCCAGTTGCCGGCCTCTTTTCCTTTGTTGATTCGTTTGCTGCTGTTGTTGCAAACTCAATATATTTGCATCAATTTTACGCACCACATTTATTAACAAATATAGGCACATTTTTGTTAAATTCAAATAACCAATACGATCCCGGGGGTTAGGCGGTTCGCTAACTGCCAAGAATGGAGCCAAAATGTTGCCCATTTTATCCACTGTTACGTACAATAAATCAAAGGCACGCATTAAATTGGTAATGACCGCGTAATCGGTGCCTTTTTGTTCAATCACAGCATAATATGTGTCAAAATGATCGAATATATAAAATGGATCATTTTGAAAAAGTATTTGTTTGCATACTAAAAAACAAATGATGAAATAATTAACGTTTAAAAACTTCATTTAAATTGGATCGCGCATGGATAAACTCACTTTTCAATTTTTCGGATATCTCTTCCTGGTTATATAAATGTTTTACATAATAACTGTCACCGCTCGAATTCAATAAGTCACTATTGGATAGCGGTAGATTAAATTGAAACTCCATTTTTTCATTTAGCTATTTATTTTAACAATTTACAAAAACTTAATTGAAATAAAATACAATGACGCTCTCTTCAAAAAACACAGTGTTGCTCAAAAAAACTTAATAGTTACTGTACAAATACAATTTCAAAATGCAACGGTGCGTTTTTTTTAACAAAAGTTGGCATTTATTTTCCTAGAATAAAATAAAAATGCCGCTTTTAACGCTGAAGGAAAAATGCCGATTTTCACAAAAGTGATTTTATAGTGGGAGAGAATTTCAGATTTAATATATATATATATATATATATATTTTAAGCAGTTTGTTTTATTTAACTATGTGTTGTTGTATTAATTAATATTTCCTTTAAATAATGAAAAATTATTATTAAACATACAGTACAAAAACATACAAACACGGTGAGTTTCAATTAGAACAAGAAGAAGCATTATTATAAACACGTTTCGTTTGTGAAATATTTACAAATTTTTCTTAAATAATATTCAATCTTACTTATCAAATAATATTCAATAAAAATGTCCGATGATACGCCATCCATTGATCAACAAAAAACTACACATAAACGACCAAAACGTAAAAGAAAAAATGCCCGCTTTTTAAGCAATGCCAAAGGTTTCGCCAAGCAGGGCATATACGGTCGTGGTACGCGAATTGAAGATGAACAATTTCAATATTACGTTAAAATATTGGATGCAATGAAGGCGGGATTTGAGGATGTTGAAGAAAAAGGTGAATAAGAAGCTATAAAAATTAAATGAATTATTCATAAAATAGCATTTTGTGTTGTTGATCCCTCTAGTCACAATGGCAAATAATGTGTTTACACAAACGCAAGGACAAGAAACACTTTTGGCCTGCAACCAAATTGTTTCCAAAGTTTTAGAAGCATTAATTGGTTTTGTGGATGCTGAGATACTAGAAACATATTTTCAAGCATTTGCTGACAATTTTCGGCCTCTGTGCTCGGATCGTTTTGCTTCACACGTTTTACAAAAAATGGTAGAAATTGCTTTTCTACGATCCATTAAACAAAAAACCAATGAGAATAATGTGGACGTTGAAAAAGAACCCGCCAATAAAAAAGCAAAACTAGTGAAAAACAACTTGGGAGAGGACTCGTATAATTTAACCGCAAAATATTCAAGCAACCACACAAGAAGTTGTGGGGATTTTGTACTAAGAGTGAGTAAATTTTTATTAAATAATTTGGAAGACTTTGTATGGGACTCTTGCGCCAATCATATAATGCGCACATGTGTACTCAGTTTGGCGGGCATACATGTGCCCAAAGTGGCATTTGAAAAGGGTGCTGCTGAAATAGCCAAAAATCGTACAGACTATGAGGTGCCGGAGGAGTGGCATGAACTAATGAAAGAATATGCCCAACGCTTGGAAATGTGGCCACAATTTACGGATTTCCCCTATCAAGAGCACTCATCAGCACTAATGGCGGTAATCTGTGTAGCTCTTAAAATGGTGGATAAGAAATTGCTGAAACATTTCGGCAAGAAAATTCTTATGGAAGCTTTGCTTAAATACGATGTGAATGAAGATGACAAGGAAAAGAAACAAATTGAACTGTTGGATGATGAGAATGACATCGAGCATAATAAGGATAAAGAGAGCGGTGATATAAAGCTACCCAAGGTCTTTGAATACCAAAGTTCTGTGATGCTTTTGGAAACATTATTGGCGGTGGCAGGCCCCAAATTACTTACGCAAATATATGCGATGCTCTTCAATGGCAGAATGGTTACTTTGGCTCGTGATCCTACGACCAATTTCTCGGTGCAGAAGCTGTTGAAATATATTAAAGAGAAATCGGAGTTTGAAGGTGTATGCGATGAACTCGGTCCGCACCTGGAGGCACTGTTACAAATCGGTCACACAGGAGTGGTAAGCGCTTTAACGTCCGCCTGTTTACGTTTACAAACGAAACAAGCAGCCCTCACGACAGCCCTACAAGCAGCCTTACACGTAGCCAACCATAAAAAATCATTCTTTCTGTGTTTGATAAAACTGAAACCGTACGAAATAGCAAAAGAGGACACCACACATTTTGTACACTTACACGGATCACTCATCATACAGGATTTGCTGAAATTCAATAAACCCATTTTGTTGGTGAACTGTATATTGGAGACGCCCTCCGAACAGTTGGTAAGGGTGTTCAATACACCGAACGGTTCGCACATATGTGACGCCTTCTTGCAGAGTAAATTCATTGGAGAGAAATCTCGCGAGAAACTTTTACAACATTTGGAGGGTTTTTATGTAGATCTAGCCATTACAAAGTTTGGCTCGCGGGTTGTGGAGTCCTGTTTCCAGGCAGCCCAGGATCAACAAAAAGCCCGCATTGCCAAAGAATTGGTAGATAAAACTAATATGGTGAAGGGTTCGCCATTCGGCAAAACTATTTACCACAATTTACGCCTGGAAACCTATCGTCTGTCGGCCAAGCAATGGCAGGCCAGTTGGCAACAACAGCAACAAAAACAATCCCAAGAATCAAAGGCTGTCAAATTATTTAAAGATTTAATAAATTGATAACATTCCGACATGAGCCACACATAACAACAACACTAATGGCTAATGTTTGCGTTGTTGTTCGATAAGTTGTCCAACACTATAATAATACGGAATATCATACAATTGCCAGATTTTTTCTAAATTGTCATCCACTTCATAGCGCATACAGCGCTTCCGAAAACTGCCGTTTTGATAATCTTTGCAACGTACAATGGGACGCCCTTGCTGGAAGCAGGTGTGGCGTGCTGTAAAATATAAATGACCCAAAGTGTTGGCCACAGGCGTATTCACTACTTGTAAACATTTCAGAAAGTTTCTCTCGCAGCTACAACTTAAACTGAAAGTGGAAGGGGGCGCACCCTGAAGAATTGCAAGAACTTGTGAAATTTTACAAACCTTTTACTTACATGGGAAACAAATCGGTATTATTGATGCCGTGGAGAGTGGACCGTCCCTCAATTATATCCGGACAATAATCATGATCGCGACAACATCTGTCCGTTTCTGATTGTGTACCCAAGTCATCATATGTGGTGGATGTGTTGCCGGGACCGCACCACTTGGTGCCCGGTGCAGTCATACCGGTGAAATGCCAATGCGGTAGCGTTACACCATGAATATGCTCATCTCCGAATAATGCTTCTTCTTCAAAGCCAGAAATAATTACAAGTAGTTGTAAAAACAAGCCAGTTAGTAAGGCTGCACGCATTGAGTAATGCATAATTGCTCTCTAAGAACATACACCTAAGCACACTGTTTCCAACAAAAAAAATTATAAAAAAATTTTTTTTTTTTACCTTGGAAAAATCAAAAAGTTACGTTTGCATAAAGTATAGGCGCTACAAAGACTGTTTTCAAAATATTTACTAACTAAACGGGTATATACTCCTGTGTGCTTCTATTACAAAGTGTATCAAATGTCAGGTTGCGGAGCATTGATTACAACTATCAATTATATTTAATGTTCTAATCGCATATTTCTTATCAATAATTTATAAAGAAAATCATTTACAGAATCTCTGGTGTGTCTATAAAGTTGCTCTTTCTCTTTCAAATTAATTTTGCACCTTTTTTTTGCTTTTATTAATACAAAAAGTCCAGTCAGTGTGGAACTTGCACCCACTAAAACCCCTTCGAACGTTCTACGGCAATTCCCCTGGGACTACCGTTAAGTATTACGTCAGGAGAAACCGTCCGAGATTATGATCAAATCGTTCGTGTAATGTCAGTCTTTATCTGTCTTGCTCGTAGTCGTTCTGCCACCCTGAGCTCCTTCATAATAACGGCAAAGATGCTTTTGACGCAGGACCATACCTTTACCGTTAGTATGTAGGGTGTCTATTTGTTATATATAATTTTGCTTACTGTGGGTAGACAAAATATTGGTATTAGCCACCGTACAGTTTTCGTGCATATTTCTAAATACCAAGTATTGAATAATTTCAAGGGTCTGTCGACTGGTTTATGCACCCAATCATTATAATATTCACTTATTTTGGATATTTGCGGTAACATTGCCTGTGACCAATCCACCAAGTGCTAAAAGGAAGAAATTTTGTTTAATATTTGTTTTAAAATTGATTAATTTCCGTTTGTTCGGTTTCCGTAATAACACAAAGCTAAGACACGAATCGGAATAGTATGAAAAAATAACTTAATAACAAATAATACAACGCTGATATCTAAATACAATTTGGAAATGTTATCATTATAGTGTCATCGCCAAGTGTTAAATGTATTTTTTAAATATTCTTTTCAAAGAATTTTTTGATTTTTTAATAGTGAAACACATAAAAAAATCAATTTATTTTCTAACATAATTACATTGAAGCATTTTAAGCAGTGAACATATACATAAACATACAGGAACATGACCACTAAAACAACACCGTCTTGTAGTACATTAAAAACATTGAATGGACTGTTCGAGGTGCCCAGTAAGTGTCAAACATTTTTTAGCGTTGGTTGCCATTAGTAACAGAACAAAAATAACTAATATTTGCATATAATTGTTGCGAGCAATGTCTTCTAATGAAATTCAAAAAGTTACGTTTGCATAAAGTATAGGCGCTACAAAGACTGTTTCCAAAATATTTACTAACTAAACGGGTATATACTCCTGTGTGCTTCTATTACAAAGTATTTCAAATGTCAGGTTGCGGAAGCACTCAGCAGTGACCATTGATTACAACTATCAATTATATATTTAACAATTTTTTATCAATAATTTATAAAGAAAATCATTTACAGCATCTTTGGTGTCTATAAAGTTGCTCTTTCTTTTCTTAAAGGAAATAATATAAATATATTGTTGTTGTACGATTTAATACAATTATTCCATTTCTACTCTATTTCCACCTTAAGTGATATTTTAATTGTCGTAATTGTATGCGTGTATTAAATATAAAATCCCAAAGGGGCGTGGATATTCCATAACCCATATCTTGATGGGCAAAATGATGTTGATAATGATAACGTTTCATTTGATATAAATGTGCCGTTACGGGATTGCCGTAATGCAGATAATAGTGGATCATGTCATAACACACATAACCGAAAAGACTACCCGCCAATAAAATACGTGGTTGTGGGAATATTAGTGACAGGGGAGCGTAGATTGTAACGGTTAAAATAACACCAGGTATGGGTGGAAAAACTAAACGTTTTGAATCGAATGGTACTTTATGATGTAAGCCGTGTATTAAAAAGTGGAACGTACACAGCCACGGATGAGTGATGCTGTTAAGCGGCATATGAAAGATGTAACGGTGTAAAACATACTCTAGAAATGTCCAAAATACGATACCGCCCAGGAAATATCCAATAAAGATAGTTAACTGAAATAATGCATAAGATTAGAATTAATTTTGCAACTTTTTTTTTTTTAATACAAAATCTTACCTGAAATTTATTACCCGTTAGTATGTAGGGTGTCAATTCGTCATGTATAATTTTGCTTACTATGGGTAGCCAAAATATTGGTATTAGCCACCATACAGTTTTCGTGCATATTTCTAAATACCAAGCATTGAATAATTTCAAGGGTCTGTCGACTGGCTTATGCACCCAATCATTATAATATTCACTTATTTTGGATATTTGCGGTAACATTGCCTGTGACCAATCCACCAAGTGCTAAAAGGGAGAAATTTTGTTTAATATTTGTTTTAAAGTTGATTAATTTCCGTTTGTTCGGTTTCCGTAATAACACAAAGCTAAGACACGAATCGGAATAGTATGAAAAAATAACTTAATAACAAATAATACAACGCTGATATCTAAATACAATTTGGAAATGTTATCATTATAGTGTCATCGCCAAGTGTTAAATGTATTTTTTAAATATTCTTTTCAAAGAATTTTTTGATTTTTTAATAGTGAAACACATAAAAAAATCAATTTATTTTCTAACATAATTACATTGAAGCATTTTAAGCAGTGAACATATACATAAACATACAGGAACATGACCACTAAAACAACACCGTCTTGTAGTACATTAAAAACATTGAATGGACTGTTCGAGGTGCCCAGTAAGTGTCAAAAGTTTTTAGCGTTGGTTGCCATTAGTAACAGAACAAAAATAACTAATATTTGCATATAATTGTTGCGAGGAATATGTTTTCTTATAAAATTCAAAACATATTAATGTTAGCAACTTTTCAGGAATGACCCATCGTCGCGATTTTTTGCGGGAAAATAAATTGAATCTGAAGGAATTACAACGCAATACTAGTCAAAAAATATTGCAGGGTAAACAGGAACAGGAGAAACGTCAACATTTTCAATTGCAAAATCATAAAAATCAGAGGGAACGTTATGTGGCCAAGAGGTCGGCATCGCAAAATAGGGGCCAAGCTCAAGATTATAGTCGGCAGCGTTCGTTTAGCCAACAGCGGGAAACGCAAAAGATATATTTAGCAACAAACAAGGCCGATGGCTATAATCAGTGTTGTAAAAAATGCGCTTGTCCGTTACAGCAGGCAGCGTCGGACACAAGAGTTAGAGTGCCGAGAAGTGCTAGTGCTGCATCAGTAATTTCAAAGGCGGAATCCTGCGATAAAGAAATCCAAACCGAAGACATAAACGATGAAGAATTTCTATATGAAGCTTTGAAAAAGTGCGTTTTTTTAATGATTTTTTAAGAATATTTTTTCTTTTTCTTTTTTTTTCCTATTGTTTCAGATGTAGCTCTACAGATTTAAAGCTTACTATGAGCAATCAACAAAAGTCTGCAGGCAATTATACAAATCAACATCAAATCGATGGTGATCGCATATCACAATCGGAATATAACAATTATAATAACATCATACAACATGATCCACATGAGGACACGAAATCTCATGTAAGTGATTTGCCCCATGAAACTAATTCACGATATAATCTTCACAACGCGGATACAAAATCACAGCATAGTAATCAACCAGCGGATACCAGATCGCAATATAGTTTTCAACCAGCCGACACTAGATCTCAACACAATCTAAAAACACAAGACAATATATCCCAGATTCAGTCTAATGGTCATTTACGTAAACCAGCACACACCTATAACCGCATACAGGAACAAGACAACCACCATTTGGAAGAAGATATGCAAAATTTAAATATTGATCATAATAACATGATAATGGAACCCGAGGTGCATTGCAGTGCCAGGAGTCGTCAAACCATCAACTCGCAGATAAGCAAGAAAAAATCGACTGGCAGCATACACAAACTGGGCAGTAAGTTTTTATTTACTTGATTGCATAAGGTTTCCGTTGTCTGTATGAATTCAATGAATTGTTAACAAATTAGGTCGGGACGATATACGCTTGCCGCGTTATCTGGAGAAGGAGAAACATGACAAAGAGATGGAACGCGTTAAGGAAATGTCACGTGATCCCAACTGTCCATTCGATCATTATGTTTTGCCCGAAGATGAACGTGCAAATGCTCTAAATATGGCACAGAAAAGTAAACTTGAAAGCATTTGCAACAGAGCGAAAGCGCGTTCTTAAAAATCCAACTTTTGTTCTTTGCAGAAATGGCAACTCTTATACAGGAACTGAATCATATGCCCATGACATCGCAGACTTTGCGCATACGCAATCGCAAAGTGGAAATAGAAAAGGAGCTGACCAAAATTGAAGCAGACATACGCTTGTTTTCGAAACCGAAGGTTTATGTCCCTTTGCCAACGGGTCAATATTAGTTTTGGAAGGGAATTGTAAATAATACTTATATTTGTATATGACTGATTAGCACAATCACAAAAATACCTCCATCCTGTCCGCACATATATACAACAATTCTAGAACATAAAACATGAAAGAATAATCATAATAAAATTGAATATTGGACCATAATCTGCAGCAGACTGAAATTAATTTTAATCATATGTTTGATTTGTATAAAGTTTGTCATTGCAGGAGGATGCAGCTGGACTACATCGTATTATTGAATTAATATCTGCCGCTTGAGTGTTCCAAACGAATACGAATTGAATTGTGTTTGTATTGGAGTCCTGTTGCATAACATATACATATAATTAAGTTTGTCAATAGATTGACTTTTTTTTCAAGTTAAAAGTTTATGTCTGCACAATAAGTAATTAAATATCAGTTATTATTATCTTATCAAAGAACGAATTGATGGCTTAGCGTTTGCTTGTAAAACGATTCGGTTCATAGATAATAGTTATTAAGCAATAGTTTTGCAATAATGAATCATGCAAACGGTTACAAATCTTATGTAAACTTACCTCCATACTCTCATCAATTATTTCATTATTGTTATTGTTGTTGTTGTTGTTATTATTATTTTCTGTTAAATGATTTCTTAATTGACAGACGCTACCATCAACATTTTCTACACAGTCACTGTGATTATTTTGCGGTTTTTGTTCAGTGATGGGAAATTCTTCAATCAGATATTCGTTCATTAAGTACATGGCGGCATCAGAATGGGGCGGTGCTCTCATAAATCTGGCTGTCATGTCACTTTTATTTAAACCTTGCAACGTATTGACACCGCCCGGATGTTTTATTCGAAATTCGGTTATATCGTAATAATTTTTACGATATTTCACAATATATCTCTCATCAGACTTTTTAATATATTCCAAATTATCTTCCATTTCAGAATTTGGCGGCATTTCGTTATTTAGTACATATTTCGAATCTATAACGGGAAATATTTGGACTTGAAATTTTTGCATATAATTAAAAAGAATCAATTTTTATGAATAGTTTCTATTAACAAGACACAATTAATTTTTAATTAGAACAACTCCAGGTTTTAAAATATACTAAAAATCATTTTATATAACAGTACATACAAGTACAAGGAAAATAAAGAAAAAAAAAACATTTTTGATCATACATGTAAATCAATAACTATTAACTATTTTGCTAGATGGGCGGTATACTAAGTTTACTATTCTGTTTGCAATATCCAGAAATAGACAGACACCCTACAAAGTATATATATTCTTAATGAATAGCAAAAGTCGAGACATGTCCGGTCGTCTGTCTGTCTTTTTAGCACTCTCACGCTCATAAATATTGAAATATTCAGTTAAAATTTTGTACATACTTACGTTGGTAGTTTCTGCACGCCGATCGCTCTTCACATAGCGCAAAATTCTATCAGCCATAAATCGATCAATAAAGTTGGAATTTGATGCACATACTTATAATACATAGATAAACTAAAAAAAAAAAAGCTTGCTGGGAAAACAGACGTGGCCACATTTTACAAGAAAACCTTATTCAACCTAAAACTTGACTTGCATGTGGTCACAAAATGCTTCAATTATTGAGAAAGTGTAATCAAACTCCTGCCACGCCCACTATTTATAGATGAGGACTTGGCTTAATTCACATTTTAGTTTTTTTTTACTTGATTTCAAATTTAATTTATTTCTAAATTCAATTGTTTTAAAATTATCTTCTTTTTTCTTATTATCATTACAGTAATCTTGAAACTTGATCGTTTTGATACATTTTTCTTGTAAGAAGTTGAGTTGTTCTTTGTAGAGTATTTAAAGTTTGATCCAAATGATTTTCGAGTCGGTGTTTTTTCTATAATTAATTACAAGCAACAACAACTGCAATCATGCATGTTTCATATATAACACGATTTATTATCAAATAATTACAATACATGACAAGTTATCCGGTATGTATAGCGATAATAGGTTTTGTTCCAATTTAAGAAAATATTAATTTTTATAAAAAACATATAGTTTCGTTTCCGGCTTGGCACGGGGTTCATGATACGTTTACAGTTATGGCGTACTGATGAGATATACCTTTAATCCATATTGCAGCTGGATTGGTAACGAATATTTCTATATATGTTCCAAGTTATTTTAAGTTATTGGTTGAGTTGTGAATGAAACAAAAGTTGCCGCTAAACTAAATTATTAATTTCTGATATCTGTTTTTAGATCTGATACAACGCTAAATGATTATGTTATAGATAATAATGGCCCAAGATAACAAGTGCTGTTACATTTGTACTCGTACACAGTGGAAGCATGTATTGTTGGCTGATCATTTGATAATGAAAGAGGCGCGGTGGTGTTATTCGTTATTACGAAAGTTACTAAAAAACTTATTTATAAACAAGTAAGAAAACTAAATTTGGCTTAGGTCAAATCTTAAATACCCTCCACATCTACAGTAGTAGGTGTGGCAATTACGCCCTCTAGTGTATACATTACATATCAGCTGGCAAGTCGAGTTTTACGTGGCGTTTTTGTAAATTGTGGGCGCGTCTGTTAATTGGCTACGCCCATTTTTAGTACATCGATGGCTGGGACAACTATAGATATGCATTCAAAGTTTCAAGTTCATAGTTCAATTTTTATGGCAGATATATAGATTTATGTCGATTGTGGGCGCGTCTGTTTTTCGACCATGCCCATTTTTGGTACATCGATGGACAAGACAATTATAAATATTTGTGTCAAACTTTAAGTGCATGAGTTCATTATTGTAGCAGATATATAGATTTATGTCGATTGTGGGCGTAACTCTTGACTGATTTTGCCCATTTTAATTAGCAATCTGCCTGCAAAAAGTAAAAGTGTCTGCTCAATATCTCAAAATTTACGCTCATGAAAAAGCCAACACACAGACATACGGACACAGGGCCATACATGTCCAGATCGACTCAGTTTTTAATGCTGATCAAGAATATATATCCTTTGTAGGATCTCTGACATCTTCTTCTATGTGTTGCAAACAGAAAGACAAACTTAGTACACCGTCATCGCTAAGGTGGCGGGTGTAATGAAAGGGCTGTGTGTGATATTTATGTATTTTTTAAGTAATAGCAAACATGGCAGTCATTGATTCATATTCCAAATGTTGAGGTATGTACATGTTTACGTACATTAGGATAATTTATGTGTTTGCATATACGCACACACTCTGCTGTACAATATATTTATTTATTATTTATTTATAGATAGAGTGTTGCCGGCTTCACGATAAGGTAAAAAGTGAATCTGAAGAGTTTGTTTTGTATACAAAGCACAAATATTAATAAACACAACATCGATAGCTGTATACGTTTATTTGGAAAGTCTCTTAACCCTGTTGCAGAGCCTTCATTTTATTGTAGTAAAGATAAAGCAAATTAATTATATTTGTAGTGTTAACTAGACCTTATAATAATACTTGTATATAATAACTATTTGTTAATTAATTGAGAGTGTCCGCATTTAGTATTTATCGGATCTGTTGTCATTTTTTGCACGTACCCCGCTATTTTTCTTTTTACTGCATAGTTGATGAATAGAAAAAAACAACTTATGAAAAAGTCCAACAATGAAGGTATTGATTAAATGTAGTTAAGATTTTTTAGTTACGTATGATGCAATTCTTGCCATATATGTATATAGCACGATTCGTGTATATATGCACATACGTATATACATTTATGCAACTCATTTGTCCATGTCCGTCCGCCTGTCTGTCCATGTAAATTTGTATGCTTAGCTACAGGTCGCATTTTTTGAGATATTTCAATGAAATTTAGTACAAGGACATGTATTGGCCCAAAGGGGAACTCTATTGAAAATGGATGGGAACACTTTCCCATGTAAATTCTGTTATAATGGAGGTCTTTATACATGAAGTGGTGTAGGGTATTTGATGGTTAAGCTTGACGGACTATAATATTTTCACTTGTTATATTTTTGTTGTTGTTGTTATATACTTTTTTCAGTTACTTTTTAAATTTATTATGATTTTCAGATTTCCAAGGAGTTGTTCCTAAAAAAAACACTGATGCACAATTCGACTCTAATAATGTTTAACAGAAAGCAAAATTTGCACGTGCCACGCCCACAGCTTATGGGTAAGTGTGACATGAGTCCTATTATATTTACTAAGTATAGTTTTTTTATTCCCTTCATTTTCGTTAAGAGGTTATACTAAGTTGGGTTTTATTTTATTTATTTATTATTAAAATTATACAGAAAACAAGTTTATGTACAATTAAAAGAAAAAAGAAGAAGGAGCACTAGCACTAGGCTCACTAGGTTAGATATTCCCTTTAGAACTCCCAGAAAGGGGCGTCAGAGATCCCACAAAGTATATATATTTTTGATCAGCATCAAAAAAAAGCAGCATACATCAATGTAGCCAAAAAAAGGGCGTGTCTATTATTTACAGAAAACCTCATTCAGCTCAGAATCTAACGTGTAAGTTGATACGTATTACTTACACTGTTAGAGGGCGTAATAGGCCACGCCCATTGTTTGTATTTGGGGGTGACAGTATTTAAGATTTGGCCGCAACCAATTTAAATTCAATTCTTGTCCTTTGTGAAGCTTTACACTGTGCTTTTTATGGCTCTGGCATATGGTGCAAGAATCTAAATGTATCTACAGCCTGTAGGGGGGCATGTACAATTTGACAAGCTACGTTTGCGCAGACTGCGTGTCACGAATCTTATGACTGTCTTGATCAGCCATACAAGCCGCATTATAATTTTCTTTAAGGTTTGTGTTGTAGTATTAGCTCAGATTGTTCTTTTTTAATTATTTGCCTTCTTTTTTATTGGTCCCTTACTTACTTTATTCTTTATACGCCACCTTTATACACTTTAATTATCCTAATTATAAAACATTCACTTTTCATAACGTATATACTTTAATTAGATTATTGCAAGCTTTTATAACTATATCCGAAACATTGTTATCTCACTGAACTTATAAAATTTATGAACATTATAGAATTGAAAAAATTAAGCAAAAAAACAAAAAGCACAATTCAATATTCTGTACAAGGCTTTAACACTTCATTTATGCGAGACTGCCTGCCTTCAAGTTGCATTAATATGGTTTCGTTTGATATGATAAATAATCTGAAAGATGACTTGAGCTCAACATATAACTCTCTCAGAGACTATTGCTAAATTACTAACGTATTGTTTTATTTTATACTTTCCACCTTATGGATGGGGGTATACTAAGTTTACTCTTTCGCTTGTAATGCATAGTAAAAGGCGCTAGATATCCTATAAAGAATATAAAATCGATCTATATATTTCCGTCCGTATGTCCATCTTTTGCCGACACCTTCACGGTCGTAAATGTTGAGATATTTGGCTAAATTTTTGTACAAACATTTCCAGTTTTATGCCCTGGACGTATACTAAGTTTACTATTCGGTTTGTAAGGCCCAGTAGAAGGCGTTAGTAGGTTGTTGGCACTGTCACAGTAATATTGGGCTAGATTTTTGTAGAAACACTTTCAGTTTATGTTTCATTGTTTGAGAGCCACGCCCACTATGGAGAAAAATCTTCCTATTAGTAAAAAAATGTGCAATCAGCTTTTTCATACAATATTTAACTCTTCCATCGATACACCAAAAGTTGACCCGATCGGATTTGATTTACAATTTATCAAAAACTCTACGTCCCCTTCTACGTTAATACATATTTGGTATTTGCCACGCCCAATATGGAGATTGCACTCAAGCCAAATATATGTAAATACTCTTGACAAATATTATTTGATTAACTCACCCAAAAATTCTCATTTGCTTTACAGCTCAAATACTATTTTTCCTGTAAAGCTCAAAAAACATTTTTATGAAAGCAACCTTTTAGGGGAAAATTTCAAAAAATTTCGATAAAAATTGAAACTATTTTCGTAAATTCTATTCAATTATTTTTTATTTTAGAAAAAAAAAAAGGTATCGAAAAATTTCATTAATTTTTTATGTATGCGGAATAAAATTCAAGTGTCTGGGAAATGTTTCTGAATTTATGCAAAATAAATAATTTAATGGATTACAAGGAATGCATGAAATTCTTAAATTGTCTCTTTACCTGCTAAATAATTTTTTTTACTAAAAAACTTCATTTCTATTATTTTCAAACTTTTCTAGATTCAAAGTATTCTTAGTACAGTTACGTGAATATATGTAATTTGATGGTTGCACTGACTGATCATGATAATTGTGAAAGTAAATGTATTCTCCTTTATTGGAATAGTTCCGAATTGTTTTGCGGTGGGAATTAATCAGCTTTGTAGGCGTCGACCGACTACACCATTAGCATGGTTCTTACCAGGTATGACCATTTGTTTGGCCATTTATTTGGCCATTAATGTAGGGTTTATTATTAACCGTTTTAACCGTTGATTTAATTGAAGTATTTTGAAATAATTTATTATTGGACTCTGGACTTATTTTCGAGAAATCAAACTGGAAATAAATGAAGAGAATGAAATGTTAAAATAATACAAGTAAAATAAAAACTAAATTTGGCTTAAGCCAACTTTCAAATACCCTCCACATACGCCATATACAGTGGGCGTGGCATCTGTATAATTGCGCTCTTTTTTAACAACTACTATGGCATGAGTCACATTTCACCTTTATAGTTAAATATTACAAAAAATGCATATTTTTGTACAATGTGGGCGTGTCTGTTATCTGACTAAGTCAGTCTGTTATCTGACTACGTCAGATATATAGAGTTTATATAAACATATGTGGAGAATATAAAAGTATAGTTTTCATTGTCATAAAATTGTTACCCTTTGCTCCAAGGACATGTGTGAAATCGGTGGCAAGCCAATGCAAGCACGTAAAATATTCTCAATGGCTGATCTTTGGCGAAAAAGTGAATTTACCACTGGGGCGCCCCTTGGCATCAAAGGAGCTTTACACATATAACTCAGCAATGATAAGATCGGCTTAAATGGCACCCAATTGTTTGATGAATTATTCTGATTTCTTTTAATTTGTATGCGAGAACACAGTTCACCCAAAATCACTAAATCTAAAATAAGTGGAGCGGCCAACAAAGAGTCTTCACAGGTATTGTGTATAACTAAAGTGTTGTGACCGCCCATCATGATCTCCGAAGTATATTCATCCATAGCACGTTTACTATCACCCACATACGGTACATATTTAATAACCACAACATGATCTGGATGCTCATTGGGTGCAAATAAAATTTTATTCGACTCTACCATATCATCTACAACATTGCTTTTGGAAATCTAAACGAAATACGAAAAAAAAAAAGTTAAAAATATTTAGTAGGGTATAAAGGCTCACCTCTTTCGAACGGAATTGTTGCGGAGCTGAGAGATTTTTACCATCGTTATTACCCAAATGATTATAACTCACAATGGATACTGGTTTAATGCCAGCACCTACCAGGAAATCCACCAGTACGGATTTGAGTTTAGTTTGGCCAGATTTAAAATCATCACCCGCTATAAAGACATTTTTATGTTCTGCGTAATCAATAAGACCGGGAACAAAAGTGTTCTGTGGCGAACCATTAATATAAGTACACTGTAAGAAGGAAATTGTGAAATCTTCCAAAAAAAACCACATATAGGTGATACTTACTCCCTCATCAATGCTGGCCAAAGCAAATATAGTTGATGGGGAAAGTTCTGCTTCATTATTTCTTAAACTATCCAACAAATCGGTTATGGTGGTATTTAGACCCGGTTTAATTTCACAAAACCTTTCCGTATTAGCCGTCCACAATACCAGAACACTGTCCAATTGGTGTTGATTTTTAAAGTCTCGTATATCAGCACGTATCTGTTCATATTGTTGCTGTTTGGTGCCTTTAATTAAATTATCTGCCCTGTCTGCCTGATTGGCTGCTATAAAGTCTGGATTGTATATAGAAGGACGAGGTTTCATCGATAACAAATGATCATACAATTGGTCTTGCAACTCGACATCTAATACTTGAGCTCGTCGCATAGCATCTCCAATATTCATGGAACTAATATCCCAACCGTCCACCACAATGTCATCTGGATTAATCATGGGTATTAAACTTTTCATAGGGACAAAAACATCTTTGCCCTGTTCATCAGAACCCAGTAGCACGGTAGATGCCTGAGTAATGGAACCAAACCAGTTAGCTTTTTGAATACCAGTACGTTTGCGCCACTCCAGTTGATTACGATTTGCTTCGAGAGCTGCCGTTAAAGTTGAACCATTGTTGCCACCCCATCCCACTAACATTAAACCTAATTTTGGTACACGACGATCGGTGCAAATTTTTAAATTGATGGATTCGGGAACAACCTGCAACAACAACAAAGATTATCAAATTATTGTAATTAATTCAATTAATGGGGATCAAGCGAATGTAAATGTCACTTCTTGAAATATCAGCGTGAGGAGAGAGAGAGAGGTTTTCAAAATAGTACGATAACGTCTAAACTGGGGAAACGGACACTCTACTTAGTCTAAGTAAATCTTGTCTAAAGATTTTTGTTAAAAAATATTGAAAAGTACGATTTTTTTGTCTTCACGCATTAGCTGAAGGCATAGACCTCACACTTCTAATGCGAAAATTCGTAGTTCGAGTCCAGCTGAACGTAAAACTGGAGACAATCGAGCCTAGGTAAAAATGGGAGTACGATCAACATGTATGAAGTTCAACTTATAAAATCGCCGATCTTTGGGAAAAAACAAGAAAGGAGTTTCAAAAATAATACGATGGGTTCCAAAAATAATGCATTACAATCAATTATTTTACCCAATAACTATTTTTCCATAACTATTCGTAAGAATTGTGAATTTTTGTCACCTAGAGACTTATTTTATCTCCACCACCTTAAAATCGGGGGTGTATTTACTTTGACGATACGTTTCTAGCATAGTCAGGGAGAATGTATATATTACTTGATAAGCCTCTATTTCTGTATCTGTCGTCTCGCTGTGGTAAACATTCTCCCGACCATTAAAGAAGAGAAATCGATTTGAAATTTTTCCAAAAAACTTCAAATACAAAGATGGTCCCCTTGAAGAATTTCATCTTATGACGTTACTCGACAGTTTTCATCTTTTTTCCTCACACTGTATGTATAACAAATGAACAACAACAACAATATCAAATAAATATTCGTATCCATGTGCGTGCGCGTTTGAGTGACAACCTTGATATTGAACTTTATTTAAAACATTGTAATGCAAGCAGCAATAGTTGTGAATGAAAATGTCGCTGATCTGTTTTGATTACAAGTGTATATACTATATACAATGCATAATATACACCTATCTGGAGTGTAGCAAAATGGAAAGACCTTTTCTACCCTCTTCCTCTCTTTCAAAGCGCAAACGTATCACCAGCTGATTTTCTGTTTATATATACACGTACACTACGTACATAGACTGGAAGGTAAGAAGATTTACAATAAGATGAAATTTCTTACAATAACAACAACGCTATTGTTGGGTGGTATATCGAATATTCAAGAATATCATGGAAAAAAAGTGAAAATGTTTGTGCGCTGGGTCAAGCTGTATCATTAATACCCTACACCAGCAGTGAATGCAGTTACTTGGAGGGTACCCTAAAGGGGTACATTAGTATTTTGTGCAAATTTTTTTTCTGCACGATAAACACATCCACACCCTAGACTACTTAGTTCTCCACCACAATTCGTTTATGAATTTTAGCCCATGGTCTAGTCTTGGCCGTATCAAAAGGACTATAAAACAAATAAAAATGTTATAGTCGGTCAAAACTGACCACTTAATACCCTACACCACTTAACTCTCTAAATTATGCTACAATTGGTTCAGTTGTGTCAGAAAACTCGAGGTATTGCCATATAAGTCATTTCGTGAAATATCATTATATAGAAAAGGGCTCCTAAAAATGGTCCGATCCGGTTCTAATTTGACATAGCCGACTAGGAAGTTTGATTTCATCAAATTTGGTCAAAAAATATTTATAATTGTAATTTTTTTTCATTTAAAAACTTCCATTAAAATAAGACGTTATATGAGGAAGCGTTCTAAAAATGGTCCGATCTGGTCCATTTTCAGTAGAGTTCCTCTTTGGGCTAATACGTGTCTTTGTACCAAATTTCATCGAAATATCTCAAAAAATACGATCTGTAGCTTGCGTAAACATTTACATAGAGACACAGACGGACAGACGGACATGGTAAAATCGATTCAGATTTTTAATAGATTTAAACCAAAACAAGTAGTTGTATCAAAATTTTATCATTGACCTGACATTAAACACAAATCTACACAGACAAAGACATGGACGGACAGAGGGACGGACAAACGGATATGATTAAATTGATATAAAAAGTGATTATTAATCGATTGTTTACACTTATGTAACTATGTTATCTATCTATACGACTTACCTGAATTTTACCGTTAATTGTGCGTTTGACATGGGTCGTCTGATAGGTGTATTCGCTTTCAATATAGTTTTCTGTGACGTGAACGTTCGGTGAAATAATTTCCAAGATTTCTGATGACGTTTCCATTGCTTATTAGTTATCTTTTTTTATAATTTCGTTTTATTTTATAATATTTTGATAATGTTGATGGTTAATATGACTGGTTAACGAACACTGCGTCTTTTAATTTTTTTTTTTTTTTTTTTGGTAAAATTCTTGTAAATTTCAGTCTTTTTTTTTTAATCGATTTTGATAAGAGAATGAAAATTTTAAAATAACTGTTTATGAACACGTTTTCATTGTTTGTACAAAAAAATTTTATAATTTAATTAAGATATTTTTTTCTCATGCGTATGTCGTCGTCTGCTGTTTGAATGCTTTCCAACTAATGCACTCGTTGGAAAGTTTGCTCCACTATTTATTGCCACAAATTTTTGTTATTGTTGCCCAACAGCAACAACAACAACAACAACAACAATGGCAGCACACATTCCAAACAACCGTGTTTGTTTGTTTACATTGGAATGGAAACAGCAGAAAGGAAATATTTACAATCATTTGCCACTAGCACTCTAACTACATGTTAGTTTGATTATTGTACTCTACACTACCTAAGGTAGACTTGCTGTTTGATAGATTTCAAACTCTTTATCATAGTAATCCATTCCGTAGCAATTTCTGAACATACATATACAATCAACGCCGACGCTTCGTCGTTCTCGGAGCCATTTTTGGAACACACTTCGTTATAAATATATCAATTGTCTGTTCTCTTCACAATTTCTCACTCATATGTTAAACAGTACAGAGTTGCATTGTGAATGAATAAAAACTAAAAAACTCTTCATAACTCCATATCTAGTAATAGGAGTAGCTCCTTTTTGATTCTCCTACACTTCACTAAACATATATATGATGAAGCGGTACTTTAATGATGACCGTTTATGGGTTGGCATAATTGTCTTTATGAATGGAAAAATACTCCCATCAAAATCACGCTGAATACACATATAAAACATAAATTTTCGTCAACATTGCAATTAAGGGTGATGCTGGTGCTGGGTTTTGTATACGATACGAGACGAGAGAAGAGAATTCCTTCTAGAACTATCCGCGTTAGCGGTCACGCATACGTAAACAAAAAATTCGCATTTTCAATTGTTAGATGGGCGTAGAAATGTGTATGGAAAGTTTCTTTTAAGTAGAATGTTATACAAATGATATGACCCGCTTTAATTCTTAGACGAAATATATGACCGACACCAACACACCACCGAGTATATAGAAGTTTATGCGAAAATTTATATATTACTGTTCCAACGTTTCCCATTGTATGCTTGAAACACCATTTGCTGCTGATGGGCTGCGGATGTTTGCATTTCTTGAAGATATTTAAAATAAAAACCAAATCTTGCTCTGAAAAATATTTCGATTTTATTTTAATATCTGTAAAATTTAAGCGTTACAATGACAGCGTCCCTCCCACACCTACATGCATACGTGCATTTACAAAGCATTACAAAAAAGTGTGATATATGGAGAAGGCTCTTTAGTTGAAAGCATTTTTACAATAATATCTGTTTTAAACTTATGCAATTATTCGATTTAATTATAAATATATAAACCCCACAGTAATACAATAAAACGAAGCATTTCATAAAACGACAATACAGTGCGTAACGTTACAACAACAACCCATTAGTAAAATATTTAATATACATTTATGTGTGTGTGTGTGATATACAAAATATATGTTTTATCATTATAACAAATAAATACTCTTTTATGGCTTCTGAAAAGATAAAAAACATCAAAAACAAATCATTAACAATAAGAATAGTAAAAAATAAAATAAAATAAAAAACAATCACAATTCAGTAACATTATTACAAATACTTTTGCATCTAACTAAGATCTAACTTTGGATTTGATTTCATTGGTTTTTCTTCTTCTTTTTCCTTATTAATACATAAAGGTTTGCTTTTTGTGGACCAGTTTTCTTTTTACACCGACCAAAAACGAAGTTTTAAAATCATTTCAAACAAATTGTATGAAAACTTCAATCAATCAAACTTTTCACGGAATGCTATTTGCATATAATCGTTCACTATATGGAGCTTTGCCTTTTCATAAAATCACAAAATCACTTAGATCGGGATCAGTGGGTTCGGGTTTGTTGGGTGATGACGTTGATGATATATCAGATACGAAATTATCGATTTCAATGGGACTGTCACGCTCTCTGCCGCTGATCTCTAGCTCATTAATATTTCGCATGATAATATTTAACGGTTGACACAAGTTCTCTATTGGCTCTCCACTGCAGTAATTTTCAATAAGGTCTTCTACCTCCGCATATATATGCAGCGGCTCCCTCAACTGATCACTTTTTGTTGCCTCAACCAATTCATTGGTATTATTATTGAATTGATTTTCTTTCATTTCATTTTCATCATTATTATTATTGCATTCGGTGACATCAATGATGGTGCAATTGAATAAATTATCGATTGGTTCACCATTTTTGTTACATTGTTCTATTTTACAGTCACCATCGTCGGGATATGAATTTGAGTAACGTTTCGTGTAGGTACGCCTTGGCAAGGATTTGGGTGATGTTTTTGGTACTCTATGCCAACCGGGTGGTGAATCTAATAGTGACAACGTCACATCATAATCCCCGCTAAAGGTTGAGAAGGGTGACAGTGGAGGTCGCTGCAAACTGAATGCGGGGAAATCTAATGATATGGTATTAAAGTCGACGGGGGAATGTGACGGACATGGATCTAGCATATCCATGGGATATATGGACGTTGATAAATTGATTTTCATTGGTTTACCGTTAACACTTTTCGGCGTTTTCATTTTGTTCTCTTTACGTTTAATGGATGTTTTTCGGCGTGCATTTTTTTTGGGATTACCGTCCCATGTCGTGGCTTCTTCTTCGAAGAAATTCATTGTTGAGATGGAACTGAATCATGTAAATCACATTGTAGAGAAAATTATTTCTTTGGTTTTTGTTTTTTTTTTTAAACTATTCTTCTTTTCTGATTTCTGACTTTACCTTTCATCATTATCGCAATCGAAATTTTCATATTTGCTAATTATATTGTAGGTGGCATCATCAAATTTTGCATCAGTTATGTCAAAATTTTTGGGTATCTTTTTAATGGCACCTTTACTCGTTTCTTTGGAGGGAGTTTTCATAAGTTCGATCTTTGCGGGACTGTAAGCGCTTGTATGTGGTGCTATTTCTTCAGGCAGAGTATTTGTTTTATCATCCTTCTCCTCCCCCTTCACGACCTCGTCCGTTTCCTCGCAGGCATCTTCTTTCCGATTATCATTAAAGGAAGTGCTAAATTCAGACAAATTATTATTTAAATTATATTTGTTTGGATAAGCTCACCTTGGTGCATCTGTTGAACAAAAACTGACTTGCATGGGTGTAGCTTCGGTAGTGATTTCTAATTTGTTCATTTCTTGCTTCTCTTGCTTCTTGGCTGGTTTTTTGCGTAAACATTTATTGTTTGGTGTTGCTATAGTAGAACTGCATGTTGTATATGTTCAATGGATGGATGTTTCAATTCTCAACATCACACCTTACCTTTGTAATTTATCATTATTTTTCGATTCTGTGACAGCATGACCTATCTCCACTATGCCACCTTCTTTAGCGGGCGTTTTACTCTCCTTAGTCTTTGCTGACATTTTGCGAGCACTTTGGTGTACAATGTTCTCATCGAAAGGCATTTCGGAAATTTCATTAAACACTTCTAAGCGACGATTTTGATTGGCTGTGGGTGATTCTATAGCTAATTCGACAAAAACTTTGAAATCAATTGGCTGTTCAGCACAGTCATCAGCCTTGAAAGCCACCTTATTTTCGGCATCATATTCGACGGGTGTTTCAATCATGGTAGTGGTTGATCTCAGTGTAGGTAGTGGTGGTGGCAGTAAAGGATTGTAAATTATTAGAGCTACCGTTATAGAAACATTACTTTTATCTTTGAAAAAATCTTTTAGGAGATGTTGTTCATGTTATTTACCCGCTTTAGTTGGTTTTTCCGGTTCTGGAGCCAAACGTATTAGAGTGCGTCCTCCCTCCAATATGAATATCTCCTTATTGCACACACAAAAGTCAATGACTTTACGTAAACCTTTAACGGCCGCCTCTATTTGTAATTTTTCTATATTCAATATGTATAAACCGTATTCGTCATGGGTCACAATTAATGAATTTTGACCACCATACGTATAAAGTTTATGAAAATTTCTAACGTCATGGTCTGAAATTCCGAAACTTTGCGCTCTAGAGTTCGAGTTTAATTTCGGATTTAGTAACGGTATTTCCCAAGTGGTGGCAGATAAGACCGGGTCACGATATAGCAACGTTTTGCTTACTGTACCATCGGCATCGGCCAAGATGAAGCGTAAATTTGGACGAGCACATATCAGACGTGGTGGCTTCTCGTAAGAGTGCTTAAGGAAGGTGCCACCACAATCCACTATTTGTTTACGATCCTTGGTACCGATTTGTGTTATAGTCCAAGTATTATTCTTTCTATAACATGCTATAGAGCGATACAGAGTGGATACCAGTAAATAGCTCTGATGTGCTGACAGTTGTACAATGTCGTAAGCTTCGCTCAGTATTTCTACAGATGTGCATTTGTTCTTTAAAATATAACAACAACCAAACAAAAGAGATTAAAATACGAATTATTTCAATTGTTTTATAGTTCAACTAACCGCTTGGTAATCGAACTCGGTTAATACTACAACGCCTTTGCGATCTCCTGAATATAATTTCATTCCGTTTTTTGTCCACTCACAACAACAAATTAATGCTTTATGTAAATCGCGTGCAGCAAAACGTTGATTAGTTTTCTTGCGAGAACTGGGAGCCATTACCACTAAATCAGGTGGCAGTTGTTTATGTATTTGAAAAGCAAACACGTGCCCATCTGAAGTACCGGCAGCCACCATATATTCCACAGTATCTACCACTTTCACACAAGTAATAGGATTTGCACTCTGTAGAGAGAGAGAGAGAGAGCGATAAAAATCTAACTGTATAAATAATTTAACTAAAATGGTATCCGTCTACCGTTATATATTTACTTTAAGGAATACATTTTTAAAAATGTTTATTGAAAATCTTACCTCGGTTTTTAGTTTTTGTACTACACCTGTATCCCGATCATACCAAAAAACAATTCCAACATCACTGCCCAATGCTAAAAACTTATCCAAAGCATCCACGCAAGTAATACTTATATCAAATTTATCGGGGAATATGCGAGTTGGTATACGTTCCATTACATCTGTTAATGGAGCCCATTCTCTAATGGAGTAAATTTCTTTTGGGTCCATAATTCCCGCCGTACTTTTTTCTTATCAACACATAAATTTTCGGAAACTTTATAAAACAAGTCGGAACTCGAGCAGCTGACTAAGCAATAAAAAGCAATAGAAAGAGTTGCCAATTCATGTTTTAAAAATGCCGCAAAATATTGAACAACAAATAAAGTGAATAATTAATTCGGTATTCTTCTTCTTCTTCCTCTAACATAAATCAACTCTGGCAACAATTTTTAAGCTAAATGTCTTGTTTAGTGAGAAAGAAATAAAATATTTGCTAAATTGCAAAAATTTCCTGAGCAACTATTCATTTATTAAAATATTTAACAATCATTAACACGTACAATCGGTTGGAGAGAATAAAAAGTTGACAATTGTAGAGAATGGTTGATAACGAAACTGCTGTTAATCGAAACGCCATAATAAATGAGCCTGTTTCATTATTACCCTCAAATTTTGGAAATACGGGTGTTGTCCCAGGCATAAATCAATCAATTTACAGAACACCAGTTGGTAATGTACGACCTTTGGCACCACCACCCCTGCAATCAACATCAATCGCACCACATAACAATATGAGCGGTTATGGCTTTAACAACGGGTACGGTTTCAACAACATGTACGGTAACTTTGGTTCTGTATTTAGTGGTTTTGGCAATGGCTGCGGAATGTATGGCGGTGCTTATAATCGTTTCGGTGGAGCGAATGGTATGAACTATACAGATCCCGAGTCACGTTTTATTCAATTGGTTGAAGCCAGCTCACGGCCTGCTTTTGAAAGCATAGAATCGTTGGTTATGGTCATCAATAATATAGCTTCGATGCTGGATTCGACTTTCTTTGCTTTAACTAGTTCATTTAGAGCCATTTTAGGGGTGGCCGCTAACATCGGCCGCTTACGTAGTGTGTTTGCGCAGTTTTGGCAAACGTTTGCCATATTTCGCAGCTTGAACTGGATCTATCGAAAGTAATTATACTAGACATACTTTGCATATATGTAGGAAACTACTCAGAACCGTGTCTCTTTAGATTGATGTATTGGTTACGCATTTCAAATGTGGATCCGTCATCAAGGTCTTTTACAGAAGCGTTTGCCGAAGCTGTAAATAACACTGAAACGAAAATGAACGATGCTCCCAAGTTGCCGCGGAAAGGACAATCGCCTTGGCCTGTATTGGCTTTTGTTAGTTTCATACTTACAGCACCTTATCTAATAATGAAACTAGTTGGCACAGTGATGAGTTCCGTAAAAGAAGAAGGTAAACACAAATCCCTAATGTGAATGAAACATAAAGTGAAAAATCTTTTTTCGTTAGCTCTTCAACCTCAGAAATGGATTAATCCCATTCAGTCAGTGGCTCTGTATGATTTTCAAGCTAGAAACTCTTCAGAGTTAACCATACGTGCTGGATGTAATGTTATTGTGGCACCCAAAGAAATACAAAATACTTTGGGACTCTTAAGCACCGGTTTTGCTATGGCCACAACTGATGGTCGCCAAGTTGGCCTAATACCCATTAATTATGTGAAAAGTCCCCAACAAATGCGACAAGAAGAAATGTCTAAATCTAACCAAAAGGATAATGAAAGTCAATCATCACAAAGTACCGATGATAAATTCGATTTTGATATAGCGCCACAACCTATGGCTTCATCAGCTCCTGATAATTTAGGATAAGCATTTATTTATAGATTTGTTAAATAAGATATTAAGCCACGATGATGTTTTCCTTCTAAGTAATTACGTCTTAAGGTGTATTAAGCATTTTGGTTTCTCTGTAATATTTGGTATATTTGTAATGTTTTATTTCCTTCAAATAGAATATATTTACTTAAAAAAAGTTGAAAATAATTGAAATTAAAAATTCCTTTCAAGTGCTTTAAAAATTCCCCATACCTTTGCTTATGAAACTCTTATATGATTAGTTTTGTAGCTGTTACCTTTTGTATAGGCTTGGATTAGTAAACTGTTAAAGTGCGGTAACTCTAGGTAGTTCACGTTGTCTTCCATGTGTTAATAAAAAAAAAAACAGATTTTTTTTCTTGGTGAAATTGCATTTTTTTGAATCATAGAAAATAAATTATTTAAGAATAAATTAAGAAAAAAACTGCAATATGCCTAAAGTAAGAGGTACCACGGGCCCGCCCCGTAAGCAGGGCATCAATAAAAGCAACCACTCCATGAATCCCGATAGATCTAAAGCTGACCTTAAAGGTGTAGCCAATCCCCGGTCAAAGGGTACCATAAAACGTCTACAAATGTACAGAAATTTCAAAGCTAAACGTAACCGTGATGGTAAAATTATAGCGCCAGCTCCGTTTCAGGTGAAGCATCTCATTAAAGAAAGTATGTACAGCTGGAATAAAAGTAGCAAATTCTCTAATTTCAGGGAAGATTACCTTCCGGCACCATGGCGCGCGTGGAGCCCACCCCGAAGTGGTTTAGCAATTCACGTGTAATATCACAAACGGCTTTGCAAAAGTTCCAAGAGGAGATCGGTAAAGCAATCAAAGATCCCTACCAAGTGATTATGAAACCATCTCAATTACCAATTACTCTGTTAAATGAATCAGCCAAATATCAACGCGTTCATCTATTAGATACTGAAAGTTTTGAAACTGTTTTTGGTCCCAAAAAGCAACGGAAACGTGTTAATTTAAAGGTTAGAGATCTACAAGATCTTAGCCGTACCGCCGATGAACGGGCAGATCAATACGATCCGAATAAAGATTATGATTTAGTGCGCGAGGAAACGGGCGAAAAAGATGCCCAAAGAGATTGGATATTTGGCGCTGGCCAGAGTAAAAGAATTTGGAATGAACTGTACAAGGTAGTAGATGCCTCTGATGTTTTATTACAAGTATTAGATGCCAGAGATCCCATAGGCACCAGATCGAAACACATTGAGGAGTTTTTGAGGAAAGAAAAACCACACAAGCATTTGTTTTTCATATTAAATAAAGTTGATTTGGTGCCCGTGTGGGTTACGCAACGTTGGGTGGCTATTTTAAGTGCCGAATACCCCACCATAGCGTTCCATGCTTCACTACAGCATCCCTTCGGCAAGGGAGCATTAATTAATTTGTTTCGGCAATTGGGCAAACTGCATCTGGATAAGAAACAAATTAGCGTGGGTTTTATCGGTTACCCTAATGTGGGCAAGTCTTCCGTAATTAATGCATTGCGCTCCAAGAAAGTGTGCAATGTAGCTCCTATAGCGGGAGAGACAAAGGTGTGGCAATACATTACTCTCATGAAACGCATTTATCTGATTGACTGTCCAGGCGTCGTGTATCCCACAGCTGAGACCGACACAGAGAAAGTGCTAAAGGGTGTGGTGCGCGTGGAGTTTGTAACAAATCCAGAAGATTATGTGGAAACAGTGCTGCAAAGGGTGCGACCTGAGTATATACGGAAAACGTACAAAATCGATAAGTGGTCATCGTCAATGGATTTTTTGGAACAGTTTGCTAAAAAATCGGGTAAATTGCTAAAAGGTGGCGAGCCCGACATTACGGTTGTGTCGCGTATGATACTCAATGATTGGCAACGTGGAAAGCTGCCCTTCTACGTAGCGCCAGAAGGTTTCGAAATACCCAAAACACAGGATGGCAATGTACCAGCAGTGGTCGAGATAACTGAGGCCGATAATAAAACGACAAATGAATGTGAAAATGATGATGAAGCCAAATCAGAGGCACCCACCTTTGTTAGTGAGTCTGTTAAAAAGGCGAAAGAATTTAAGCAGTTGCAAGATTTTCGCAAAATTAAGGTTAACGTTGAGTACCTGGAAGATGACAT
This sequence comes from Ornithomya chloropus, assembly GCA_963971445.1. Classification (NCBI taxonomy): domain Eukaryota; kingdom Metazoa; phylum Arthropoda; class Insecta; order Diptera; family Hippoboscidae; genus Ornithomya; species Ornithomya chloropus. The sequence continues at coordinate 7,283,299 of OZ020530.1, forward strand.
TCGGGAATTGGATCAATTGGACTTGGAATTGTTCGAACAACAAAAACAGGAGCGCTTGGCACGCAAAAAGCAACGTCTGGAAGATCCCGAAAATGATGATGACGACTCAAGTGATGGTGCTGGTGATTTCTACTCAGAAGATGAGTACATTGACGAGCTGGAAAAAGTTGTACATAAGAAAGCGGCCCCCAAACGCAAACAAACGGTGGTCATTACATCATCGGGCAAGTTCAGAGTTGAAGAAATTGCCGAAGACCGCGACATTGGCGTGGAGGAAAATAAATATGCCAAGAAGGCAAAGTTAACTGCTAAACAAAAGCGATCTCTGGAGCGCAGTCAGAAGAGAAAAAAGGTGGGCAGCAATTTCTATGAAGTGGCCAATGTGAAAAATCGGAATCGCAATAAAAAGAAAACCGCCTAAGTTTTAATGATTTTATTAGGTGTAGCATTGAAAAAGGAACGGATACAATTTATCTCTTGGTTTAAATAAAAAACTACTTTTCAACAAGTAGTTGATTGTGCATACTTGTAAAAATGTTTGCAACACAAAAAATTTTCCGGTTATAAGCATTTTGAAAACAGACATACAAGTAGACATGACGAAACGGCGTTTGGAAATGCTGAAGAGCGTTTATATATCCCCCATCACTAAATCCTCGGTATAGACGCGTTTCCAATTTGTGCGACTTATCAATCGCCATCGCATTGCTTCTTCTTAAGGTGCTGACGTCCTACCAGATCATATTTGAAAGGCTCTCTGTTAGTGCCCGGTTCATCATCACTGTCGGTACTTATTTCCGAGTCACTAGATTCTGTGTAGGGACCTAAACCGGGCAAAATGGCTACACACTTAAAGTGACCCTTGTCGAACTCGTTTGTGTTTATACATTTCAAGGTTTTTGCAGTTTTGTCTTTTTCAGCCTCTGGAAGCTTTTCTTTTTTGCTATTTTCCGGAATCTCCAATTTCGTTTGCTTACACTCTGCCGAGGTTGTACCCTGCTCATCCGAACCGTCTACAGCTGTATTGGGTTTGATTTCACCATTTTTACGTTTAATACCAACAGCTAATAGAGATTTCTGAGAGGGTCTGGCACTGGTAGTTGGTGTTTTGATTTTTGGTTTCAATTCAGAAAGTGATTTCTGCAATAGTATTTTAATTAAAATATCATCTTGCTTGCAGGGCGTTTGTGACCTTACCTTATCAATTGCCTGCTCTTGCAGGGTAGCGACACGATTACGAAACTCTTTAAGTTCCTTTTCCTCTTCTAGCATTTGTTTCTTCTCCAAATCCATTTTAGTTTGATCCACCATTTCTAAAAATTGCACTTCATCATCATTTAGACCCCGTATAAGATTTTCTATGAATTGGAACATATAAAGAAAAGCACATGAATATGTCAGGCAATCTTAATTACTTAATTTATGAGCTTCGTCATATTCTAAATCTTTTTTCAATTTTTGTTCCCGTAATTGATCGAATAAGGAACGCGAATCATAGGCCTCTTCAGGACGTTCTGTAATATGTTGTAATTTGAATTGTTTCCAATTTAAGTAACAAATGTTTATTTTTTTTTTTTCTGCTCACCCTTAGGCTGATCGGGGCGACGTACTTTTTCCCACTCCTCCTGTCTACGTTTGCGAGCCTCTGCTATTTCTGTTTCTGTAACAAAGCCAGAACTCATTTTGTTATTTTTTAATAAATGTAATTCCGTTTTTTAATTTTCTTAATATACGGAATGAATTAACAATTTACAATGCTTCTTCTTATTTGATGTTATGCATTAGTGAATCGATAACATAATATGTATTACGTTCTAATGCAACTTAAAACTATTTTGATAAAACAATTACAACGCAGTTAAAAATTAAACTTATTAAAAAATAAAAGAAATTTTGTAAATTATGTTAATTTAGAGCTTTAATTGACGTTAATTAGTAAATCAAAAACGATGTCATTTTCTGCTTCTTCTTCTTACAATAAAATCAAACCAATTCGCTGTATTCCGCCATGTTTGCTTGTAATCATTGTAAAGGAAATTGTTAAATACTCACTCGAGTAATATCAAATGATATTTCAGTCTTCGTTAAGTCGTGAAATTGTGCGGATGTGATTTTAGAAATGTGCGCTGCATTTCTTTGTTTTCGGTTTTGTGTTTTTTATTTCTTTTCTCAATGAATATATATTTAGCAGTATAACAATCATATAAATAACGAATTTTTATTAAAGTAAATGTATTCAGCATAAGGCTATGGAATAGTAAGAATGTAATAAGAAATAATAAAGAAAAGCTCACATATGAAAGTGCAGTAATATAATGAAAGCCAGTTAGTTAGTGTGAGTGCGAGTGTGTCCCCTAAGCTGAGTGATCTCAGCAAAATATTATAATAAAAAAAGGCAATATGGCCGCCACTTGTTGGATGTTGTGTTTTAAAGAATGACAATTAAAAAATTCAATTCATTACACAAATTAAAGATTTCAGTTTTACGAAACTACGAAATAATTATGGAAAAAAAATTGTAATCATAGAAAAGAGAAAAAATTGTTTAATTAAAACTATTGAAGAAAAGAAAAAACAAAAAATTAGCACAAAGTTGTTAAAACAGCAGCAGAGAGTAAAGCAAAATTTTCCTTAAAAAATTAAATGGTAATTAAAAAAGAAACCAAGAGATTCACTGAGAAATATACAAAAGTTTCTGAATAACTGCATAAAATAGTTTATAATCATTTTTGTCATACAATTTAGGCAAAGGTGCGGCAAGGCTTTTTTTTAAATATTCGTTCTGTTTTAATTATAATATTTGTGGCTGCGAAAAGTAAACCATTTATTATGCATAGTAAGCGACAAATGCAATTCATTAAGAATTGATTATGATCGTACATAAATAAAATATGTTTCATATTAACTGCTATAGTTCATTTCGTACCCAATGTGTGGAATTTGAGGCGTTGGAGTCAATGTGTGTATTTTGTGTATATAGAGTGCTAGAGCAAAGTAAAGTAAGAAGCAATTGTAAAAGTTGTACATTTTTTTTTCATCAATCATTTTTGTTATAGGTTATCGTGTTTTTACTTGTTTTCTGCTCTTATATTGACAGATAACTATTTAACGTTTTCAGCATTTTCTACTCTATTTGTTGTATCAAGTTGTTATTGTTGCTTCTCCCCCACCTAATTTCACTCATTTTCAATTAACTTCAGATAATAAAACACACACTCTCTCTCTCTCTCTCTCTCTCTCTCTCTTTATTCGTTAATTTTTGTTTTTATTCTTTTTTCGCGTCGTTTCATTTACGTTTTGCTCAAGTAGTAGACGCATTTATGCGCGTATGTATGTGCATGAATGCATGCATGTGTGTTTGTTTTATGTGATCCTGTTTTATATCAAAATTGTTGTTTTATTATACTTCCGTTGAGGAAAATCATTTTTGAATGAAATATTTACACCACCACCACACTGTGGGTGTATGTATGCCATAAATTAAGAATGTTAGTGATTTTCTTCTACAGGCTATTCATAGATTATTCATTTCTATATAATTTACGTATTTTTATGGAAACTTTTGCATCAATGATGAAATTTGCTAATGTTCTTGTCTATCTGTATGGAAAAAAGAAAGGAAAATTGTATGGAAGTTAGGGAAGAACAAGAGGCCGGGCCCTTAAACTTTTTTCATTCCAGCAAATTTCACTTTTTACGGCTTCTCTACCATTTGCAGAGACGATCGTTGGCCTGTTTTAATTTAGCTTATGTAGTGTGTGTGTGTATGGGTGTGTATTATTATTATTATTATTATTATTATTACGTTATTATTGTTTGTTTAACTTCGTCTGTTGTTTTATTGCAAAGTTCAAAATTCGTTTCTTTCCTGTTTTCATTTTTATTTAGTGCAGTGCAGTTAAGTGCTGTATGTGTATGTGTTTGCCCATATGCATTCTCCGTTTATCGAAGGAATACATAAAACCAGTAAAACATTAAATTTGATTTAAGCCAAACATTAAATACCCTCCTTAGCGTAATACAAAAAGTGGGCGTGGCAGGTACCTGTTTTCATCCTCTATACGTTATGTATTGCGCATTAACTAACAAGATTTGATTTCTATGCTAAATAGGTTTTTTTTATAAATTGTGGGCGTGTCCGGCCATTTTCGACATTTGGAGTAAATATAATCATGTCGACCAAATTTTAACTTCATCAATTTTTGTGATTTATAGATAAATTTATGTTAATAGTGGGCGTGGGTGTGGCTAACAATTGATTTTTGGTGATTGTGATCAAGAATTTGAATAAATTTCAAAATTTCAACTTAATAGGTAGTTTCCGAAACAGATATCCGAACGTACGAATATTGCTAAATCGACTCAGATTTGGATGCTTATGAAATACTATGAGATCTCTGAGGCCTTTTTCCAGTAGTTGCAAATGGAATGACAAACTTAGTCTATCCCTTTACGAAGTGGATTAATTAATATGTCTATTATTTTAATTGCTTCTATTGTACGGATTCTGTTAATTCGTCTGTATGCCTCTCATTTGTTTTTTACAAGAATTACGATCATACTGTGTTAATATTTCGCTCTTCTCCTCTCATGCTGAGGTTTTTTGTCGATTTTGTTCTTTTTCATACCTCTTTAGAGAAATTATTATTAAGCAGCGAAACGACGAAGCAGCAAAGCACAACACTCCAACACATTTGCTGCACTTTTCTTACAGTTATTATTATGACGTGCACTCACTCCTCTCCACGCCAACAGTTTTCTTCTGCTAAAGCAGCAGTGACTTCATTTATTTTTTATTGTACACATTCAACCACATTCCTATCCGTTTACACATAACCAAAACTGCATGTATGCAAATACTTTATCACACTGCAGCCAATTGTATGGTAAAAATGAATAAAGTGTTAATTTGTGTGTTAATAATTTATATATATATATATTTTTTTTTGCATCAACTTCATTTTGTAATTAATCAGCGTGTATTAAAACAATTAGGCTGGAAAATCTATGGAAGACCCATCTGTCACAAAGAGGTAAGAATTTATGATTTTTTTTTGTTAAATATCCTAAATAGCTTTGTTGTTGTTATTTTATGATTTTATGTAATTGAAAATGTAGCAGACATGGAGCTACATGTCTGGTTCCCATAGAAATTCTATTTGTGGGCGAACAGAAACAAACAAGGGAAACTGTTATAGTCGGTTCTACCAGACTATTTAATTACCTTACACCATTTAGTTCAGCAATAGTGGGTAAAAGCTAGTCTGTATCAAATAAGTCACTTCGAGAAATAATATTATATGAAAAGGGGTTCTGAAAATAGTCCAATCCGGTTCAAATTTCTATTCTTCACCAAGTATAAACTCTCCACATATAGCGGGGGTATACTAAGTTTGTCATTCAGTTTGCAACAGCCAGAAGCAGGCGCCAGAGACCCTACAAAGTATATATATTCTTGATATGAATCAAAAACTGGGTCGATTTAGACATGTATGTCTGTGTGTCCGTCTGTTGGCACTCTCACAGGCGTACATTTTGAGATATTGAGCTGAAATTTTGTTCAGGTACTTTTAGTTTCTATAGATCGCAGATCGCTATTTCAAATGGACAAAATCGGTCAAGAGCCATGCCCACAATCGACAAAAATCTATTTAACTGCCACAAAAATTCAACTATGAAATTGAAATTTGGTATGTACATCTGTAATCACATCACATCCATCGATGTGCCAAAGGGGGGCATGGTCGAAAAATAAACACTCAAACAATTTACAAAAACCATACTCCACGTATAATTCGACTTGCAAGCTTATACGTAATACATACACTATAAAAGGGCGTAATAATTTACCAGCCACGCCCACCATGTGAAGGACCTTTAAGGCAAATTTAGTTTTCTTACTTGTTAGAGAGTGTTGAATGGGGATGGATCCTAAAGGTGGACCCATCAAGGGCATTTTCAATAGTAATCGTCCTAGATACCTCTGATACCTTTGTCTTGCATTTCATCGAAAAATTTTAAAAATTACGACCTATACGTTGATAAGAAGAAATACGTGGACGGACAGACATTTAGAAAGTGATTCTGATTTTGATTAGTATAATTAAAGGTGGTTATGGCACTTCCCGTTTAGGAGTTACAAGCACAAATTCTACAGCACTTGTCACCATTTTGTGGGCTAGAGTATAAATATGATACAATAGTATGAACAAAGTGACTAAAAATTATGATAATTTTTTGAATCCTTTTTTAGCTTTTACTCTTTATTTTATTATTTTAATAAAATAGCGGTTAATAAATTTGTATCCTCTCTCTCATTCTATATGTCGAACAAAGTGACTTTAATGAACAGTTCACTAAAGGTGAGATCATTAGTTAGGTTATGTAATGAAATATCGAGTAAGCTTAAAATGAGAAAGACACTGAGAGAAATTAATGAAAAAATGAAATAAAAATTCAATATTTTAATGAGATTGCATTTCGACCGGACGCTTTTTAGTATTTTACACTACACCAGCTCTTGGGTGTCAAGATAAAACTTAAAAAAAAATATATATTTGATAATGTATGAATTATTTACATTTTATTATTAATGTTATTCATATAGTAATGTAACATAAAACTCAAGTGTTTTCATTCATGGTTGTATTTTCGTAACCAAAATGAAAAGTTTTCACAATATTTTCATAGGCGTTCGGGTACATCATCAAGTCAAGTATAATTGAAATGTTTACATTTTTAAAGAGAGAGTGAAGTCACTTATCATCATTAAATCTGAATGACCACCATAATGATTGTTATAAAATATACTCATAAAATAATAAAACAATAATTGATTTTTTCTGTGTAAAACTTTACAATAATTATAAAAACAAAGTTACATTTTATAGTTGGTGTTGATAAAATAAAAATGAAGCCACTACTGGAATACGCTCCTCAATTATATGTAATCAGTGGGCGTGGCATATATACAAATGCGCCCTCTAGCTTGAATTTTAGCTCAAAGTTCGAATTCTGCACCAAAGGCCGTTTTTTTGTAAATTGTAGGCGTGTCTGTTATTTGATATCGTCCATTTTTAAGGCATATCTGTATGTGGTAAATATGTGACCATAATTCTAATGTTTTATTTAAATATTTATTAATTGTAGGCGTGGCCATCGATCAATTTTATCCATTTCAAAGGGGAAACGGTCTGCCCAAACTAAAAATATCTATAAAGCATAGACCAAGATCCTAATATTTGCGAACTGGCTGTCGAAAGATTGCTTTAGATTTTACAAATATAATATATACTTTAAGGGCTATAGGGTATATAGAAACAACAAACAAGAAAACGATAATGTTTACATTTTATTGTACAATATATGAATATGTTTAACTTATCTCCGTTTCTTATGTAATATTTATATACTTGATTTGTTGGAGAGTTGTGTGTATGTTCTTATGTGTATATTGTATATTTTGTAAACAAATGTAAATTATAAGCTAAAATTATGCATACGGGGTATATTGTAATTGAGGTTAGTTTTCCGCTTTCGGTTTGTTAGCGACAGTTTTCTGTTACCTTCCACATAAAGTGTAGATTATGCAAAGTTTTAAATGCCCTTTGCCAGGATACATCAGACACCCTACACAAGTATTTATATTGTAGATAAGCATTACAATTTAAACCGATTTAGCTCTTTTCATACAGGTGTCCGTATGTCCATTTATTGTTGATAATCTTACGATTGAAAGAATTGACATATTCCGCTGATATTTTAAATAAAGCTTGTGTAGGTAGGCAGAAGGCCTTCTTAAATTGGGCAAAAAAAGAAAAAAGTGCCACGCCCACACCAAAAAACATATGCAGTAGTTATAAAAATTGAACTAGAGCATACATCAATGTACCAAATAACGGTTTGATAGGATAATAGACACGCCCATAATGTACCAAATAAAGCTTTAGTAGGATAACAAACATGCCCACATTATACAAACAAATCTTATATATATACATACGATACATACACTATTACAGGACATAATTTGTTACTTGCCACGCCCACTTTTTGTGTAACAAATGTAGAGAGTATTTAAGATTTGTCTTAAGTGTCTTAATTTTTTCTCTTCTTTTCATAATAAATGAATAATTAACAATTTATTGTTTGTTGTTGTTTTAAATCATGTTTTAATCTGATAATCGACAATGATTTTAATTATAATTAGTTAAATACATTATTGATACATTGTACGTAGAGGCGTATGTACTGGCACATATGTTATCTATTTGTACAAACCTATTTGTTGTTGTTGTTATTGTTGTTTAAATATATGTATGTTCAACACCGTTATTATCATGTGAACGAAATTGTTCATTATTGAGGGAGGTTTTCTGTTTTCTATCGCTATTGTTGTCTAATGTTGTTCAACGCGTATGCATGTTTATGCATGCTGAACAGGAGTATATGTGCATTTTACACTACATACAAATGCAAGCTATAGTTCAGTCAATGTCTTTCTTTGTTTACAATTGCAACATAGGGAGTGTGTGTGTGTGTGTGTGTGAGTGTGTTTTGTAAATTTGAACATTTGATAGACCTCGTTAATAATGACACCATCAATATAGACCTAAATATGTATACGTTTGTATATATGTAAGTAATGTATTTTTAAACTAATTTAATTGAACACAAATTCAATTAAAATACATGATCATGACTTATATACAATATAACGGTAAATTTGTATTTGAAAACATTTGTTCACAAGCACCCATGACCGATTAAGTTTGACTCTAGATATATAACAATATAGTGACGGACATGCTGAAATCGATTCAGATTTTGATTTGATTTTGAATCGATCGGTATAATTGAAGGTGGTGGGTGTGGCATTTGCCATTCCACACAAACTTATTACATTCTTTGCCACAAGTGATATAAAAACAATATACCCCCATAACATTATGAGGATGGATATAAAAATATTCATAAAATGAAATTTTTACAAGTTTTGTTGATTTTTAATTTAAACGTTACGCTTGCATTGATTGGTTGGTTGATTGACTGTGTGTGTGTGTGTGTGTGCGTGTGTGTGCTCTTCAAATAAACAATAAAAACTTCGTCACAGTTAGGCTCCAATGCTTTTTTTAAACTCCTTGTTATGTTTACTCGTATAATCATATAAGCGGACGTCTACGGAGCCGTATAATAGTGTACAGTAAAGTAAGAATAATGCAATAAAAAAATCCTTTTGCTATTTTTACGTTTTAATGCGCTATTTCAGAAAATACCGCATTTCGAAGTATGTCAGGGAATGCTAGCACGAACATGGAACCTGCGCCAGTAACCAAAAAGTCTGTATTTCGCAAAAGACAACAAGATTAACAACTACAGCAACATAATTTCCAATTGAAAATGAAAAAAAAATCGATTGGAAACTGAAAAATCTCATTTGAAAGAAAACTTAATCTCCACATGTGCTATTATACCCTCCACATAAGATGGGGGGGGGGGGTATACTAAGGTATACTACAAAGTATATATATTCTTGATCAGCGTCAAAAACTGAATCGATATAGACATGTGTGTCTGTGTGTCTGTCTCTCTGTGTGTTGTTGGCATTCTCAAGACACTTTTAGTTGTTGCACGTAGATCGCTATTTAAAATGGACAAAGTCGAGTATTTCCTTAATTTATCAAAAGAATACAATTTTATCATAAATTTATGGTGCTAAACGGCCAATTAATGTGATCACTTCAACAACCCAGGCTATATGGTTTCATTATGAAAAATGTTCGATTACAGTTTCTCTCTATGCGATATTTTGAGGGTTTGTTTGTTTTTATAAACAAAGTTTTTTAATGAAATTGTAAGGGCCTTAAAAGGAGTTGTTGTTGTTGTTGTTGTTGTTGTTGTTGTATTTTATGCAAACTTGTTTTTAATAAAATATTGAATGGACTGGACGTACGTACATATGTTGTGTTCTGTATATTGTATCATGGAGGCGGTTCTTATAGGGTAATTGACACAATGGCCCAACAGCTGGTGGTTATAGAAAATGATTACCTAAGAGTAAAGCAAATATACTTAACTATATGCGAAGCATGCATTGTTTACACACACACTCACACACACACACACTTGTGTTTATGATTTAAAGGTAGACCGCAATTTATTGAATATGCATAACAAGCATATGCATGTGCGTGTGTGTGTGTGTGTGTGTGTACATGTGCATGTGTGTGGATAAAAGGGTGTACATTTTAATGTTTCAAAACTTCACGGGCACACACATGCACACTTAATGAAATTTTTCATATATGCTATCAAACTAACTTTATATTTATAAACTTTAGGTACTTTTTTCATTTCGACTAACGTTAAAGAAATATTGCAAAGGTGCATGATACCATACCACACCACACCATACCACTTGTATGTATGTTATGTATAAATGTTATTGCAAATATGTACGTATGTAGTGAGCATGTAACCGCAGTCCAATAATGTGTGTGTTTGTGTATGGTCGGCATACTAGTATAACTAACGCTGTGTAATGTATATTTAGTCGTTCGGTTGGTTGGTTGGTTGGTTGGTCGTTGACTGCTGTGGTAATGGTGTCAAAGTTTTTGTTTTTTTTTTTTTGTTTTTTTTTTTTTTTTCATATAACAACTCTGTCTACTCTATTAAGGGTTAATTTCGGTTTGAGCCATAGAAATTATAAATGCATTCATATAGAAACCGCTACCATATGTGTAGCAGTAAGTAAAACACTGACATGCACAAATGTTGTATTAATCCAAGACTTGTTGTCGTTGTCGTTGCTTGCTTGCTTGCTTGCTTGCCTGCTTACTTATTTACACCAATACTAGAGCACTCTCGCCAGGCCAATGCAAATTTGTTTTTCTTGATAAATATTCATTATGCACACAGTTGTTGGTGTGTTTTTAGTTAATATTATTATTGTTGTTGTTTTTTTGCTGTTTTTCGTTGTTGTTGTTGTTAATTTTAAGTAATTGTAATGCCATAAATTGTGTTGTTCTTTATCTCCTTGTACACAGAAAATGTTTAATGTTTAGTTGTGGGTGTTTTTTGTGGTGTAAAATTGAATTAGAATAAAAGAACGTGTTCTTATTTATTGTTGTATTGTTTTTACACAAAATTAATTTCTGTAGAGATATAAAAATTTAAACAATATTCGAAAATGAAAAAAAAAAAAAACAAGCAATAATTTGACTTAGGCCAAATCCTATGTGTATGGTATACCACCGTTACGGCATAAAATTTATGACCAACAAGATGCCAATTATGTGTTAGAGGCGATATAATTTTTATGGGCACTCTATCTATAAAAATAATAATAAAAGAATAAAAAAAAAACAAGAAAAATATAAAATAATATATAAAAAAATAATAGTAAAAAATTAAAACTTATGAAACAACAAATATGAAAAAAAAAAAAAAGAAAAAAAAATAAAAAAAAAAGAAAAAGAAAAAAAAATAAAAAAAAAGAAAAATAAAAAAAAATAAAAAAAAAATAAAAAAAGAAAAAAAAAATAAAAAAAAAAGAAAAAAATAAAAAAAATAAAAAGAAAAAGAAAAAAATAAAGAAAAAATTTCGATTCTGATCAATGAATCCTTGCATCACCTTCCGATAGGATATAGAAATATATAAATAACGATATTTATACACTTAACTATATAAGGACAGCTGCCCTTAAAACTTTCTAAAGAAAAGTATCTTTAAAGATTAACAAAGACTTCTTTTGAAAAGGGATACGACTCCACGACCTTTGTAATCTTTGTAATTCTTAAATAATTTTCAATTTCATGTATTGAGAAAAGCTTTCGCTTGCGTACTTGCTGCGTTAAGGGCTATTAATGAAATCTCATGATATACAAAAAAAGGAAGAAGATTTTTATTGTTTTTAGAAAGCATTTTAACTTAACACTTGCCAAGCCTTTGTTTTGTATCCTGTCTTATTTTTTCAAAACCTTTTAACACATTTATTTGTTACAAAGAAGGTTTCTCTCAATGTTAAGGGTGGCTTAGAGTTCTTTTTATACTCTCCACATACGATGGGGGGGTATACTAAGTTCGTCACTCCGTTTGCAACACTCAAATGGAGGCGTCAGAGTCCCTACAAAGTAATTTTATCAGCGCCGAAAACTAAATCGATGTAGAAGTGTAGGTCCGTCTGTTGTTGGCACTCTCACGGGCGTAAATTTTGAGATATTGAGCTGAAATTTTGTCCAGACACTTTTAGTTTCTATAGATCGCAGATCGCTATTTAAAATGGGCAAAGTCAAAGTAAGAGCCACGCCCACAATCGACAAACATCTACTTATCTGCCACTAAAATTGGGCAATAAAGTTTAAATTTGATACATATGTCTCAACCATCCATGTGCCAAAAATGGGCGAGATCGGATAACGGACACGCCCACAATCGACAAAAATCTATATATATCTGAATTGAACTATGAACTTGAAATTTTGAATGCATAATTGTTCCATCCATAGATTTGCCAAAAAAAAATGGCGTTTTCGTATAAAGGACACGCCCACAAGTTACAAAAAAACATTTTCAGCCTAAAACTCGACTTGCGTCAGCTTGATGCGTAATTACTATGCATTATGAGAGGACATGCCTGTTTGTAGATGGGTAGGGTATTTAAAATTTGTCCTTACTCGATTTATTGTAATCCAGTTCGATGCCTTTATGCAATCTTATCTGTTTCCACTGAACAACAAAAACTTCTCCCACTCTTCAATTTAATTGTTTTTTTATCTAAACCATAAAAATTATGCCTTAAATGAAAATCCTTTAAAGAAATTAATTTTCAGTTGGGACGTGTTAAATAATTTCACCTTCGGATAGATTACGTAGAAACGCAGGAGTTGATGTTTTTTTGTAATTTACATAAAAAACACGGTCTTTAGAATGAGCGCCAAATTATTCATAACTGAGTTTCTCGGAAAAAGTGTATATTATACAGTAATTATCGTTTTGAAGAACAATTTTTTTTTTAATCCATTAACAAATCGTATAAATTACAAATAATTTCTTTGTCGCCGCGTTGGAAAAGCAAACAAAGAACCATACCTTGGCCATTAATTGAAATAAAACTGTGCCCTAACATTTTAAAGTAATCAAATGTTTTAGGTATGCACCGACTATTTCATATCTTAGTTGCCTTGTACATATGTTTTAAACTTGAAGTCTGTTACCGATCAAATGGATTTTTATTCTCTCCCGATAAGTTTAACCCAGAAGAAGGCTTTAGATATATATTCTTAATCAGCATTGAAATCGAATGCGTCCGTGTGTCCGTGTGATTGAAAATTTTAAGATAATGAGCTGAAATGTTCTACAAAACATGCACTTTTGTTTTACTGTACAAAGGTTGTTGTCCAAATTGGGCAAAATCGATCAAGTACCACGCCTACAATAGACAAAAAACCTCTCTATTAGATATAAAAATTGAGCAATAAAGTATTTTTTTCAGTTTTTGTTGCGTTGGGGGCGTGTCGTTTGATTTCTAAACTTCAAGGGGTATAAGTGATATATACCCCCATATGATAGATATTAAGTATCATTTAGGCAACATCTCGATTACGTAAGATTGCTCATTGTTATTCGACCATTTTCAAAAAGTGTCAATTGTGTTGCACAATAATATTAGAGGTCTTAACCATGTACCTGCCACGCCCCTTATTCGCATTATAATTTCTTCTTTTTGAAGCTGTTTAATCCCAATTTAACTGAATTGTTAAAACCAATTAGTGGGCAAAGAGAAAAACATTCAGTTGATTATCATTTGATCTGTCTGTACGTCCACAATGCATATCCACCAGGTTGCATATATGTGTGTGTTTTTGTTGTTGTTTTGTTGTTTTGTTTTGATATTTTTTTTTCTTTTTTGTGATGGAAAATGTTTTTTCGTGACTGTGTGCCAAAAATTGATTACATTAGTTTTGCTTTGTAAACTGAAATCTTTATGCTTCGTAGTTCGTAGTTTGAATAAAAATTTCACTTTTATTTTGCGCGGTGCTGTTACATTTGCGTCACTAATTGAAATTAACACGAACACAAATGCTTTAATGTTTCAATTCCATACACCGTTACCATTGACAGTTGTATGGTATGTAAAATGATAGATAATGATATTAAAAAGGTGATCAAGTAAAACTTAGTAAATTTTTGTCGTTGGTCAAAAATTTGTCATTTTTATTATTCAATAAATTTAGTTTCATTACTTTTTTTTTTTTTTTATTCATTTTCAATACCGATTACAATAATAAAATAAGTGAAGTCATTAGAATAATAATTACAACAACATTAATTTATTTAAAAAACAACAACGACTCCCAATAAAAATGATGCATGAACATACTATGATTTCATTGTACGCCACAGACGACGGACACAGCGCGCTACACACATGATTTTCATTTAGTCAATAAATAAGCCCCAACAACAATAAAAAAACATACTTATAACTGGTTACAGTAAAAAAATAAATAAGTAAAAAGCTAAAAACAACAACTCAGAAAATTTGTTTTTATTCTGTGTAACACTAAAAGCAATAAAATCATAGATGAATTCAATTTGCTTGTTGTTGTTGTTGTTTTCCTTTTTTTTTTCGTTTGTTCGTTCATTTGTTTCTTTGTATATTTGCTGTGCTGTGTCATATGTATGGGGTTGCGTCAAATAAAACTTGTCTGTAGAGTAGAGACAGGCGACGACGCGATGGTGTTAGTTGAGTTGATGTATGGTGGTTGGGTAGCATAGAAATGCAAGAGATAACGTCCTGGGTAGAGGGAGAGGAGTAGGAAAAGAGGTGGAGAATGGAGGGAAAAACTAAACATAAACATATGGGCAACCGTTAAGTGACTGGTTCGCGGCAACTACACATAGAAGCTAGATAAGAAACCAAACACACACCGACCCGATCCGATAGCTCGTCATTTAATCTATCAGTCAGTCAGCCAGTCAGTCAGTCATTTAGTCAAACATGTCATTGTGGGTTGAGTTGCTACCAGTTTTACCGGTTTCAGTTTGTATTTCCATGATTGTTGTTGTTGTTATGTTTGTCAATTCCATGTGTGTGGTGTTGTCCACACAAATTATACACTCGTACAACATAATCTTGCAAATCAATGTGTATTAAATCGCACGTACACATACATGACTCTGCTTGTATGTTAAATATGAAGAGAGAAAAAAAAAAAAAAAAAAAAGAAACCAAAAAAAAAAAACGCAAAATTGTTGAAAAATGATGAAATAATTATTTTAAAATTTCAAATTTATTAATAGGATTAAAAGCCATGACAAATAAATGCTTTTGATATACAGACGTCATCGGTAATAAACATTTAGCAAGAATGGAAAGAAAAGCTGTCAATAATGATGAAATGGAATAACATAAATAATTCCGATTTATATTCTTCTTTTATCACATGATGTGGAATTTGCATCATTTTATGTATATGTTTTATTTTGGCATATAACTGTAAATGGGGTGGGTACAGAATTGCGAGTAAATCTGAATACACTTTGTATTTACTGCGAAATGCTTCCAAATGATATTAACGGCGAAGTCATATACCTGCCACGCCTACCACTGTAGATGTGGAGGGTATTTAAGATTTGTCCTCAGCCAAATCTAGTTTTCTTATAACATATAGAATATTAACATTATGGTGACCATCGATTCAACTTCTTGTTACTTCTGAATTCACTCCGAAATTAGTCAAATGAGGGAACTATTCTATATCATTAACTCCGAATACACTCAAAAAGTACTTTTGTTCAACCATAAGATCACTCCGAAATAGGCGCAGAGGCTTGCTCTGTACCAGTTATTCCAAAAGATTAGTTCCGGTAGCAATATTACTCCAAATTTAGTCTGAATCAATTCCAAAGTTGACGCAGTTACGGAAATTTATTGCGAATTTATTACGAAATTAGTTCAGATACTTTTTATTTGTGAAAATTTCACTCCAAATTTAATCCAAATCTACTCCGAAATTAGCATAGAAGTCTGTCTGACAACAGTTATAACGAATATACTGTGATATCAATTCAGAAATTAGTTAAGCTGCTCCCAATTAACCGCAAATCACTTTCAATTTAGTCCGAAACTATTCCGAAATTAGCTCAGGCGTCTGCCTAACAACATTTAAAGCTAATATTGTGCTACATCTATTCCGAAATTAGTTTAGTTACTTCCAGTTAACCGCAATTCAGTCTAAATTTAGTCCAAATCTACTCCGAAATTAGCACAGACATCTGCCTGACAACAGTTATCGCGAATATACTTCGATATCTCTACAGAAATTACTTTATTGACTCCCAATTAACCGCAAATCATTCCAAATTTAGTCCGAAAATACTCCGAAATAAGTGTAAATGCGTGCCTTATATAAAAAATTTTATAATTCCAGGGAGAAATTAATTCGAGTACTGTCAAAAATAAGACTGAATCCGTTTCGAAGTTGACAGAGACATTCCCTGATAACATTTATTGCCAATCTGCTGTAAAATGACTTTCATATAGTTTAACTATTTTGCTTTTAACAAAATTTCAAATCAAATTTAATTCGAACCTACTTCACATACCTAAACCTATAGCGAAACTCCTCCAGTTCAGGTTTTAGCAATTGACTTCTTCTTCACTTGAAATTTTATCCGAATCTATTCCGAATTGTAGTCACTTTGAATTAAATAACTTTTACTATAAGTATAATCGATAAATAGGTGAAAAAGTTGATAAATTTAGAATTCAACAACAAATAAAAAGTTAAAGACGAATAGTTTTTTTTTACCGGCAAGTTGAAAGTTGTTGCTTCTACTTTTCTCTTTTTCTCATTTACATGAATGCATGTGTTTGCATTAATAAAAGCGTACCTACCTACCTACCTACTCCCTTGAGGTTATTGCGAAGCACCAATTAAGGGGACTTTTTTTCTGTTTTCCAACAACAAATTTCACTTTCTTTTCGCATTGTTCGCATTGGTAATGGTGGTTAAACATATTTGATTAAAATAATTATTGAGGACATTTACCTTGAACGTACCAAAAAACACAGCAACTATTATGAGAAAGAAGAAGCTAATGTGGTAGAAAAATATTACCCAGCTTTTGCTATTATTTATAGTCACTTAAGCATAATGAACTGAATTTTGTCTTTGTTTGTCAATCATAATCATTCATTAATCATCCGTACGTATAATGTTTTGTTATTTATTTTTAGATTGCTTGATTTTGGCATCGATGAGCATGATTATGATGAAGTTGACGAAGAGTCAACACCAACAACAACAACAACAGCAACGAATAATCAACAATTACTTGACAGCAGCACCACTAACACCAACAACAATATCAACAATTTTTTATCGACGCCCGAATTATTGGCAACAGTAACGGGGGATAATTTACCCCCTGAACTGCCGCCACCTAAACAAAAACATTCATTAAAAAAAAACGCCAATAATAATAATAATAACAACAACAATAACAACAATAACAGCAGCAACAATAATAACAACAATTTAAATAAAAAAGTCAAAACGAAATCAAACAAATCATCATCAAAATCATCGAAAATACCACGTTCCCCGTCATTTGCTAATACGGTGAGTGCATCAGGGTATCCGAATTTCCAGCCACCTCCCATATCGGGTATACCGCCACAAACGCCACCGCTACCCCTGTCTTATCAAAATCGATCATCTAAACTTGTAAATTCAAGTGATGCTCATAATGCTGCCGGAGGTTTCTTCAATGCAGGTACTAGCAATAATAGCAATATCCACAAAAACAGTTGCATAAATAATCATAGCAGCGGCAATATAATGACGGGCGGTAGTAATAATAGCGGAATTGGAAAATCTGCTAACGGTTTGGCAACAGCTAACGGACAGATACATCGGAATAGCGCCAATATGGGTCGCCGTACACCATTACATATTTCATCAAATTTGACGGGTGAAACGGCAAAAAATTTTCAGTATTTAACGTTGACGGTACGGAAAGATGAAAATGGTTACGGCATGAAGGTGAGTAGAGTGAAAATTATCGATTTTATAAATGAGTTTAATTTCGAGTGGATAACCCACCGATGAAACTAATTATTTAATGATCTAGGTTAAGGTCTATCATTTAATATCTTTCAGCACAAAATTCGCTTTTGACCTCCTGGAGTATCTTTAACTTTCCTAAAAAACCAGCCACTTAGGGTAGAGTGGTTGTAGGTAGGGAAAGTAGGTTAGAGAAAGTCTTGTTTCCTAACATTCGACTTGAATCTGAAAATATTAGGCCCAGTGGGAAACACCTCAGGCGATGGTGTGCTTCTGAGAAAGCCCACTATTCCTGTTAATTGATTTGACTGATTGAAAAGTGTTTCCTTTTAATATGTAAAACATTTCACAAGAAACCCTAAACCGTTTTAACTATGTCTGTCTGTCCATCTGTGTTAAACATTCTTGCCGTCGTAAAAATTGAAACAAAAACTGAAAGTTGACCAACTTTTTAGTGGTTATTGATTGGTTTTTAAACGGGATTTTCACACCCTTTATATATAAAAAGCATTATGGCCATGGTTTTCATTTGAAAGCCCCCAATTTACGTGTCAAGTATCCAAGATTTGGCCTAAGTCATGTATGGCTGATCGATTTTTTGTTGTTTTAATTTGTTGTTTTTATTACAATGTTAACGATATCTTTATTTTAATATCCTGTTAAGATTAAACGAGTTTTATATTTATAGCAGGCCAAAATACAAAATACATAAAAAAAACCATATAAAATTTTTGCCGTTTTCTAAAACTCCAGATGGAATTAACACATAAAATGGGATCATAAAAATACACAAACAGTACAAAAAATAGACTTCTTACAAATAAAAACAAGTGAATATTTTAAAGGCAGTCAAGTCCGACTGTTTAATACCCTACATTACTGAGTTTCACAAATTCTGCTACAAATAGTTTAAGTTGTATTATTAAATACAACGCGAGGCATTGCCATACTTCTCTTCTAGAAATATCATTATAGAAAAAGGAGTTTTAAAAATGGTTTAATCGGATCCAAATTTGTCCAAAATTTTGGTCAAAATATATTAAAAATTGCGATTTTTTGTTATATAAAGACTTTCATTATAATAGGAGGTATATAAGCAGGGATTCTAAAAATGGTCCAATTCGGTCCATTTTTAATCGGGTTCCTCTTTGGGCCAATTTATATCTTTAAAACAAATTTCATCGAAATGTCTCAAAATAAACGTTGCAAAGCTCGAGCAGAAATTTACATGGACAGACAGACGGATAAGGTTAAATTTATTCAGATTTTGATTTAGAATCGATGAATATAATACAAGTCACAAACATCCGCATAAAATGAACATACCTTCCGCCATAAGTAGTGCAGGGTATAATAACATAATAACTGATACAACATTTGCAAGCTCTTGCGACAATTTACTATGAATCCTGTTGGATATAAAAAAAAAAAAATCAAGATAAAAGAATAATCTTTTGGGGTGACTCTTTTAATTTTTCCTACACGACTTGCGAATAACCTTGGGGAATACTTCTATTGTGTACACACATCATACAATAAATAACTTATTCTCGCATGTTACTAAAATGTTACATTATAGAGATGGCACAAGTTGGATAAGACCACCTCCGGATGAAGTAACCTTCACGTTGTAATAAAACTCATTCAAAAAAATGTGACTGTTGGCGAATAAGTTCATAAACCTTTCGGTTAAATCTTCCATCACAAAAAAAAGGAACAAATTATTAACATTCTTGTTATAATCTTTACAGTTTATACAATTATTTTTATTATATGCATTGCGGCTACCCTGTACTTTTTTTATAACCGTAACCAAGACTTTTTTCTTTTTTTTTTTTTTGTTAATTTATACAGTACGTATAACGCAAGTTTGAAATTGCCCAAAAACAAATTAAAGTCAACAATTATTGACCGTTATTTGGCTGTTTGCCAAACAAATTTGATTTATTTGCTTGAATGCAATGTTTTTATAGATGTACGAATTAACGTACACGGAGATATTCAGATAATAAACAATTCCTATAAATAATCAGTTTTATTTTTGTTCATTTGTGTCTGTTTGTTTGCAATTGATGAAAATTGTGCATTTTCTCACGATAATTATGTATTCAGGTGACGTTGTGTATAAAACGTAATTGAAAAATAATAAATAATTCTATTGATTTTTAATGTAATGCTTTTTATTTTTAATGCTGGCTTGTTGTTGTTGTGTTTCTTTGACAGGTCTCTGGTGATAAGCCGGTTTTTGTGGAGAGTGTAAAGCCTGGGGGTGCAGCCCAAATTGCTGGTTTGGTAGCTGGTGATATGATTTTAAAGGTTAGTTTGCATTTTCTTATGATTTACATATAACTTTTTTGTTCTCATTAATTTAATTAATTTTATAGGTTAACGGTACTGAAGTGCGTTCGGAAAAACATCCCACTGTGGTTAGTTTAATAAAAGGTAATTGTTTCCCTTAATGTCAGTCAATGCTTTTTAATCAATCACGTACCGTTAAATCCAGGTTTGGGTGGAAGGTACATTAAGTTTAGGAAATGTAAACACAGCTAAAGAGAGATTTACGCTTTATTATAATACATGGATTGATTGAGAATTTATCTATAGGAGGCTGGTTATATATCTTCTGGGCGGTATGGGGGTCTATACTAAGATAGAAGGCGTCAGAGACCCTACAAAGTGTGTAAATACTTGATCAGCATTAAAATCTGAATCGATCTTGATATGTTCGTCCGTGTGTCTATCTGTTATTGACACTCTCATGGTTCTACATTTATGCGATATTGAGTTGAAATTTTGTACATAAATTCTTGTTCCGTATTGGGCGAAATTGATCAAGTGTCACGCCCACAATCTACAAAAATCGATCTAATTGTCACAAAAATGGAAAATGGAACTAAAATTGAAATTACACATTTATAATTAGCGTCAAAAGTGGGCGTGGTCGGATAACATATACGCCCACAATTTACAAATTTGTGCTGGTTTGCTTTATTTATTAGACCTCGCAAAGTATATTTAAATACTGAGTCCATTTAGCCATATCTGTCTGTCTGTCCGTCTATCCCGGTGTGTGTGGGTTCTGTGGTAATCAATCTGCCGGTCGCAAAAACTGTTGTTACATTACATACGCGAATTGATATAGAAATTGGACAAGATCGGTCAAGGAAAGGGCGCTCACAATGCAATAAAAATGGAAAAAACAATTTTTCCGTATTACTTAGAAAGTACAGAAGATGTAGTGATAGATGTAGACTCCGCCCGAACCTTTCTTGCTTCGATGATGGGTTTATTTTTATTTCTTTTTTGTTTTTATTTGGTTTCTATAACCAATGTGTTAAAGTCAACGACTTAAAACGAACCGCAAAGAACTTAAATACGTCAACTGTATACAAAAAGTGCACAATAACTCACAATGCATAAAAACTATAAAAAAATAAAATAAGAAAAGAAAAAAAAATAATCAATTATGAATATATGCAAAAGCAACAAATACAAGCAAATAAACAAAGTAAAGGCACAGCAACTAAAACAATACGAATTAAATTATAAATTAATGAAGCAAAAATAACAACAATAACAACAACAATGACAATGACAATAACACAGCATATAAATGCTTGACAAGAAAGTATGACTATATGGGCGCTCAATCGTGCATAACTCCCCTCCACCAATACTAGAACAAATCCCATAGTGCAAAGAATCACATCCCAATGGCATATGTGTAAATAAATATATGCGTTTATAACAAGTTTTATAATGCATACCAACCAATTCATTTAAATAAATTCAATAAAAAGAGCGCTAGAGAGAGATAGAGAGAGAGAGTATTATTGATCAAGAGTTATGATTGCATTCCTACTATTTTACATTCGTATAACGCTAGACATTCTGTCGCATATTGTAAAAAATCAAAAAGCAAAGAGAGCCAGATCCCTCCACGCAGTAGTTAGTAAAAAGAAAACAGAAATATGCGTTAAATCATCGTTTACAATAAAGTGTTGCACGAATCGATATCCCACGGGCACAGTTGATCATTTGCCTAAGCAACAACAGCACACATACTCAGCACTTGCCAGTCCATCTGTCTGTCTATCTGTCATTGCTAATGTTTACATGCTATTTTGTTTATGTTCACTTTTTTCATACTTATGAGTAAGTGAGTGAGTGCGTCATCTTCTGGTTAATAATTCAGGTTCTTGTTTTCCTCTTTTGCCTTCTTCAGTTAAATTTCCTACTTAATCTTGTCACTAAGAAAAAAAAAAAAGAAAAAGACGAAAAAAATCTAATAATTGCAGCAATAATAATAACAAAGAGGACTCATTAGTCACTTGGAAAAATTATAAAATAAACAAAGTGCAGATTTCTTGTTGTTTATAACCTTTCCATACTCTTTCTCATCGGCCTACATCATAATGATGTATGAATTAAATAAAAAAAATTTTTTTTTTTTTTATGAAATTTCTTTAGCAAAAAATTATTTATATTCTACACCATGAAGTGGATGTTTGTGTAGATGTCCAAGTAGTAAATGCCAGATCAACGTTTAATTATATGAATACATTCAGAATAAGTTTTTGAATCGATTTAACCAAGGTCCCTCTGTCCGTCTCTGTGTTCAGGTAAAATTGTGCTTAAGCTACAAGTCGCATTTTTTGAGATATTTCCATGAAATTTTGTACAAAGACATGTTTTGGCTTAAAGAAGAACTTTATTGAAAATGGGCCGTATTGAACCGTCTTTAGACCCCCTCCCCATATAGGTATAGATATATAAAGAAAGTCTTTATATGGCAAAAATTTGTATTTCTTAATATATTTTGACAAAATTTGCTGAAGAACAGTTAATTAGCTTGATAAGTGGCTGTGCTAAAGTTGGACCTAATCGGACCATTTTTAGAACCCCTTTATACATAACGATATTTGACAAAATGATTTTTATATAAAATGCCTCTAGTTTGCGGATCCAATTGGACTTATAATTTGTGGAACTAAATGCTGAGTGGGCTAGGGCTACGGTGGGTTAAGGAAAAAAATGAAGGAGTTTTTTTTTTTTTGGCTGGAATTTGATTTGGTGTCACGTTGGATAACGCTAACGGTAGCGGTAACGCATCGACAGTAAAGAATAGTACCAACAAAGTTGAGGTTGGTTCTTCGACAAACGCCTCGTATGTATTTGAGCTTGTAGAAAGTCATGGTGTAGGGTATAAAATGGTCGATTATAACCGACTACAACATTTCTATTTCTTAATATCTCGTGAAAACTAAATAAAAAACAATCGGAAATAGTAAAATGGGTGACCAAACGTCTATTGTATTAAATTTAATTGTAGCAACTAATTGTATGTATATTATGCAGAATTTATTATTCCACTATTATATATGAGTGCATATGAGCATGGAGGGGGGAACATTTAAGTTTATCAATAATTTTGCTGATTGTAGTCTGAACTTCCTTAATGGTGATTTGCTATTGTTGCATCATTGCAAGTGTTAGCGCTTGCTCTGTACTATATGTACAGTACAATGGCCGGTCCTTTTATCATTTAATTTCCCTATATGAACATGGTTTTATTTTATCACAATTTTTATTATATTTACTCGGTTATCGTATGACTGCAAATTTCTTTGCCTCTGCTCTGACTATGATAACTACTCGTATAATGTCAGCTGCCCTTAATACCATATCGTATGTTTACTATATATCTACTATATATACAGTTACTTGATTCGCTTGTATAAGCAAGCATGCATACTTTCAGATAATATTCATAATGCATCCATGCATCATAATGTGTGTGCGTGTGTGTATGTCGAACCATTCTTAATCAGTTTCTTGGATGTGTTATATATATGTTTTTGCATAAAGCAAATAATTTTTTCTCGTTTGCATTCTGTGTTGAGGTTGTTAAACAAAACAACATCCTTAGCAGTTAATAAACTTTATTTAAGAAACTTGTGTAGAGTAAAAAATTAAAATAAAATTGATTTGAATAAAATCTCTTTCATTTGCAGCTTCCACCATTGTGGAATTGGCTGTTAAGCGGAGTCCCCTTGTAATGCCCGCAACACCGGTTCTATCCGGACGAGATCGTACAGCTTCTATTACTGGACCGCAACCTGTTGATGTAATTGATCATTATTTTAAAACTTTTTTTCAATCAATCATTTCTTATCTTCGTTCGTTTTCAGAGTATGAAACGCCGCGAAATGGAAACGTATAAAATACAAACTCTACAAAAAATGTTGGAACAGGAAAAATTGAATTTGGAACGTTTAAAGGGTGACACAAATAATCCCAGCTATAAGTTATCGGAAGCAAACATAAGAACATTGCGAGAACAGTTACGCCAAGTGGGTGCTGAGGTAGATTTTGCAATTTTTATTCTTCTTTGTGCAACATTTTTCAGTCTTGCCACAATTTTTTCAATTTTTTTCCTATACAATTATACTTTTTGTATAAGCTTGGCAAGTGTTTTTGTTTTCCATGAATGAACTTTATACTTATAGAGTGGCACTCTTTTTGGATTAGACATTTTTGATAGATGTGAACAAAAACAAGTAAAACATTTAAGATTGGCTAAGATCAAATTTTGAAAACCTACAAGAAATGCTGTAAAGCTAAAAGTTTGAAATGTTTGGGTGTGGTAGTTTCCTGTCTGGCATACCTAATGAAAAAGTAACTTTTTGTTGATTCGTTTGACAAATTTTTATACTCTCTATATAAAATGGGGGGTAATCCAAGTTTGTTGTTCTCGGAAGGAGGTGTCAAAGTCCCTACAAATGGTATATGTTTTCATGCAGCCTAAAAATCTGAGTTGTTCTGGCCATGTCCGTCAGTGTGTCTGTCTGTCTGTTGTTAAAACGCTCACGATCGTAAATTTGAATATATGGAGCTGTAGTGCTGTAGAGATATTTTTAGTTTCTGTGCACGGAATGCTCTTAATCTGAGCGAAATCGGTCAAATGCCACGCCCTTAATCGAAACAATTTGTCTATATAGTTGAAATTTGGTACAAAAATTTATAATTAACGAATCCAACGATGTGCCAAAAATAAGCGTGGTCAGACCTACAAAACTATACATGATGCAGTATCCGACTACACTACCAAAGGCTGTAATCAGGATGTGGAGTATATTTAAGATTCGATTTAAGCCAAATTTAGATGTTTACTTGTTTTTAGAAGAAAAAAAAAAACATAGTATTACGGAATATTTGAAAACCTGCTCCCGAATGCTGCCTCTGCACTTTATATATTAAAAATTAAAAAAAAAGCAATTTTTTAGTATTTAGGATAAACATGAAGGCAAGAAGAAGATTTAATTAATTAAAAAAATAACACAAAAGGGGGATTATTGTTGCCGTCTTGAACGGTACAAATCGGCAATTATACAATTTGAACCTACCACAACAAGAATAGAAGCCAACAACAAATCAAATCATACTTTTCCACCACACTTACCTCCATTCCCCCCTCCCCCCCCAATAACACAATTAATATCATAAACGTAACATATGAAAATTTTCCCTCAACAGGATGCACCACCACCACCAACAACAACAACATCTGCAAAACATTCATCCATGGCCAATAATAATCAAACAAACAAAACTGTGCATGTTTTGTCTTGTACTGCTATCAATACCACAACCAATACCATTTCTTCTTCTTCCACTTCTTGTGCTACTACCACAATAACAAACACAACTAGTACTAGTCATGCGATCCACTTTGGTCATCAATTCCATTTGCATTTAAATAATCATCAAACCCAACATCATCACCATTCCCAACAACAACAACAACACCATCACCACCACCACTCCAATCAACCTACCACCCCACAATCAACATCATCACAATCGTCGCCAGCTTTTCTCTCACTCTTACCCCGTTCATTGTCGTCTTTATCGTTGGGCGGTCGGAAAAATAAAATCGATAAAGATTTGATAACTGGGCCATTAAATAATACCACGGATTTTTTACCAATCCATTCGGCTAACAATATGAACGTTATGATGAGTGCTTCGGTGGCGGGCTCTTCACTGCTTATGACCAGCACACCTACACCACCTCCTTACAATATGTCACAATCTTTGCATACGCCTTTGCAGACACAGGCGCATCGCAATTCGGCCCAACAGTTGTTCCATTTGCATCAGCAACAACTAATGCAGCAGCAGCAGCAACAACAACAACAACAACAACAGGTACCGAAGAATAGCACGAAAATGGGTGGGAAAAATAAAAATAAGTTTGCTGCCCAAACGAAGAGTTTCATAGAGGAGGACATACCGCCACCTTTGCCGCAACGCAACCCACCACGACCAGTTCAATTGTTCACGTTGACTGATTTAAGTGAGAATGGCAATAATGGTGTGACCGCTGTCGCATCACCAATTTCGGATTTAGATCATATAGGTGGCACAGCTTCACCATTACGCAATTCCCCACAACCGCAAACGCCCACAAATTCACCACATCACCGCAACAACAGTAACAATAACAGTAACAGTAAACAAGCGAAACGTTCTAAGGCCAAAACTAAAGCTTTGTCGGATCCGAAAATGTCCACGCAAATGTTTTTGCAAATGGAAGGAACGACTGCTAATATAGTACAAAACAATAATTCGGCTATGGATGGTGGTGGTTGTAGTAGATTGGATGAGTGTACACCGCCACCTTTGCCGCCACGACAAGCGGGCATGCACGATGAGACTATAAAGGGTAGTTTTCAGAATTTGGCCAGACCCCCACCCAACAGTTTGGACACTTTGATGCAATACCCGCTGGTTGCTACGTGTACTGCTGTACAACGCGACAATATGGCGGCGGCGTTTCCTTTGTCACAACGTCCCAATATTGTGCAACAATTGCAACAACATCAACAACAGCAGCAGCAGCAGCAGCAACAGCAACAACAGCAACAGCATTTACAAAGTGGTGGTGTTGGTGGTTCGCATGCTACAGGCGTAAGTACTTATCTCTACAAATTGGTTCAATTTCATCTCCTGTGATATACTCTGAGCTTCTCTATCCTCACTTTAACTCGCTTTGTTACGGTCTTTGGGGTAGTTTCGTTGCGTTTGGACATAACGTTGTCTTATTATTAAGCTAAGCTAAGAGGTTTCATGTATTTCATGTATTTCCCCTTCCGAATCGCTTTTATCGAATGCTATCTGTTGACACATTCATGTGCAAGGTTCATGTGTGTATTGCTGCATTGCTACTAATTCAAAAAATGCATTATTCATTGAAAACTTTTGCAATTGGAAGAAAGTATGAGAGAAAGCCTCAAAGCTCTGTCATAATTAATTCTAATGCATACATAAGTTATCGTCCATATATATGTACATGTGTTCCAACATTTTTTACCATCACATTTCCTGTAATTTATCACCTGTATGGCACTCGCTTCATTAGCTATTCCTTAATATTATTTCTAAGAGAAAATTTAAACGTAAAGCAAAATTTTTTAATTTTTTAATTCACAAAAATCTTTGTGACCTCTTTGCCTTTGTTTTTTGTTGAGTAGAGTGAATTTGCATGTTTCACCATTAATTTTTATTATTTTGAATTTTTACAATAATTCTCATTTTGCGTGGCTGGACACCGTTTGTAATGTTTTAGGTTATAGGACAGACGCCGCATAATATGAATCATATGAACAAACATAGGCGGGTGGTATCATCACCAGATAACATGCATTCTCGCCATCCGGGTAAGCACAGTGAATACTCTGAGCATATTTTGTAATTTTTTATGATTTTTAATTTTTGATTTTTTTTTTTTCTAGAACGTCAACTAAAGACCAATTCCGATTCCTGGGAGTTACTTGAAAAAGACTACGAGGATACACCGCCTGGTACACCACCACCGCCTTATAGACATGCCCATTCATCCAGTATGTCTGGCAATGAAGAGATCATGTTTACACCGCCTCCGCCGCCGCCACATTCCAATCGCATACAGGCTGCTCAAATGACTAGCACGCAAAAAGAAATCATTTCCATGGAAGATGAAGATGCCTCCGATCAGGAAGGCCCTTTTATCGATGAGAATGGACCTTTCAATTCATTTCAACGTTTATTGGAAGCGGAAAATGTCGCCTTTTTAGCTGTATTCCTCAATTACGTTTTATCAAACTCTAATCCGGCTCCGCTGTTGTTCTATCTGATAACCGGCTTGTGTAAGGAGGGTACAGCCAAAGATATGCGAAAATGGGTTTATGAAATTCATTCAACATTCCTGGTGCCGCGTGCCCCCTTATCCTGGTATCAGCAAGATGAGATTTTAGCCAGAGAGGTGGATGCAGTGTTACAAAATGAATACGACAAGGTGGAGATTTTAAGGAAAGTATTCTGGAAGAGTCGCAAAAAAGCTCGCGATATTATATGTGAGCAGTTAAGGGAATTTCAGGCAAAGCGTACCGCTGGTTTGGGCACTATTTATGGTCCGACCGATGCTCAACTGCTGGAAGCAAAGGGTGATAAACAAAGGGAACAGCACATTTTCGAAGAAACTCTGTTGAAAAAACTTCAAATATTATTGTAAGCTAATAAAAGTTTGGCTAAATTTACTGGAAAATATGAAAATTTCTAATAATTTCTTTTCCTACAGAGAGGAGTTTGACAAGGATGTACGAAAAGATGGCGACTTTTTGGGATCTTTAGAGGAGCATGACAGAAAGTCGGCTTTATGTTCTGCCTTGTCCACCGTTATTCATCGCATTTTTATAACGCGTCCGAATAGTAGTATTATCGATCGGGTTAATCAATTTGTTAATCGTGAAAAGTCGTTCAAATCGCTTATAATGGGCAAGAAAGGAAAGGTAAAGAAGAAAATTAAATAAATTTCTTTCGATTCGTTTTAAAATGAATTTTTTTTTTCCGATTTAGAATATTGTGCGTGGTCATCCATTAGTATTGAGACAATACTACGAAGTGACCCACTGCAATCAATGTCAGAACATAATCTGGGGCGTCAGTCCGCAAGGTTTTCATTGTACAGGTACAAGTTTATTTGGGATTCACTTGGAAATGAAATTTAATCAAATTTTTCTTTTTCATATTTTTTAGACTGTAAATTAAATATTCACCGACACTGTTCGAAACTCTTGGAAGAGAACTGCCCCGGTCCACTGCCACAAGGCAAACGTAAAGATTTACACAGCGATAAGATCAGCAAGTTTATGGGAAAAATACGTCCAAGAACATCAACGGATTTAAGTGGAGGTATTTTATAAAATTTTATCCTTTTTTTTTAAATATTTTTAATAATTAATTTTCTGTATTTATTTTTTTTTTTAATAAGATAAACGTTCTCGGCAGGAACCAGATGATTTTGATCCTTTGGATTTTCCTAATGGTAAGTAAATTAGAAATTATTTTCTGTATAAACTTTTTATGCTTATAACATAAGTCTGCCGAATTAATACCCCACACCAATTAGCTCCTTACATGATGCTATAATTAGAGTAATTGTGTAGTTGTATCCGTATAGGCGAGGCGCTAACATATAAATTACTTCGTGAAATATCATTATAGGGATAGGGGTTTTAAAAATGATCCGATCGGACACAATATTTATCAAATATTAAGCCAATTAACTATTCTTTACACATTTTTGCCGAAAAATATTCAGAATTGCGTTTTTTGGCGGTATAAAGACCTTATAAAAATGATCCGATTCGGTTCATTTTCAATTGGATTCCTTTTTAGATCAATACATATTCTTATACCAAATTTCATCGAAAAAATCTGAAAAAAATGCGGCCTGTAGTTTGAGCACAAATATACATGGACAGACGGAAGGAGTAATGTTTTTTTTTAAAGTTTGAGGATATATGTGATTTAAAAACTTTCCCAATTTTAACTGTAAATCTGATTAAAGATACTGGATGATAAACATTTTTTAAGATCTGGCTACTCTGCATAATACGTGCTTTTGTACTCAGTCTCATTATGTCCCTAGGAAACGCCTACTTAATTTTTTTTTCACAGAGAGCACTCTTTGCTAGTTAAGAAAGTGAGAGAAATTAAAGAAAATTTGCCGGCTTTTTACCTAGAACAATACATACACCTATACATATACAGAAAAATGTAAATTAATGCATGCCTGGAAATGAATTAACAGAATGAATGAATTATTGTTTAACAACAAGAATGCTTTATAAGGATAAAGAGCTGCTTAAAAGTTGTATTTCTGAACTATAATTGCTGGACGTTTGGTCCATACCCGTTTACCATTATTACCATCAATGCATAATTTTACGGAGTTCAATGTTATCATTGTGCTAGACTTATAAAAAGTCCACCCACTAAAAGTTACGCTTAAATAACGAAATGTGTCGAAAGGGAGCAAATGAAGTACTTAATAATACTAAATCTGTTATTCCATTTGCAACACACAGTAGGAGACATCAGATACTCTATAAAATTTATATATTTATACTTGATCAGCATCAAAAACTGTTTGTCTGTTGTCGGCACTCTCACTATTGTATTATTTTGTGATATTGGGACAATTCCTTTTAATTTGGTTAGAAGATAACACTTGATTATAAAAATATTTAAAATATTCTGAAGACCATTCCTTTATCAGTTGGCCTCTAAAAGTTCATCCACCTTTACTTTTACTCTCAACGGAATATAGCTTATGTAAATATTTTTATACCCACCATCATATGTACATAGTTATGTAGGGGTATATATCACTTTATCAAGGCGTTTGCAACGTCCAAAAGCGAACATCGCAGACCACATATTCTGAATCAGCATCAAATACTGAATCGATCTAGCCACGTTTGTTGGCCCGCCTGTCTTACTCTCCTGGTTGCAAAATTACAATATCGATTCCAAACTTGACAGAAGCGTTGTTAGTTTTCATAGGATAAAATCGGATAAAAAAAAAGAAAAAAAAACTTGAAAAAGGAGCAATTTTTAAAGTAACTTTTCCGTATTATTTATAAAGTACAAAAAATTTAGTGACATATACTCGTCGCGTAGCTTTTTGTATCGCTGAGGGCATTCAAGATTTGGCCTCAGTTTTACAGCCTTTTTTAACATGATTAGTTGATAGGGATGATTCTCTTGATTCTCTTTTATTTTCCCTTTTTATGTTAACATGAAATAATTTTACAAATTCAATATATCACAACTAAAACAACTCTTACCGCAGTTTCTCTTTCACAACGACTGAACGTAATAAATTATAAATGAACGAATGAAAACACTAAAGTAAAGAGTAACTGCAATGAGTGTTGTATAAAAAAATTAAAACTAAAACGGAGTTGCCAGTTCTTTTTCATATGAAAAATTAGTAAAAATATTATAGCCGGTCTTAACCGATCATATCCATAACGGTGGGTGTGGCAAATATAAATATATTGCGCCCTCTTATAGTGTATGTCTTACGTAGCAGCTTGGTAGTCTGGTTTTATGGTGAATATGGTTGTAATTTGTGAGCGTATCTGTTATCCGACCATGTCCATTTTTGACACATCAGTACGTGGGATAACTATGTATACGCGTACCAAATTTCAAATTTCTAGGTCAACTTTTGTGGCAGATATAAAGATTTTTATTGATTGTGGGCGTGTCTGTTATCCGACTACGCCCTTTTTTTTGGCACATCGATGAAGGTTATATGTATAGATGTGCGTACCAAACTTCAAGTTTATAGCTCAGTTTTTGTGGCTGATAAATAGACTTTTGTCGATTGTGGGCGTGGCTCTTGATAGATTTTACCCATTTTAAATAGCGATCTATGTGAAAAAAATTAAAAGAGTCTGTACAAAATTCCAGCTCAATATCTCAAAATTTACGCCCGTAAGAATGTGAACAGACGGACACACGGACATGCATGTCTAAATCGCCTCAGTTTTCGACGCTGATTAAAAATATATATACTTTGTAGGGCCTCTAACGCCTCCTTCTGGGTGCTGCAAACGGAAGAACAAACTTAGTATACCCTCATCACTAATGGGGAGGGTATAAAATGGGATTAATGACTTTTTAGAATATTACGTTTTATGGGAAGAAGTTCTAAATATTTGCTGTACAATTCTATTTTACTGTCCTTGACCCAAAAGACATGTCTTAGTTGAATTCCCATTAATAAATATGAAAAAACTGGCTGCTGATTATAAGATATACATGGACAGATGGACATGATTAAAGGTGGGGGTGAGGCATTTGCTGTTTTTAAAGTTACAAACATCTGCAAAAACCTAATTTATCCTTCATAGTTTATGATGTAGGGTGTAATAATAATATTAAGTTGTTTTTTTTATTTAATCACTAAGAATTAAGTTTATATTGTTCTAAAAACAAATATGTGGCAACATCGTATAAAGAGACGTCAGAGCGATAGCTGAGAGAGAAAGTGAACCACCACCATACAAAAATTACTGAAAAACTTAAAAGCAATACAACAGTAATGCACACACAAGGGGAGAATATATATTTTTTTTACATACCATTCCATACCATACATACGCATGTTCTGTTAATGAAAGAGAATTCATTATTACTATAAGCACCTCACTTACACAAGCATCTTATTTTATACAAAGTAAATTTTAGCTCACTAAACACTCGGCTACAGTACATACAACAACAACAAACGAACAAACTCCGTTACACTAAATGTTTGCCCATAATGAACAATCACTGAGTCTGTACATTACAGTCTCATCTCACTTTAGGCGGCACTTTGATTAAAAATATTGGAGCACACATAAGATAGTGTTCCAAAAAACGGCAAACAATTGAGATGGGAGTGTAATCAGTATCGCTAAATCATTGTATGTGAAGTGTTAAAATAGAAAATACAACAATCAGATGAATATATAAAAGATTAATTAGTGTTTATATACGTTTGGCGAAAAAGAAAAATCCCCATCATATTGAATCAACTATTTTCCATATTTTTATGATTTAACGCCTAAAAGTTACCGCCTTTAAGAAATAAATGTGTATGCTTTGATTATGTGATGTATTAATGTTGCCGTGTGTGTTTGTGTTTTTTTTTTGCCTTAGAGAAATTTGTGCTTAAAGAAATTGCAAAAAAAAAAATTTAAGTCTATAATAGGAGTATGTGTAGGCAAAATAAAAAAAATGAAAATTAGAAAATTTTCTATAAATTTAGAAAGCGTGTATATGTGTGTTGAAGTTTCAATTAAACATTTATAATTATTATTATTATTGCATTTCAGTGGTTTCTCCTCTTCCATACATGTTCACAAGCATGCCAGCCACATAATTTGTTTTGTTTTCTTTAAATATAATAAAAATCAAAATAAAATTTTTATTTTGTCTGCAATTAATGAATATTTTACATTATGTACACACATGCATATATGGAGAGAGATAATTTTATATATTTTCCAAAAGTATTGAAATTGAAAATTATAAATTTGCTAAAGCAAGTTTCGTGTACAATAAATAATAATGAGACGTTTACTGGTTTTGGCATTTCAAGTATTGTTCTTACAGTAAACGGCGATTGTATAAAATCGAATGATTCTTATGCCAATTCGGGGAAAAATACTGAAACCATGTCATTGCTTCGGATTTTAACAGAATGTTTTTCTTTTATTTTGTGTTGCCACCTGGGGTTTTCGGTTCGTTTTGTTCTTACACACTACAATTAATCAAATCAATCTTTCATACTTACTACCACCATCAATGGGGATAATGTTCTAGTATTTTAGCATTCCTTTTGAAACATATTTTCACAAAACAGGTTTTTTTTCTAAATAAAAATTGATTGTGACTAAAACATCATCATCTTCACTTCATTGATTCATTGTACAGTTATTTCCTATAAACAAATGTAATGTAAAAAAACAAAATTTGGCTTAAACCAAATTTTAAATACCCTTCACATTTACATACAAACAGTACGTGTGGCAGGGACATGAATACGCCCTATAATAGTGTATGTAGTACATCTCAGCTTGCAAGTCGCGTTTTACGCTGAGTATGATATTTTGTAAATTGTGGATGTGTCTTTAATCCGATCACGCCCATTTTTTGCACATCCATGGATGCTGTTACTATAGATGTTCATACCATATTTCAAGTTCATAGGTCAATTTTTATGTCATATATATAGCTTTTTGTCCATTGTGGTTGTGTGTATTATCCCACCATGCCCATTTTTGGCACATCTATGGTTGCAATAAGTATAAATATGTGTACAAAATTTTAAGGTCGTAGGTCAATTGTTGTGGTAGATATATAGATTTTTCTCGATTGTTGGTGTGTTTTTTATCCGACCACGCCCATTTTTGGCATATTCGTGGATGAGTTAATTATAAACATATGTACCAAATTTCAATTTCATCGCTTAACTAATGTGCTGGATAAATCGATTTTTGTCGATTGTGGGCGTGGCTTTCAACCGATTTTGCCCAAATTAAATAGCGATCTGTGTTTAGTAATTAGCTTTGTATATTTAAAATTTCAACTAAATAGCTCATAATTTATGACCGTGAGAATGCCAACAATAAATGGACACACGGACGGACATGTCTAGATTGACTTTGTAGGGTCTCCAAAACGTCCTTCCTTTTAGTTATTGCAAATGGAATAGAAAACTTATTATAACCTTATTACTAAGGTGGAGGGTATAGAAAAAAATCAATTACTTGTTAAACATCTGTCTAAACTTGTTTGAAATGATCTAAAACAATCTGTCTGAGTTGTTTATATACAAAAAACATTCTTAATTATATATATATATATATATATATATATATATATATGTATATATGTAATTGTCAAAGAAACTGTAATTAAACACAAGATAACTACAATATAAATAAATGTAAAAATTTCTTTTACAAATGTTCCTCCCCACACACACATACTGTATTGAAATGTGAGGCATACAGTACAAATTTTTTATTCGCAATTTTCATAGCACGCATAGTTTTGTCTCGCCTCACACATAATAGCACATAAACACCCCACCAACACAATGGCACGTTTTATATAGAGCACATACAATTCCAATAAAATTTCCAAGGAGCGTGCATATTATAAAAAGTAAAACAGAAAAAAAAATGTTAAGCACGCGACTTGAATTTTATTAGAAAATAAGCAATTAAATGGAATGGAAAGAAAAACGAAACAGTACAAATATTGACATACAGTTTATACAGTTTTACACTTGAGATAAATATTTTTCTTTTGCATAAATTAAATGGAATTCTACAGAAAACGTACCAGATGAGAGTGTACGTTTGAGCGTCAAGTAAGAGACCTTGATTTTGCACGATTTCAAGTTTTTGATTTAAGTTAAATGAAAAACTTCTTCGTAAAGCTTTTTCATTGTAAATTTATATCCTTCCGTTAAAGGACAACATGTTTTGAATGCAAACCTCAGAGGCATGCATTTCATCTATGCTGTGTGCAACACTTACTAGCCCAAAAATTATGATATTTGGCATAATTTGATTGTAGGAATATCGTTTACAGTTTGAGCACACATTGCGGTGAAGGCATTATTACCGCACAATAACTACCATTTACCACAATAACAACATCTTTTTTACACTCCCCAGGTATGCATGGCCTTGCATATGCACAAATATCCATTAAATTAAACAATTTTTTTTTTGCGTTTTTAATGCTAATTGACATAAAGCTAAAAACGATATTTTCCATTCATTTCAATAAAGGAATTATCTTCTCACAATCGCACACACACACTGACTAATGGACTCTTGCCACAGTTGATGCATATTTGGTTTTATTAATCAATTAAATATAAAAACAGGTAAAAAGCCAAATCTTAAATACCCTTTATGACTACATACGAACGGTGGGCGTGGCAGATATATGATTATGAGCTCAGCTTGCATGTCGAGTTTTGCGTGGATTAAGGTTTCTTTTTGTAAATAGTGGGTGCGTCTGTTATATGTGTCCACTCCCATTTTTGACATATCCATGGAGGGGATAATTATAGAACTCCTTGCCAAATTTCAAGTACATAGATCAATTTTTGTGGTGGGCATATAGGTGTTTATCAATTGGGGGCGTGTCTGTTATCCGACCAAGCCCATCAATGGACTAAAGGGCGTGGCACGTATATAAATGTCTTCTTTTTTTAACGACACATTTCACCTCGAATCATTCACTTACTGCTCGAAATTCGGTATTTTTGTAAGTTGTAGGCTTGTGCTAAAATGTGCCTAAAATAGGCGTGGTCCAATTACACACACGCTCACAATCGACGAAAATCTATAGATCTGCCATAAAAATTGACCTATGAACTTGAAATTTGGTGCATATCTATAATTAACCCATTCATCGATGTGCCAAAAATGGCCCACAATTAAAAAAACCATACTCAGCGTAAAACTCGACTTGGAAGCTGATAAACTATTAGAAGACGTCATCATATATCTGCCACGCCCACTATTGTAGATGTGTAGGGTGTTTAAAAGTTGTTCGCTAAGCTAAATTTAGTTTTCTTACTTGTTTATATTCAGAACCTTACTCACACCAATACGGTATACATTAAACTTTCATCACTTTAGTTTAATTTAATGCAAAGGATTACTTAACGTGTCAATTATGGGTGTGTGTGCAACGATTAATTAATTGTCAATAACGAACAAGTTATTAAAAATGTAATTTTCGATTAAATAACTGTAATTTGTATAATGTAGTTTGTGCTGTTACGCTCTATAATGCAATTTTGCTATTAAGGTACAAGTGGGCTACAACTTTTATGAGATAGAAAGAGAGAGGTAATATTGAAATGAAGTTTGTGGTGTTGTTGTGGATACGGCAGATCGTTAGAAACATGCTCTGAACGTTTGTTCGTTGA
Source organism: Ornithomya chloropus (assembly GCA_963971445.1). Taxonomy (NCBI): domain Eukaryota; kingdom Metazoa; phylum Arthropoda; class Insecta; order Diptera; family Hippoboscidae; genus Ornithomya; species Ornithomya chloropus. The sequence goes on from OZ020530.1 coordinate 7,320,215, forward strand.
ATTAGTCTTTGTTTTAGATAGCAATGTAGATTCTCCTGAAGCTTTCTTTGAACTCCATACAGCTGATAGAAGTCATTCTCAAAATTGAAAATTTCGCAGCAAATATTTTGATACCATACCACACAGTGCTTTGTTTGGATATTGATTTTTTTTCCAAAACATTCAAAAGAAAAAAAAAAAAGTTTTTTTTTTTAAAAAGTTTTTTTTTTTTTAATTAAAATAAACACATTAGACCACAAACCGCACCATTTCAAGGCTATGAAATTTTAACAAAATTCCTTGATTTTTGTTTGTTTTATTGACAGTTTTAACCAACAGTTGTCTAAACGGGAAATGTAAATATTTATACATTCATAAATCCGTGGCACTTCACGGTCGTACATATTAAGATATTTAGCTAGAATTTTGTTTGATAAGTTTTTGTAAGCAGATTGTGTGTGTTGGTCAAAATCGATCAAGAGCCACGCCCACAATTGATAAAAATTTATCTATTAGAAACAAACATTTAGTTTTGATTTTGGGAAAATTGCAAAAGTGTATTTCTTGAGATGCCAGAAGTGGGCGTGGTCGTAAAGCAAACTCGCACAGTTTACATAAAATTACAAGTGATGTAGAATCCATTGTATTGTAAGTAGACATAAAATGCAAAATCGAGTATATGTCACGCCCACTTTTTCTATATAAACGTAGACACTACATAAGATTTGGTCTAATCCCTGTTTTGCTCATTATTCGACATTGACTCAAGCTCTATGCCATAATTTGTTTGCTGTCTATTCTCTCGTAGCCGTAAAGTTTTCTTTCAATTTCCAATAAAATTATTAAGTGAGATTTATATTTAAAGCGCCACCACATTCGACATAACTGTGGATGTTTTCTAATTTATGAATGAGTTAGTGTGTGCGTGTGTATGGTGGGGTACGTACACATACATATGAAAACAAATTGATAAAAATAAATATTTGTTAACTATAACTCTGTCGGCACTTGCAATACTTTGCGTACTCGTGGAATTTCATTCATGAGCCTGGCAATAGATTTTCATTCATTGGCTTACAGTTCTTCGCTGTGATGTTATTTAAATTGATGGTGGCATAGTCTTGTATACATTCAACATATTTTGATTTAGCTTTCAAGTGTATTCATATGGAACCATACGTAGGGCACAAAACATAAATTTCATAAATCTGGGAGGGGGGCGAACGTTTTATATTGAATTTAATTTCATTTTAATTTTTCCACACAAGTGATTATATTGTGTTTCTCTATTTATAACAAATAGGAAGGGTGGCTATATATAATATTTTTCTTTTTCACAAAACTATAGACGGGCAATGAAAGAAATCTTTGTTATTAGATTCATATTAAACAAGCTGTGCTGTGTGCGTGTGTTCTCATAATTTATCATGTATATCCGTTAATCTTGAAAAAGACGTGTGAATTTATTTCCTTAAGTAGCTCGTAGCTCCACTTACTATTTTATTAATTTTTAATGTGTTATAGAATATTGTAGTGCATCTGATTAATTTATTAATCAGTAATCGTGGGCTTTGCTTTTGAAAATTTTGTGTACTTTTTGTACAGCTTACCGATTATCGCGTTTTTGTTTAATTGAAAATTGACTTTTAACCTTAACTTTGAAATTTCAACACAATCATCATGGAGCAGTAGTAAAAGCAATGTAATCAAGACTCGTTGTTATTATGAACAAGTATTGTATATTACAATAATAACAACAAAAACAAATACAACAGCAATTAAGTACAATGTAAATAATAAGTCCTAGTAAAAAATTACAAAAATTACAAAAATTCAAAATATCAACTTTAAGAACTTGCCCGAACTTGTCCAAGTACTTGTCTAATATACGAAAATATTATAAAATTTCTCTCATGAAAGAATATTTTAAATCATTTTTAAATCTTTTATATAACAAGTGAGAAAAAACTAAATTTGACTTAGGCCAAATCTTAAATACCCTCCGCATCTACAACGGTGGTCATGGCAGATATATTACGCCCCCTAATAGTGTAAATAAAGTTTTACACCGGTTAGGGTTTTCTGTAAATTGTGGGTGCGTATGTTATACGACCACGCCCATTTTTGGTACATTCATGGATGGGTTAATTGTAAACATGCATACCAAATTCCAACTTAATAGCTCATTTTTTTGTTGCAGATTTTTGTCGATTGTGGGCGTGACTTTTGACCGATTTTACCCATTTTAAATAACGATGTGCAGGGTACTTAATATTTGGTCTAAGCCAAATTTAATTTATTTTTCTACTTGTCATAAATAAAATGTATGTGTTCCTGGTACAATCAGTTGATCATTTTCCAAAAAGAGAATATATAATAATTGGAAATTTCTATTTGATTTTCATAACAGAATTTTGATAAAGATTTTTTTAAACGTGGTTTCATTTAAATAATTAATAAACGTGGTCGTTCATAAAATGTATTTCAATATAAAATGTTCCTAAAAAGCACAACAAATGAATGACAATGCATTTATTTTAAAATTTTGTATCGGTTTATAATAAAAAGAAAAAAAAAATCAAATAAAAAAATATTTGTAAACAAAATGGATGGTGAGCCAATAATCGCTAATCCACCGGTCCGACGTAATCCCAGTATTAAACGATTATTAAAATTTCCTTGGGGTGGTCAAGGTAAGATACAAATATAAAAATAAAAAAGCTACTACTTTTATTAACAACCATTAAAGTGTGTACACAAGTGAGTTTTTAGTATATAGTGGGCGTGACTATTATGTAACCACGCCCATTTGTTAATTTCAAGTTTAAATTTTCAATAAGCGTGGACAGACATGACTGATCAAGACTATACACACATTTAGATTATATATACTTCGTAGGGTCTCTGACGCTTCTTTCTGGGTGTTGCAAACGGAATGAGAAACTTAATATACCTCTCATCTTATGTGAAAGATATAAAAACTAAGCTGCTCTGTCAATACAAACATAAAATAATTATTTTAACTTTCTAAACAATAATTTTCTGAATCATTTTACACAACTCTACAACAATTACATGTTTCGCTGGAAGCCATTCCTAACCAAATGTCAAAACAGTTAAATACAATTGCATTCCTAATCATGATTAGCGCCAAATAGGAAATTCAACTAAATTTGTTATTTTATTGTTATTGTTCAATAACTTTTAAAATAAAATTAAATTAAAAAAAAAAAAATTCATTGCTAAACAAAACGAATTTTAAATATTTACATTATAAATTACGTTTAATATTAATTCAAACAACAACAAATTGAAAACAAAACATAGCAAAACGTTCAACTGCACATGAGCGTTTGTATATAGTTGAGTATTGTGAAATATGGAAAACTAGCAAACAACATGTGTGTACGCCAACTGGAGTAGACAGACAATTGAATGCTAGATGGGATTACAAACATATACACGCAAATACGAGTATTATATAAATTAATAGCAATTGAAATGAATAGTGTGATGCGCGGCCAGGAAGAAAACTAATTGGTAGCAGTGATTGAGAAACTAGATGTAGATTGGCGCCAAAAACTTATTAATTATTCGTTTGTGTGCTTAATCATTTAAAATATTGAATTGAATTTTGATAGAAAATTAAATATTTTGTAAAGTTAGCACAAGATGCCTGTTGATGATTACTTATTTATTACTTAGTACGAAATCACCGTCCGTTAATTGGCAACTGTGCAGCAGTGACCATTAAACTAGATTGCCTAAAAGTTGTGTAAACTGTTATCAATTTGCATACAAGTGTGAATTTTCCTTCTTTTGTTTTCTGTCATAATAGTTTGAAAAAACTTTTTCATTTTAGTTTCAAGTTTTATTTTAGATCGTTTACAAATAATTATTATTTTTTTTTTTTTTTAGCTAAAAAGTCTCCTTTTATTATATAATTTTTTTACAGTGGTTTAATAAAGTTTGACAGTGGCTTCGTTGAATGAGGATAAAGTTTCCTCTAAAGAGAGAAATTATAGTTTTCAAAATGTTGTCACTTTTGTGCGTAATTTAAGTGGTAAACGAAAGAAATTGAAAAGTTGGTCTAGAGTGGTGGTGGTAGAAAGGAATGGTGGGTTTTTTGTTGAGGGTTTATAAAAAAGTAAAATAACTAAAAAAAAAAAAAAAAAAAATTTGAAAATAAAAATTGAATTTAAAAAAATTCCATCTACTTTCTATTTATACCTTGCACCACTTGTGGCAAAGGGTATATTAAGTTTGTGTGGATGTTTGTAAGTCCTAATCGATTCGGAATCAAAAAATGAATCGATTTAACCATGTCCGTCTGTCTGTCCATGTCAATTTGTGCCGCATTTTTTGAGATATTTCATTGAAATTTGGTACACAGAGACGCCCTATTGAAAATGGACCATATTGAGCCATTTTTACAACCCCTCCCCTTAGGAGGATTATAAAAGAAGTCTTTATATGGCAAAAAGATGCAATTCTTAATATATTTTGACAAAATTTGATCAAAAAGAAGTAATCAATTGGTTTAATAATTGACGTGAGAAATTTGGGTCCGGTCGGAGCTTTTTTAGAACCACCTTCCATATATAGCGATATTTCACCAAGTGTCTTATACGACAATGCCTCCGCTTTATTGATACAACTGAACTAATTATAGGATAATGTAGTGTTAGTTATAACCGACTGAAACATTTTCACTTGTTTAAAACAACAAAGTTGATCTATTTCTATTTTAAAGATGTAACATGATATTCTTATATATTCCTTATATCATAAATATTGTATTTAAACATAATAATTTATTTATCTTTAATTTGATTTCTCTTTTCAGGTAAGTTCTCTGGAATTTCTTTTCTGCTATACGATATTAATTATAATTCATGTATACAAGGTGAGATTTTAATTGACACAAGATCATGTTTTTGTAAATAATATTATTCTAAAAAGTTTAATAATTATAGAGGTGTAAAAATATTCATACTGTAGTTATAAGAAAATGTATACATTATACACAACAAATTCATCATCACTCTTCTTATATAAGAAATAAAAGTTGCTTAGACCAAATCTTAAATACCCTCCACATCTATGTACAAATAGTGGGCGTGGCGAGTATTTGATTACGCCCTCTAATAGAAAATGTATTATGTTTCAGCTTGCAAGTCGAGTTTTACACCGAGTGTGTTATTTTTTGTTAATTGCGGGCTTGTCTGTTATTTGACCAGGTCTATTTTTAGCACATCGATGGATAGGATAATTATAAATATGTGTACCGAATTTCAAGTTCACGGCTTAATTTTTGGGCAGGTAAATAGATTTTTATCGATTGGGGGCGTGGCTCTTGATCTCGTGACTCTTGTCTATTTTAAATAGCAATCTGAGTGCAGAGTCTATACGTCTGCACAAAATTTCAGCTCAATAACTCGAAATTTACGACCGTGACAATGTCAATAACTGACGGACGCACCGACATACGGATATACATGTTTAGATCGACTTAGCTTTTGATTCTTATCAAGAATATATATACTCTGTAGAGTCTCTGACGCCTCCTTCTGGGTGTTGCAAACGGAATGACAAATTTAGTTTACCCTCCATCTCAAATGGAGAGTATAATGATGCGCATCGTTGTCAACGTAACTGACATCAAAGAAAACATGGTTTGGATTGATGTTGTTGGAATTAATAAGATTTATACACGTGAATATGTTTGCTGAAAAGGAAGATTAATGTTAATTAAATACTGTGTACGTACATAAGCCTTATTTAACCATCACTTTAAATTTTAATTAAGCTAGTTCGCATTTGTCTGTACGTCCAATATTTCAATTACTAATTTAATGTTAAAATTTAGCAAATTGGGTTTTCATTACTTTTAAATTTGATCAACTAAATTTAGTTTCTTTATATTACCCCTTTTTTAACTGATCTCAACCGGTAACAATATATCGTGAAATTGGCTGAGATTTTTTACATGATTATAAAATCTTTAATCTATTATAGACACACACCAAATAATTGAAATTTATAGCAAAAAAAGCTTTTTCAATTTTACGGTTAAGTTTCTTTTCCAAAGAGCACTCAACCAAATGCTTTCAGCAAAAAATCTAATACAAAAAAAAAAAAAAAAAATATCAGAGAGTACTTGTATTGAGTCCTTCTCTTTAAATGATTTTTAATTGAGTATTCGATCTTTATGATAATTTTTTTTGTACGTCTCTCTAGGAATACATTGAATGAACTTAACCCGCATTGATTTCTGTTACATGGTGTTGAATAATTTGTACTGTTAATACATTTTTTGCACCAATATTTCAAAGAGTATACTAAGTACTTTAAAGGGCTTGTCAAGTTTAAATGGAAACTTTAGGAATATTAATAAATTTTAGTAACTTTCCGAAGAAATAATTTCAAAAAAGTAATTCCACTCATTAGACCCTCTAAGTTTTTTTATTTTTTATTATTATTATTTTTGTTGTGCAACACTCGGATGGAAGATTCAAAGATTCAAATTCTTGATCAGTTTAGAAATCCCAATCAATCGAAACATGTCCGTCTGTGTGTCCGCATATTTTGTTGTTGTTGTCATTTGTTCAGTAATTTTGATAAATTGATCTAAAATTTTATAACAATAGGACCCTACTTAGATCAGGCAAAATAGGTTAAGATTCACGCCCACAGTTGGCAAAAAATTTGCTAGCAGTCACCAAAATTGAATTATATAGTTAAAAAAATGCCAAAAATGGGCGTGATCGTATAACAGACACGCCTCTAATCATTAAAAAATCACAAATGTGCCATAAAAATTGACTTATGAACTTGAAATTCGATATGCATAGCTATAGTTATCCCATCCATCGATGTGCCAAAAAATGGGCGTGGTAGAATAAGAGACACGCTCATAATTTACAAAAAACCATATTCCACGTAAAACTCGACTTGGAAACTGATACGTACTACATACACTATTAGAGGGCGTCATTATACACCTACTACGCCCATCGTTTCTAATATGTGCAGGTTATTTAAGATTTGGCCATAGCCACATAAAGTTTTCGTATTTGCTTAATTCAATTATTTCTCATTATTTGTATATTTCCCTATTCATGTTTCCACTTCTGTTCCTTCTACTACCTTTAACTTGGAGAGTATTTACAGTTTGAAAAAAAACCAACACTGCTTTCAATTAAATTAATGAGGGAGAGAGAGTCGCATTGTACAATACATGGCCGGCCATACGAAAGATTTCAGTTTGAATTGTGAGATCATGTGGCGGTGATCGGTTGAAATAATATTTAGAAAATTGTACAATTATTGACAAATTATTGCAATTATTATAAAAAAAAAATAATAAATATTAAATTGAAGTTTAGGCGTACGCGCACTTAAAGTTCATATAAGGAGAAAAAATTGTCAATTGCTTGTAGGCAAACGCGTGTTGGTTGTTATTGAAGGAAATATAATATTGTTCAGCTATATTTATGCCATTTAACGGATACAGCAAAAGAACCTTGTATTATGCGTAACGGTAACATCATATCAAGCAGTTTGAAAAAGAAGTGAAACGTAATACATATGTATGTGGATGTATATAAAAAAGTTGAAAAAGAAAAATTTTCAAATTTTCAAATTATATAAAAAATGTTTGATCATTTTTAAAAGCAAAAAAAAAAAAAAAATTAATTATAAAAATAAATTCGTGCATTTCGTAAAAACTTTACCGTTAAAAAATGCAACTGTATGGTTATGAATACACACACACACACACACGCACATGTAAATAAAACTGTTTTGACGTCTGAATTCCTGTAATTAAATTTTTTTATAGATAAACGAAACATCCATCACACTGATCTCTATTGAAAATTAAAAAAAAAAAAAAAAAAAAAAAAAAAAAAAAAACACAAGAAATCAATAAGAATGGCATGATAAAGGAAAATATGTGCAGAAAGAAAAAACAGATACAAAAAATTCCTCAATTTTAACACATCTTGTAGTTAAATGTAGTTCGAAATATATTGATGGGCCAGCAGCAGCATCATCATTACAGCGTATCAAGCTTTTTATCTGAAATTTGTTGTATTTTGCTTTTTTTCTTTCTGTTTTTTTTTTGTGGTACACATGAAAACATTTGCTTCTTTTTATTGAAGCATGTAATAAACCGCAATTTAAATAGTTTTTATGATTGTTGGTTCAGTTTCTCGTTTTTACAAAAGGCAAGGTGTTCCCAAAAAAAAAAAAAAAAAAAAAAAAACCAGATCATCTTTGTTGTTTTGGTTTTTATAAAACATATAATGTGTTTTATTTTAAGATGTGATGAAAAAAAGATCTTTTTTGTGTTGGTTGTAAATAATTTTTTTAAAAAAATTTTTGTAAAAAAAATCAACATAAAACTAGACAAACGTGGTACAAACCGTATTAGAGAGCGCAATATATATATATATATCTGCCACGCCCTCCGTTGTAGACGCGTAGAGTATTCAAGGTTTGGCCCCTAAGCCAAATTCAGTTTTCTTACTTGTTTGCCATATAAAGATTTCTTTTACAATAGGACCTTCTAGAAGTGTGTCAATTCGATTTATTTTCAATAGGGTTCCTCTTTACTGCCAATTTTTTCTCTTTGTACCAAATTTCATCGAAATATTTCAAAAAATGCGTCGCATAGCTTAAACAGAGATTTACATGGACACACAGACGGACATGGTTAAATCGTTTCAGTGATTTCATTATTCTTAATCGTGCCATTTCCCGCTTATGAGTTACAAACATCTGCACAAGCTTAACATACTTTTTGCCACAAGTGTGGAGTTTACTAATATGACTAATAAAATGATAAATTTTGAAGCACCTTGTATATTATATACGATAAAGAAAAGTTCTGCTAATTTTTACTTTTGTTTGTACAAAAGCATATGTCGCAAAACTGGCATTAGTTGATTAGTTGATTAACATTAAAATGTTCATAATCCGCAAATCAATTAAAAATTATCGGGTTTTCGTTTCTACTCTCAATTGATTGTGTTTTGTCGAAATTTTTCTATTATCTACGATTTCTAAAGAAACAACTTTAACTTGATTAATTAACAATTTTTTTTTTTTTTTTGGAATATTCTTCATTTTAAAATTTTTTCAATTTCAACAAAAAAAAAAAAAAAATCAGACGTGAAAAAATGAAGAACAATTCCTCGAAAAGTAAAGTAAATGTTGGTTTTAAACTTTTGCTTGTTTCATGGTTCCTGTTCATGTTTGGGTTAAAATTTAATGAATCATTTGTATTGCATCAAGTTAAGTGTGATGACCCACCCACCAAATAAAATATTTACATATTCACACACATCGATCATAATGTAATTATTTAGTTGCTAAACACGTATCAAAGCATAGCTACACCTTCACAAAACATGATATATTAAGTTTATTAAACGGTTTTGAAGCAAAACATATTGATTTCTATGAAAGTTGTTAAACAGTATTTGTACAGGCAGATCTATTAGATCGAGTAGGTGCTTGGAAGTCACATATATCCTAATACTGTTTTCACCTGCGCTAGGTAGAAACATTGTTAGCGTTTATTGTTTGATTATAATTTGACAACATTCATGTAATGGTCATATAAATAATTTTACATTAAATTATGTACAATAACTTACAAAAAAACAAAAGAAAGTGTGGAACATCCGTTAAGACATTTAATACAATATTGGAGAAGGTTTTCCTTCACTCCTTAGGCTTAGGTTTAGTAAAAGCTTTAATGCGATATTTGCGGTAAGTTCGGAGAGAAGAGATTAGACGTGACCGGGGCAAAAAAATTTTTGTAATCGCTCTTAAGAAAGAAGTGATCTCTTCAGTCGTTGCTATCTCTTTTTTTGTAACCAAGAATGTAACTAGGTGATGTAGTTTTGTATGATCTCCGGAAGTTTTCTAAGATTAGCTGTATCTACCATTTTATGAAGCAACAATGTTATGAAATATTCTCAACAAAGTAAAAATCAAGTTGCCTTCCTAAACATATTATGAACATTATGAACAATACGTGTGAATGATGAGAGGAGAGATACTTTGTTACAGAAGACAAGTACGTGTAATGTACGCTACGTGCTGATGTAATGCATTACATCAAATATTTATAATGAGCTCTCCTATGTGTGCAAACATTTCAAATGCAGCGGAAAATTTTTAGCAAATACGCATGGTAATAAAAAACTGAAACGTGTCAATAAAATATATGAGAATTGTACGGGAGTGGTCACAGAAGTATGCGAACTGACGTACAGACGTGAGTTATATCAAAAGTGAACTAGATTCTACTCTAGGGGAGTCTGACACGATGTTAAAATAATGGGTGGGTGATTTTAAGCGGGGCCTCACCACGCTAGAAAAAAGGGAAAAACATGGTCGTATACTTCTGGAACAACCCTCGTATCATAGAATATAATAAAAAATAATTTGAGCGACACTTGGGAGAATGCCCAAAAACATAATAAGAGTTTTAGATATTGCGGAACAAGAGAAATGGCCTTGAAACTTATTTCACAACTTTTATGTTTATGAAGCATTTTTACACATTTGCCTAAAACCATGCTGTCATTTATGAATACCACTTCAATACTAAAAGTATGCTAAAAGTCTCTTTGGTTCAATGAATGTCTCGTTGAATGAATGGCTTTTGCTTCCCAAGACGTTCTCCGTTAATAGTTAAAGAATTATTTATTATTATTGCACAACATTTGTTATGGAGGAGGTTACTCACCCAGCAGTACACATAGATCACTATCATCACATGTGTTGTGGCAATAACATAAATACTCGTATAGGAAGCGAGGTGTAGTTTTTGTGTATATTGTACAATAAAATGCAAAACTTTTTATATTCATTGTTATTTTTTTCTCTCTTGATTTTTACATTAACCAAATGCCTTCTTTATGTAATGATTTCCTGTGTTTTTTTTTTTTTTGTTTTGGTGAAATCTGTTTCACTCCTCCTGTCTGTAAATATTCATATTTCGTTTGATTTTTTAAGAAAAACAATACAAATGGATGAAACTGTTTCATAGATTGATGTCAGGAGAAGGTTTAACGAAAATTATTATAAATTAATAAATGAAGAGATGTAACCTTGTAACCTTAAAGAAACTGTCGTGACCCAACCATTTAACTTCACTTTCGCAAGTTATCTTCACTAATGGATGTTTTTAAGAAATTATGCCAAAACAAAATCAAATCGTTTCGTCTCGATTTCTAAACATAAGACATCCTCCTAAGTGATAATCATTTTTTCTTTAAGACGCAGAAATGAAGAATTGCGTTTTTGAATTTTTGTTTTCGAAACAAGTTCTCTTTTATGAGTTTGTATTCCATTGCATTGAATAAAAATCGTATAGATGTGGAAAATATTGTTGATTCCATTACCACGGCAAATCATTTTGTTTATTATTTATGGAAAAAAAGAACATAATCGTACAGAATTAATTGATCTTAATAGGATCGTTCGGAAACAAACACGTGCTGCCCCAAAAAATTTCTTGTTTTGTTGTTATATAATGTAATGAATTTTGTTATTCTTTTACGCAAGTTTCCTCCACTACGTCTTTATAATGAATTGGACGATTGAATGTTTATAATAAAATTTCGTAATTATAAGCCAATTGAATGGAATTACATTCATTAATTTTTAAGGATGAGAGTACAGTCATTGTGACAAAACGTTTCAAACGTAATTAAAGGGGGAGACTAGAATGTCATGGCAGGGGATTAATAAACATTTTTATCTCCAAGAAGCACTGTTTTTGAAATTCGTGTTTCTGCATTATTTTTTACAAATATCTTGTACTATGTGGCCACAGCCTAAAGCAGATTACCTATATTGCGAAACGTGTTTCGGTCTTTTCTCTTACAAATCCATTATTTATAAATTAATCGTACATTTTTGTTTAAATCTTATCAGAGGTCGACTAATAATAGAAGTCTTATCATAGCAGCCCGCGGCTGATAATTTCAAAATATTATTGCAGTTATTTGTTTCTATTATTAATGTTTAACGATAATTAACTTGATACAATAACATATTGTAAAGTAGGCATTGATGTCATCACGCAATGGCGGGCACGGACTACAAAAGATAAGACTTTTAAGATCTAATTAATATAATTTTCTAATTTCGTATCTTGTTTCAGAATCAAAGTCTCAATCGATTTAAACAGATCCGTTTATCTGTTCATGTAAAGTTTTGCGCAAGCTGCAGGTCGGTCGCATTTTTTGAGATATTTCGATGAAATTTGGTAGAAGGATATGAATTGGCCCAAAGAGGAATTCTATTGAATAATGGACCGGATTGAACCATTTTTAGAACCCCTCCTCGTATGAGGTCCTATTATTTTTTGAGATATTTCGATAAAATTGGGTACAAGGAAATGTATTGGCCCAAAAGTAAACCCTTTTGAAAATGGATAGGATCGGATCATTTTTAGAGCCCCTCCCCATACGAGGTTCTATGATAATGAAAGTCTTTATATGGAAAAAAATCGCCATTCTTAATATATTTTGACAAAATTTGTTGAATAATTGTTAATTAGCTTCACATTTGGCTGGATCAAATTTGAACCTGATTGGACTATTTATAGAATTGTATTATATATCACGTATAGACTTATATGGCAGTGTATACAGATACAAATAAAATTGTAGCATAATTTAAGGAGTTAAGTGGTATTAGTGACCGACTGACTATAAACCTTTCATTTAATTTTTTTATTTAATTTTCTTTTCTTTATATAATCATTTTTATAACCATCATCATAATGATGTGCCGCGAGTTTATTGTTTTTGTTGGGACGTTTGTAAGTACCGGAAGCGGGCGAGTCACACCTTCAAAAGTATATATATTCTTGATCAGCGTCAATAGAAAAATTGATTTAGCCAAGTGTCCGTTTGAATAATACACTTTTTTGTTGAAACTATTTGTAAGAGAATAATAGATTTGGCACACGCCTACTAGTTATTATTTTTTTTTTATATATATTCATTTTTTTTTTTGTATCTGTTTTGTTTAATAATAAATATGTAAATATAAAAATAATGATTCACACCCGAAAACAAAAAGTTTCGTGAATTCCTAGAGAAATCCGCTTAGTCGGCACAATAGAAAAATTGATACTTTTTCTATTCAAGTACACACTAGTTAGATTTTTGTCATTTTTATTTTATTTAGATGCGTTTAGAAATTGTTTAGCTAACCAATTAAAAAATAAATTTTATGATACTTGTAAAAATAAATGTAGTAAGAGATGTAATTCACACGTGTCATGAGGCATTAGCGCAAAAAAAAAAAAAAAAAAAAAAAAAAAACATGTGGCGCGTAAATGCATATTTTTTGGCTTTATTCCAGCTCTAGGCATTATCACTTTAAGGCCATAAATAATAATAAGTAAACTATTTATTATATACCCTACTTATGTGAAGAGTAGAAAAATTGGTGGGCAATTATAACTATAAACCCCAGCATGAATTTCGATGAATGTCTGTAGACTAGAATCTTCAGATTAGTGGCTTTGTCCCTTTTGTACTCTAATCTAGTCACCTCCGTTTACCTTATCTAGTCTGCTTACAGTGGATTACAACCATTAAGGGATGTTTGGAAGAAATCGTGTAAAAAATCATTTCAGTGTTAAACTTGTCATGACAAATGAAATCGATTTCCAGTGAAATTTGCACATACACACACATACATACCCAACCAATCAGTAAAGCAAATTTGTTTGCACTTCTTACTGCTTTTTAACACTTAGTCAAGTGCAGTATGTAACACTTGTCGCAGTGCATACCTATTTATTAAACAGGTAAAGCCCTATTGAACACTTGTTTTTTCAAATGATGATGTCATCAATACTTTTGTAGAGATGTCGTAATTATCTAGAAATTTATACCTACCGCCGGTACACTTAAAAATAAATGGGCACCCCATTTATGAAAATCATATTTCTCCATAATTTCTTTTTTTTCTTTTTCAAATTTTGATGCTTTTGGAAAATGTGACTTGGTCCACTATCATAATTGTGGGCACGGCTATCGAAAAGATTAGAATTTTTAATTTTTAGTAACAAATCACACGCACATGATATCATAAAAAATCATATTATAGCATGATATAAAATATATTGAAATTCTAATATCGAGAGATTGGTGTCACATATAAAATTTGTTTAATAACAGCCTGGACGCTAAAATAATCAACGTTTTATTATGACAGTCGTAAACAAGTAGAAATGCGTTTATTGATTCATAAATTTTCAATATTGTCGCCCACTATTGTTTATGACGTCTTTTAGATAAGGTGGGGAGTATACCAACTGTGCTATTGCGTTTGTCAAAGATCTTGCAAACTATTTAATATATATATACATATATTTTTCATTAGCATCAAAATCAGTCGATCTCTGGATCTTGTGCTCTTCCGTTTATCTCTCTGTTGTTGATACTCTCATGATCGTAGATATTGAGCTGAATTTTTGTACAGACTAATTCTGCACACAAATTGGTAATGGTCAAAATCGGTCTATCAAGCATAAAAAATGGAGCTATTACGTTGAAATTCGCGCGCACGCGCTCGGTACACACATTTTATTTATAATTAGCACATTCCAACGTTGCCAAGTTATAGTTTTTTTTACTCATTAATTTTAAACAAGTGCAAAATTTTATAGTCCGCTAATCCCGATCATTCAATAACCCTACACTGCTTCTAAAATTACGCTACAATTACTTTAGTTGTGTTGGTAAGCACTGGGCATAGCCTTATAAGTCGCTTGGTGAAATATCATTATAGGAAAATGGGTTCTAAATAGGTCCGATGAAGTCCAAATTTGCCGCAACCCAACTTTTTTGCCACAAGTGGTGCTGAGTATAAAAAGTTCACAAGTTCATGTATACACCGAAAAAAATTATGTTATATTGTTACATAATTTTTTTTTTCAGTGTATACATAAAATTTCTTTATGGCTTTGCAAATTTTATTACAAAAGAATTTCCTGTGCGTGGTAGTAAAAAATAAAAATAGAAGAAGAAAAAAAAGGAAGTAAACATGTGTACGTAACCAAGAAAATATGTTGTACTGTGTGTGGCATGTATAAAATGAGTGGCAATAAAATAAAATAAAGAATTTTCTTAACTCAGCAAAGAAACTTAATCACTCTCTCTCTCTCATCTCTTCCATCTCTAACGGGAGAAGATTAATACAATATTTTACTAATCTGACAAAATCGCAACTCAATCCAAGTTAACAGATAGTCCTTTACTTCTAGGATATATAGTTAAATGTGATTGCTCGGAATATATTTTGTGAGATACTTTCCTTCAGATTCATCATTTTTATAACCTCCACGTAAAGTGGGGGGTATACTAAGTTTGTCATTCTGTTTGAAACACCCTACAAAGTATAAATATTCTTGATCAATATCAAAAACTAAGTCGATCTAGACATATATGTCCGTGTGTTCGAGTATCTGTCTGTTGTTGTCATTCTCACGGACGTAAATTTTGAGATATTAAGCTAAAATTTTGTGCAGACACTTTTAACTTTTGCACGCAAATCGCTATTTAAAATAAGCAAAATCGGTCAAGAGCCACGCCTAAAATCGACAAAAATCTATTCAACTGCCACATAAATCGAGCTATTAAGTTGAAATTTCGTACGTATGTCTATATACATCCCATCCATCGGTGTGTCAAAAATAGGCGTGGTCGGATAATAATTACCAAAAACCATCCTCCACGTAAAACTCGACTTGCGAGCTGATATGTAATACTTGCACTATTAGAGGGCGTAATCACACACCTGGCACACCTACCGTTTATACCGTTGTGTATAGATGTGCAAGGTATTTAAGATTTGACCTGAGCTAAATTTAGTTTTCTTACTTGTTTTAATTCTTCTAATGCTTGGAACGTGCTTGTATATGTCATTGACTCAAAACAAATTGAACTTGACCCACAATACAATGCTTCAGTATTTAATATTTTGTTGCAAGAGTTTGTTGTAATTACACCAATATTGTTATTGTCACAAACGGATTCTTGTCGATGCTCTCAATGAAGGCCATACACACAAAATAGTGAACGTGTTGTACTCACTTGAACGTCATAAAATTTTTACGACAAAAACAAAGACAACCAATCTAATTTTATATGGATGCGAGTCACAGAACAACAATTTTTATTATATTTTTAGTCTTTAAATCAACAGCAAAACGAAAACATTACACTTACAAGCAAATTCTTTAATAGAAAATTCATTTAACGAAACCTTCTCTGCTACCATTACTGTACAATTAGCAAACATGCTTAACGGTAACAGTGATACAGTGGTAACGAATTTGGAACGAAATGCACGAATTTTAACAAAATGTCACATAAAAATTTCATGATAATTAGTTTGGCAGTGCAAGAAATTGGAGAGAAAGTAAATATTAAATAAATTGTCATACAACGTGAATAAGAAAATACAGAGAAAGATAAAAAGTTAGCCAAAAGCAATTTTTTTTTTTTTTTTTGTGCATATAATGACCATGTATAAAACAAAGTTGCCAGACATTTTTAAAGTAAAGAGATTGTGAGCTAAATTCTTGAAAAGTGTAAAATGAGTATGTGGTTCCGTTTAACGGGCAATAATGCCACAGGTGCTATGCCAAGCGACGACACTATGGAAAAAGCGGCAGAAAGGCCCGCCACCCCAACTACAACTTCATCCAATACAGCGCAGGAGTCGCCCACCTCAAAGTTCGAGAAATTTCGGCGGGCGAGTTTTAGACGTAAAACTAATTCACAGACTAGTTTGAAATCCTTACCAAAACGATCCAATAGTCCTCACGTTATACTACAGTCTCGTCTAAATACCCGTATCTCTTTGGAAGAGAACGATGAATTACCAAAGAATAGTAAGACGGAGAAGTCTACTCCCAAAAAGCCGTCACAAGTTGCTTCAAACTTCAAAAGAAATAAAAAAGTACAGAAATGTAATAATTTGCAAAAAATAGCAAAAAATTCAGAGCAGAAAACTAAGAAAGACGTGGAGGAAAAACATGATAAAAACGAAGACTCAAACACCAAGTTTACATCATTATTTCCTTCAAATAATCCCTTTAATATAACAGTTTTGGCTGATGATGACGATTGCGAGGATGACGATGAAAACGATACTTCGGATGATGAAACATCACCAGTTCTTCATGTAATTCTAAATGGTCGTAGATCTTCAGACAATTTACTGCAAGGCGGTAAAGAGAAAATTTTACTAACCGATCCCAAATATCGCAACAATCGCATAGAGAAGAGTTCTTCTAAAACTAAAGTAGTTGACCTGGACAAGCGAGATAGCGTGAAACGTTCTTTTAGCAATCGGAAGATTTCGGCCGCAAACTTAGCTGAGGATTTCAAAAAGCAAAAGAAAAGTCAAGACGCCGCCAGCCTTACGGAAACTAAAAAGTCAAATCGGTTGAATAGTAATCTCAACCTGCCCGCTCTAGTGAAATTTGTATTAAACAATAAAAAGTTCCTCAACACGGATGATTTTAATTTTGTGCGTCAACGTTCCATATCGGAAGCAGCTTCTAATATTATACAAGTAGCCTCCACCTGTAAACCTTTGCCAATTGCTCTCAAATATACCCCCGATGGTGTGGTGGCCGATGCCCCCAAAGAGAATGATGTGAAAACGGAGCGAAACGTAGTTTTGGTGAAAAAGCAAAATTTAAATAATGAAATGGATGATAATGAAAAGCATAAAAAGGAGAATAGCAATAACCTGGGTATACCACCGAAAACAGGTTTAAAGCAGAAAACGTCTCCGAAGAATGTAAAAACTAATGTTAAGCGGCACAGTTCGAATAGTAGCAAAAGCAGTGGCAACTTTGAAGATGAAGCTTTTTATTCATGTGACGATACAGAAGAATTATATAAAAATGAGGACAATACTGCGACTGCGACGGAGGAGGACAAAGTAAAGAAGTTGCTTAACATAAAGGGCAAGTCACCTTCACCGTCACTTAAATCAAGAGTAGCCGCAAAGTTCAATGAGACAACGAATAATTATAGAAATCGCAAAGCTGCCAAGCAAAACAAACGTAATACCTCAAGTCCTGGTGAGAAGCTTAACTATAACTTTTTGAAAAAATTCCAAAATCGCTTAACAACTATTTGTTGGACCCACTTAAAGTTGAACCGCGATTTATTTTTAATGACATTTTTACATTAATCTCTGAATCCTTTAAATTTAATTTAATTTCTTAATAAATTAAAAATTTTGATGACTTTTATAATTCAATCTAATTTATTCCTTATTTTCTTAATCTTTTGTCAGAACGTTTGCACTCCACCTCGATACAACGGCAACCATCCGATCGCCGTCCGGACGGTGCCAACATTTCAATACGATCCAGTGTTAACAATTCCGCCTATAACACCAGCGATTTACAAAGCTCTTTCCATGGAGCCGATAGTACAATCGGCGCTACTAGTACAAGTGGTGGCCCAGGTGCATTATTGTCCTGCAATGCAAGTCAAGATGGCATGGCCACCTCTATAACATCGGCATTGAGCGGTGCAACAGCGAATATTGTCAGTGGTGGAATTTCGCCGGGCGGTATTATTGGTGCTTTAAATGATTTGAATGCGCAGGACGCATCTGAGAGTAGTGTGACGCGACGTGAACGGTAAGTTTTTTTAATTATAAATAAAAAAAAATTATGGAATGATTTTAAAACATTTTATTTTTATTTTTTTAGTTTACATCATCAACACCAACAAAACAAAAGTGCTCCTGTATCGGTTAATCGTTCAGAATCGTATAAGGAACGCTTGTCTCACAAACGTAATCAACGTAGTCAACGTAAAACCTCCGATCCAAGTTTAACATCGAGACCAAAGTAAGTTTAATTGGAATTTATATTTAATATAAAAAAAATTCATGCAAAAAAAAAAGCAAGTAAGAAAACTAAATTTTAATACCCTCTACATTTATAATAATGGGCGTGGCAGGTACTTGATCATGACCTATAACAGACCTATCAGTTTGCAGCTTCAGTTTTACCTGGAGTACGATTTTCTGTTAAACGTGGGCGTGACTGTTATCCGACCACGCATATCGATAGATTGGATAACTATAGATATGTATACTATGTGGCAGATAAATACATTTTTGTCGATTGTGGGCGTGGCTTTGACCGATTTTGCCCATTTCAAATAGCGACCTGCGTGCAAAAACATACAAAATTTCAGCTCAATATCTCAAAATTTAAGACCGTGAGAGTGGCAACAACAGACAGACGCACATACATGTCCGTTGATGCTGATTAAGGATATGTATATACTTTGTAGAGCCTCCTTCTGGATGTTGCAAACGAAATGACAAACTTAGTACATCCCCCATCCTATGTGGTGGGTATAAAAACAACTTCTGTCATCCAAGCACTTGTTCAAAAGATTTTATTTGATTTTATTTTTTATTTATTGTGTATTTGAAATGTTTTTTGTTCTCCTATGCATTTCATGCATCAATTTCGCAACACATGTGTTTCTAAATATGTGTAATTACGTTACTGTCACAATCATTATCATCATCATTTCGTTTGTTTATGTAGTAAATGTTTATTTGTATGAGTCCCAGCTGGCATATATTTTTTAGATTTTCCCAATATTCGTTGGTGGTTATTCTCCTTTCTTTCGCTTTCTTCTTTTTTTTTTCATAAACGAAACTGAAAAAATGTATCAGTATGCTAACGGTATACGTACGGTTAACACAGAACGTTCATTCGATTATTTAAATATTTTATGTGTGATTGAAGTGTTCGCACGCGAGTTTTATTAATACGCGTGCTATAGACAATCATTATTAAACGGAATGGAAATGTGATAGCGGCGTCTTGTGTTTATCTTTAGATAGTTTTCATTTTGTTTTCTATACATACGAGTAAATTTTGTACTTTGTAATTTTTTATATTGTGCTGCCAGTTATTAAAACATCTATCAACACTTTTATAGCCTACGCATGATAAACAAAATTTTACCGTTATAATAAGAGGATAACAACAAGTTTGTCATTCCGTTTGGAATTACAAGAAAGAGCTTTCAGGACAACCACCCAGCAGGTTTAATGATGTCCGTGTGTCCGCTTGTTTCAAAAGTTGAAAAAGTTGAGATTTTTAGTCCATAAGCGTAGTTTCTTATATAAAAAAAATGAGTTCAGTTAGCAACCACGCCCTTAATTGTAAAATATCTCATATTTACAAAAATTACACATACATACACAAACAATAATCAAACAATGTGCTGAAAAAGCGGAATAAGGAAACAGACACGCCCATAATTTAAAAGAAAATCGTTTTCCGATGAAGGATAATACAAAATTAGACCTTTCAGATGAAGTGAAAGCCCAGTTGTATATATCACATGCAAAGAAATTTTGCTGAGCCGCACTTAAAATAATGGAAAAAATTCCAAATTTATTTTATTTAACCAATTGGTTAACTTGGAATGATGACAATAGGATATCATTGCCAATGTAACAACATTTTTAATGTTTGGGCGGTGAGAAGGAACAACTGGCTAAACTTTTGATAGTGACGAACGTTAACAATTTTTTGTTGTTCTGACGATTCTTAACTCATGGCTGGCTCTACGGTGCTGTTGAAGTCTTGTATAACTTTTGTCTTCTTTTATTTTGTGGCATTTATTCTAAAATATTTATTCAACATTTTTATACAAGTCAACAAAAATATTTCCCCAACTTTCTCGACAGATTCTTAACAAAATTTACGATTTTAATGATGCCCCATAAACTTTTATTTTAAACGTATAAAGCGAATTTAGAAAAAAATACGACATCAACAACACACTATGTAGGTGAAGGGCGTTCAAATTTTGGCCCAGCGGTACTCTATCCGTTTTCCTTTTCAATTTAAACACATTATTTCACCCAACATTTTTTGTTGACTGAGAGGGAAAGGGAATGATTAAAAGTGTGGAATTTAAAAAAAAATAAGTATATTTTCTTTAGGGAGGGAGGGCACACAAAGCTTATAAAAGTTTAATATTTTTATTTACAATTTTTTCATAAAACACACATACACGTATATAAAAATACAAGAACGCACAATGCACTTTGGAAAGCATTTCTTCTTTAGGTTTTAGTGTTCAATGATGAAAATGTATGTTGTGTATATGTATGCATCTACAATATATAAAACAAAAGAAAAATGCAGTCAATAATTCATTAATAGCACAGTTTTATATAAGCATGCATGTATGTGTGTGTGTGTGTGGTGGTAGTGCTTTTGAAACATGTGGAGGAACACTCGGTTTATTTGTGCAGAGAAAATTCTTCATTTTTCGAACTTCAAACCCAATGATTGATGGTGAGATCAAGTGATTGGAAACATCGTAATAGCGAGTAGCTCATGAATGAGTGCACATATAAAAGAAGAACGAGTAACAAGTGAGGAGACTAAATGTGGCTGAAGCCAAATAAATATTTCTGTTATTCGACCACGCCTACTTTTGGCACATCGGTGGATTTCAAGTTCATAGGTCAATTTTTATGGCAGATAAAGAGATTTTTTTGGATTGTGGGCGTGGCTTTTGGACGATTTTTCCCATTTTAAATAGTCTGTACAAAATTTCAGCTCAATGTCTCAAAATTTATGACCGTGAGAACGCCAACAGCAGACAGACACACGGACTGACACTTCTAGAACGACTTAGTTTTTGATGCTACCCAAAAATATATATACTTTGTAGATTCTCTAGCGCCTCCTTTTCGGGCTGTTGCACATAGAATGACAAACTTAACATACTCCCCATTTTATGTGAAGGAAATAAAAAAAAAAAAAAAAAACAGGAAAAACTCACAACTCAGGCAGGCTAACAAATTGCTTATATGTGAACATCTAAACGTTTCAGATTGCCTTAAAGTTTATATTAAACGGAAAGATTCCATATTGATTTATTAATAGGTGTCAAGTGTTGCACATTGATGTGATTTTCGTTTAGATCATTTTATATCACTCTCTGGTATCGTCGCTGACAGATGTCCGTATGAATGCAAAAGTGACTTTTGCCTTGTTCAGTAAACATTGGTGTTGAGTTTTGGTAGAAATGTAAAGAAATTAATTAAGAAGTTTGGTGGATTGATATATAATTGAATTAAATTATTCTACTGACTATTAAAACTTGTAATGATATTAGAAATTGCGAAAAATAAACAATTGGTGGCTGAAGGGAATGACCTGGACCGGTTTCGAACTCGCCCTCATCAATTTCTAATATCTTTACAACTTTTAATGGTCAGTAGTATTTAATGCAAATGAAAACACTTTCCGCTGCCTTGGGTGACTCGTTGCAATTAAAGCCATTATTCTAGATAAAATGTTTATAATCCTTCAATCAATATTTGTTCATGCTCAAGGCCTTCTCGCTAAAGTACTTTGACCTTTTTTCCCTTTACAAAAACAACTAAAACAAAAAAAAACAAAAAGCGTTCATAAATTCCATCAAGTAATTTTCTTTTTTCAATTTCTCATCGCAAGTTTTTCACTTAGTGTAATCCTACTTATTTTAAAACTTTTCCCTCCCAGACACTTGAAGGTTGAAGTTTCTATTAACCTGTTGCTCTTAGTTTTTTTTTTTTTCATTTTTTTTTTTTTTTTTTCATTTATTATTTGTTTAAAGTTAATGCTTAAATTTTTGCTTATTCTCAACGAGATGTTTAAAAAGTAAAAAATATTTACTTGTCTATCAAGTGAGAATTCCATTTTCGTAAAAGCTGGCAACTAACCGGAAACAATTAATGATTGGTTATAATAAATATTATACTTAAAGTTGTTGCTTGAGTTATTTTACGTCTCGTTTAAATGTGTGAATTTTTTATTTATTTATATAATTTATTGTTTTCTTTGATTCGAACAAGGAATTCATTCATGCAGTCATTGATTCATTCTATTTCTTGTTGTTTTTTTTTCATAGACTCATTTATTTATCTAATGATCAATCAATTGAATAGATGGTTTAAGTCTTTCAATGAGTAAATTATTGGAAATCATTTAAAGAAATTTGTGGAAATTTATGTATGTATGTAAAGGTAGCGTAGGTGGGGAATATTCCGATTCGAGGCCTCCACATAGTATGGGTGGCATTCTAAGTTTGTTCTTCCGTTTGCAACACCCAAAAGGAGGCGTCAGAAACCCTACAAATATATACATACATATATTCAGAAACAAAATCTGTATCGATTAACCATGTCCGTCTGTCTGTCCGTGCTAATTTGTACGCAAAGGTCGCTTTTCCTTTGAGATATTTCGATGCAATTTGGTACAAAGACATGTATTGGTCCAAAGAGGAAACCTATTGAAAATGGACTGGATCGGACCATTTTTAGAACCCCTCCTCATGTAAGGTTTTTTTATAATGGAAGTTTTTATATGACAAATATGACTGTATCAAATATGGACCCAATCGAACCATTTTTAGAACCCCCTTTCCATATAATTATATTTAACAAGCAGACTTATGTGCCAACATTTTACGTTTATTGACACAACTAAACTAATTGTAGCATAATTTGTGGAGCTAAGTGGTGTAGGGTATTAAATTGTCGGGATTGACTGACTATAACAGTTTCACTTGTTAATTTTAAATAACAATTTTGTTTTCTATAAACTTCTCTTGTTGGAAAATTTTATAAAAACCAAAAAAACAATTTTTTATGTTCGTAGTAATTTCATTTTCACTTTTCGCAATTAAACTCAGGGTTAACAAGGTTGTTGCTAATGATGTTTCTACTAAAACCGTAAAATTATATATGTGTAGCATATAGTAAGGGCGCACCTTTAAAATATAAACTGTTGCCAACATTGTGATTATTATTATTGTAACTGTAATTGTCTCCCGCAAAGATAACAGCACTCTTACGCATACTCCTGAGAATAGTAATAAATGCATACAGCTGTAGAATATGAAAATGAATAACTAATAAACAGAAAAATAATTTCCGAAATTTACGTGATGGAGAAAATAAATACGTTACGACAAAACAGAATGACTTTGTCAGTAAACATGAAACCCTTTATAAAATAACTGTGTCCGGTAGCCTTGTTACAAATTTGTATGGACAGACAGACAGATTTGATTAGATCTTAAAGGGTGATATGGGAATATTATCCTTGCTTTACACAATTACGCAGAATTCCTAAAAATTCAAATACTGAGAGTGGTGGGTGAATAGCGATAAAAAAACACTTGTACAGAAAATATTCAAGTTACAAATAAATACCACTTGGATTGGTAAGTAAAGTACGCAACCTTATGTTACAACTTGGTTAGATGACGATAATAATAATGATGACACTTCCAATTGGCCTTAAGTGAAGGACACTTGTTTTGTTGATTCAATCAAATGTGTGTAGAAAATAAACAGCAAGTGCTGCTATGCATATATCATCCCACAACAACAACTACTTACGGTTACCTGGTGATACAAAGCTGTAGGTCTCCGTATACTTACACACACGCACACGCACACCAAATCCAATTTGACTTTAATAGTTAGGATTGAGTAGAATATTTCCTCTTCACTTTTATCCTTTCCATCCTTTACATCTACCGACTTGTTGTCGAGTACATAAATTAGAGTATCGTTGGAAATTGGTTGTAAGTGTATAGGTATGTATATTTTTTATTTGCTTATTTCATTCAAGTCCGTTCTCTAGATGACCCTTTGCTTAGCTTAACTTAGTTAAAGTTATTTAGTCGATTGCAGCTGGTGGCTGTGATTCGTTTAGTTAGGTGGCTGGTTGGTTGGTCGGTTGGTTGTTGATCTCTCCCATTACAATTACGTTTACGTTTTCAACAGCACTTGTTGCTTCCTTATGCGAAATGACACACACATACGTGAAAAAGTTCTGTTGCAACAAAAAAGAACGAAAAGTGACAAGAATGCATTGTAAGCTGGCTGCCAAACTGCTTATAACTGAGATTTAAATTTTACTTGAAAATAACAGAAAAAAAAAATGGAAAATATGAAAAATGTAACAAAATATTAAAGCGAGTCACGGTTTCGTAAGCACTTCTTAAATCAAACAGCGAAACAGAGCAACAAACAATAGAAAAAAAACTCATCTGAGTGAATGACTGAATTATCTTTAAAAGCGTATACAACGTCATTATCACGATTCCTTGATACATTTAAAAATTGTAAATGCTTTTGTTGTTTTTTTTTTTACGTTCTGCTTCGAGTGTTTAAAGCACTAAATTAAATTTGTTAAAAAAAAAAAGGAAAAAAAAAATGAAAAGTAAAATTCGTTATACGCGCAGTAAGAGTTTTAAAGAAATTTTAGGTTATAGTCATGACAAGTAAGTGTGGTGGGTGATGCAATGTTTTAACTAAAAAGAAATTTTCATCATATTCAAGTTCTTCCCTTTTTCTCGATGTTTCTTTTAGTGACGATCAACAAGATGTGGGTTTGGTCAATTCCAATTTTACGGCAAGTTCAAATTCTAGTCTATCATCGGGCGGTGGTGGCTCTGAGAGTCCCTCCAATTCGATGGAACAAATGGGTGGTAGCGGTGTAACTACCACGACAGCAACACCGAATGCATCCGTTTATCATCCTCATCATCATCATTATAATCATCATCCAAATATACATCAGGATTCATTTCATGGTGGCATAACGGCCAATGTTAGTTTTTGGAGTACTAGTCAGAACAGTGCACATCCGCGACCTTGGCATTTTGACAGTGAAGAGGATGACGATCTCAAGGAGGCCGATTGGAGCTCGTATGTGGCTGCAGAAATATTGGCAGCTCTGACCGATGCCGAAAAGAAACGCCAGGAGATTATTAACGGTGAGAGTTTTTTGTGGTTTTTGTAATATTTTTATTGAAAATGTCTAATAAATGATTAACGGATATAGAAATTTACCAAACCGAGCGCAGTCATGTACGCACGCTTAAATTGTTGGAGCGCTTATTTTTCTTTCCATTGCAAGAAAGTGGTTTACTGTCGCAAGAACATCTACTGTTGTTGTTTCCACCCTCCCTCATATCATTATGTGATTTGCACGGCACCTTTGAACAGAAACTGAAACAACGCCGTGTCGAACATAATTTTGTGGTAAATAGTGTGGGCGACTTATTGGCCGGCATGTTTGATGGCAAGAGTGGTGAAGAGTTGCGTGAGTATGCACGACAGTTTTGTGCACGCCAACAAATAGCTTTAGAGGCCCTCAAAGAGAAGCGACGCAAAGATGAGAGCTTGCAGAAATTATTGTCAAAAGCAGAAGCTCACAAGGCATGCCGTCGTTTGCAGTTGAAGGACTTATTGCCCACTGTTTTGCAACGTCTTACCAAATATCCTTTATTGTTTGAAAACCTATACAAGGTAACAATACGCGTACAGCCGGATGATGCCAATGAAGCGGAAGCTATACAAAAAGCGTTAGAGTCATCAAAAAAGATATTGGTGGATGTTAATCAGGCGGTTAAAACAGCCGAAGATGCTCACAAGTAAGGCATTCAAATAAGAAACATTTGTTTGTATAATTTAAAGCGTTTACAAAACTTTATTCTAGATTACAAAATATTCAACGGAAATTGGACAAATCGACATTCGATAAAGATGAATTTAAGGTTGGTAGTAAACAAATAAAAAACAATTATTTAAAAAAAAAAAAGAAGTGAAAATTAAATTGAAAAGCATTTAATACTATGGACAGACAGACGGATATGTTTAAATCGATTGAGATTTTGATTTTGAATCGATCGATATAACCCTAGGAGTTACAAACATCCGCACAATCTTAATATACTTTTTCCCACAAGTGGTGTATAGTATAACAAATATATTTGAACGAGGCCAAATCTTGAATACCCATCATCGGAGCATCTATACTTTCCGAGCAATATATATAATCTGTACTTGTACATAAAATGTAAAAAAAAATGACTTTAAAATGACTCCTGTTTCAGTTTTGATTGCATTGTGTTGCTTGATCTATTCCAATTTCAATACCAACCTCATACTATTAAAATTTCTGTTTAGTTTAGAATCGATATATCAGTTTTTGGGAACAGGAGAACCCATACACAAAGACTTACAGACGTGGTTAGATCGACTCAGTATTCAATACTGATTTAGAATACATAAACTTTGTGGGGTCTCTGACGCCTCCTTTTGGGTATTGCAAACGATAATGGGTATAAAAACCAAATTTTGAATACTCTGTATAAATATGGGGCGTGGCAGATACATAATTGTTTTTTATTTTATTAATTAAGCGCCAATTTACAAGACCAGAATTATTCTGCGCCAAATATGTTTTTTCTAAATAGTGGATGGTTGTTATTTGACCCCTACGACCAAATATGCTAATTATAGATACGTGCACCAAATTTTATTTTCATTGCTCAATGGACGTGGCTGAACGATAAATTTTGGTCTATTATGGGCGTGGCTCCCAAACATAAAATAATAATACAAAGTTTTTTTTTATTAATTTCAATTTTTTGTTTTATTTTATAGAATTTGGATTTAACACAACATCGTTTAATACACGATGGCAGTTTAACAATGAAAAAGAATCCCAACATACAATTGCACGGTTTATTATTCGAAAATATGATTGTACTGCTAACCAAACAGGTAATAAAGGATAATAATTTTATAATTTTTTATACAAATTTTCAAATAAATCGTGTTATTATTATCTTTTTCATTCAGGACGATAAATATTCATTGAAATATTTACAAGCAACGCGCAATGCAGAGGTAAATAACAAACCAGTTAGTCCCATAATGAGCATCGATTCGGAGACGTTGGTTAGACAAGAGGCGGCCGATAAAAATTCATTTTTTTTAATTAAAACGAAAACATCTCAAATGTTGGAGCTGAAAGCGCCCAGCAGTTCAGAATGCAAAACGTAAGTAGACAATAAATAAATATTTGTGAAAATTTCAAAAAATTGCAACTCTCGCATTTATACCTTGTATACATAAAAAGGGAGCAAAGTTTGAGGAAAAATTTTAAACAATTTTGTCCGTCTGTATATTTTGATCAATTTTTATCTTCATTTAGATCATGTGCGTGTACATAATTATAAAATAAACGTCATGTTAACCATAATTGAACCGTTCAGTGCATACATTGATTAATTGCACTTTTTGAAAAATCTTCAATTTAGGTATCAAAGCACTTGGTATAGTCACAACTTTATTATTTCATTGCATTTCTCAACTTTTTTTTTTATAGAGTTAATCGATGTGTGCACTGAACGGTTCAATTATTATTATTGATACAGATTAAAATTCTGCCCGATTCGTTAATTTTATATGAAAACGTCAATTTTTAATTTACTTATTAACTACCTCATAAAATGCCTCATTTTAATTAACACGCACACAATACAATTGCAATTCCTTTGCCAATAGCAATGTGTCAACAAATTAATTTGTTTACTTATTAATATCAGTGTTAGTGTCCAGAGGCGTAAAATATATGCGATTATAAAAATAAATGCTACTGCACAAAATGTTTAGTAATTTTTTGATTCCCTATAGTACATGTATATATGGATGTATGTATGTATAGATGTAATCAAAATGATTATTTTATTGGTGTTGTTATTACATACAGATATGTGTTGGTTTTTTTGGTAGATTTAGTGGTGGATGTGTATTAAGAATTTGCCTCATATGTGAGCACTAAAATAATCAATATTTTTCTTTTCTTGTGGCCAAGGGTTTATTAAGTTTGTGCGGATGTTTGTAACGTCCAAAACAATAAATTCAAGTTTGAAAGTGAGATTTTCGGGTAAAATGTCCTTTAAGGAAAAAAAAGTCAGGACATCAATTTAGCAATTTAGCTTAGTGTCCTCGGTACGCATCCTGTATATAAAAAACCGACCAGTGCAGACCAGTGTTATTATACAGGTGGTTGTTGTAATAGCAAGTGATTATAAAAAACGAATGTTTACAAGAATTTCTTTTACAGTGATGCTCCCTATATTGTATTCCACTCGTTAATCCCTTTAATTTTATCATTTGATAATCCACCATTTTGTGATATCCACCTTATACCTTATTTGAAATTAGAATAATGACACATCGTACCTTATTCAACTTGTCAAGCCTTTTCATTTGTTACCTACATTGACTACATTGTGAAGAAATGGCGCCATTTTAAGGCGACCGCCTGATTAGATTTAAAATAACGTTACTTTATTGATCGCATTTTAACCGTTAAATTATTCATTTTATACCTCTACCAAGTAAAATGTAAAGATTATTAGTAAACTGTCTTCTTCTGAGAGCCGCCATTTTAAGTATTCCACCATGTTGTTCAAAAAATTCATTAAAAGTTAAATAAAAATGTTAGAAAAAGCTAAACATTGACTCTATAATGCACTGCTCCTTAACGCGTAGCATCAAACACTTCCGCCAACTCAATATTTTTTGCACTTGTTTAGAATATTTAAGTAAATAATTTTCCTAAACGTTCTTCATATATATATACAATATAACGTCATAAAGACATTCACTTCATAAATCATTTGAAAGTGTTGTTGGCCGTAGGCAAGAGATGCTATAAGAATAAGTAATGGAATGCGCAACTTTTGATCTTTATCTTACAAATACGAACGCAAGATATTTTTGGTACAAACTTAAGCGAAATGATCGCTCTTTGTTAATATAGTTTTCAAAAAATATATTATTTCATCATTTTCTTCAAAAAATTATTTATTTTCCAACAATGAATTTATATAGAAATCTTATTTTATTTATTTATTATTATTATAATTTTTTTTACAAATATCTTCCTTGTTGCATGTCGTTAAAAAAAGTGAAATTTCCTTTTTACAATTAAATTGTCATCATTTGTATTGAATTTATATATATTAATAATAGTCAAGGTAAAGTTGCATATTAATTATATCTCACTGCCACTAACTTTTCCATAATTGTAGAATATAATTGAATACAATACAGAAATGGAAAAACTGTTCAATAATAAATCAATTTTTGAAATTCGAAATAATAACAAAGACAAAAAATGTGACGTATTTCGGTGTAAATGTTAGGGTAACCAACTGTTTTGAATTTATAGCATTTTGCAAACTTTACAGATGTGGTCGCTGGAAGAACCGCATGTTATGTTAATAGACTTTCTCTCTACAGGTGTTGCTTACAACAAAAGAAATAATAAACAAAAATTATAAATTATAAATTCGACTATTTTATACCCTACACGGCTTTACAATTTCAGCACAGCTTGTGTTTTTGCTATTTAGCAAATATTTGTAGAGTCACCACATAGTGAAATTAACAAATTAGAGGTTTTTAAGTCTGTCCTATCTACCCTGTGCTGTCATATTTTATATCACAAAGTGATGCAAGAGTATATATATTGTAGAACCAAGTGGTATAGTGTATTAAATGGTCGGTTTTGACTAACACTCATCTTTATTTTCTACTTAAATATGTTTCATATAATTTCCTCTTAATAGAAACAAAAAAGGTAAACACATGAATGTTTACATTATAGCAAAAATACTGCCTAGCACTATAGTGCTGCAGTGTTAACAAGCTAGATTTCATTTTAAGGTTTTAAACGGCACGCTTTCTCTCTTGAAACATGTTTCATTTCCATAACATTTCCTATTTAACATAAAAAAAAACGCGAGAGAATCCTTTGCAAACATTAGAAGACATCTGGACGTATGAGTATGCTTTACTGTGGTATGGAACACATACGCACACAAGCACACACATTTAACTTGTATTTACATGCAATCGTCAAAAACGAAAAATTTTGTTTGCATTTACTTGAGTGAGTGCGTTTGTGTGCATTTGTTTGTTACTTTTAAACGTGTGTGCCTGCTGCTGCTGCTGCTACTGCTGCATTAGTTATGTTTATGTTTTTAAGCTCGTAATCATTTATTCAGTCGGTGTTCGCATGTTGTGTTGTGTTAAACGCATTTCGAAATTTTTCGCTTAAACGCTAAAATGCGCGGAAATTTTAACAGAAAAAAAATATAAATAAATAAATTTTTTTTGTTTATTTTTATAAAAATTTTTTTTTTTTATAGTATTCTAACGTAAAATGAAATGTGTTTGTGAACAATCAATTATTTTTCCCTGAATTTTGATAAATGTTTGCCAAAAATGGCATAAAAACAATAAGATTTCATTAACATGATTACGCTTGACATTCACTGTGTATGCGAAAGGAAATTTTGCATTAAATTTAATTGAACTAACGGAAAAAAAAGCGAAAATTATGGCAATAAATTTAATAAATATAAAATGTGTTATATACATAAATAAATGTTGTGCATATTTAACAGATTCCTGAAGTGATGATATTGAAAATTTCTTTTTTTTATAATAAATTATACAGCAGCAGACAAATGTTCATGTGTCAGTAATATGTACGGTACCCCGGAGAATCAGAAAGTCTTATTGAAATGCCCGTTGGCAATTGTTGTTGTTGTTTGTTTTGTGAAATAAATTTTAAATTTAACCGAAATTATCAACAAACAAACAAACAAACAAACAATAATAATAATAATTAAGTAAATTATTAAATGATTAGCAGGAACCTTGCACTTGCCTGTCTTACCTAAGATTTTCTCATCATTTTTATTAATCTCAGTTGGAATATTATGCGTACAATGCCCAATTGGATAAATATTGCTTTTACGAATTGTCTTTAAAGAACGGCTCTCCACTTGTTATTACACCCTTCACATAGGAGGGGGGGACACTCAGATTGTCATTTCATTGGAAACAGCTTTTAGAGGGCATTAGCAGAGAATATAAATCGATTTTGACTCCCTTTGATGTCCGCACGCATGTCTAATAGTATCGCTAAACTTCACATGCTGGGTTGAAGTTACAGATATTTGTAGTTTCTGTAGGTCGGTTGCTTTGGCCATGCCCACAATCGAGAAAAATTTCAGCTGCTAAAATAAAGCTACGAACGTGAAATTTGGTAAAATTATTTATGATTAGTCGAAATGTCCAGATGGCCAAAATGAATAGGGTCAGATATTAAAATGCCAACAATTTACAAAAGGACGAATATAACGCAGCAGTGACTGCCGCGCTATAGATGTGACGGGTATTTTTGTTCTTCCCGCAGTCAAACCCTGTCCCACTCGTGGCAAGGGGTATATTAAGTTTGTGCAGATGTTTGCTTAAAAACGGCAAATGCCACACCCACCTTTATTAATTATACCGATCGAATCGAAATCAAAATGCGAATCGGTTTCACCAATTTTGCCAAGTAGTTTAGGGTATTAAATGGTCAGGCCTAACCAGCTATAATATTTTCATTTGTTTTTTATTTTTATTTTTTTTAGTTTTTTATTTTTTTTTTATTTTAATCGAAGCAAAACAATTGTTTACTTACATGCTATAAATTTGTAATACGAAAAGAAGAAGAAGAAGAGGAAGTTATTTTACTTTTTCTTAAGATTTACCGTTAAGAGTACAAAGAATACAAAATATATCCCAAGCAATAAAATAAAGTGTATGTGTGTGTGTGTGTGTGTGTGTGTGTGTGTGTGCGTATGTGGTGATGGGTTGGATGCAGCGTCAGCACATATAATGGAAGCTGGATAAATATTTAATAAATTATTATTTCTCACTTATTTGTGACGGTTTTCGTAAATCTTTCTACACCTCACAATACACACAAACACACATAACGTACACAATGATTCAGAGGACATATGGTGTTGAAGTGTGATAGTAGGCAAGAAGCAGCTTATTGTTGTGTGTGATGGGGTGTACTACAATAAAAATCATCATCATCATCATCAGCAGCAGCAGCATTGTTATAAAGGTCTAGTCTGTCCGTCTATATGCACTTATATTGTTGTGTCACTGTAGGCTTCTGCATGTCATATATTGAAGTTGAAGAGTGCAGGGCCCAGCTTATATTGTATAAGCTTTATTTAATATCCAACAACCACAATAACACTAACAGAGGACAATGGTAGATTAGACAAGTGAGAACTTTTTTTTTTTTAAATAAATTGCAATATTACTAAGGGCAGGAAGAATATGAGGTCTGTGGGCTTTTGTGTGATATAAATTGAAGAAGAAGAAGAGGAAGGAGCATATATTATACTGGAGGTAATTTTTGTCTGTATGTAAATAATGTCAATAAACGCCCGAGTACTTGAAGTTTTAACATAATTGTCTGGCATGACTTTGTTCTCGGGCACTCAAGTCTCCGGCTACCGCTTAAAGCTGCACTTGACTTTATGATAAAAAATAACAAGTTTGCAGCCTTGACAGTGAGTGATTCATGTAATGTTTTCATTCCATAATATTTTTATTTGCTTATTAAAAAAAAACCCAGTGTAATACAATTTTGTATTTCGTACGTTTTGCATTTTTATATATGGGGTCATGTGCGCTGGTACAAACCAATTACAATTACAACTCACTGTAATGCTGTTACGTTCGTTACGTTATTTGTTAAAGTTTTTCTTTTTATATAATTGCAAGCAAAGATTTCACTATGATTCATTATACCCTACACCACATGTGGTAAGGGGGTTTATTAGGTTTGTGCGTGTCTGTCTGTCTGTCCATGTTAATTTGTGCACAAGCTACACGTGTAATTGTTTGAGATGCTTCAATGAAATTTGGTACAGGGACTTGTATTGGCCCTAAAAGGAACTTTATTAAATATGGATCAGATTGGACCATTTTTAGAAACCCTCCCCATATGAGCTTCTATTATTTTTTGAGATATTTCGATGAAATTTGATAGAAGGTTATGAATTGACCCAAAGAGGAATCATATTGAAATTGGACCCAATGGGAGCATTTTTAGAAGCCCTCCCCATACAAGGTTTTATTATAATGAAAGTCTTTATATAGCAAAAAATCGCAATTCTTAATATTTTTTTGACAAAATTTGGTGAAGAGTCGTTAATTAGTGTAATATTTGGTTGTGCCAAATTTTGACCCGATCGGATCATTTTGAGAACCCCTTCTCATATAATTATATATCACGAACAATACAACTAAATTAATTATAGCATAATTTAAGGAGCTACAGTTACAACTAAACTAAATGTTGTATAATTTAAGGAGCTAAGTGGTATAGGGTATTAAATGGTCGAGGTTGACCGATTATAACATTTTCGTGTTGTTTTTATTTAAGTAGATTCTACATAGGGTTAAGAGCAGGCACGTAGCACCTAGGGGTTCAATGAAAAACTAGTGCCCTCGTAAATGTTACGGTTTTCAGAGTTGATTAAAGTCATCACAGAAACTGTCACAAAGACCTGATCAAGTTCAAACTTGCGCCATTGGTTCTGTGTGATCAATTTCTATTGATTGACATGAAATTTTTAATAGAAAAAATTTGTTCAAAAATGTACCATTTTTTGCTTTGCTAAAAAATCATCCATCGTTTTATATCTTAAGTAGAATTCATGTCTAAAGTTTCATTGCAAAGTAACCCGTGCGTTTACTTGCGTTTACTGACACAATTAAAGTCATTGTAGGTCAACTTGTGGAAGTACGTGTTGTAGGGTATTAAGTGGTTGTGCAGAACCAACTGTTGTATATTTTTACGTGTTTATTAATGCATTTCATTTTTAGACCGTTTAATTTTTATAGTTTTGTTTACAAGCTTGACTTTCATACTCATTCACAGGGCTTCTCTCATTATCTTGCACAAATATATACACAATCCATTGACTGCCACATTATAGGTAAAATATTGTATTAATTTTAATTCGTGTATCATTTACAAGTCTCTGTTGTATAATCTATAAACAGTTTAGTCATAAATCCATTTCAGTCCGCTCGGTCTATTAAATTTCATTCTTACGGCAGAATACTTGCTTAAGTGTAGTGCATGTTATTGCATTACAAGCACTTGGCATATTTAAATGCTATAATTTCCTAAGCTTTGTGTTAAATGACTGCGTCTATGACATTAAGTTACACATCCTTTGAAAGGTTTGTCTGCGAAAACGAAAGAGAAGAAAATGTTGTTATTACAATTCTGTTTTCTTTCCTTTCCAGTTAATTTTGAAACCTTTTCAAAGCATACTTCTTGGGGTGCCAAATGGTATTTAACCTTTTTGCGTAGAACGTTGTGTTTGTTGTTCTTCGTTTTAATTTAATCACCTTTGTGTTGCGGTATGTTTGAGAGTTTTGCTAAACATTTTGTGTCGGCTAATAATATTTGTGTGCATAATCCTGCTTATAGCCAAGTTGATACTAATAAGAGGTATACATTCATCGCTTCGCTGGTTATAAATTACTTTGAATGGCTTTCGTTTCCCAGGGCACTGATTGAATTATAACATAAAGGTGAAGATGTTTGCAACAATTTCCTTACTTCAAAATTCTACAAAATCTAATATTTTTAATAAAAACGCAAACCTTTGTGCATAAACGATGAACGTGTTGAGCAATTTGGACCGGTTTCATTAATTTTTTTTTTGCTACGAAGCAAATTTTTGGTAGAGAGTAAGTTTGTGCGGCCAAAAAGAAACGCCAGTGATTGATTTATAATCTGAAATAGATAATAGACGCGTCCGTAAAATACAAGTTTTTCAAATTCGGTGAAATTTTATGCAAATTTGATGGAGATGTGGTGTAGGGTAGTAGGGTATTCTTCTTTGTTCAATATTTACTTTTCACATAGAGAAAAAATATAATTTGTTTTGTTATACCCTCCACCTCAGTGATGAGGGTATACTAAGTTTGTCATTCTGTTTGCAACACTTAGAAGGAAGCGTTGTAGACCCTACAAAAGTTATATATCCTTGATCAGCATCAAAAACTGAGTCGATTTAGACATGTATGTCCGTGTGTCTGTCTGTTGTTGGTATTCTCACGGACGTAAATTTTAAGATATTGCGAGCGATAAGCGAACTGAAATTTTGTACAGACACTTTTGGTTTTTGCGCGCAGATTACTATTTAAAATGGGCAAAATCGGTCAAGAGCCACGCCCGCAATCGATAAAAATTTAATTTATCTGCCACAAACATTTACCTATGAACTTGAAATTTGGTATGCTTATCCAAAGTTATCCCATCCACCGACACGCCAAAAATGGGCGTGATCGGATAACATATACGCCCACAATCGATAAAAGTCTGTATATCTTCCACAAAAATTAACCTATGAACTTGAAATTTGGTGCAAATACTTATACTTATCTCATCCGTGGATGTTTTGGCACTATGGGCGTGGTCGGTTAATAAAGACGCCTACAATCGACAAAAATATATAAAATTCTGCCACAAAAGTTGACCTATGAACTTGAAATTTAATGCACATATTTATAGTTATACTTCCATTAATGTGGCAAAAATGGGCATGGTCGGTTAATAAACGCGCTCACAATCGACAAAAAACCATATTCACCATATTCACTCCATTTGCAAACTGATACGTAATACATATACTGTATATATTTGCCACGCCCACCGTTATGGATGTGGAGGGTATTTAAGATTTGGCTCAAGCCTAATTGAGTTTTCTTACTTGTTTTCGATATTTTTTGTTGAGTTGTGTATGATGGATTTCAAGTTTTAAATTACTGTTATATGTACTTGATATGAGGAAGAATTCTTCATGCTTCAGGTGTTACAAAACTTTCCCTTTCTCTCTACATCACTCACACCTTTATGTATATTAATATTTATTTCTAACAACAACTGCATCATATGGTGTACTGCTTGCTGTACACTATAGAAAGGAGAAGCTTACGTCGTGCGTATATGAAAAAATGTTATGGAAAAAATGTACATTATTCAAATGTGATGCTTTTGTGATACATTGTTCAGTGAATTAATCACGATTGACTTGTTTCTTTATGAAATTGTGTAATACGTAGAATAGCAGTAGTAGCAGTATGTGTGTGTGTGTGTGTGTGTGTGTGTGTATCTAATAAATGTGTAACTTTTGATTAGGTTATAATGATTTAAAATTTTATATTTTTCATAAAAAATTCATGTTCAAATAGGTACCGCTAACAAAGTTAGCAAGGACCTTGATTAAGGCATCAATTCTTGAACATTTCAATTCAATTGACATTGAAATGTCTGCGTTTACTAATCATTCAATATTTAGTTGAAGAATAATTAATGATACAACATATGCGCTAAGACACGAAGCGACAGTAAAGGAAAAATACAAATGACAATTCGATCATGAATGGGTTTACAAAAAAAAAAAAAAACAAAAACTTACACAACTTTTCATTACACGCTAGCTGTGGCTGTCAAATCCATTTCCTTTCCTTTGCTCTGTCAAATACAGTTAACTGTAAAAAGTATTACACCTTGAAGCAACTACTTGTACAAATCGTTTTATAAGTTTAAAGAGCATTCGATTAAACTAGTTGGAAAAGTTGTTAATTCTTAGTAACAACTTGAACAAAATCTGGCATTATCGTGAGTGAAGAGATAGTTGCTTATTATTGTTGACTCTTTTTCTATATTGAAAGTAAAGTAGTCATTTCTAATACACTCACACACATATACATACATGAAAGAACAAGAAAGGATGAAATAATCCAATAACAACTTAAGTATCCTTCAACTATACTTAACCCCATTACAGCATCGTTATGCTATATGTTCAAGTATTTTATTCGAAGTAATACTGTCACGAAAAGCATAATAACTGATATTTTATTGGATTATGTGTACAATATATATTAACAACTTTATTATGACAAACATTACATACGAGTATAAAAGTTCAACTAGAACATATAACCGATTATTTTAAATACTCATCATATCTGGGACTTGTATAACATTTGAAAGTTGAGAATTGTTACAATTCGGAAAACACTTTAATTACGAAGGAATTTATAATGTTTTACAGTTATAGAAACCTGCTCTCTATATATTTTTAAAATAAATACATTTTTCAAACGCTTTGGCAAACAATTGACGAATTCTTCAAGTTTATTTATTTAAGCGACTCTTTACACTTCATTAAATATTTCGAAAGGCATTGTTGGTTCCGCCTTTTTTTTTATCACCTCTCCATTACTAATAAATAAACAACTTTATTAATGAAGCTTTGATGCTATTGTTTATACCCAAGTCGGCAAGCAGCATTTTGTTTACTTATTGTTAAAATTTGCATTAAGTGCGCGGTTAGCAGCTTTCTTCTATAAGAAAAGTTCAGGGTCAACAAATTCCTTTCAATAGATCATATTAAATATTTCATAATCCTAAGTTTTAAAAAAAGGTTTTCTGAACATTTACTTCAGTATACGATATACATATTTAATAAACCCTTTTACTGTGGCAACTCCATTATGTTGAACGGTACTTTTGCTGTTGTGATTTAAAATTGACGTTTTTCATTTGTTTCTCCGAAATCTTTGTAATCAAGTGTTGTTGAAATTTAAGGACTATCTGCTGTGCTTAAAAAAGAAAATTAAAAATTAATAAATCCCATGAGAAAGTGTACCGCATAAGAAAATTAAACAACAGCAGAAAAAGCAAAGTATACACGTGTTGATCATTATGAATTTTTTATCACCGGACGACTTTTTCAGTGGTGTACGACGTAAAAGTTTATGCAATGGGGCACTGTTGGCCTTATCGGGGAAGCATAATGCTGACAGTGCTACCAGTACACCACATAAAAGTAAAAAAGAAAAACGTCGTGGTAGTTTTAATGACACCACTGCTGTTAGCAACACTTCTCTACGTAGCAGTAGTTCAAATAATGGCAGTCGCCGTTCATCATTGGTATCTAGGTAAAAACGAGAGTAAAAACGTAATTATTACAATAACTTTTATCTTTACTATGAATAAGGTTGGCCAGCCAACTAAGGCAAGGATTTGTTACGGTAGACTTGCTTGCACTAATGATGCTGCTGATGCCCTTCATTTTTCCAGCCTTGAATAAAGCTTTGTTAAAAACGATGGCATTTATTTGTGCTGGCAATTGTAATTATCCGTATAGGATAGGGAGTATACTAAGTTAGAAAGGGACCTCACAAAATATATATATTCTTGATCAGCATTTCATCAAAATCTAAATCGATCTGGGCGTGTCCGTCACTTTTAGACACCCTCACAATGAGTATGCAAGTGCCACGCCCACAAGCCTTAACAGTAAATATAAAAATGCTACAATTTGTTGTTAGTTATAACAGTTAAAGCGAGGCGTTGCCATATAAGTTACTTTGTGAAATCAAACAATAATAGACTGTGTCAAATTTGGACCCGATCGGACCATTTTTAGAACCCCTTCCCATATAATGATATATCACGAAGATATTTGTATCGCGTTTACGGACACAACTAAACTAATTGTAGCATACTTTAGGGAACTAAATGGTGTAAATGGTCGGGCGTGACCGACTCTCTAACTTATTTAGTTGTTCTACATCTATAACTAACTAACGATGTTATTGTTGTTTGTTTTTTAGATGGTTTAAGCATATATCCGATGCTGCCGAACAGTACAAACCCCGTTCTAAGAATGCCAATCATGAGCCAGTCGATGATCCGGCCATTGTTACTTTGCCGCATTCCAATACACGTGAATCGTTGGAGATGACACCAGAACGCCCTCAACCACAAGCGGCCACGGCTACTGTGGTAACCACACCATTGGCCCCCATATTGCCTGCCCCGCCCTCGTCCTTTTTACATGATAAAATTGTTAATACGCCCATTAATTACAACAGCAATGATGTACAGTTACGAAGCGCAAGAAGAGAACACACTCCAATATCTCAACCCCCACCACCACCAGCATCAGCAGATTATTACAATTTGAAGCAACGCGCCAGTCACAATGAATTGTTGTTGACACCAACCAATGGTGCCGTGAATCGTACAATGTCCACGAGAAGTTGCGGTGAGGTGAACAATAATTATAGTAATGTGGGAGAATTTGCAGCCGCAAATGGAGTCGCTTTGCGTCACACGCAGTCGGCTAGGCAGGCCAATGGCTGTATTGATGAGACGTCGGGGGATGAGACAAACAAGCGCGACAGTACCAGCATAATATATTCGCATAATTCCAACAGCACGCGCACTCTAATGCAACCGCCGCCACCCCTGGTCGATCCCAAAGCCATACAGATAAGCATTAGTCCCGCACATACCGCCCAGCCAGTCTTAACACCCGCCGAGAAATTAAAACGTTTAGATGCCAGCATCCGAGAAGGTCTGATGGAGAAACAGAAAATTATTTGTGATATGTTCCGTTTACCGGTTGAACACTTCCACGAGATTGTGGACATAGCCGCCATGCCAGAGGCGCCCAAAGACAGCGCCGATATAGCATTGGCCGCGTACGCTCAAGTACAGAATTTAACCGAAGTGATTAACGAGTACATGCAGGTGAAGCCGGAACAGGAGATTCTGTGTGGGGCGGCCAAGACGAATGTGTGCGATAAATGTTACGAGAAGCAGCAAATGGATCGCAATAAAGTGTCCACAGAGCAGAGCAATAACGGTAAGCAGGAGTTGAGTAGGAAATCTGATGATGAATCGCCACCTCCTCTGCCGCCACCTAAAAAGCACATTTCTCAGGCACAACAGCAAACGCCATCTCCGAGTGTCACCAAATTGCAAACGCCGCCCGCCTTGATGGAAAGTGACATACACGAGGATGACGACGGCTATTGTGAAATTGACGAGCTGAGGCTTCCGTCATTGCCGCTCCTAACAAAGACAACATCCTCTGCTGCGGTTATGTTGGGCAAGACATTACCACCGGTAGCGTCACCACCCCCACCATTACCAGCTAAAAATCTCAATCAAGTGCAAACTAATGCTGCAGTTACTCCACCCATTAGCCATACCACCGGCACTACGCCGGAGTTGTTGAAACGTCAAAGTATCATAAGTGCTGACAGCATTCCTGAAGAGTCTGCCGATGAAGTGACAAATGCTCTTAACGATGATCACGTAGACACGACGAAGCGTGACGAAAAATTAATTGAATCCAAAGAAATGTTAGATGAAGCTACAATAAAATCAACAACACCAACACCAACAACAACCACAATAACCAAAGAAATAGAAAAACATAGTATTGAAGCAACCGATAATGAGAAGGACGCAAACATTGACAAAGAAGAAAAAGAAGACAAAGAAGAAGTAGAAGAATCGCGGATTGACAATGAAGCCAAGGATTATAATGAAGAGAACGTAACAATAACGACAACAACACCAACAACAACAACAACATTAAGTGAAGGCAGCATTACACCAACGGAAATATTAAAGGATGGCGATGATAATGAGGAGGATGACGTTATGCATACGGCTGAATGTGAAAGTCCCGGCTCGGAGGACATTAAACTGAATGGACAGGCGGTAGAGGATATTCGGGAAGATCACAACCACCCAACCGTCATGTCAGCTGAATGTCAACAGCAAAGCAGTAATGCTGATACCACAACAACAATAACAACAACAACAACAACAACCGATAATCTTGAGCTGGCGTTATTGCATGCCAGTGAACATATGGAAATAAATGAAGCGTATGAAACTTTGGTGAGTTTTTTTGTATTCTTGTTGTTTGTGTGATTGCGCTGTAACTGTAAAATGCTTTTGGTGATTAAGGTGATAGTATATATAAAGGAATACAAATAAATGTTGGTTTTTCTTTTTTCTTCTTCTTCTCTATTTCTTTGTTCGTTGCCATCACCCGTTGACAGTCTTCCTTGCAAAAAGCAAATGCTGCTCTATCAATGGTTGACAGTTCAACACAAACTCTACCCCTAACGACAGCACCACCCACTACCACCACCACAACTCCTAATATTTCCACCACTACTCTAATTAGCACAATCGAGGCCACAGAAATTATTAGCACAAATACAACAACAGTGGCTAACAACAACAGCAACAACAACAACAACAACAACACGATAACCAATACACAAAATACACCAAATGTGAATAAAACCGCTACACGGGATG
Source organism: Ornithomya chloropus (assembly GCA_963971445.1). NCBI lineage: Eukaryota > Metazoa > Arthropoda > Insecta > Diptera > Hippoboscidae > Ornithomya > Ornithomya chloropus. Next base: position 7,362,207 of record OZ020530.1, read on the forward strand.
GACCCAACAATAGCCAACAACAGACAACAACAACAACTACCAACACATTGGAGCCCAGCGTACCTTGTCATGCTCTCAGTAGTATTGTTGGTGCGCTAAATGCTCAAATTTCGTTGTTATTGGTACGTGGATAATATTTTGTCAAGTTTCTCTATAAAATTCAATTTTTTTTTTTCCTTTTTCGCAATTTTTTTTCCTTTTTTATATATTCTCTGTTTTGTTATGCAGCCCAAGATTAATGAGCGCGACATGGAACGTGAACGTTTACGTAAAGAGAATCTACACTTACGTGAATTATTGAATGCAATGCATGAACGTTTGCGAGTTGAAGCAAAATTGGTAAGATTGTCCCATCCCAGCTATACAAGATGGTTCTAAACGGCGAATGGTGCATTTTTCTCATTTTGTTTTGTTTTTTTTTCTTATATTATAGGAAACTCCAAGTGACATCGCAACCAATGCCAAGAAAGTCGTTGACGAAATTGATGGCTCCTCGCCCGCATCATCAAACAAAACAACAACAAATTCCACGCCCATATCCACATCCACACCCACTCATGTTACAGTGAATACAGCCACATCATCGAGAGCAGCAACACCAACAATGGCCGTCGTGACTGAAGAAACAGAAACAGAAAATACCAACAACACTAATGTAACAACAACAACAACAACAACAACACCAACACCAACAACTGCAAAATCAATTGAGGCACAAAATTAAATAATCGTATAATTTAAAAAACAACAACAACAACAATAAAAGTCGTCCTTACATATACGGTTTATGGTGAAAAAAGGAAGAAATCACCAGATTTTTATGCATATTTAAATTATTGATAATTTTATATATTTATTTATGGCACAAATCAAAAAATCAAAAAATCAAAAAATCAAAAAAAGATACAAATTTCCATTTATTTTTAATATTTACAACAAAATATGATGATACATGTGGTCAATTGAATTGGCTTGTCTAGGAGGACAAACACACCCTCATACACCCAGAGGAAAAACACCTGCAAACATACTTAGTTGGAAAAAGAAAGAAAAATTGTTAGTCTTTAGGGTACAGGAACTGTTTTTACTTTTAATTAATCAATAATATTATTTTGTTAGTTTTTATTTAAATGCTATTGTTTCATCATTATATGTACTATACCTCTCTCTTTCTCTTGTTTCTTCACTTGTTTCCAGTAAATAGGTAACGATGTTAATCAAGGATTTTCAAAATATTTTTCTAGCTATTTAAGAAATTATAAAAATATTATTGATTGTGTATCTACGTAGCATAAGAATGAAAAAATTATTGATTCAAACACACACACACACGCACCCTACACACCTAAAATAATCATGTATTGAAAACGCTTTTACATACCGTTGCAAAGGTAAAGCAAACCTTAAAATGATAATGATGAGCGAGGGCAAAATATAGTGGCCGTTACAAAGCAAAGATGGCACAACTAGCATTTTGTTATAATTTCAAAGATAATGGATTGAATGGCTTTTCACATATAGAATATTACAACAATTATCCAAATATAAGAAATAATCAATTATTAGGCACCTACTGCTACCACTCCTTTCACCTCACATTTATATATATATATATATGTGTTTGTATGTTTGTATGTGGTAAACGGGAAAACACAGTTCACACAGTTTTTTCGAAATATTTATTACAACAAAAAAAAAAAAAAACCCCCCCGTATGCATACTCACCCAAAACACACGGTATACATATATATTTATATGTGGTTCATAATATAAATAAAAATATATATACATTCAGAATGATTTTTTAGTAAAATATATCAATAAATATATATGTGTCTGGATGTTTTATGCCTGTGTAATCAACAGTGTGGCGTTCCGAACAACAAAACAACAATATCCCAAAAAATAAATAGTTTTCTTTTTTTATTAACAATTCAATATTGAAATAAAATAATACACAAAAGTAAAAAAGAATTGATAGCAATTTAAGAGAAGACCTGCTGCTTAAGTAAAGATAATAAAGAAATATATATATTAGAAATTGTAAAAATGTTGTATTCTTTTAATGTTGGAAGTGTGGCTTATTGGGAGAGTTAGTTTTTTGTTCAGCAGGCCCGTCTACTTGTATAAATTATTTATATTTGTGGCCTTTTTTGCAATTACTAGTAAGGGGTGTAGTATTTTTTAGTTCAATTGGATTAAATATGAAACTAGCTTTTTCACCCTTTCATTTGAGACATGTTTCAGTCGAATCGGTTGAGCCGTTCCCGAGTTATAGCATTTTTAAAAAATTGCTGTGACCGAAAATTTGCTTGCTTGCATTGCTGGGCGCCTGGTATTTATGCTGATTTTTGAACATTTTTCACTTTAGTGTTTTTCATAAACGTTTAATAGCTGTGAACTTTTAGAAATGTCATGTATATACAAAAGCTTGTTGTTATGTAAATAAAAATTTTTTTATTACAAATTCAGAGTTGTATTTAATTTATATGAAGCAAAAATATTCTACTAGAGGGCGCTTATAATAATAAAAAATATTTTTAAGCTTATATTTTGCACTATACAGCAAAGCATTACTAATAAATTAGAATGGAAGAAACGCTCCAGTTGAGAGTTTTTGTTTCCAACTTTAGCACAAGAAACAAAATATGTAACATCTGTTCTTGGGTTTTTGTCTAATTTTTTTGTTTTAATTTCTACCATGCCGGACGGATAATAATAGACTTTCTTTTTTATGATTATAAAATAACCTTAAAAATGCACAATTAGTGGTTTCTGTTTTCCGTGACGTTTTCATCTGTCTAACATTAATTAGAATTTTACTTTAATTTTCTTACCACATAACAAGAATAACATTATGAAAGGCAATGCTGCGGACAAAATAATACGTGTGGGTTCACGTAAGAGTGAGTTGGCACTTATACAAACCAAACATGTCATAGGACGTCTCCAGAAGCTATTTCCCAATAAAAAATTCGAAATACACACCATGACTACAATAGGTGATCGCATTTTAAATATATCGCTTCCGAAAATCGGCGAGAAAAGTCTTTTTACACGAGACTTGGAAGATGCTTTACGTAACGGAAGCGTTGATTTTGTGGTACATTCTTTAAAAGATTTACCCACAATACTGCCAGATGGTATGGCTATAGGAGCGGTTTTGGAAAGGGAAGATGCTCGAGATGCTTTGGTGCTAAAACGGGAATTTGATGGTTTCACTCTAGACACCCTGCCTAGAGGGAGTGTTATCGGTACATCGTCATTGCGGCGTACCGCTCAGCTGCGTAGGCAGTATCCCGATTTGGAGGTGTGTGATATACGTGGCAATTTAAATACTCGTTTAGCCAAACTTGATGCTAAAGAATCCAAATTTACAGGCATAGTGCTGGCACAAGCCGGTTTGGTGCGCATGGGTTGGACCGAACGCATCAATCAAATTTTAGAACCACCCAATTTGTTATATGCTGTTGGGCAAGGAGCTTTGGCTGTAGAATGCCGTGAAAATGATGACGACATTTTGGAAATGTTACGTAACCTTATGTGCCTTAACACCACCTGTCGCATATTGGCGGAACGTAGTTTTCTAAAAACTCTCGGTGGTGGTTGCAGTGCTCCTGTTGCAGTCTGTAGTAAATTAAAGGAAGAATCCTGTGATAGTAGCACCAAGGACGAGTTTAATTTTCATCTGGACGGGGCTGTGTGGAGTTTGGATGGTACAATCGAAATACGTGAAAAGCTTGCTTGTTCACTGGATTTATTAAAGAAGGTAGCACAAGTGTCTGACACTCCTCTGAAAGAGGACATTGGAAATGGTGACGAACCTTTAAGGAAAAAAGTAAGATTGGATAATGCCGAAAGTGAGAAAGTTGCTAGCACGTCACCACCCATCATCAACGACGATGCAAACATTGAAATTTTATCAAATAAAAATATCAAGGAATTGGTAAACAAGCATATGAATATTATTAAAAGGGACACGCCCGACAATGCAATGTCACACAAAGGTGGCGGAGACGGTCCGTCAACATGTAATACTTTAAAAGATTTGGTGCACTCGGACATTGGGACAGATGTTATGGGTGAATGTCCGGTTGTAGGTAAGGAAACAAAGATTTCAATGGAAAATTATGGCAAATGTCCCATAAAAAGCAGCAGCGATTCAATTGATTGGACCATAATACCATCATCATCATCATCAAAGTGCCCCTTTACAGCACTGCTAAAAGAGTCCACCGATAATAAAACCATAAATAAGCCAACTGATGTGGAAAAATGTCCGTATGTCCAAGAAATAGTCAATCGAACAACTAAACCGAACGACAAGACTGTGCCGCGTAATGAAACTTTGCTTTGTGGCCTCTACAGACATGCTTGTTTCAGCCGTGAATTGTATGAGAAGAGCAACCAGTTGGGTCAAAAGCTGGCAGAAGAACTGATCAAGAAAGGTGCTTTGGATGTAATGAGAAAAGCTCAGGCCGAAATTCACAGTAAAGCATAAACATCGTGTACATTAATGCTATTTTGTGTCACTTCCTCGAAAAGTTTTGTTTAATGTTAGAGTAGCGGGTATAGTTAATGTATTCCATTTATTATTAGTTGGTTAGGGTTTTGATGGTTTTGTGTTTACGTATACGTATGCAATGTTCAATGTGTGTCATTTGTTGGGTGCTTTAAATGCTTTACTTTACTCAGTTTTGTGTAAACTTTATTGTTCCTATTAAAAAACTGAACATTTGGAAAACAAAATCTACATGTCTGTGTACCACTGTAAGGACTAATACAACTTTTTTTCACAGGAGGCATCTATTTGTAGCGCAACAACAACAAACAAAAATTTTCAAAATCGAAATTCTGGTGCCAATCGATAATAATTGACCAGACAAAATCAATGTTGCAAGTTTGAGCTGGATTAGTATTAAACCACCACAGAAAGCTTCTTTTTAAACATTAAAAAAAAAAAAATTCACATGAATTTTAAGAGTATAAGCTTCCAGCCACCAGCCCCTGAGTAACTCGAACTGGTAGATTCATATTAGGGTCGACAGTCCTACCAGAGACAATATCTGGTACCGCGGGGTATTGGAGCCCCACGAACGATGGTTTCTGCCAGTACTTGGGATGGCCCCCTTGTGGGAGCTGTGGTAATGGTGCAGAGTCAGTGAAAACCCTCGACCAAGGAGTGAATCTACATTGCCTATAAAGTAATTCTAAAATTGTTACCTCCAAAATGGGGCTCTTTTACTTGAGCCTCCAACGGTAGATGTAAACGTAAAACACGAACAGTATTGTCCGCCTGTCTGTCCATGTAAATATGTTTCCAAGCTACAGGTCGCATTTCTTTTCGATATTTTAATAGAATTTAGCTCAAAGGGAAACCTTATTGAAAATGGACCAGATTAGACCATTTTTAGAGCCCCTCCCCATACGAGGTCCTATTATGTTTTGAAATATTTCGATGAAATTTTGTACATTTTTAGAACCCCTCCCCATATAAGATCCTGTTATAATGAAGGTCTTTATATATCAAGTGCTTTAGGGTCGGTCGTGCTTGACCGACTATAATATTTTCACTTGTTTTTAGTATTATTTGTCCTTGCATTGTGTATTAATTATGACTTTGGGTTTTGCCCAACATCTACAACTCTAGATATTTTTCAAAAAAAAAAAAAAAAAAAATCGCACATTTATTCCATTTGCTATAAAGCCTAAATGTGCCAACTTTGAGGGCAATAGGACGATTTTTACTTTCTCTTTCCAAAGCCCATAAGCATGGAAAGAATCGTAATTTCCCAAAAAAAATTTAAATCGAAATATTTTGATTTCCATGGATAGATACTGACGATACAAATTCAATGATGCAAATTTCAGCTTGATAGGCCCACTGTAACAGCTTCTGTGATGGTTTTAAGTCTACTGCTCAAGTGTGAGAAATTCTCTTTGTAATAGAAGTTCGCTCCATTTTGCTTCACAGAAAGCATATAATTGACTTGAATAAACTGTTTGTCCAGAATCTAAGCCTCGAAAGGATATATAATCACTTCTTCTCTGCCTTCAGTTTTCTCAGTGTTGTACAAACACAAGCTTTTATCTCATTGCAAAACATCATCTAGAGCACCAGAAAGAAATCCTCATGCGTTACATTTCGCTTATTTGAATAATTTTTTTTTTTTTTAAATATATTTTACAACATTTTTTATATATGTTAAGATGTTTTATTTTTATTTATGTCTTTTTAAATAAAACATATTTTGGTAAAAAGTTATGTTTTTTGTTTTGCTAACTTGTACATCTAAAAACTTGAATAATTTATGTACACATATAAGTAATAAAAAAAAAAATACAATTTTTTATATTCAAATACAAGTAAAAATGATTACAATTATTGAAAATTGTTATAAATTAAATTATATTTTTACACTTAATGTAATTTGTTTTTGTTTTTTGTTTTTTATTTTGTTTTTTAAATAAAAGGCAAGTTGTTTAGTTACATTGCAAGTCTTAAAATGATTTTGTTTTTTTCTGTATTTCACTTATTTTCAATGACCTAAGAAATGTATGCAATGATTAGAAATGTTTAACAAAGCTTTAAAAATTGTTGTAGAGTGTAGCTTTAAATTGAAGGGGTAACGGTTGGGTGTAATTATTATAATAAAATTTTATGCTTTCTCAAGAATTTTGAAAAAAAAAATTTTTTTTTAAATCATTTAAAAAATAAACAAAATTCAATAAATCATGTACGCCACCATCACATTTTCAAACTTCATTGAATTGCATCCTATTTAGTTTTTGCATATATATAATTTTTTTAAATCTTATTTATTTTAAAAATAAAGTAAAATTTTAAAAGTATATAGTGTAAGGCATATTTTAGTCAAGGGTCATTTTTTCGTTTTATTGTAAAATTTGTGTTTCTTGTTTATTTTTCTTCTATCTTTGGTATTTTCGGCATATACAAAAATCTTCCAATCAAATCAAATAACAGACCTAAAACGAATAATTCGGTTAGAGAAAGAGGACTAAATAAAATTGCAAGATATTATAATCAACATTTTTATACATGCATGTACAAGTTAAATAAGAAATAAAATGTGAAAAAAGAAATGTTATTCTTTTCAATTAATTAATATCAAAATGCATCGAACTGTTATATATATTTATATGTATTTGTTATTGTAACTATTGCGTTAAATAAAGCATTTGTACTATTTTTCTAATGTTGCTTGTTGTGGTTGTTTATACGAATGGCTGAATACTATTGAATTTGCACTGTTTGGAGAAATAATTTAACAAAACAAAACAATAAAATACCTAACTGTATTAAGCAGAGCGTGCTGGCGTTCATCATTTTTATTTTAGGCCACTTTCAAAACCAAAACACAAAATAGCTTGAAAACTGCATTCTATTAGAGAATATTTTATGTCTCTGCCATGCTTAGAAAAAAAAATTTATGAATAAAATCAAACTTACTTGTAGTAAGTGATAAATCGTGTGCCAAAAATGTTTTTTTTCTTTTTGTAAGGAAATCATTTCAAGTAACTTT